>JARHVA010000399.1:3742500-4392500 GCA_037957365.1 Torreya grandis
TATCTAGCCTATCATGACCATCAAACTTGAGGTTCGATTATATGCAATGATTGATTAATCATCAATAAAGAGATACATAAGATAAATCTGAACCAATGAAGAAATGAAAGTAGTAAATATGGGTAGACTATAAAAATCCCAAGGCAATCAAAAAGTGGTCACAAAGGTGTTTTGTTTAGAATTTAGGGCATGATCAAAGAAAATATGAAATTGGAAAAGTAAGGACGAGTTGTTGAAGAACTTAAAGTGAACTCATGCATGCTGACAACCATGCTAAGTTAGTAACATGATTAAATAAGCTTGGTGGATGGAGTGGCAGTCTTACTCCAAGTAGTGATTGGCTTCCCCAATCTAGGCCTAAAATTGGCATGTGAAATCTAGCATGACTTGGTAGTCATGGCATAGAATCCCTTAAGGATGAGCATCTTTGAATTTTGTAATTTGGCACTATGTCATGCCAACTTTGGCCTCCCCTATTTTGCATCTATTTTATATGTATGTTGTGGTAGTTAGGGATTATGATGGATTGAATATCTGATAAATTATATGATGGACATGTTGATTTGGATATAATCATATTATGTTGTTATATTACAATTCATTGTTATGTTGTGTTGGTTAGCACTTATGATGCATTGATTATATGATATATTTTATGATGGACATGTTGATTTAGATATGATAACATTATGTCATTATGTTATGATTCATTCCATGCCACTTATATGATATATGATAGGAAATGAATTACAAATGCAAATGTGTATAGTTATTGATTATCATTGACTGATTGGCTTAAGGGTACTAATAATCATATGATTTTTTTTATTAGAATGCATAGTAATAATTTGATGTAGTTTTGTACCACTTCTTATTATGTGAGAAAAGAGCATAAGAAGAGGGAAAAATAAATAAATAAATAAATTATAATTGTGCATGGAACACAAGTTTTATGTGGAGTAAGCTCTAGCTCCCATGATGAGATCATGGAATTTTTTTATATTGATTTTTTAGAATATTATTATTAGTGATACATTATCATAATTATTGTCATTATCAGGATGCATTGACATGTGTAATGAGTGTGTAAGAAATTGAAAGAAATGGGCAAGCAAGGGAGGGATAAGAGGTGGCTAATTCCTAAACTAGACACCATCCTAATCCATGTTAAGTGATGTTTGGCTATATGTGTGCATCCACCTAATAGCTATGTGTGTGTGTTCTTCTCCCTAGGGTTAATGTTGATTATTTTGGAGCCTTAGGTTGGATGCCACATAGGTTTTTTATTATTAGTTAGTAATGTGTCCATAGATTATGTTGTGTTAATCAATCCCTTAATCAAAAATTGACTTAACTCTTTAATTGTAATTTTTGGATTTTTGAGAAAGCTAAAATTTAAAAGTCTCAAAACTTATTTTTTAAAACCTTTCATTGGTCTAAAAAGGAGTCCCATAGATTAGTGGTCCAAGGGAATATTTTGGAAAGTAAAAGTTTTATGATTTCACCCTTTTAGGCACCTTAGGAAGGGAAGGAACTGCAAACCCAAAATGAGATACTTGTCCTCATTTGAATGAGGGAATAAGGTAGCAACCTCCTTCCCCATATAAGCAAAAATATGGCTATTTTATTCTGAACTATAGTAGAATTCGAGAGAAGAAAAGTAAGATTAGAAGATTCAAGAAGAGCCAATAGACAAATCAAGTGCAAGAAATTCGTTAGGATAGTACCTTTTTTTTCTATTTTTGAGTAATTTTTTTATGTGTGGTTGTGTATGTCTTAGAAATTTATATAAATGGAAAAAAATGGATTTGTAGTCATGGTTAGGAAAAAAATAATATATTGATTGTGTGTAAGCCTTGGATGTACTTGGAGAAGGGATATTTCTTGGTTGAAAGAGAAACTTGGGGCCTGTGTAGGCTACTTGTTGACTTCCTTTCTAAAACCCAGTTGAAATAAAAGATTGGAGCCTAGTTAGGCTACTTGTTAGCTTCCTTTCAAACGTTAGTTGAGGGAGGGACTTGGGGCCTATATGGGTTGTTTGCTGGTTCCCCTTCTTATTGGTAGTTTATGGGAAGTTGCAGAAATTATTGAGGTTGATTTTTATCTAACCCCCCCAAGTAGAATCCTAAAGGAAGTGCATGAATCCAGAACTAGAAAGCCTTAAATCCCTTTTATTTCCTTGGGTTAACCATGTGTTTTTATGTGTGGAGGTCACCTCTTGGGCTTAGGGGGGTGGAGACACCTAATGATGTCATAAGGCTGGGAGGTGAGTAGTCTTTCCTTGCTTGGAAGTTGTTAGAAACTTATGAAGCTAGGAAGGAGTACTAAAAATTTCAAGGGATAAATCTAGATGATTATTTACAACACTTATATGTACATATTATGCTTACGCAAAAAAAAAAGAAAAAAAATATGTGAAATCTTTAAAGTTTTTTATGATTGTTGTATGTTGTATTAAAGTAATTATACGTAAAATAAAATAAATAGATTATTTAAAAATATTACTAAAATTTTCATTTGATTATAAAAAAAAAATAATAAAATATTATGTTTGAAATTAATTTAAAATTTGAGAATAATTGTACTTTTGAATTATTTATGTTTATATAAGTTTTTGATAAAATTTTAATTGATTATTAAAAAAAATGATATGCTTTAATTTAGAATTTGAGAATAGTTGTGCTTTTAAATTATTTATATTTATACAAGTTTTTTCTTATTTATGAAAGGAATGTGCTTTAAAACAAAATTATATATATATATATATATATATATATATATATATATATATATATATATATATATAATTTTGTTTTAAAGCACATTCCTTTCATAAATAAGAAAAAACTTGTATAAATATAAATAATTTAAAAGCACAACTATTCTCAAATTCTAAATTAAAGCATATCATTTTTTTTAATAATCAATTAAAATTTTATCAAAAACTTATATAAACATAAATAATTCAAAAGCACAATTATTCTCAAATTTTAAATTAATTTCAAACATAATATTTTATTATTTTTTTTATAATCAAATGAAAATTATAGAAATAAAAAAATAGTTTTAAATTTCACTATAAATTAATATAGTTCTTAAATTGCTATTTACATAGTTGTTGTTCACCTTGGCATAACCAGATTAAAAAAATAAAAAAATAAAATAAAAATAGAAATGTAAATATATATTTAGAATCTACTGCAATTAGTTCTGCACTTCCTTCTTCTCCCTGCAAAGAAAGAAATAGAAATTAAAAAAAAAAAAGACAGACTCTTTTTAATTAAAAATTAGAAAAAATAATAATAATAAAATAATTTGGTTATATTTTCCAACTAGTTTATTTTACACACACACACACACACACGTAATATGTTTAATAAAAAAAATGAAAAAAGGGAAAGGGTAGGGTGACAACTTAATCGTTGACCCTCATCCCCAAAAAGATGACAATGACCATGACCACAGCCGCTCCCTTATAGGGAGGGTGACAACCAGGGTGTAGCTGCCCTTGTGTGGAGAAGGGAAGTGGCCAAGGTCGTAGCCTTACCTCATAAAAAAATAAAATAAAATAAAAATAAATATATAAATATTAAAAAAAAGTATAAAAGAATAAATATATCTACAGTTGATATATATTTATAATTTGTTTTTCTAGATCTATGTAATATGGTAGAAGAAGAAAAAATACATAAATTTCAAAAATAATAAAGATAATAGAATTAAATACACACACACACACACACACACACACACAAACAATCTTCTAATCTAGTTATATGTTTAATGAGTATGTACTCATTAATCTTCATTTTTATCTTCATCTTCAAACCTGAAACATGAAATGTTAAAAAAAAAAAAAAGAAGAAAAAAAATAAAGCAAACAAATAAGCAAATGAAGCCTTAAATTCTTTTAATTCTTACCAAAGAGAAATTGAGGGTTTTTCATGTAAACCTAGATCTTATGGTGAAGATGACTTTAATCCTAAGTTGGAAGATTTTAGTTGCTCATCATATTTATTTTAAATAGATTAATTTTATTATATGCACTTTAGGGTTATAAATTAAGGGTGGAGAGTCCCCTTAATCCAAAGATTGGGATTTAATGTTTTATTGAGCTTATAAATACATTTTTAATTTATTTTAAATTATTAGAGGGAGTTATATTTGGAATATTCTATTTATAAGTATTTAATTAAGTTGAATTGATCATGTAATTTCTTTACAGGTTATTATATTTAAAGGTTGAATTAACAAGTTTAATTATTTTTACTATAGATTATTATTAGTTTATAAAGGTAAATTAATTATTAATTAAATTTTATTTAATTGAATGAAATAAGATGGAGATTATTTTTTTGGGCGTTTAAATAATTGAAATTATTTTATGAGTAATTTTACTTAAAATATTACTAGCATTTTTTTTAACCATTGATTATTATTATTTTAAAAAGTTAAATTAAATTATTGTTTAAATTTAATTCACTAATTGACTAGGATAATTTAAATTAATTTATTACTAAGAGGACTAAATGTGTATTATATCATATAATATAAATCTCTTTAAAAAAAAATTATGGTTTTATGGTGGAGTGATTTGAGTCTCACACTTTGGTATCAGAGCTTGATTACAATACTGGGAACTTTGGAGAATATGTTAATACATTTTATTAATGTTAGGAACCATTGTTAATTGCTTCTATTCATGTAGATGGTCCATGAGATAGGGCAACCATCACATGGACAAATAGGCCAATGGTGTTCACAGAGGTTAATAGTGGACATTGATAGAGTTGAGGAGGGAAAGGTAGAGTTGGGTCATCAACATGAGCACCTAGATCCATTAGTAGATCCTCATTCAAACCATAAGAGAAACTCTATTGAGTTTGGACCTCAGATACTATAGGCCATTTAGGAGTTAGCTGGGTTTGTTTAGATGCATCTACCCCCACCTCCATCTGAGGGACTTGGTGATTAGGTAGTAAAGTCATAGGGAGATGCTCAAGGACTTATACACCCATGCTAGGGTTTTCATGACCATTCTAGAGATGAGGTTGAGAAACAATGGTCAAGATCCCCTAGAAGGGATCATCATGGGCCATGGTCACCTCACCATGATAGATATGTAAGGCAAACTTTGACAACTCTCATTAGATAGTTTACATGGTTACAACCACCCACCTTCTCTGAGTCAGTGAAAAGAATGGAAGCTGAGTCCTGGTTATGCAACATCACTAGATTATTTAACACTTATGGTTACCTAGATAATGCATGTGCTTGCCTAGTCATATACCTATTGAGAGGACCGACCTTAGCTTGGTGGGATAAGGAAGAAGTTAAATATGATTTAGATATTAAGACCCTCACTTGGGAGTAGTTTTAAATTTGATTCAATGATTGATATCCTATGATACATTTTAGATGCCAGAGGGTTGATGAGTTTCATTATCTTCAGTAGCATGGAGCTACAGTGGTAGAATATGAAGCTAGATTTTTTGAGCTCTTACCTTATGTAGAGTTTGCTCAAAATGAGGAGATGCTCATTACATAATTCATCAGAGGGCTTAATGTCGACCTAGCAGGCACAATTCATCTTTTAGACCATCTAACACTCTAGTTGTAGTTGAGAGGGCTTCCATAGTAGAGGGTAATAGGGGTCGAACCTAGGAGACTCGAGAGCACTATAGGGGGAATATGTAGAGGATGAGAGTAAATAGGTTACAGGGGAACCCACCACCCTTCAAAGGTGAGTTTAGACCCCCATAATAAGGATAAAAATAGGGTTAACAGTATGGATAAAAATAGAGGTAGGGGGAGCAACACCCTCATTGAGGCCAATAGAGAGACAGAGAGAGTACGATAAGGTTAGGGCCCTACATAGGTGTTTCAATGAATTTTAGCTTATTTTTTGAGAAGAAAGGAAGAAGAAACTAGATACAGGTCTGGTTGAAAAAATTGCTTGGTTTTGCATGTATTAAATTAGATGATTGTAGAGAGATCTTCTTTGGCTTGGGAGGATGACCTAAAAATAAGACAACACTAAAGCAAATGGTTGGTTAGATAGATAGCTGGATGTATTGCCTAATGCTAGCTAGATCTTAGAAGTAAGAGCTTCTTTGGAGGCTATCAATCCACATGTTTTAAATAACTAAGTTTATAAAATAGAAGATAAGGTACTTTAATCAATAATCAAAAGGTATTGAAATTGAATACAATAAATGCTTGATAAAAAAATAGACTAAAATGACTAATATAGAAATAAATAGATTAATATTAATGTTAAATAGCTTGGATATGATTCAAAAAATAGGGTAGGGTCCTATGATTAGGCTAGAGGTCAGAACATGAGATTTGATTGAGGTTTTATGGGTGAAAATAGATTTCTATTATTTTTACACATAGTAACCATTATCAATTAGGGTGACCATCGATGGTCAGACTGCCGATCATTGATGGTCACGGTGACCATCATTGGTCATTGTGGGTTTTGACAAGTTATTGATTTTTGATAAAATAAGTTATGGGTTGGTTCCAAAAAGGTTTTGTGGGTTTTTGGAGGTTACTTAATGGTCATGAAGTCAAGAGAGAGCCTCATAGGTATCAAAGGTAAAGGTTTGGTACTTAGGTGGTTAAGAATGGTCAGAGGGTATTCTGGTGGAAGAGGTAATGTATAGAGTTACAAAACTATTGAAATTAAGTAACTAAAACTTAAAACAAAAACAATATACTTAGCTTATAGTTGATGGATTGAATAAATATTGAAGTTGGAATGATAGAAGCTAGAAGAATACCTAAATAAGAAGCTCTGATCTCTTTCCCAAGAAGTTCTGATGATGATTGCTTTGATAATTACCCATCTTTTTTCACCTCCTCCTCTACTCTTTATATAGAAGGAAGGGGGAGGTGGAAGTGTAGGTTTAATAGAGGTTCAATATCACATTCAAATTTTAGTCTTAACATGCATAATTCATGAATAACTAAGAAAAAAATTAAACTGGAGTTATTTTGGGAGTTTAGTGTTCAAGTAATAAAAACTTGATAGTTGATGGTTCGAGTGACCATCGACATTTAGACCACCGATCATTAATGGTTGAGGGTGAAGGTTAAATTTGGGTTAAAAGGTGGGTTTATCTAGTAGGTCAAGCTAACTAGAGTTAGGTAGGTTTTTGGTTGAAAGGTTAGGGTGATCATCGATGGTCAGACCATTGATCGTTAATAGTCGAGGGGTGTTTTGACATCTAAAATTATAATGTGCAATTTTTTAGTGTCTACATTTTACCGTTTTTTGTTATGTAGTTTGTATCAACAAGCTAAAAAATAAAAATAGATTATGGGTCAAAGGTTAGGTTGTCTTGAGCATGGGAGGAGGTGTTTCCCCTCAAACTAGGAATTAATGAGGTGAAATAGAATTGGGTGTGGGTTTGATAAGTGGGTAAGTTGGTGATAGAGGTGGGTGATAGGTTAGGCACTAAAATACAAATACATGCATAAAGTATGAAAAAAGTGTGATAACCAAGATTGTGCATTGACTATGTTTCTATGGTTGGTAAAAAAATAAGGTCGGTGCTAGAAGGACAAGTGACAAGTGGACCACATGACCACATTTAGGTGGGGCAGTTGAGAACACTCATAAACACAAGTATCCTAGGCAAGGTATGAATTTTCATGGGTATCCAAGGTAGGAAGTGATCCCATAAAAAACACAAATAGGTTAGGTAAAGTTATGGATATCTAAGGTAGGAAGTGCTACCAAGAAAATACCAAGTGGTCAGGTGTGTACAAGGTAGTGTAAGTTCAAAAATTGGTCAACATGGTAATTGTTATTAGTGTAGTCAAAAAGACTAAGGTAATGTCATCACAAAGTGTGTAATATTTGGACAAAAAGAAAAATGACTAGTGGTGAGGTTAATTGGGTTGGTTATGGTTGTTGATGGAGAAGGGTAATCTCCAATGGTTAGGGGGTTGGGGTAAGGTAGTAAAATAAGGATGGTACTAGAAAGAAAAGTGATAAGGTAACCAAGCCACAATGTTAGGCATAGTTGATATGGGTTACTATATAAAATCAAGTTTCCTAGGTAAGATTGCTGTATTTGTATGTATCCAAGGTAGGATGTGATCTTGAGAAGACAAAAAAGGTTATATATGTTGAAACTACAAAGGATCATGCTCTAAAACACCTAAATGGTTGGTGCATAAAAGTAGTGCAAGTTCATCAAAAATGGTAAGGTAAATGATGGGATCAAAATGACCAAGGCAAAGCTGGGTCATGAAAAGTGTGAAGTGTGCGTCAAGATGACCAAGTTGAGATTAATTGGTTTGGTTGGGTGGTGGAGAAGGTGCTCTCCAATGGGTACATGGTTGGGAGGTTGGTAGGTTGGTTGGTGGGTTGGTTGGTTAGATAAGGTTATCTCCAGTGGTTTGGTAGTGGAGAAAAAGGTGCTCTTCGATAGGTGGTGTGGTTATGGTAATGTTGTTGTTTATTTAAAAATGTTTGGTGGGGTTGTAATGATTCCAAGAGGGGAAGACATATGCCTTTGAAAGTGGTAATGAAAGTATAAGGAGGATGAAACACTCTAGTTGAAAAATACCATAATGGTAAGACGGGTGGGCTTAATAATATAATCCCCTTTCATGCATTGCATTGATGTTAGTTCGTTGGTTAAAATAAGTGGCTTGATCATGTAGTGTCAAGTAAGCTCAAAATATCATGATTTGTAGAGTGTAAAAGGATAGATGTAGGAAGTATGTGAATGGATGGTAACATAACCTTCTCATAGGGATAACTTGTCCCTTTTGTAGGTAACTTAAGAACCATTATAGATGAGTACATGTTTTAAGTTCATTGTAAATTGATTAATACAAGAAGTTTACAAATGATGTGTGAAAGCTAATGGAAGCTTTATTTGGGATTGATTTGTTTTTGAATTTTAACTTTGGGTCTTTTTATGTTTCTATTTGATGGGTTTGGGAAGCTATCGATGTGAGAAGCTTCTAGGTGATTATTTGCTTGACAAATGTTTGGTTTAGCCATCCTTCAAGGGAGTGGTCTAAGCTTTAGATTTGTTTGTGTTGATAACTATCCTTAGAGGGAGTAGTCTACCTTTTTAAGAAAACTTTTGATAGTTTTGGGTAGCTATCCTTTAAGGGAGCCATTTGAAATGTTAGATATTCTTGACCCAAGTGATATTTGGTATCCCAAATTTTAATGTTATGCTGGTTTAGACATGGACTAGTCTATATAAGCTAAAAGAGTTTCCTTTATGGAGGAAAAACCATAACACAAGAAGGTTAATGATGGTCAAAATAATTTTAAGTGATAATGACCATTGGGATTCATCTTATAAGGGATAAAAAGTGTCCATGAGAATTATGCCATAGGTAGAGCCATGGTACCCATGCTTAGGATTAGGCAAAGGTTTTAATGGATAATCACATGATCCTATTTTAATTAGTTGTCCTTAAAATAAATAAATGAAGGTGGATGAAAATAAGGAATGATCTTAAGTTAGACACAAATGACAAAGAACTTGGATTAACAAAATAATAAGATGTGAATGCAAAACATTGAGGGGTTTAGGTTCTGATATGCCTCAGATCCACACTTACATGCAAATGGTTTGAGCCAATCAAGAGTGAAGAGGTCCCCCAATTACTTTCTGACACTTTATTAGACATGGAAAAGACTCTAGGTTGGATAGATTAAAAAAAAAGTCAAGGTTGGTTAGGTGATGGTGGCTAAACTTTGGTTAGTGGCAATGTTGGTTAGTTTTTGGTTTGGTTAGGTAGATTCAAGTGTTGTTTTGGATTATTTATATAAAGTTGGTCAAGGTCAAGGTTTTTTTAAGTTTAAGGTTCATTTGGTGGTAGTTAAGATTTGATAGGTTATAGGTGAGGTTGGTTTGGTTATTAAGGTTGGGTTGATGGTAGGTGCCAAGGGTTGGTTTGGTCATTGGTTAATGTTGAGGTTTTTTATTGGTCAAAGATTTTGGAGGAAGAATTCCCCCAGATGATATTTCCATGAATGTTAAGGTGGGAAAATATTCCTAAGTAAAGATGGTTTAGGAAGGATGAAGATGACTTCATTTACCTCCCAAGGGTTGTTAGTTGTTAGTTTGGAGTTCAAGTTGTAGGTGGTGGTTCAGGCAGGATCTCCGTTATGGTGCTATGGCAAGGAAAACAGAGTTGGGTTAGATTTGGGTAGGTTTAATGTCTAGAAATGATGTTGGGAACATCATATTGAAATATATGTGGGTTAGACAAGAGTGTTGAATTGTCCCAATGAGGGAGCTTAGGTGAGGTGTGGGTAGCTTGGATAAAATAGTAGCCAATTTTTAAGAAATCTTGAATGAAGGGTTGATGTTGGCTTGTGTTGATAAATAAGTTACTTATGGTTGGATTAAAAGTTGGGTTGGTCATGATTGATAGATTTAGTTTAGAGGTTGGTTTAATTGGTTAGGGGAGGTAGGATGGGTGGTTGATTTAACTTGTTGGCAGAGTTTGCTTGTTTGTTTGGTAAGGCAAGGTGACAAAGATTTGACCCTATTCAAAAGGGAATCATACCAAAGACAATGTCATTAGGTAGATGAAAACTATCAGATTATAAAAGAATTGAATGGGTTTGATTTTAGTTAAGGTTGGGTTAGATTTAGTTATAGGTAAGGTTTTTTGAGTTTGGGTTGGCTCCATTAAAAGGGGAAGTGAAAGAGGTGGGTTGGTTTCCTTAATGATGGTTTTAAAGGAAAGTTGAGAAGGCTCTTCTTGGTCAATAAGTGGTTGGTTTAAGGTTGATTCTTCCTTAGTTATGATTTGAAAATGAAGTTGAAAATGGTGCACTTGATTAAAAAGTGGATTGGTTGGGGTTTTGATTATGGTTTCCCTAGTTATAAATGCACTGAATACCAAATCTAATGAAGGGACCTCATTGTGTTGAGGGCTTTGATTATGGGTTTGCACAATAATGGGTGCAAAAAGAGGTTAAATTATTTATTTCTTGAATACATTCAAGGCTAGGTTGGGGGGAACATGAAGAATATCCTTTGGAATCTCCTTTTGATTAATAAGGTTTTAGATGATCTTAAAAGACCCACATCTATCTACCACATGTCTATTTTTGTGATGATACGTACAAAACTCAATATCTATAAACCAAATGAGTTTTGGAAGAGAAGCATTAATGGGTTTGATTTGGGGAAGTATAATGACATAAGCCCTTAAGAATCTGTCAAGGATTAAGGCATATGATTTGCCCAGTGGGGTATATTGCCTAGGAAGAGGATGCATCAATAGCTCTTGAGGTTGTGAGCCAATTGGTTGGTTTGATAAAATTGTTGGCTAAATAAGTTTGGTTGATGTGACAGTTTTGAGTTATTTGATGGGTTGGGTATTCTTGATAAGGTTGGTGGGTTAGAAAAGTTTGTTTGATAGTTATTGGTATGACTTAGTGAGGTTGGTTGGTTTAATAAGATTGGTGGGTTCAAAAAGTTTGGTTGGTTTGATAAGGTAGATAAGGTTGGTTTATTTGAGAGGTTGGGTAAGGTTGAGGTATTTGATATATTTGACATGGTTGATATGGTGGGTAAGTTTGATATGGTTCGGTGGTTTAAAAAGTTTGGTTAGCTCAATATGGTAGGTTGATAGTTACTGGTTGGATTTGATGGGGTTGATAAAGTTGAAATGGTGGGTAAGGTAGGTTAGCTTGATAGGTTTGAAAACATTGGTAAGGGTGATAAGAATGATTGGTTAGAAGAGTTTGTTTGATAGTTTTTGATTAAATGATTTTTGGTTTTATTCGATTAGGTTGATAGTGGTTGGTTTGATAGTTGTGGGTGGTATGACTAGGGGGATAGACTAAGTCTTGGTTTTGAGATTAAAAAAAGGTTGTCACAAAGGGGGTATAGGTGATTAATATGATGGTTGAGGTAGGTAATCAAAATTTTGATATGGTTGAGTTAATTGATATGATGGTTGGGATAGGTAACCCAAAGATTGGTGAGGTTGAGATAGTTGAGGTGGGTTATGACAAGGGTCAAATAAGGGTTGAAAGGTTATTGGTTAGTTGAGGTGATGACCAAGTGGTTATTTAAAGTTTTTTAATTGGTTGTACTTAAGGTTGAATTGATTGCATGCAAGGTTGGGTTGGTTGTAGGTGAGATTAGGTTGGTCATAGGTGAGATTGAGTTGGTGGTAGGTAAGGTTGGGCTGATTGTAGGTGGGGTTGGGTTGGCTATAGGTAAGGCTGGGTTGGTTGTAGGTAAGGTTGGGGGCATAACTAGATCTTGATGTAAGGTGACATTCTAAGGCAAGAGGCTTATCTTCTAGGAGTCTAAAAAAGTTAATATCTCCTAGAGAAACTATAAGAGGGCTCTCCATTGAACAAGGTAGTGTAGATGAGGTGGATGCAGGAAAAATGGTAGAAGGTTTCCAAGGGGAGTTAGATTCCTCACAACTCAAACAAAGAGAAGATAAGAAAAAGTCAAATAAGATATAATATACACTAAATCATGTTAAATCCTAAGGTTATTTTGTCTCTCTTGTGGCTTATGCCTTGAGCTTTAAAAAAATTATGTGACTTTGATTGGGTTTGTAAAATAGGTATTAGAAAAGAAATCTATGGTTGGTTTCAGGTGTTTAAGGATATCAAAAGGATTTGTATTGGAAATAAATACACGAATTGATATTGGGGCCTACCCCTTCACTTTACACACCATAACGATACATGCGTCGGGTGCTTAGCCAATATATACCAGTTTTTAGAATTTATACTCAACTAGAGAGCTGAGTTGGTTCTCTCCATGGTAATGACCTCCAAGTAGGATTGTCAAGAAGGGTAAGGTGACCACGAGGTGATGGAATCCTAGTCAGGCCTTATGTCAAGTTGTTTTGATGTTTTATTGATGTAGGTGGTTTGGTTTGTGTGTGTGATACAAGTGATGCTATGATTGAATTACTTTAATTTAACTACGTGAGCTAAACTTACAAGTAACCAATAAATGTAGTTGATTTTAAACCCAAAATAAATTTTAATTTCATTTATGAGCACAAAATAGAGAGAAGAGAATATAGATGCAAACAAGTGAAACCCAAGTAGAGACTTAAGGGTCTCATTGGGCATGCCAAATTTTTTCAATGAATTTTAGCTTATTTTTTGAAAAGAAAGGAAGAAGAAGAAACTAGATACAGGTATGGTTGAAAAATTTGTTTGGTTGTGCATGCATTAAATCATTAGATTGTAGAGAGCTCTTCTTTGTCTTGGGAGGATGACCTATAAATTATACATCACCAAAAAAAATGGTTGTTTAGATAGATAACAAGGTGGATTGCCTAGTGCTAGCTAGATCCCAGAAGTAAGAGCTTTCTTGGGGGTTGTCAATCCACATGTTTTAAATAATTAAATTTATAAAATAGAAGATAAGGTACTTGTATCAATAATCAAAAGGTACTGAAATTGAATACAAAAAATGCTTGAAAAAGAAATAGACTAAAATGACTAATATAGAAATAAACAAATTACTATTAATGCTAAATAGCTTGGGTATGGTTTGAAAAATGGGGTAGGGTCCTGTGACTAGGCTAGAGGTTAGAACATGATATTTAGTTGAGGTTTGATGGAAGAAAATAGCTTGTTATTATTTTGTCACACATTGACCGTCCACTGTTGACAGTCAGTGTGATCATTAGTAGTCACTATGAGTTTTGACAGGTTATTGATTTCAAATAGAATAGGTTATGGGTTGGTTTTAGAAAGTTTTTATGGGCTATGGGAGGTTGGTTAATGGTCATGAGGTCAAGAGAGAGCCTTAGAGGTATTAAAGGTAAAGGTTTGGTACTCAGGTGGTTAAGAATGGTCAGAGGGTGTTCTAGTGGAAGAGGTAATGTATAAAGTTGTAGAACTATTGAACTTAAGTAACTAAAACTTAAAATAAGGATAATATACTTAGCTTGAAGTTGATAGTTGATGGATTGAAGAAGTCCTTGAGTTGGAATTCTAGAAGCTAGAATAAGACTTACACAAGAATCTCTGATCTCTTACCCAAGAAGTTTTGATGATGATTTCTCTGATAATTACCCATCCTTTTTCACCTCCTCCTCTTCTTATTATATAGAAGGAAGGGAGAGGTGGAAGTATACGTTTAGTAGGGGTTCAATACTACATTCTAATTTTAGTCTTAACATGCATAATTCATGAATGGCTAAGAATAAAAAATAAAACTAGAGTTGTTATGGGAGTGTTCAGGTGGTGAAAATATGGCTATCAATAGTCAGGGTGATCATCAGTGGCCAGACCACTGACAGTTAGCAGTCGAGGGTAAAGGTTAAAATTGGTCAAAAGGTGGGTTTAGATATTAGATCAAGCTAATTAGAGTTAGGTAGGTTTGTGATTGAAAGGTTAGGGTGACCATGTTAGGTTGTGGAGCTAAAAGATTCAACTATGCAGACATGGAGGAAGATGCTAAAGTTTTAGAAGTACTGGCATCGGCAGTATGACCGACATCGATCATGATGAATGCAAAAGGCAACTGGCATCAGTAGGAAGTTGGCCGATGTTGGTCAGCACCAGTTAGATAGGGACCGACGTCGGTCGCTTGTGTGTTCCAAAACTATTCGTTGCATGAAAAGTTAGTTTGTTGAACTGATTATTTGCATGTAAAGGCTATTTTAGTCTTGAGCTACGTGTCTATTATTAGTAAACTAAGAGTCTAAGTTATTGTTTAAGTCTGGGATCTATTTATAGACCTATTGGCATGTATTGTAATTATGAGCTAAAAAGGAAGGCAAGGAAGATCCTTCCATTGTAAGATCATTGAGTTGTAGGTTGTTGTAAGCTCATAGGAGATCTACATGTGTAAGTATGGTCTGTTGAATTGCAGGTTGCAGGTTTATGGGAGATCTACTTGAAGTACTTTAGAGTACTTGGTACTGGTAGGGTTATTACTGACTGGTTGGAGAGGTGAACACCAATTCTGTGTGTGAGTTGTGTGTTGGGACTATTTTTGGTAGGAGAGTGAAATTTTGAAGAAGAATTACCATACACTTGAGGTGTGGGAAGCCTCTGGAAGGTGGGAGAAGAAGTGGCATCTTCTTTATTGTATTCTTTTTTGTATGAGTATTAATACAAGATAGTGTATTGTCTCTCATATTCTGTGCTATTTGTGAATTCTAGTAACTTGTACTTCTAGATATTTTTGCATGTTTAATTGCTTGTATTTGGTAATCATATTGTGCTCTTTCTAAGGAGCAAGATACTAACAAGTGGGATCAGAATAGGTGTGTTGTTCTTGGATTCCCTAGACAAAGTACTGGTATAGGTATAGGTGCAGCTGTTTATCTCCAAGTGGGAGATTGTTAGGGTGTGGAGCTAAAAGCTTCACCTTGTTGCAAATATGGAGGATGCTGAGTATGTAGTCACCAGCGTCAACAGGATCACTGACGTCGATCAGTGGATAGTGCAAAAGGAAACTGACCTTGGCATCAGTCAGCTGATGTCAGTCACCTCCAATCAGATAGGGACCAATGTCGGTCGCCTGTGGCAGTTCCAGAATTGCTGTTGATGAACAGTCAGTTAAGTGAACGGGTAGTTTGCATGATGAAGACTAGTTCGAGTCTCGAGCCGCAAGTCTAATCATTATATGCATGAGATCTATATAATAGACTCATGGGCTGTATTATTAAGTGTAGAACTAGGAGAGTTCTTCCCATGGTAGAATCAAGTAGGATTCTTCATGTATGTAAGATTAGGTTTGATATGCAAGGTGTTGCAGGATCATGGTGGAGATCTACATGTGATAAGTAAGATCGGGTTGGTCTGCAGGGGTGTGTGTATGTGAGGGTCAAAAGGATATCAGCGGGGGAGCAAGATCCAAGGTGACAATAATACATCAAGGAGTAAGATCATGGTGAGATCTACTTGGAGTATTGGTTCATACTCGATTATACTGGAAGTACAATGAGGTGAACAACAGCTTGTGTTAGCTGTGTGTTGTGACCTATTGAGAGAAGATTACTCTTGAGGGAAGATTACTGTAAGCCCATGAAGTGGAAGAAAGAGTGTGATCTCTTTGTTGTAATTTCCTTCTAACTGAGTTAAATACAATTGTGTGTTGCCTCTCATATTCTATGTTATTTCTCATTGATAGTTATTTGTTCTTCTGGTTATTTCCACATGTTTAAGTTGCTTATACAATGGTAATCATGTGTGCTCTTAAATTTTGACAAGTTGTGTTAGAGCTTTGGGGAACCTAAGTCCTATCAAATGGTATTAGAGTGAGGTTGGATGTTCTCAGAGTAAGTTTGACTAATAGATGGCCCAGATCTAGTTAGTGGTTTTTTGATTATAGGTTACTCACAGGGGTTTCTATTTGAGTGGGAGTATAGCAATGGCAGAAGAAGGTAAGCTGAGAATGAAGAAATTCAGGCACAGGATTAACACCACAAGGAGTGTGGTGGGTAGTCTTCAAGATTGAGCTTGAAGAGGAATAGAAGCCAGGATGTAGATTAGACAAAGTATTGGTATAGGTACAGGTGAAACTATTTATCTCCAAGTGGGAGATTGTTAGGGTGTGGAGCTAAAAGCTTCACCTTGTTGCAAACATGGAGGATGTTGAGTATGCAGTCACTGGCGTCAGCAAGATCATTGACGTCAGTTCAATGGATAATACAGAAGGAAACTGACCTCAGCAACAGTCGGCCGATGTCGGTCACCTCTAGTTAGATAAGGACCGATGTCAGTCACCTGTGCAGTTCCAGAACTACTGTTGACGAACAATTAGTTAAGTGAACAGGTAGTTTGCATGATGAAGACTATTTTGAGTCTTGAGCCACAAGTCTAATCATTGTATGCATGAGATCTATATAATAGACTCATGGGCTGTATTGTTAAGTGTAGAACTAGGAGAGTTCTTCCCATGGTAGAATCAAGTAGGATTCTTCATGTATGTAAGATCAGGTTTGATATGCAGGGTGTTGCAGGATCATGGTGGAGATCTACATGTGATAAGTAAGATCAGGTTGGTCTACAAGGGTGTGTGTATGTGAGGGTCAAAAGGAGATTGACAGGGGAGGAAGATCCAAGGTGACAACAATACATCAAGGAGCAAGATCATGGTGAGATCTACTTGGAGTACCGATTCGTACTCGATTGTACTAGACGTACAATGAGGTGAACAACAACTTGTGTTAGCTGTGTGTTATGACCTATTGAGAGAAGATTACTTTAGAGGGAAGATTACTAGGAGCCCTTGAGGAGGAAGCCTCATAGAGGTGGAAGAAGAGTGTGATCTCTTTATTGTAATTTCCTTTGTAATGAGTTGAATACAATTGTGTGTTGCCTCTCATATTCTGTGCTATTTATCATTGATAGTTATTTGTTCTTCTGGTTATTTCTGCATCTTAAGTTTCTTATACAATGGTAATCATGTGTGCTCTTAATTCTGACAAGTTGTGTCAGAGCTTTAGGGAACCTAGGTCCTATCAGACCATTGATGATCAGAGCATTGACCATCAATGGTCAAGGGGTGTTTCAATATATAGAACCATAGTGTGTAGTTTTTTAGTGTCTACAATAGGTGTAGGGACAAGGATCTCATCAATAGAGGTAAGTCTAAACCCTTACTCAGACTCAATAGTCTAGGTAGGGAGGGATATTTAGATAGTATCCTACTTTTTGGGTTCCTTCAGGGAAACTACCATGAGGTAGATGTTTCATATATGGGGGACCTCATTTTGCTAGGGAGTATCCTCAAAGGGGTTTAGATTTAGTGGAGAGAGTGGCCAGATCTAAGAAGATAATATAAGATGTTGATTAAGCTCATAAATTATATGTAGTAGTCAATGACTACCAAGCTGAGCATTAGGCCATAATGGTGGAGACAATAAGTATGATTGATAGGATGCTATTTTTAGTTCTGTTTGACCTTGGTCCATCTGATTCTTTTATTTAACCACTAGTAGTTGATAGTTAAATATTGGTGGCATTTAGGTAGTTGAACCCTTGGTTGGTTGAGATGGCTACTTGGGATAAGAAGCTCATGAGATCATTAATCCCTAGTTATGTGTTAGATCTACAAGTTTTTTCCACTACCCTAGACTTGCATATTTTGCCCTTGGGATCCTATGATGTAGTTTTGGGCATGGATTGGTTAGAAAACCATAGAGATCGTATTGATTTTTATGATAAAAAAGTACATTATTATGATGATTTGGGGACAAAGATGGCAATTTCTAGAATTCATAGACCCATTTCTCTATGCATGATTTTTGCTATGCAACTCAAGTGAAACATGCATAAGGGATGTTAGTTGTGTACTATTTAGGTAAGCAATAGGTCTCAAGATGAGACTGAAGTGACTACTATTGATTCCCACCCTATCTTACAAGAGTTTGATAATGTTTTTCCTAAGGTTTTTACATGGCATGCCTCCTCAATGAGACATTGATTTTACTATTGATCTTGTACCTAGAGCAAAACCAATCTCTAATGCTCCCTATAATATGACTACACTTGAGCTCAATGAGCTCAAGATTTAGATTTAATAACTCTTAGAAAAGGGTCATAGTTTCCCTAGTGTGTCCCCTTGGGTTGCACCAATGATTTTTGTTAAGAATAAGGATGGTTCACTTCATCTTTGTATTGATTATAGGTAGCTCAATAAAGTGACCATCACGAACCATTACCCTTTACCAAGGATAGATGATATGTTTGATCAAATCAAAGAGGCAAAGGTGTTTTTTGAGATAGATATTAAGTCAAGGTATCCTCAATTGAGGATAATAGAGGTGTACATCCACAAGGCAACTTTAAGGACTTGATATGGCCACTACAAGTTCATAGTAGTACCTTTTGGGCTAACCAATACCTCAATAATTTTCATGAGTCTCATGAATGGTGTGTTTCACGATTATTTAGATCATTTTGTTTTGATATTCTTGGATGAGATACTAATTTACTCCCACACTATAGAGGAGCATGAAGGACACCTATGAAAGGTTCTTTAGTGCCTTCAAGAGCATCAACTATATGGAAGTTCGGCCAAATATTCATTTTTCTAGACAAAGATTCAGTATTTGGGACATGTCATTTCAAGCAAGGGAATATTAGTAGATCCATAAAATATTTGAGTAATTATAGAGTGGTTGACACCTACTTTAGTCACTAAGTTGTGCAACTTTATGAGATTAGTAGGGTATTACAAGATATTTTTGTAGGACTTTTCATGGATTGTTCATCCCATTACTTCCCTTCAATGAAAAGGGAAAAAGTTTATTTGGACAGAGGAGTGCAAGAGAGCCTTTCCAACCTTGAAAAACTGTCTCACTAGCACACTTAATTTGGCAATTCTAGATCCCACACATGATATTTTAGTTTGTATGGATGCTTCAAAAGAGGGAATCGGGGCTACACTTATGAAAAATGGTAGGGTGATGGCATATGAGTCTAGGAAGCTTAAGGAATATGAGATTGACTTTCTTATGCATAATTTAGAGTTTTATACCATTATTCATGTTGTAGTGTGGTGGTGACACTTTTTGTTAGGGCAACACTTCATTGTGAGGATAGATCATTTGAGACTCAAGCACATTTTATCTCAACCAAATATTAATGCCCAACAACGACATTGGATGGAGCTAGCATGTGAATACCATTTTGAGATAGATCATCTAAAGGGCAAGGAGAATGTTTAAGTTAATGCCCTTAGTAGGAGATGACATCATCTTACCACTATGAGAGCTAAAACAAAATTGAAATATTGTATCATATCTCAACTTACTTTTGACTCATTTTTCTAACATGTGAGATGTTAGGTTTATTCTTAGAAGGCTCTTGTGGGAAAATTTATAAGGTGTACCATTGATGTCGATGGTTTTTTGTGCTAGAAAGGGTACATTTATGTGCCAGATTCTAGTGATTTAAGGTAGTTAATTCTAGCTGAGGCACATAGTGCACCTTATGTAGGGTATCCTGGAGTAAAGAAGGTTCATGCTGACCTACAAGAGTTGTATTTTTGGCTAGGGATGCATAGAGATATCACATATTTTGTATCAAGATGCCTTGAATGCTAATGTGTCAAGGCTAAGCATCAATATCTAGTAGGGCTCCTCTATCCTCATGAGATTCCATAATGGAAATGGGACACCATTTTTATGGATTTTGTTGTTAGTCTTCCTATGTCTACCTATCATCATAATGCGATCATGGTGATAGTGGAAAAGTTGACTAAGGTGGCACACTTTTCACCCATCAAGATTACCTATAATGCAACTACATTAGCTCACATTTTTATGGATGACATAGTTAGTTTGCATGACATACCCTAAAAAATCATTTATGATAGAGATCCATATTCATCTCTCACTTTTGAACTACATTATAGCAAGCATTAGGAATAAAGCTTAATCTTAGCTCAGTATACTATCTTGAGATAGATGAATAGACTGAGTGAGTTAATCAAGTCCTCAAAGATATGTTATATATGTATGTGATGGACCAGTAGTCTTGTTTGGAGGAGTACCTCTACTGGTAGAGTTTATATATAATAAAAATTATCATAGCTCCATCAACATGGCACCTTTCAAGGCATCACATGGTAGAAAGCATAGGACTTCACTGAGTTAGGATCACTTAGAGGACCATGTATTTATAGGATCTTCCTTATTACAAGATATGGAGTGACATGTGGTACATATCAATCAACACGTTCAGGAGGTACAAGAGTGATATAAGAGGTATGCTAATTCCAAGAGGTTGGATCAACATTTTGATGTTAGGGACAAAGTCTTTCTATGTGTGCAACCTCTCAAGACCCCAATCCATTATGGAAAAGGCTCTAAGATTGCACCCCACTTTGTGAGACCTTTTGAGATATTAGAGCAGATTAGACCCATAGCTTACCATTTATCCTTGCCACCTAATCTATCATAGGTCATGATGTTTTTCATATTTTAGTTTAAAAAAATTACATCTTTGATATATCTCATGTATTGGATTGGTCCACCTTATAGGTGGTGGAGGATGGGCAAATCTCCTTGGAGCCCACCAAGATTTTGGATCAATGAAGGCTAGCCCTTCAAGGGTGGGACTTAGACCAAGTTAGAGTTTAGTAAGATTGGTATGATGAGGAGGTAGCTACTTGGGAGGACATAATACCACTTTAGACCAAGTACCCACATATTTTTAGTTGACTTCCAGGAGGAAGTCTTTATTAGGGGAGGGAGATGTCATGCCAACTTTGGCCTCCCCTATTTTTCATCTATTTTAGATGTAGTTATTGTTATGTTGTGTTAGTTAGGGATTATGATGGATCAATTATCCGATATATTCTATATTGTACATGTTAATTTGGATATAATCATGTTATGTTGTTTTATTATGATTCATTGTTATGTTGTATTGGTTAGGACTTATGATGGATCAATTATATGATATATTTTATGATGGACATGTTGATTTAGATATGATCACGTTATGTCATTATGCCATGATTAATTCCATGCCACTTATATGATATATGATAGGAAATGAATTACAAATGCAAATGTGTATAGTTGTTGATTATCATTGACTAATTAGCTTAAGGGTACTAATGATCATATGATTTTGTTATTATTAGAATGTATACTAATAATTTGATGTAATTTCATACCACTTATTACTGCATGAGAAAAAAGCATAAAAAGAGGGAAACATAAGTAAATAAATAAATTATAATTTTGCATGGAGCACAAGTTATATGTGGAGTAAGTTCTAGCTCTCGTGATGAGATAATGATTTTTTTTAATGTTGATTCTTTAAAATATTGCTATTAGTGATATATTATCATGATTATTGTCATTACCAAGATGTGTTAATGTGTGCAATGAGTGTGCAAGAAATTGATAAAAATGGGCAAGCAAGGAAAGGATAAGAGGTGGCCGATTCCTAAACCACACACCATCCTAATCCATGTTAAGTGATGTTTGGCCATGTGTGTGCACCTACCTAATAGTTATGTGAGTGTGTTCTTCTCCCTAGGGTTAGTGTTGATCATTTTGAAGCCTTAGGTTAGATGCCACATAGGTCTTTTTGTTATTATTTGGTAATGTGTCCATAGATTATGTTGTGTTAATTAATCCCTTAATCAAAAATTGATTTAACTCTTTAATTATAATTTTCAGATTTTCGGGAAAGTTAAAATTTAAAAGTCTCAAAATTTATTTTTAAAATCTTCCATTGGTTTAAAAAAGGTCCCATATATTAGTGGCCCAAGGGAACATTTTGAAAATCAAAATTTTTATGATTTCACCCTTCTAGGCACCTTGGGAAGGGGAGGAGCTACAAACACAAAATGAGACAACTGTCCTTATTTGAATGGGGGAATAAGGTAGCAACCTTCTTCACCATATAAGAAATAATCTACCTATTTTCTCTAAAATTTTGAACTACAACAAAATTAGAGATAAGCAAAGCAAGATTAGAAACTTCAAGAGGAGCCAAAGGAAAAATCAAGTGCAATAGATTCATAAGGCTAGTACCTTTTTTTTATATTTTTGATTAATTGTTTTATGTGTGTCTTGGGATTTCATACAAATGGAAAAAAAATGGATTTGTAGTCATGATTAGGAAAAAAAAAATTCTATTGATTGTGTGCAAGCATAAGATGTACTTGGGGAAGGGATATTTTTTGGTTGAAAGAGAAGTTTGGGGCCTATGTAGGCTACTTGCTGGCTTCCTTTCTAAGACTTAGTTGAAGGAGAAGCTTGGGGATTTGGTAGGTTGCTTTCTAGTTTTCTTTTAAGAGATAGTGGAGGGAGGAACTTGGGGCCTATGAGGGATACTTACTGGTTCCCCTTCTTATTGATATTTTATGGGAAGTTGCATATATTATTAAAGTTGATGATTTTTCTCTAACCCTCCCAAGTAGAGTCTTAAGAGAATTACATGAATCTAGAACTAGAAAGCCTTAAAGACATTTTGTTTCCTTGGGTTTTCCATGTGTTTGTGTGTGTGTAAATGTCACCTCTTGGGCTTGGGGGTTGACTAGGGTAGAGAAACCTAATGATGTCATAAGTCTAGGAGGTGAGCAATCTTTCATTGCTTGCAAGCTGCTAGAAACTTATGAAACTAGAAAGGAGCACTATAGATTTCAAGGGATGAAACTAGCTGATTATTTACAACACTTACGTGTACATATTATGCTTATGCAAAAAAAAGAAAATAATTATGTGAAATATTTAAAGTTTTCTATGATTGTTGTATGTTGTATTAGAGTAATTTTATGTAAAATAAAATAAATAGATTATTGAAAAACATTCCTAAAATTTTAATTTGATTATAAAAAAATAACAATGAAATATTATGCTTGAAATTAATTTATAATTTGAGAATAATTTTGCTTTTGAATTATTTATGTTTATATAAGTTTTTGCTAAAATTTTAATTTATTATTAAAAATAAATAAATGATATGCTTTAATTTAGAATTTGAGAATAGTTGTGCTTTTGAATTATTTATATTTATATAAGTTTTTCCTTATTTATGAAAGGAATGTGCTTTAAAACAAAATAATATATATATGTGTAATAGAAAGGAAAAAAAAATGGTTTTAAATTTCACTACAAATTAATATAGTTCTTAAATTGCTATTTACATAGTTGTTGTCCACCTTGGCATGACTAGATTAAAAAAATAAAAAATAAAAAATGAATAGAAATGTAAATATATATTTATAATCACCTGCAATTAGTTCACTTCCTTCTTCTCCCTGCAAAGAAATAAATTAAAAAAAAGGACATTAGACTCTTTTAAATTAAAAATTAAAAATAATTTGGTTATATTTTCCAGCTAGTTTAATCCTATAATATATTTGTACAAATAAAATAGAAAATAGTATACACCATGTAGTAGTGGTTCAAATATATTACCTACATATATATATGATTAACACACACACACACACACACACACACACACACACACACACACACACACACACACACACACACACACACACACACACACACACACACACACACACACACACACACACACACACACACACACACACACACACACACACACACACACACACATTAATCATATATATATGTGGGTAATATATTTGAACCATTACTACGTTGATAATTTTTCTCTAACCTTCCCAAGTACAGTCCTAAGGGAAGTGCATGAATCTAAAAGTAGAAAGCCTTAAAGACATTTTGTTTCCTTGGGTTGGCCATGTGTTTGTGTGTTTGGAGGTCACCTCTTGGACTTGGGGGTTGACTAGGGTGGAGAAACCTAATGATGTCATAAAGTTTGGAGGTGAGTAGTCTTTCCTTACTTGCAAGCTGCTAGAAACTTATGAAGCTAGGAAGGAACACTACAGATTTAAAGGGATAAAACTAGCTAATTATTTATAATACTTACGTGTACATATTATGCTTGTGAAAAAAAAAGAAAAAAATAGCGTGAAATCTTTAAATTTTTATATGATTGTTTTATGTTGTATTAGAGTAATTTTACGTAAAATAAAATAAATAAATTATTGAAAAATATTCCTAAAATTTTAATTTGATTATAAAAAAAATAATAATGAAATATTAAGCTTGAGATTAATTTAAAATTTAAGAATAATTGTGATTTTGAATTATTTATGTTTATATAAGTTTTTGATAAAATTTTAATTTGATTATTAAAAAATATAAATGATATGTTTTAATTCATAATTTAAGAATTGTTGTGCTTTTGAATTATTTATATTTATATAAGTTTTTCCTTATTTATGAAAGGAATGTGCTTTAAAAAAAAGAATATATATGTATAATAGAAAGAGGAAAAAATAGTTTTAAATTTCACTATAAATTAATATAGCTCTTAAATTACTATTTATATAGTTGTTGTTTACCTTCACACTCTCTCACACACACACACACACACACACACACACACACACACACACATAGAGAGAGAGAGAGAGAGAGAGAGAGAGAGAGAGAGAGAGAGAGAGAGAGAGAGAGAGAGAGAGAGAGAGAGAGAGAGAGAAGAGAGAGAGAGAGAGAGAGAGAGAGAGAGAGAGAGGAGAGAGGAGAGAGAGAGAGAGAGAGAGAGAGAGAGAGAGAGAGAGAGAGGAGAGAGAGAGAGAGAGAGAGAGAGAGGGAGAGAGGTAAATATATATTTAGAATCACCTGCAATTAGTTATCCAACTCCCTTCTTCTTCCTACAAAGAAATAAATTAAAACAAAAAGACATTTTACTCTTTTAAAATAATAAAATAATTTTGATTATATTTTTCTAGCTAGTTTATTCTTACAATATATTTGTACAAATAAAATAAAAAATAGTATACAACATATAGTTGTGGTTTAAATATATTAATCACAACACACACACACACACATATGTGGGTAATATATTTGAACCACTAATGCATTTGATGATTTTTCACTAACCCTCCCAAATATAGTTCTAAGGGAAGTGCATGAATTTGGAACTAGAAAGCCTTAAAGACCTTTTATTTCCTTGGGTTAGCCAGTGTGTTTTGTGTATGTGTGGAGATCACCTCTTGGACTTGGGGGTTGATTAGGGTGGAGACACCTAATGATGTCATAAGGCTAGGAGGTGAATAGTCTTTCCTTGTTTGCAAGCTACTAAAAACTTATGAAGCTAGGAAGGAGCACTATAGATTTTAAGGGATAAAACTAGCTAATTATTTACAACACTTGTGCATATTATGCTTATGCAAAAAAAGAAAAAAATTGTGTGAAATCTTTAAAGTTTTTGATGATTCTCAAGTGATTATGTTATCATAATAGGATTCTACTTCTAGTTGGTTAGCACAAATAGTGGGAAAGAAACACAAGAATATGGTATCCCTGAACACATTGGATTTTGGTCTCATTGATGCACACAAGAAATCCTAAAAAAATCCCTAGACTATTTCAAGAATATTATATGATTCAATAGGGGAAAAGTATGTAAATATTACAATCCCCCCATTAAATAAACAAAAGAAGATATAGTGGTGGGGAATCTCATCTTTTTAAACCATATTTGTAAACCATTTTAGGTTTTTTATTGACTCCATTATCCTATATCATCATTTTATAGTACTAAAATAGATCCAAACAAATGTATGAGCATGTTCAATGCTCAGTTTCACAAATTATATTAGATACTAAAGGACCCATACATCTTGGTAGAGGGTCTAGTGATCTAAACCTAATTAAAGTCTCTTTATCCTTTAACTTCCATGATACTAAGAACAAACCTAACTACACTTGCATCCTTATCAATGGCCTATAATGAAGTGACAAACATAAAACACTAGATAGTGCCTCAAGGATATAGTGTAGGTGCTTTACCCTCTTTAGGAAAATTAGGTGTGTATAATTAGGTCCCCATGTTGAATTAAGATATTATGTAGAAAAACCTACTCATGAATCCCATTTTAGATGTTATGTTTGGTAGTCCTCATCCAATATACAATCCAACCCCAATGAACTATATGGCTAGTTGATTTCCATATATGCCTTCCAATCACGTAGTGCCAAAAATGAACAACCAACAATTGGTTCCTATGAAATATAATAACATGGTTGTAATGCTAAATAGTATTGGTTATGTTTCCTCTAGTAGTAACCAATTAGTTGTACCCACATTATTGAAAAATAAAGTTACCTTTAACAATGCCCTTAATCCAACATAACCTACTGCTCCAGCATTTCAAAATGCTATTATGCATGTGGCAAACCCACAACAACAAATTATGAAGCAACTAAATATTGGCATAAGCCCTGAGATAGGCAATCTAAGGTAAATGGTCAAATGCTTGTCCAATGACATGATCAATCTACAAAAATAAGGGTATCAAAATCTAAACCATAATGTGAAGAATGCACCCTCTAGAAGAAATTTAAATTTATAGAGGTTTAATATACAATGGAACACTCAACATAATAATGGGAATGTGCCTAGTCCTCTTGACACTAACAACCAAAGAAACCATAATACTTCCCATTCTATAAATTTCTTATACTTAGCTTTAAATACTTAGTTTAGATATTGAGTGTAGAGTACACAATATGACTGACCATGTTGAGACCCATTATGCGAAGATCATAATTACCTCTAATATCTTACAAAAAGAGGTGGATAACATGGAAATAATGCCTACTTCAGGTGATAATCCAAACTAAGCTAGAGGAAACCTAGACAAAACCCTAGTATTGGAGACTTATGAATTTCCATTTGAAGATGAGAATGAACTTGAAGAAATATGTACGAGGTCCACACATTTAGGCAGTTCCAAAGGGGAAAGAATTAATAGCTTAGGAATAAAATGGTAAACCCTTTGACCACCTCTACTCCTCTGAGAAACACTCAGGTCCCACCTGATGTGAACTCAAGAAATAATCCTCCCGTACCTAAAGGACCTCCCACACATTATTAGGCCAAGAACTATACACCCCATACTCCACTTGGAAAATAACTAGAGTACGCCAAGCTTAGCTATAACATTGTAGAAGATTTAATGAAAACCAAAGCTAAAATTACTAGGTTTGAGTTAATGCAAATATATGATTAGAGGGAGTTACTTTTGAGATAATTTTTTAACAATAAGGGGAAAGAAATTGTGAAAATGTCTAATGCACATGTTGATTTATATAAGTTAAAAACCGAGACACCACCATTTCTCCTAATAGTTTGAATATTTGGCAAGAACTTAGATAATTACTTGGTTGATTTAGGTGATTTTAAAAATGTCATGTCATATGCTATTTACTATAAGTTGGGTCTTACACCTACCAAATCTAATCATAAGGTAGTCTAACTAGTTAAAGTAAAAGTGAAGGTTGTAGGGGAGTTGAATCATTTACACATGTAATTGGCATCAGATCCAAGGATTTAATAGTTCATTGATATCCAAGTGGTGGATATCCTTGATGCTTATGATATGTGTGAATATTTTTGTCCCAAAAATGTTAGATACCCTAAGGGAGACCCATTAAGTTTTTGGAAAAATATCTAAAATTAATCCAAAACACTCATTTTACTAAGCCTGTAGAAACTGGAGATTGGATAACAATTTGTAATTTGTAAAATTGAAAATTACTTCCTAACCTCCATTTCCTATAATAGATTAGCCAATGGAAACTAGAGATCTAGGTGTAAATTTCAAATTACAAACTTGTAAATTATATCCAGACCTTCGCTTCTCACTAAACACTAAGATAATAGAAACTAGAACCCTACTCACAATTTACAACTTGAAAAGTTGTAAATTACAAATGGAGTTTTGCTTCTCATAAAATAAATATATTATAAAAATTAGAGATTGGAATGCAATTTACAATTTTCAAACTTTAAAATTGCTTCCCAACCTCCACTTCCCATGCAATAATTCAATCAAAAATAAAAAATCTAGTTACAATTTGTAACATTCAAAGTTGAAAATTTCCATCCGAGTTTTGCTTCCCGTCGACGACCCTTCTTGTGGAATTTGAAACTCCAAGTGCAAATTTCAATTTGTAAAGTTATATATTGATCCCTGAATTTTACCTTCCCATTTTCAAAAGGCCAAATAAGTTAAGGCTATAGAGTCCTGAGGTTAAAGTACTTTTAGCAAAATTGTAAAGTTATAGATGTGTTTATAGACTCTAGATCTCTACCAACCACTACCCTCAGAGCATTTATTACTGAGGTCTTATATAAATGAAATTAGGGATTTTAAAATTCATTAATAATTTTGTTAATATAAATTAAGAGCTCTCACCTTGAATTATGAGCCTACTAAGCAATGCTACCATGCCTTCGACCCTACAAGCCACTTCATTACAACCTCAAGCCATACTTTAAACCAAGATCATCATTACTGCTCATACCTGGTATTCTCATGTTGCATTTTTTAGTTATTATTTTCCCTCTGCTAGGCAAGATAGGTTAAATTTTTGCATTTTATTCCTATTTTATTCATGAAATTTGGGATTTATCTTTATTTAAATGTTTGGTAGTGTTTTTCTTAGCATTATTTCAAATTTATTGGTCCTATTTCTTAGTTAAATCACGACCTTCCATTTTCTTGTACTAAGAAATCTAGGGTTTATAAAACCTAAATAAACTAATTGAATATTCCTTTAAAAAATCCCTAACGATTAAATATTCTCATATTGATCCCTTATATAGTCCCTGTAGACTTTCCACCTATGTTTTACACCTCCAAAACCCATGAAATTTTAACTTGCATTTACAACCCCACAGTCCCATGTATTTTTCAATTACTTAGAATAATCTTGATCTCTACTAGAGTTTCCACCTATATTTTGCACCTACAATTCCTACCAAATCTATAATTAGTTTTCCCCTAACACTTCCTCCAAAATCAATATCTGGGAAAGAGAAGAAGTTTAAATCTAAAGGACCTAGTGTCACTCTCATTCTGGAAACCAATACAACTGAGATTATAGACACAAACCTAGGTCATATTGACCTAGGTGATTTATAGACTAAAATAAATGATGAATTTGAGAATGACTAAATCTAATGCATTTATGGCTCTAGACTACCCTAGATAGTAGCTTTCCCCTTGAATATGCAAATCCTTGAGTTGCCACTTACACTAGAAAAGAATTATGATGCTGATAAGAGATAGGTGCTAAATGACAAAGGGGAAAAATTCTAAATCAGGACCTAGACTTCATTGACTCTATGTTCTTGATACCTAAATTTGAGAGTTATCTAGATATAACTCTAGAGTCATCAAGGAAACTCTATCAAGACAACACCATAGGATGTCAAAGAGTAATGAACAAACATTGGCTAAGGATCCCTAGGGCTACAACCACCAAATTAGCTAAAACATTGGTAAAGATTGATTTTAAGGAGGAGGTAGGTGATCTAATCATACTACTACATAGGATCACCGGTACCCCTAATGCAAAGATTTTTTAAGACTAGATGTACCAATATATTTGGGTGATCCACCAGAACTAATAATACATCCACTGGGCACAACTCATCAGTGACTCCATCCATAAAAAGTTGATGGAGGTCTAAACCACAGGGAAATTTTATATGTCTTCTTATCTAGTTTATATATTATTTAAAGGAACATATTTCCCAAGACTCAACATAATAGATGATTAGGAAAATAAAGTGTTTAATTATTACCCTAAGCTCATTATTGAGGCTAGTAGGCAACACTTTAGAAGAGTGAATGATGCATTTATCTACTGCATCATAACTATGTTTGATAAGGAACTAAAGAAGAATAGATTCTCTAATGATTCCACTTCAGATATCACTCCCATCTCCAACACCTTAGTAGACACATCTATTTTTATTTCACCCACCTCTTCCACTTCCATAGTAACCCAACCCCTACATTAGAGATAGAGATGGAGCAAGACACTGATATAAATGTGGACCCTCAACCCATATATGGGGAATAGGTTACAAAGTCATCTAACAAGAAATAAGTAACAATATTAGAGAAATATAGAACACTTATCATCATGCCCACTAGTGCAACATCTTCAGCTGTAGATTCTAAGGTGACTATGTCAGCATAATAGGATTCTACTTCTAGTTAGTTAGCATAAATAGTGGGAAAGAAAAAAAACAATATGATATCCCTGAACACATTGGATTTTGGTCTCATTAATGCACATAATAAATAAATTAAAACTCCCTAGACTATTTCAAGAATATTGTATGATTCAATAGGGGAAAAGCATTTAAAGATTGCAATCCCCCCCACCAGACAAATAGAAAGAAGATCTAGTGGTGGGGGATTGCATATTTTAAAACCATATTTGTAAACCATTTTAGGTTTTTTATTGACTCCACTATCCTATATCATCATTTTATATCTAATAAAAGAGAACTAAACAAACCTATGAGCATGTTCAGTGCTTAGTTTCATAAACTATTCTAGAGACTAAAGGACCCATACATATTGGTAGAGGGTCTAGTGATCCAAACCTACTTAAAGCCTCTTTATCCTTTAACTTCCATGATACTAAGAATAATCCCAACTACACTTGCATCCTTATTTTTGGCTTAAAATGAAGTGATGAACATGAAACACCAGATGGTGCCTCAAGGATATAGTGTAGGTGCTTTACCCTCTTTAGGACAATTAAGTGTGTATAATCAAGTCCCCATGTTGATTTAGGATATTATGTAGAACAACCTACTCATGAATCCCATTTAAGATGTTATGTTTGGTAGTCCTAATCTAGTATACAATCCAACCCCAATGAAATACATGGCTAGTGGATTTCCATATATGACTTCCAATCACATAGTGCCAAAAATGAACAAACAACAATTGGTTCCCATGAAATATAATGACATGGTTGCAATGACAAATACTATTGCTTATGTTTCCTCTAACAGTAACCCATTAGTTGTACCCACATTATTGAACAATCAAGCTGCTTCTAACAATGACCTTAATCCAACACAACCTACTACCACAACCTTTCATAATGTTATTATGCATGTGGAAAACCCACAACAAAAAATTATGAAGTAATTAAATATTGGCATAAGCCCTGAGATAGGCAATCTAAGGCAAATGGTCAAATGCTTGTCCAATGACATGATCAATCTATAAAAATAAGGGTATCAAAATTCAAACTATAATGCAAATAATGCACCCTCTAGAAGAAATTTAAATTTATAAAGGTTTAATATACAATGGAACACTCAAAATAATAATGGGAATGTGCCTAGTCTTCTTGACACTAACAATAAAAGAAACCATAATACTTCCCATTATGTGAATTTCACATACTTAGCCCTAAATACTTGGTTTATATATTTAGTGTAAAGTACATAATATGACTGACCATGCTAAGATCCATTATGCTAAACTCATAATACCTATAATATCTTACAAAAGGAGGTGGATAACATGGAAATAATGCATACTTTAGGTGATAATCCAAACTAAGCTGCAAGAAACCCAGACAAAACCCTAGTATTAGAGACTTATGAATTTTCATTTAAATATGAGAATGGACTTGAAGATAATGTGGATGAGGTCCACACATTTAGGCAGTTCCAAAAGGGAATGAATTACTAGCTTAGGAATAAAATGGTAAACCCTTTGACCACCTCTAATCCTCTAAGAAAGACTCAGGTCCCACCTGATGTGAACTTAAGAAATAATCCTCCCCTAGCTAAAGAACCTCCCATACATTATCAGACCAAGAACTATGTACCCCATACTCCACTTGGAAAACAACTAGAGTAGGCCAAGCTTAGCTATGACATTGTAGAATATTTAAAGAAAACTAAAGCTAAAATTACTATGTTTGAGTTAATACAAATGTATGATTAGAGGGAGTTGATTTTGAAAGAATTTTTTAACAATAAGGGGAAATAACTTGTGAAAATGTTTGATGCACATGTTGATTTATATAAGGAAAAAACTGAGACACCACCATTTCTCCTAATAGTTTGAATATTTGGCAAGAACTTAGATAATTACTTGGTTGATTCAAGTGATTTTAAAAATGTCATGCCATATGCTATTTACTAGAAGTTGGGTCTTACACCTACCAAATCTAATCATAAGGTAGTCCAACTAGTTAAAATATAGGTGAAGGTAGTAGGGGAGCTAAAACATATACATATGTAAATGGGATCAGATCCAAGGATTCAATAGTTAATTGATAGACAAGTGGTGGATATCCTTGATGCTTATGATATGTATTGATATTTTTGTCCCAAAAATTTTAGATGCCCTAAGGGAGACCCATTAAGTTTTTGGAAAAATACCTAAAATTAACCCAAAACACTCATTTTACTAAGCTTGTAAAAACTAGAGATTGGACAATAATTTATAATTTGCAAAATTTCAAATTGCTTCCTAACCTCCACTTCCTATAATACATTAGCCATTGGAAACTAGAGATCTAGGTGCAATTTTCAAATTATAAACTTGTAAATTGCATCCAGACCTTTGCTTCCAACTAAAAACTAAGATAATAGAAACTAGAACCCTACTCACAATTTACAACTTGCAAAGTTACAAAGCAGAATTTCACTCCTTATAAACCAAATACCTTATAAAAATTAGAGATTGGACTACAATTTACAATTTTTGAACTTTTAAATTGATTCCCAACCTCCACTTTCCATGCAATAATTTAACCAAAAATCAAGAATCTAGTTTCAATTTGTAACATGTAAAGTTGTAAATTTCCATCTGAGTTCTACTTCCCATCAACCACCTTTCTTTTGAAATTTGAAATTCTAAGTGCAAATTTCAACTTATGAAGTTGTAAATTGCTTTTCGAGTTCAACTTTCCCATTTTCAAAAGGTCAAACAAGTTAAAACTATAGAATCCTAAGGTTAAAGTGTAATTAGCAAAATTACAAAGTTATAGATGTGTTTGTAGACTTTGGATCTCTACCAACCACTACCCTTAGAGCATTTATTATTGGGGTCTTATATAAATGAAATTAGGGATTTTAAAAGTCATTATTAATTTTGTTAATCTAGATTTAGAGCTCTCACCTTTAATTACAAGCCTACTAAGCAATGCTACCATGCCTTCAACCCTGTAATCCAGTTCATTACAACCTTAAGCCATACTTTGAACCAATATCACCATTACTGTTCATACCTGGTATTCTCATGCTACATTTTTTATTTATTATTTTCATGGCTTAAAGTTTTGCATTCTATTCCTATTTTAGTCATGAAATTTGGGATTTATCCTTATTTAAATGTTTGTTAGTGTTTTTCTTAGCATTATTTCAAATTGATTGGTCCTATTTCTTAGTTGAATCCTGACCTTCCATTTTCTTGTTCTAAGAAATCTAGGGTTTGAAAAACCTAAACAAACCAATTGAATATTCCTTTAAAGATTCCCTAACTAGTGAATATTCTCATGTTGATCCCTTGCATAGTCCCTATAGACTTTCCACTTACATTTTACACCTTCAAAACCCATGAGATTTTAACCTACATTTGTAACCCCATAGTCCCATGGATTTTTCAATTTGTTAGAACAATCTTGATCTCTACTAGAGTTTTCACCTATATTTTGCACCTACAATTCCTACTAAATTTACAGTTGGTTTTCCCCCAACACTTTCTCCAAAATCCATGTCTATAAAAGAGAAGAAGTTCAAATCTAAATGACCTAGTGTCACTCTCATTCTGGAAACTAATACAACTAAGATTATAGACATAGACCTAGGTCACATTGACCTAGGTGATTTCTAGACCAGAATAAATGTTGAATTCAAGAATGATTAGATCTAGAGAATTTATGGTTCTAGACTACCCTAAACAATAGCTTTTCCCCTAAATTTCCAAAGACTTGAGTTGGTCATTACACTAGAAAAGAATTATGACGCTGATAAAAGAGAGGTGTTGAATGACAAAGGTGAAAAAAATTATAAATTTGGACCTTGATTTCATTGACTCTATGTTCTTGATACCTGAATTTGAGAGTTATCTAGATATAACTCTAGAGTCATCAAGGAAACTCTATCAAGATAACAACATAGGATGTTAGAGAGTAATGAACAAACATTGACTAAGGATCCTTAGGGCTACAACCACTAGATTGCCTAAAACATTGGTAAGGATTGATTTTAAGGATGAGGTAGGTGATCTAATAATACTACTGCATAAGATCACTGGTAGCACTAATGTAAAGAGTTTTTAAGACTAAATGTATCAATATATTTGGATGATACTCTGGAACCAATGATATATCCACTGGGCACAACTCATCAGTGACTCCATCTACAAAAAGTTGATGGAGGTCCAAACCATAGGGAAATTTTATATGACTTCTTATCTAGTTTATATATTAGCTAAAGGAATAGATTTCCCAAGATTCAACATAATAGCTGATTAGGCAAATAAAGTGTTTAATTATTACCCTAAGCTCACTCTTGAGGCTAGTAGGCAACACTTTAGAAGAGTGAATGATGCATTTATCTACTACATCATAGCTATGTTCGATAAGGAACTAAAGAAGAAGATATTCTTTGATGCTTCCACTTTAGAGATCACCAATTAGGGTTTTTATTTCATCTAATTCCCTACATACTCAAACTTTAGAGTATGTGGATTTAGTGGTTGTCCTTACATCCTCCTGAGGTATGTGAGTGATAAATGGGAATTATTGGAGCTTTTGAGGTAACTAGTTGAAACTCATAAGTTATTATCTAGAAAAATCAAATCTAGAATTCATTTCCCCATCATTATCAGTAGGTACACATGCCCTTCTCTAGCCAAATCCAAGTGTGCAAAGGTTGAAATGACACAAATGACCTTGAGAGCCTTAGAGGTAAGGGCATTATATAATGTTCATGGAAACATTACTAGTACACTAGGAATCTCCACATATTCTCATGTTCTCTACTATGAAGACTATTAGGAGGACTTAGAAGATGAAAATAAATTAAGACTAAAGGAATACTCCAAAATGACCATTGATCAAATCACAACCTTCAACATGGCACTAGTCCCCAAGGACTTGGTTGATGATGAGTCCCTTGTAGACAAGGTCTACCATGAGAACAAAATCTATACTTTATCCCTTCCAACAATAAGGTGGTTTGCTCTTGCGTCTTTCTCTCTAATGGATATAACTACCTATGTAATAAATAGAACACTCATATGGATCAGGAGTAAAGGGGTCCAAGTGACCAAAGAGATAATAAGCATCAAATAAAAACTATTGAATCTCAAGGAAAAAGGAATACCACTACTAGCAAAAGGTTCTAGTAGTAGAACACTCCCAGAGAAACTAGATAGGCCAATGATCTCCCACAAGAGAAAGAAGAAATCAAAGCCCAAGAAGGGACAATCAAGTATCCCTAGAGAAGTAATAGATCAACCCATAGTGATTTCATCAATGGATATAGCTATAGTTGAATCAATAATAGTTTTAACCCCCATCTTAGTTATAATTTCAAATCCCATCTTTGTGATACATCCCTTACCTATTTCTATCATTCTTTTATATCCAACACCTCCTCCTAGATCAAATCCTACTTCAACTCAAGTGACTTTATCCTCCATTCCTACCAGTTGACCTATGTCAATAATTTCATTACCCACAGTTTAATCCTCTCAATTGGACACTCAAGTCTACCCTCAATTAGACACTCAAGTTTATATTCCACTTCCCTCTTCCACAATCTCACTACCCACTTCCATAATACCTTCTGTCTCATCTATAATTCATTCTATTACATTAATCACAAACACTACACAATAGTATAAATCCATAGATTTAGTCATTTGACTATAATCCTGCTAGCCATCCCAACCTATAGGATAACTATTGCTTCATCTTTATCTCCCTTCATCTTTCCTACTTTACCAACCCTGAGTGTCCCTAGCAATTTAATCAACTCATTCAAGGCTTTGAATTCAAAAATTATATAACTTCTTCAATTATAACTCCCTATGTATACTCTTCTATTGATATCACTTTCATCTCCTACACCTCGAGTAGACACATCCATTTTTATTGCACCCACCTCTTCCACTTCCACAGTAACCTAACCCCTACATCAGAGATAAAGATAGAGAAAGACACTAATATAAATGTGGAACCTCAACCCATAGATGGGGAAGAGGTTACAAAGTCATCTACCAAATGATAAGTGACAATATAAGTGAAAGATAGAACACTTATCACTGTGCCCACCAATGCAACATCTTCAGCTATAGATTCTCAAGTGACTATATCAGCATAATAGGATCCTACTTCTAGTTGTTTAGCACAAATAGAGGGAAAGAACCATAAAAATATGGTATCCATGAACACATTGGATTTTGGTCTCATTGATACACACAATAAAAATAAAAAAAATCCCTAGACTATTTCAAGAATATTATATGATTCAGCAGGGGAAAAGTAGATAAAGATTGTAATCCCCCCAACCAAACAAATAGAAAGAAGATCTAGTGGTGGGGGATTACATCTTTGTAAACCATTTTAGGTTTTTTTATTGACTTTATTATCCTATATCATCATTTTATAGCTACTAAAATAGAGCTAAACAAACCTATGAACATGTTTATTGCTCAGTTTCACAAACTATACTAGAGATTAAAGGACCCATACATCTTGGTAGAGGGTCTAGTGATCTAAACCTACTTAAAGTCTCTTTATCCTTTAAATTCCATGATACTAAAAAGAAACCCAAATGCACTTGCATCCTTATCAATGGCCTATAACGAAGTGACAAACATAAAACACTAGATGGTACCTCAAGGATATAGTGTAGGTGCTTTACCCTCTTTATGACAATTAGGTGTGTACAATTAGGTCCCCATGTTGAATTAAGATATTATGTAGAACAATCTACTCATGAATCCCATTTCAGATGTTATGTTTGGTAGTCCTAATCTAGTATACGGTCCAACCCTAATGAACTACATGGCTAGTGGATTTTCATATATGCATGCCAATCACGTAGTGCCAAAAATGAACAACCAACAATTGGTTCTCATGAAATATAACAACATGGTTGCAATGCCAAATACTATTGGTTATGTTTCATCTAGTAGTAACCCATTAGTTTTTCCCACATTATTAAACAATCAAGCTACTTCTAACAATGCCCTTAATCTAACATAACCTACTGCCCCAACATTTCAAAATGTTATTATGCATGTGGCAAACCCACAACAACAAATTATGAACCAACTAAATATTAGTATAAACCCTAAGATAGGCATTCTAAGGCAAATGGTTAAATCCTTGTCCAATGACATGATCAATCTACAAAAATAAGGGTATCAAAATTCAAACCATAACGTAAAAATTGCACCCTCTAGAAGAAATTTAAATTTATAGAGGTTTAATATACAATGAAACACTCAACCTAATAATGGGAATGTGCCTAGTCTTCTTAACACTAACAACCAAAGAAACCACAATACTTCCCATTATTTGAATTTTGCATATTTATCTCTAAATACTTGGTTTAGATATTTAGTGTAGGGTACATAATATGACTGACCATGCCAAGACCCATTATGCTAAGTTCATAAATACCTCTAATATCTTACAAAAGGAGGTGGATAACATGAAAATAATGCCTATTTCAAGTGATAATCCAAACTAAGCTAGAGGAAACTTAGACAAAACCCTAGTATATGAGACTTATGAATCTACATTTGAATATGAGAATGAACCTGAAGATAATATGGATGAGGTCTGCACATTTAGGCAGTTCCAAAGAGGAAAGAATTACCAGCATAAGAATAAAATGGTGAACACTTTGACCACCTCTAGTCCTCTGAGAAACACTCAAGTCCCACCTGATGTGAGCTCAAGAAATAATCCTCCCCTACCTAAAGGATCTCCCACACATTATCAGACCAAGAACTATGTACCCCATACTCCACTTGGAAAACAACTAGAGTAGGCCAAGCTTAGCTATTTCATTATAGAAGATTTAAAGAAAATTGAATTTAAAATTACTATGTTTGAGTTAATGCAAATGTATGATTAGAGGGAGTTGATTTTGAAAGAGTTTTTTAACAATAAGCGAAAAGAACTTGTGAAAATGTCTGATGCACATGTTGATTTATATAAGGAAAACATTGAGACACCGCCATTTCTCCTAATAGTTTGAATATTTGGCAAGAACTTAGATAATTACTTGTTTGATTAAGGTGATTTTTAAAATGTCATGCCGTATGCTATTTATTATAAGTTGGGTCTTACACCTACCAAACATAATCATAAGGTATTCCAACTAGTTAAAATATAGGTGAAGGTAGTAGGGGAGCTGAATCATATACACATGCAATTGGCATCATATCCAAGGATTCAATAGTTCATTTATATCCAAGTGGTGGATATACTTGATTCTTACAATATGTGCTAATATTTTTGTCCCAAAAATGTTAGATACCCTAAAGGAGACCCATTAAGTTTTTGGAAAAATACCTAAAATTAACCCAAAACACTCATTTTACTAAGCCTGCAGAAACTAGAGATTGGACAACAATTTGTAATTTGAAAAATTACAAATTGCTTCATAACCTCCACTTCCTACAATACATTAGCTGATGGAAAATAGAGATCTAGGTGCAATTTTAAAGTTGTAAAATTTTAAATTTCATCTAGACATTCGCTTCTCGCTAAACATTAAGATAGTAGAAACCAAAACCCTACTCATAATTTACAACTTACAACATTGCAAATTACAAGTGGAGTTTCACTTCTCATAAACCAAATAGATTATAAAAATTAGAGATTGGACTTCAATTTAAAATTTGAAAATTTTTAAATTGATTCCCAACCTCCACTTCTCAATCAATAATTCAACCAAAAATAAAAAATCTAGTTGCAATTTATAACATGCAAAGTTGCAAATTGCCATTTGAGTTCTGCTTCCCGTCGACCACCCTTCTTTTGGAATTTGAAACTCCAGGTGTAAATTTCAACATGCAAAGTTGTAAATTGATCCCTAAGTTTTGCCTTCCCATTTTTAAAAGGTTAAACAAGTTAAGCCTATATAATCCTAAAGTTAAAGTGCAATTAAAAAATTTTCAAAGTTATAGATGTGTTCATAGACTCTAGATCTCTACCAACCACTACTCTCAGAGGATTTATTACTGGGGTCTTATATAAATGAAATCAGGGAATTTAAAAGTCATTATTAATTTTGTTAATCTAGATTTAGAGATCTCACCTTGATTTATGAGCCTACTAAGCAAAGCTACCATGATTTAAACCCTACAAGCCACTTCATTACAACCTTGAACCATACTTCAAACCAAGATCGCCATTACTGCTCATACCTGGTATTCTCATGCTACATTTTTTAGTTGTTATTTTCCCTTTTCTAGGCAAGATAAGTTAAATTTTTGTATTTTATTCCTATTTTAGTCATGAAATTTTGGATTTATCCTTATTTAAATGTTTGTCAGTGTTTTTATTAGCATTATTTCAAATTGATTAGTCTTATTTCTCAGTTGAATTATGACTTTCAATTTTATTGTACTAGGAAATCTAGGGTTTTCAAAACCTAAATAAACCAATCAAATATTCCTTTAAAGATTCCCTAACTAGTGAATATTCTCATACTGATACCTTGCATAGTCCCTACAGACTTTGCACCTACATTTTAAACCTCTAAAACCCATGAGATTTTAACCTACATTTGCAACCCTATAGTCCCATGTATTTTTCCATTGCTTAGAACAATCTTGATCTCTAATAGAGTTTTCACTTGTATTTTCCACCTATAATTCCTACCAACTCTATAGTTGGTTTTCCCCCAACACTTTCTCCAAAATCTATGTCTAGGAAAGTGAAGAAATTCAAATCTAAAGGACTCAGTGTCACTCTCATTCTAGAAACTAATACAATTGAGATTATAGACACAGAACTAGGTCACATTGACCTCGGTGATATCTAAACTAGAATAAATGATGAATTCAAGAATGATTGGATCCAAAGCATTTATGGCTCTAGACTACCCGAAAAGTAGCTTTCCCCCTGACTATGTAAATCCCTAAGTTGGTACTTACACTAGAAAATAATTATGATGCTAATAAGAGAGAGAGGTGCTAAATGACAAAGGGGAAAAGATTCTAAATCTAGACCTAGACTTCATTGACTCTATGTTCTTGATACCTAAATTTGAGAGTTATCTAGATATAACTCCAGAATCATCAAGGAAACTCTATTAAGATAACAACATAAGATGCTAGAGAGTAATAAATAAACATTGGCTAAGGATCCCTAGGGCTACAATCACTAAATTTCCTAAAACATTAGTAAGGATTGATTTTAAGGATGAGGTAGGTGATCTAATCATATTACTACATAGGATCACTGGTATCACTAATGCAAAGATTTTTTAAGACTAGATGTACCAATATATTTGGGTGATCCACCAAAACCAATAATACATCCACTAGGCACAACTCATCAATGACTCCATCCACAAGAAGTTAATGGAGGTCCAAACCATAGGGAAATTTTATATGACTTCTTATCTATTTTATATATTAGCCAAAGGAATATATTTCCCAAGACTCAACATAGTAGATGATTGGGTAAATAAAGTGTTTAATTATTACCCTAAGCTCACTCTTGAGGCTAATAGGTAACACTTTAGAATAGTGAATGATGCATTTATCTACTACATCATAGCTATGTTTGATTAGGAACTAAAGAAGAAGAGATTATCTAATTCTTCCACTTTTGAGATCACCAATTAGGGTTATTATTTCATCCAATTCCCCACATAATCATACATTAGAGTATGTAAATTTAGTGGTTGTCCTTACATCCTCCCGAGGTATGTGAGTGATAAATGGGAATTAATGGAGCTTTTGAGGTAACTAGTTAAAACTCACAAGTTATTATCTAGAAAAAACAAATTAAGAATTCATTTCCCCATCATCATCAGTAGGTACACATGCCCTTTTCTAGCCAAATCCAAGTGTGCAAAGGCTGAAATGACCTTGTGAGCCTTAAAGGAAAGGCCATTATATGATATTCATGGGAACATTACTAGTACACTAGGAATATCCACATATTCCCATGTTCCCTACTATGAAGACTGTTGGGAGGACTTGGAAGATGAAAAGAAAAAAGACTAAATGAATAATCCAAAATGACCCTTGATCAGATCATGACCTTTAACATGGCACTAGTCCCTAAGGACTTGGTTGATGATGAGTCCCCTATAGATAAGGTTTACCATGAGAAAAAAATCTATACTTTATCCCTTCCAACAATAAGGTGGTCTGATCCCAAGTTTTTTTTTCTAATGGATAGAACTACCCATGTAATAAATAGAACACTTAGATGGATCAAGAGTAAAGGGGTCCAAGTGACCAAAGAGATAATAAGCATCAATGAAAAACTATTGAATCTCAAGGAAAAAGGAATACCACTACTAACAGAAGGTTCTCGCAGTGGAACACTCCTAGAGAAACTAGATAGGCTAGTGATCTCCCACAAGATAAAGAAGAAATGAAAGACCAAGAAGGGACAATAAAGTATCTAGAGAGAAGTAATAGATCAACCCATAATGATTTCATCAGAGGATATAACTATAATTGAATCAATAATAGTTTTAACCCCCATCTCAATTATAATTTCAACTCCCATCTCTGTGATACATCCCCCAACTATTTCTATCATTCTTATAACTCCAACACCTCCTCCTATCTCCACTCCTCCTTTACCTTAAGTGGCTTCATCCTTCATTCCTACCAGTTTACCTATGTCAACAATTGTATTACCCATAATTTAATCCTTTCAATTGGACACTCAAGTCTCCCCTAAATTAGACACTCAAGTTTACATTCCACTTCCCTCTTCCATAATCTCACTCCCCACTTCCATAATTCCTTCTATCTCATCTATAATTACTTCTATTCCATTAATCATAACACTACACAATAGTCAAAATCCATGGATTTAGTCATTCTAACTACAATCCCACTAGCCATCCCAACCTATAGGATAACTACTACTTCATCTTTATCTCCCTTCATATTTCTTACTTTACCAACTCTGAGTGTCCCTACCAATTTAATTGACTCATTCATGGCTTTGAACTCCACACTTCTATAGGTTCCTCAATTCTAACTCCCTATGCCTACTCCTTCATTGATATCACTCCCATCTCACACACTTAAGTAGACACATATATTTTTATTGAACCCACCTCTTCCACTTCCATAGTAACCCAACCCCTACATCGAAGATAGAGATGGAGCAAAAAATTGATATAAATGTGGACCCTCAACCCATAGATGGGGAAGAGGTTACAAAGTCATCTATCAAACAATAAGAGATAATATCAGTGAAAGATAAAACACTTATCACCATGCCCACTAGTGCAATATCTTTAGTTGCAGATTCTCAAGTGATTATGTTAGCATAATAGGATTCTACTTCTAGTTGCTTAGCATAAATAGTGGGAAATAAACATAAGAATATGGTATCCCTAAGCACATTGGATTTTGGTCTCATTGATGCACACAAGAAATCCAAAAAAACTCCCTAGACTATTTCAAGAATATTATATGATTCAACAGGGGAAAAATATGTAAAGATTACAATCCCCCCCACCAGACAAATAAAAAGATCTAGTGGTGGGGGATTACCATGTGTCAAAAGTTCACGTTAGACATCCTATAAGAGAGGGATTGAAACATGACATTCAATGTAGCATTAACTCTCTTTTTGAGAAAATGTATAGTGATTAAGTCACTAAAGATAAGCTAAAGAACAAGGTTTAACAACTAATGATTGCATTAAAAAAATTCATAGAGCCCATTGTTCAACCAACACAACCTATCACTCAGATCACAGATCAAGCATAACTTGATGCAGTAATAGAAATCGATAGCATGGGAAGGGCTATCAAAAAATAAGTAGAAGAGCTTATCTCAAAGGGAAAAAGAGTTATTGAATTAGTAATGGACCACTAAACAACTCTGGTAGAGAGAAGGATCACCCTGAGAGAGTAGATAAACAAGTATGAGGAAGAGATAGAAGGGTTAAAATTTTTCTATCCAAAATTGATCACTGTTGACTCAAATGATGTTGACATCCTCCTTGTAAAAATATACTAAGAAATGATGTAGAGCAAGAAGATTTATACAAAATAGCTCAATTTAGAATAAATATACTTACAAATAGTGCCCATAAGGATAAATTTGCACATGATAAGGTCACTGATATGATATATGACATTGAATATTTGTTGAATATATAATATATTTGTTAAAGGTAACAAATTAGTAGAACTAGGTCCTTTTAGTGTAGGAAGTTTAGGCTAAATTCAAACAAGTGATCAAAAGAGAATCAGAAAGAGATATAACCTTCATCTTAAGTTCTATCCACCATTTGTATTAAGTAACATAACACATTGGATTAGATGGGAAAAGAGACTTAAGAATACAAAGCCTTCAGAAGGGAACTCTCTAATACAATAGAAAAATGCATGATAAGTGACCTCTACTCTTTTTGTCCTGATGAAGAGAACATCTTGGAGATATTTAAGAGTTTTGATGTGCATATTGAAAAAAAATAGGTGAAAAAGGATAAGAGGTTTCAAAAGTGTTGGATATAGATTAATTCTTTATATCAAAAACATTATTGTATATTGTATTTTCATTATTGTAAAAATATTGTAAAGTTGTAACTTGTAAATTGAAACTATCATTTTGACAGCTCTTTTTGAGAAAGAGCCATGTGTAATTTTCATGTTTCATTTTGATAGGTTGAAAGTTGTAAAAATCAAACTTACAAATTACACTTTTTATTTTGATAAGTTTGAGTTGCTTAAGATGTAAAAGTACTTATTGTAAAATGCAATTCCAATTTTGTCAAGATTGTGTGACTTGAAAGTTATAAAAGTCCCAATTGAAAATTACAAGTTGGGGTTTTACAAAAAGTAAATTAAGTTATCTAAAGCTATCTTTTGTTCTAAAGATTGAGTTTCACTTTAGCACCTCCATTACATGAAGAGCCATTATAGCTAAACTGGAGAAGACATAGGTGTTGTATGAAGATTTTCAAGCTTCCTCCATGCCTACAATAGTTAAGTGGAATGCCCAACTCTTACATGATCTTTTAAAAACTTGTTCACCTTACCAAAGATGCAATGAGTTGAAGATCATGCTCCCTTTTCATGGAGTTTCTATATTCTTGCATGTTCTTCTACGAGGCATGGATTTCATTATTAATTAGATATATTTTATGAGATATTTTTTATAAATATGAGTAATATGACATAGCCCATCTATATTTTTTATGCTATAGATATTATTATACATTTTGAATAACTTGTTTACATGTTGTAACCTAGAGAATTAGAATAAATTAAAGATTTGCCTTTCTTGTTTGTGTAATATTTGTGTATGTAAGGTTATTTAAATATTTGTGGATGTTTTAATTATTATTTCAATCATGAAATTTCACTTGTGGTATTCTTTACCCTTTTGGAATATTGTTTGATTAAAAATAAATAATCTTGTCCCTTGTATGAAAAATAGCTAATATTACCTTTGGTTTCACATTTGCTTGAGTTTGTGCTCCTAAAAATTTCAATGTTCATTGTTATATTGTGTTCATTCAAGAAAGCATTAAAATCCACCATAAAATATTTGGTGTAATCACCATTTTTAGTTTTACAATTTCATTCCCAAAACTCTTTTCCCTAGTCAAACCCTAGTTTAGGAGCAAGATCACTAAGAAGCAAAATTTCTACATAAATTGGTATTTTATTAGTTACACAAAATTTAGTGAAAGAAATATGGACTTGTACATAGGTTGACCTTAAATCTCCAAGGTCCTATAGCTTGGAGGTGATCCCATTGTATCATTAGATTTTTGCATAGCAAGTTATGACATAAAAAATGGGTGCAAAATCTATGTGATAATAATTTTTGGCATGCTTGATGGGACCAAAAAATTAAAAAGAGATCGGCGCTATTCTCAATAAGTATTATATGAGATTCATACATATTATAAAATCACCTGACAACTCTTTTAGCTTACAGATTTAGGAATTCAAGGTTTATATATGCCAAAGAAACAAACAAGATAATCTACTAAAGGTAAGAGAATTAAATTTATAAAATTGTTATTTCCTTCTAAAAAGAGATCAAGATCAATTGTACGTTACCCTAGAGTATATCCTAAAAATTTATTTGCATATCCTTCAAGTGTTCCCATCAATTTCATACCTCCTATTCTGGCTAAAAATTTAAATTTCATAGCCTTTAATGGAGGTAGCCCACTCCACTTGGCCCAGTATGATGATATAACTACTTTGGATTTAAAAAACCTTCCATATTTTACTGGTGAAACTTCTACCACTCCTACAGAACATATACAATACATTACTAATCTTTGTTTAGTCCATAACATGGTATAAGATAATATTGTAATCAGATTCCTAGTCTTCTCTTTTAAGGGTAAAGCCTTACAATGGTATAGAGGCCTACCTCCCAATTCTATCCATGTTTGGGATGACTTAGGCACTGCACTATGCACTCAATTGAAGATAAGAGTGACTACCTCTCCCTGGTTAATATTTAATGGGATCCTCATGAGTACATGATTGATTTTAATTTTTGCTTTCAAAAGACATGGAATAGAATTCTAGTATTGGTCAAACCAACTCCAAATAATGCTTTCCTATATTAATTAAGATATTTGAATAGTAATATAGCTGTTATGATTTAGTTAATGGGTGGCACTACACTGCCCAATGCTTATGACATTACAATAGGACATAAAATTGTTTAATTCAACTAGGAAAAATTACCCCAAGGACATTAGTACCTTGATTTCAAAAAATACCTCCTATACCATCAATAATTGCTCCAATTCCCACCATGAGCAAAGCACCAACTTTAACTCCCACTCTTATATATGATTAATATGAGGTTAAGTCACTACTTAAGAGTTTTGGCAATGAGTTAGTAACAATGAAGAGGCAACAATTCTAGAACTACAAGCCTTATCAGTAAGCTAACTAAGCATACCAAACCAATAGGAAACCATACCAAGGTAATTCATAGCCATAAGGTTAAAATATATAAGTAAAATCTCTAAACATCCATTCTTTCCCTACACAAGGTACTTCCAAAGCTATTGTACCTATTCAAAACAACTTGTCTTAGGAGTATGAATGGTGTTATCCTTGTGCTCAGCCATATAATCTAAATACTTGTCTTAATGGTGTCATTAGTGAAGCTTTGATGGTGCAAGGCATATCAAAAACACAAGGACAACAAGATAAAGCCACTTCCCAAAAATTAGATACACAAGAACCTACTCAAGGTGAGGCTAGTCTTTTAAACTGGCAAGAGGAGGACTTTTGTGGTGTAATTCAGGAGGATGAGTTCAATGGTGGAGGTTTGGTAGTAACCAATACACATTTAAAGAAAATATCAATAAAAAGTGATCATCTCCCCAGGGTGGAATAAGCTACAACTTACAAAGTTGCACAAGAACTTACAAAGAGCAACATAGTACAAAGGCCACCCTTTGTACCCATGAGCCACTCCAAAGCAAAAGTGTTGACTCTAAATCTCATAAAAGAAGAAATATCTCGCATAAAGGCACTAATAAATGTTGGTAACATCCCTTTTAATATTATTGAATAGATTAAGAATACTAATTTGAATGTCATTATGTGGGAATCACTACCCATTCCAACATAAAGAGATTTGCTATAGGAGGCTTTGAAAAACTTATAGATAGTGGATAAGGTTCCAGCCAAAGGACCTAATGCTGAAATTAATTTGTGTTAACCAAAAAATGACACTAAAATGAGAAAAAATGGTAAGCCTCCCCTTTTTATATTTCACTCATAGTAGGGAAACATCTCATTCATAATTGCATGGTAGATTCAGGGGCCAATAGTTCTGTCATACCCAAGAAAATAGCTGATGCTCTTGGTATAAGTATACACCTACCTCAAAAGGTATAATAAAATTAGATGGGACTATTGTTCAAACAATAGGTAAAATAAAAGTTCTAAATCTCACTAGCCACACATGTCCAAGCTCATCAATTTTTCAAGACATCTTAGTTATTGATCTCCCCCTTACTTTGTCATTTGTCTTTCACAAGACTTCACTATAAAAATGGTAGGATATCTATTTTTGGATTGGTCTCACATGTTTATTAGGATGAGATATGGAACAAGAGTAACAATAACAATTGAGCCAATCATTAAAGACAATATTGAACCATATAATCCTATCCCTGTGGACATGAACTGTATATTACAAGACTGGGGAGAGGAGACTGGTCATGAAGTTACAACACTTGTAGAAGAGATTATAGCCAATCATTTAGATGAATGGGGATCAAATCTCTAGTTTAATCCTTATGATTATATACAAGAAACTGAGTTGGGTACATATTGCATTCATGAAAATAATGTAATCATCTTAAAGCTTGTAAAACCAATTGAAGATATTCAAGTAATGTGGCAACTATTTTTTGATGGTTTGAGAAGTAAGAATGGTGTAGGTGAAGTTATTATCTTGATATCTCCACAAAAGGAGAGCTGTTTCTATTCTTTTAGACTTCAATTCAATTGCACAAACAATATAGCTAAATATGAAGCTTTGATTTGAGGTCTATAATTGGCCAAAGATAAAGGGATAAAATCCTTAAAAATATTTGGTGACAGTGAGTTGATTGTTCACCAAGTGAGATATAGAAGCATAACTAAGAATAATCTATTGAGATCTTACAAACATAGGGTTTGGTGATAGTGAGTTTATTGTTAATCAAGTGAGATCTAAAAGCATAACTTAGAATAATCTATTGAGATCTTACAAACATAAGGTTTAGAACCTATTAGAATACTTTACCACTTTAAACATTGAAGCGATACTAAGAGCATAAAATAAATATACTGATTGCATGACCTTGGTAAGCTCCTAGTATAACCTGCCTAAAGAAATAAAAAAGAAAAATACCTAGCATGTAAAGTCGATAGTAAGGCCATCTATTCTTGATAACACAACCAATTGGAAAGTCTTTAATAGTGATCAATAAATTATCAATTTTCTGAGAGAAGAAGATGAATTATCTAATAAAAACTAGTAAAGACTCCAAGACCAATATGGAGATCAAATCATTCAGTTGAAGATAAACAAATTACCCATGGGCCTCATCACTTTAGAGAGTATCTTCATTTCAGATGATAAGTTGAAAGGCAAAAAGAAGAATATCATAGTAAATGAAGAAGACTGCAAGCCAATAGTCATCTTACAAGGGAAATCACTAAAGATAGGAAAGGTATGCAATGATTTTGAAAAACAAGATTTTATTGAGTTGTGTCAAGAATTTGATGATAACTTCACATGGAGTTATCATGATCTAAGGGGTTTGACGCTAGCTTAGCCCAACATACAATATAGCTTGACCCAAAAACCTAGTCTGTTAGATAAAAGTAGAGATTAATTAATCTAAAAATAGAACCCCTAATTAAAAGTGAGTTATCTAATTTGATAGAGGATAACATCATCTTCCCTATCAAACACTCATCTTGGGTTGCTAATTTGGTCTTTGTAAGGAAAAAGAATGGTGAAATCAAGATTTGTGTATATTCTAGGGATCCAAAAAAATCATCTCTAAAGGATCATTATCCCCTTCCAACCATGGATCAAATTATATAAACTATATTAAGATCGAAAAGGTTTTCCCTTTTAGATAGTTATTTTGGATATAACCAAATCCTAGTGTAGGAATCAAACTAGTTCAATAATGCCTTCACCATAAAATGGGGTATGTATGCATATAAAAAAATGCCCTTTGGTCTAACTAATGTTGGTGCAACATTTTAGAGAGCCATGGATATGGATTTTAGAGGTTTGATAAATGAGATGATTCTATTATACCTAGATGATATCATTGTTTACTCAAAGCATGCTAATGCACACTTGGATGACCTTAGGATTTTTTTTGAAAGGTGCAAAGAATTTAGAGTTTCCCTCAATCCAAAAAGTACAATTTTGTAGTTAATGAGGGTAAACTACTAGGACACATTGTTTTAAAAGAGGGTCTTGTAATAGACCCAAAGAGAATCAATGTTATATCTGCATTAACACTACCAAGCCATAGAAGGGATTATATATTTTCATCTAAAAATCAACTTTGTAATAAGATTTGTTCCAAGTTTTACCTTTATGGCCAAACCCTTGACTATAATACTTAAGAAGGGTATCATTTTTAGATGGACATAAGAAGGAAAAGGTAGCTTTGAAGCCATCAAGCAAGCTATTTCTCAGGATCCTACCCTAGTCAACCCCAACTAGGAGAAATATTTCATTCTCTATACTTTTGGATGGGAAGGCAACATCTCAGCTATTCTAACCCAATAGAATAAAGAATAATTGGAACAACCAATATCTTTTTTAGTTAATCCTTGAAGGATTATGAAGAAAATCATAGTTTTGTGGAGAAGTATATTCTATAATTATATCTCTCAAAAAGTTTAGGAATATGCTCTCTAATAATAAAAACCATTTGATGGTTAATCATCAAAGTGTCAAAGTGTTCCTACTAAGTGATGAGATAAATAAAAAAAGAGTAGGATGGATCACAAAAGTCAAGGAATATGACATAGACATCAAAATTAGATAGCTTGTAAGAGGAAATGGATTATGTGAACAATTGGCTTCTGATATCAAGACTTATGAAATAGTATTTAAATTAGTATATGCTCAAAATACATCTTAGCTAGCTAATCCACCTATTTTCCATAGCAAGATCCATGACATGACCATCTTCCTGTAGTTTGGCAAGTACCTATATGACTTTCAATAATCTAAGAAAAAGTTATTTTCGACTCCAATCCATTCCTTATGTTCTTTTTTATGGAATATTATTTATAAAAGATATTAATGGAGTCATGCTAAGATGTATCGAGCATAATCAAGTCCCGAAAATGCTCAAATAATTTCATGATGGCCCATCAGGTGGACATTTCTATACAAGAACCATGACCATTAAAATAATGAGAGGGGATATTATTGGCCTAAAATATTCAAAGATACCCACCAATGGGTAAGGAACTATGAGAAGTGTGCTTACTTCATAGGCAAACAAAGATTAGCAACTTTCCCTCTCAGACCAATTCAAGCAGATCATCATTGGTATGATCAATCCATTATTGAGTGTAGACACAAATGGTTCTTTATAATAATGAACTATTTCACAAAATGCACTGAAGTAGTTACACTGAAAGATGCCATGGAGGCATCTATCTTAGAATTCATGGATGTCATCATCTCAAGGTTTGGTGTTCTTCACACCATTATCTCAGATAATGTTAAAGATTTTGTGGGCACTCAAGTGAGTGAATGGGATATAAAGCATAATGTATACATGAGTAATTCTTCCAATTATTACCCATAGGGTAATGTCTTGGCTGAGTATACCAATAAGAAACTCACAAGAATTATCAAAAGGACAATGGAGGACAATCAAAAGACATAGCACACAAAGTTGAAATCAATGATGTGGGTTAATCGGATCACTCCCAAGAGAGCCATTGATAACTCTCCATTCATGTTGGTATATGGAAGGGAAGACAGAGTCCTATTGTTGATTGAGTCACCATCTCTATAACTCAATCATCAATTGGATTTGATTAATAACATTGAAATGATAGTAATATTGATGAAACTCATGGAACTAGAAGAAGTTAGGAATTGGTTAATGAAATTTTTAGAAGCAAATCAGGGTCAAACAAAGAGGACTTTTAATAAAAAATCATCTGATAGGAGCTTTAATGAAGGAGACATGGTTCTAAAATGGGATGTGGATAAAGCTAAACTAGTGAAGCACACCAAGTTTGATGCAACATGGAGTGGTCCATATATTATAACTCAGTGCAAAGAAGCCAATGCATTCCATCTATCAAAGCTCGATGGATCATAACTACCTATCTTAGCCAATGGGATATACCTCAAAGCTTGCCTTTGATGTTGTAATTCATTCCAAAAAATTAAATTTTGTATATATCAGGGTTAGTTGTGTTTTCTAAATAAGTGATTTCATTTAGGTCAACTCATTAGGAGTTTTTGTTTCTTTAGTTTGATCTATTTTTTTTCCCATTTTTTTCTTGTTTAGGTAAATCCCAATTATATTATTCACCAATTAAAGTGTGTTAAACTTAAAATGACTCCATGCCCAATGAAATAGAAGGCTACTAGAAAGAAATTGATCATTAGGAAATCACCCCATAAAGGTTGCCAAAAATGTTGATATTTTTATCCCAAAAATGTCAAATACCCTAAGTGAAACCCATTTTTTTTTTGGAAAAATGCCTAAAATTGACCCAAAATACTCATTTTGCTAAGCTTATGGAAACCATAGATTGGAATAAAATTTATAATTTGTCAAATTATAAATTGCTTCCCAACCTCTACTTCTCATAATACATTAGCTGATAAAAACTAAAGATCTGGGTGCAATTTGTAAATTGCATCTAGACCTTTGCTTTCCCACTAAACACTAAGCTAGTGGTATGTGTATATAAATTAATTGGAGCAATCCCATAGCACACATTGATGGTCTTTAGGTAGAATTGCAGTTTAGTATATCATGTGTTGAAGAAATTTTTTGTGCCTTTATGTTTTGATTTTTCCTTGGATGAATACTTAAAACTTATTTTTTCATTTTAATGAGAACTTAATATTCTAAATTATTGAGATACTCAAGAGTATATCTTAGTAGGAGACACCATTTGTTGTTTTTTGCACAACATGCCCCATTTTCAAGCTGAAACATGGACCCTCTTTTTACTCTAGAGTTTGGTCTTATCTATGTTAGGAGTTCATTGATGGTTGATTATTTAAGATAACCTTCTTAGAAGTGCATATTTTTTAGATGTGAATATTTAAATTAGAAATGTGCTTCATTATTTTAGCCAAGACTAAATAATAATAAATTTTCATATTAAAAACTTGACATAGAAATCACATCTAGGAATGCATTAAGTTAAAAATATGAATTTACATGATTATATTAAGTCTTGGTCTACGCTCATTCTTGTGTTTTTGAAACACATTTTATAGCCTCATTTTTACACCATTTTACCTTGGGGTTATGAAAATTATCTAATTGTTTCAGAGTTTTCTGCTTCTTTTCATAAATAATATAGTCTATTTCTTCTTCATTTTGATTTGAATGACTAAATGTTTATAAAGATTTAATTTTTAACTTAGTCAATTTATAAATAATGGAATAAAATTTTCTATCAATTTGCCAAAGCTAGGTTTTAATTAATTTAAAATGGTCTTATTTCACCAAGTTTTATATGCCTTTATGCATTTGTATTTGAATCACTTAGCTATTTTATTCTAAAAAGACTTAGGCATTTGCTTTTGAAAGTTTAAAGTTTATTAATTGAGCCTTTCTTTATCTTTCTTAAAGGTGCCTAGATTAATCTTGGTGGCTTAGACCCATTTGAAAATCACTTTAAGGACTTAGCTTACTCCCTTCAAAATTTATCTGAAGCCATGTACATCATTCTACCACTCTGTAGGACTTAAGAAATTTAAAATATTTGCCTGGTGGGCCTCCAACCAAGGAAAGTTTGATAAGTGATTTGAAAAGTAGGATGATACCACATGGCATGATATTGATGACCCACTACCTTATCCAAATATGTATAATGCAAAATCCCTTTAGGCAAGTAGGTTAGTAGGATGTGGCACCATCATGGTGACCCACTATCCTAGGGATATTTGCACAAAAGTAAAAATCTCTAGGCAAGCGGGTTATGGATATGATACCATATGTCAACATCCCACTAATATATAGGTTCAAGGGGTTTGTGTAGTTTGGAAAACCCATCAAATATCTAAGTGGGTGAGAATGTACTATGTAACATGATCTCACTACATCATGACTAAAGGAATAGTCTGCTCATATCAAGCCTCAACTGAGCAACAAAAGAGAATAGAGAATATACATGGCATGAATTGACTACAAATACATGCTAGAATAAATTTCAAAAATATATAATACCAAATTTAACACCTGTCTATCCTATCATGACTGTGAAACCTGAGGTTTGACTATATGCAATGATTGGTTGCTCACCAACAAAAGATACATATGATAAATCCAAACTAATGAATAAGGGACAAGTGGTAGATCTAGGTGGATTAATAAATCCTAAGTTAATTGATAGGTGTTCATGAAGGTGATCTACATTTAATTTAGGGCATGATCAAAGAATATCTAGAATTGGCAAAGAAAGGAAGAGTGGTTAGAACTCAAAGTGAGCTCACATGTGCTAGCAACCATGCTAAGTTAGTAATATGACTAAATAAGGTGAGTAAAAGGAGTGGTATTCTTATTCCAAATAGTGATTGGCTTCCGAAATCTAGGCCTAACATTGGCATGTGTAATATAGCATGATGTGACAATTATGGCATGGAATCCCTTCAGGGGGATCATATTTAAATTTTAGATTTTGGGACCAGGTCCCTGGTGTATCTATTGGTCTTTAGAAGCCTTTCTAGAGGTTGGAATATTTAGATTAGAGTAGTATTCACCTATATGGTATTTTTTGTGACTTGTAAGAGAGATACATTATGCCCAAATACTTTCCTTAATGTATTTTATAATTTTCTTAGTGTAATTTTTACCTGTTTTAGTCTTTCTTGTTACATTGGTTGATTTTTTAGTTGAGTGGTTGGTTCTAAGTCCTTATAAAAAATATTTATCTTAATATATTGAGTGTTATTGAGATCCTTGTTATTTTACTACACTTTTTATATGGTGGTTATGTATTTTACTTCTCTCAATTAATTTTTTCCCTAGACTCTTGCACTATCCTCTTAACTATAATTGTGTTATGTCTGGCTCAGCTGAGGATCAGTTCTAAAGGATTGGCTCAATCAAGCATTTTTTAGATTCAACTTCATGGTAATATGACACCTTCCATTCTCTTTTCCCTCTCTATTTTTCCCTTTTCATTAATGAGTTTAGTTAATTTAGGATTTTGGTACTAACAGATGTAATTTGAAATTAAATATTTATCTTGATTATTATTTTATTATTCTATTTAGCATGGTTATAACAATATCATATATTTGAGCATGGTAAAACAATAAAGAGGTTAGTTTATCTTTTACTAGATAGAATTTGAGAAGCCATTATTTTTATTTAAGTCTATAACCTATGAACATATCTAAAGTATCTTATAACTTCCTTCCAAATGTTTGAGTTAGAGCCATTGTAGAGATTTAGTTTGTCTACAAGGACTCTTATACATAATGGTCACACATCAACCCACTGAGTGAACGTTAATATCACCAAGAACTAGTGTATTTAGACCTTAGGGAAGCATTTTCTTCATGGGATCTTCTTTCTTTCAAGAGAGGTAGAGTTTAGAAAACCTTGCCTAATTATTATTGTGTTAAAAACACCATCAACAAAAGGACCTTACAAAATCCTATGTAAACTATGTCCATAAAATAGATCCTTGTTTGACACTTTTAGGATAGTACTAGTAATATATAATGTCATGGTAGTTTATGTTGACCATTTTTACTCACTATGGAAGAGCAACATCTGAATTTAGTTTAGAGCTTTGGGATCACCTAAAGGCTTCTCAAATTTCAATCTAAGTTATACAAAAGGGTTAAGTTAGAAGAATAAAAAGGCACCATATTTTCAAAAGAAGTCAATATTCAAATTTTTTTACAAAAAAAAAGTTGGAGGTTTTATGCGGATGAAGTTCCAATGAATTTATAAAAATCATTAAAAGTTTTGGTCTTCAAAAAAATTATGCTAAGATTAGTCAAAACTTTTATTGTAAATAAAAGTTTTGAAGACCAACAATGACTGGACAAAATATTTGAACAAAAATTGCAAAGAATGCACAAGTCACAATGATATAATTTGTGAAGGAAAGATGCACAAAGTGATGAATAAGTAACACATGGTAGTATTTGATCTAGAAAGCTAAATCCCATAGATGATGCCAATCTACCAAATGGTGAAATGAGAGCCTATAGAAGCAAATCTAATAGCATAGACTAACACTCACAATCATCACCATGATTTGAGGATGTGATTAGGATCCTAATTAACTTTGGCCATCCCTTTCTAATTTGTAGAGATATTATGTGTCTTGAATTTTGATATTCATTTAATTTATGTAGATATATTCTCTATTTTAATCAATAACTTGTGGGATTTTCATGCTTATAAAATCCTAGGTTTTACATTGTAAAATGGTTGACATTTCTAGGCACAATAATGCTACCAAAATTTGCCCTTCATGAGCCCCTTTACCACTTGAGCCTTGTAACTAATGAGAATTGAGTTTTCCTTCCTTCATGATTCTTACATTCTATGTGTATTTTTGGTTTGTTGATCTTTGCTTGTGGGTAATTCTCACCCCTCTCATTTTAGTCCATCCCTTAACACCTTTGTGCAAAACTTGGCTCTCTCTTGTAGTTCATATGTTATGCAAATTTAGATCTATATAGACATTTTCTATTATTATTTGTCATCCCTCTTAGTGTTATATTGCATCTTACACCTCTATATGAATTAATTATGTAATTAAGGTGTCTATTTTGGGGATTGTGTAATGTTTAATCATTTTTTGCAATTGTAGTGTGTTCTTTAAAGCCTAAAGAGGTACTCTTTCTAATCTTGGTACATCACCTTTTACATTTCATAACCCCCTCTCTCCTTTTTCCCCTCAAAATATTTTAGATTTAGAATTAGATATATACTTATTTTTATCTCTATTAGGCCTACATGTTGATCCTAAATAAAATGAATTTAGATTAAAAAGAATCCAACCTTATCCATAGGTTCATCCCAAAGAGTGCAAGAGTCCCACACCTTACAGGATGAACTCATTATCTCACTGAGTCATCTTCTAATTTATTGGGTGCATAGTTCAAGTGATAATAATTTTTGGCACACCCAGTGGGACCCAATTTAATGATGCTTACATAATCCATTGAAGGATTTTGGTGTGTTCTCCAATGCATCTTGCCATTTAGGGTAATTTTTTCAACACCATGGTGATTCTAAGTGTCAAATCTACTGGTTCAAGTAGTCCTAACACTTAAATATTATCAAATATTAGGATTTAGGTGATATTATTGATATTTCCCTTATTTTTAAGTAATATAATCACTTGGAAAATTTGATCCAACTCTAACTCTGGGTTACAGCAGACCAAGCCCATGTGTTGCAATCAAGAGAGAGTTTAACTCCCATATATATCATGGTTTCTTGGTAAAGGATCCACCCATTTACTCTATTTAATAGAGGCATCCCTCTTTCCTTGATTCACTATGATATATCACTATTCTCAAGAGTCTTCCATTCTTTATAAGTGAGGATGAGACCACCACCATTGAGTACATCAAGGACATAAATGATATGTGTGTAATACACCATGTGGTTTAAGACAATGTGGCTATTCATCTAATTGATTCACAATTTAAAGGGAAATCTCTATGGTGGTATAAAAGTCTAAGATTGGGCTCTATTCATAGCTAGGATGAGCTCAGTGAGAAATTATGCAAATAGTTTGAAGAGAAGGCTGACTGCTTATCCCTATTGAGTGGCTCACCACCATAATAAGGGCACCCCATGAGCCCCTCACTGACTTCAACTTGAGGTTATAATGAACCTATGATCGAATCCTAATTCTGGTGAAGCCTTCAACTCATACAACATTCTTATACTATTTGAGAGCTCTTGATTATAAAATTATAGTCATCATCCAATCACCAGGTGGATTTTCCTTACTTGATGCTGATGATCTTACTTTTGTATCAAAAAAATGTCTCATTTGTACTATTAAAATCAAACCCAAGACTCTAATACCCTTATTTCTTGAGCCTCTACCCAATCAACCCATTTCATCCTTTATTCCTATAATGGCCAACCAAGCAATCCCATTCACAGTCATTCCTAGTGAGTTTTAGGGAGTTAAAAGATTCATCCAAAGCCTTGGTAATGAGCTAGTAGCATTTAAGAAGTATAAAGTGTAATGGAACTAATCATATCATCTCTTCAAAAACCCTTCCAATGTTGTGTGTAATCTTAACCGTAGCTAGCATATACTATGCCACCTAATGTACCAACTTTTAACTCTAATAACACCTAAAAATACATTATGCCTATGTAGAGTGACATGGTTTAATGTATAACATTATGAGTTAGGTTTCAAGTGTAACCTTCTCTCAAATAAGTGTGGGATCAATCACAACCATGAGTGCAAAGAAATCCCCTAATTTTGAATTGCGAAGAGTCAGATTTTAGAGGCATGCATTGAAACATAGGGACAATGCTAGAAGCCTATTAAATATATGATGAAGATTCCCAAATGTCAAATCTCATAAAGCTAAAGGAGGTATCATAAAATAATTATATCCTAAAATGGAAAGAAAGTGAATATGATGTGATATATTTGAGCAAAGAAAAAATAAAGGTGGATGATGGTTGTTAACATGAGAAGGACTTAGCCATACCTTATGGATCTCTAAAGAGATAAAGACCTATGGCAATAGTAATCTAAGCTCATTAAAGAGTTTGAGGTGATCACTAGACCAATAGTTTCTAAGGGAAAGGATACTAAGGAGGTCATGATAGATGTAGCTCAAGTTGACATGCTTAAGGACACCCACATAAAGGTAGAGAAACCCATTGAATTAAAGAGTCTCCCAACTACCTCAAATGAGCCATCAGAGTGGTAGATAAATTATAATGAGTAGGTAACATGGCCAAGTTTTGAAATGACACTAAAATATCCCATCTACATTAAAGATATCTTTAGCTTGGGTGAATAATTGTATGACCAAAATTTATGCTCACCTCTCAGTGACAGTAAATATGAGTGAGTGTTTGTCACAATGGGCATCCCCTTAAAACTAACTAAAAGGGTGAAAAACCACCTCAAATAACAAGTCTTTACCCACCTATGCCATTCACTCAGTAATATGTTTGCATGCAATGGGGTAGATCTAAGAGGCTTATATTTTGATTTGGGCGATCTAAGGCCCCATCTTCTAACTTGTATATATTAGAGTAGATTAAATTACAATTTTATTTCCTCTGAGTGCCATGGCATAGTAGTTTAGTCATTTTGTTTCCCTAAGTGATTTTTCACATTTATCTCATTCCTTACTTTCCCTATTTTTTTGAAGGTGAATCTTAGTTTAGTTTATTTAGTAACAGGCCAAGCAGGTTGCAACTATCTTGCACTTTTAGGATATAAGAAGTGTTGGATGCTTTTACAACTCCATGCCCAATGGATTACATCAAATGATAATATATTCCTTCTTATTAGGAAATCAACCCATAAAGGTTGGTATAATGTTGACCATTTTTGGTCACCATGAAAGAACAACGTCTGAATTCAGTCCAGAGTTTTAGGATTACCTACAGGGTTCTCAAAGTTTAGTCTAAGTTTGATAATAGGGATAAATCAAAAGGGAAAAAATACTTAACATATTTTCAAAATAAGTTTGCCTTCACACTTTTAGACAAAAAATAAGTTGGAGGTTTTATGTTGATGAATTTTTGAACAAAAGTTTCAAAGACTATGAATTTTTTTTAAAGTTTTGGTCTTCGAAAAAATTGTGTAAATATTAGTCAAAACTTTTGTTGTGAATAAATTTTTTAAAGACCAATAATAACTCAAAAAAAGTTTCAAACAAAATTTATGAACAAAATTCACAAAGAATGCACAAGTTATGATGATAGGACCTATGAAGGCAAGATGTGTGAAGTGTCAAAGAAGTGACACATGGTAATAATTGAGCCAAAAAGATAAAGCCCATGGATACTGATAAGCCAGCAAGGGGTGAAATGAGAGCCTATAGAAGTAGAAACAATAGCACAGATTGACACCCATAGGTGCCTAACCAATGAGAAGAAGAGGACGAACTAATAATTTCAAGTTTGAGGCAATTATCAACATGATTCGAGGATGCAATCGGGATCCCAATTAACTTTGGCAATCCCTATCTGATTTGTAGAGATATTGCATGTCTTGAATTCTGATATTCATTTAATTTATTCATCTATATTATCTATTGCAATCAATGATCTATGGTCTTTCCATTGTTTATAAAATCCTAAGTCTTACATTGTAAAAGGGTTAAAATTTCTAGGCATAGTAATGTTGTCAAAATTTGCCCTCTAAGAGCCCCTTTACCACTTGAGCCTTGAAACTAATGAGATCTAAGTTTTTCTTACTTCATTATTCTTTTATTTTATGTGTATTTTTGGTTTGTTGATCTTTGTCTATGTGTAATTCTCACCCCTCTCATTTTTTTCCATCCCTTAGCACCTCTATGTAGAACTAGCCTCTTTATTACAAGTCATATGTGATGCACATTCAGGGCTATACAAATGTTATCTATGGCTCATTTATCATCCCTCTTAGTGTTGTATTATGTACTATTCCTCTATATAAATTACTTATATAATTAAAGTGTCTATTATCTGGATTGTGTAATCTTTTCTCATTTTTTGTAGCTGTAGTGTGTTTTTAAAAGCCTATATAGGATCTCTTTCTAGTCTTGGTACATCACATTTTACATTTTAGAAACCCACTCTTTCCCTTTTCCCCTCAAAATATTTTGGATTTAGAATTAGTAGTAGGTTTAATTTTAGCTCTTTTAGGCCTACATGTTGATCCTAAATCATATGCATTTAGATTAGAAGGAAGCCAAACTTATTTAGAGGTTTGTGTCAAAGAGCACAAGAATCCCACATCTTGGGGGATGATCCCATTGTCTCACCAAACCATCTTCCAATTCAACAAGTGCATGGTTAGAGTGACAATAGTTTCCAAAATCATTTAATGGTTATTTTTCAAATTTCTAAGTATTTATTAGGCTAGCCTAAAAATGTTTCATGGGTTAATCATAGTGAATAAATAATAGCCATATATAATTAAAAATAACTGTAATGTCATTATATACTTGAGCATCACTTAACATACTTTAGAAACTTTAGAAAAAACACATATCACTCTCTTGAGAATGTATAAAAAAGGAATACACATATAAAACCTTCAAGGAGAAGCTCCTAGCATCGTCCTTATAGTGAAATTTGAATTCATGAGGCCAAAGTTGCATGGTGCCAAGTATTAAAGGTCAAAATATTGTAATGAATTCTATATTGTTTACAATGTCTTAAAAACAAACATATGTGGGATATAGTAAATTTAAAGCCTTTTTATAGTATCCAAATTTAGGATACCCTCAAAAATTTAGTAGGGATTTATTGTAGGTCTTGCTTATATATTCATGTAATAACATACTTGAATAATTAGAAATTAGAAAAATGGATACATCGGTATATCAAAAGAACTATAAATTTTGGTTTATATTATTATTCCATTGATAATACTAATTTATATGGTTATTTTGATGTTGATCATGCTGGTGACATTATGGGTCATGAATCTACTTTTGGATATGTGTTTAAGTTTGGTGCAAGTGCTATCACTTAGATCAACAAAAAGTAACCTACCATTTATATCTCTTCTATAGAAGTAGAGTATATAAGTGTTATTGAAACTAATAAATAAGCCATGTGGTTATGAAGGTTATTTTAAAAACTCTATTTGTATGTTTTTCACAATACCATCCTTCTTTGTGATATTCAAAATTATATAGTTCTAACAAAAAATCTAGTGAAATACCAAAGAACTAAGCATATTCAAGTTCACTAGATTTTACTTGAGAAAAAGTCTTTAATGGTTATATTGATCTCCAATTTTATCCTATAGATGAACAAGTGGTATATATATGTAGAGTAAAAAACTCTACATTTTTATTTTTTGAGTTTCAGTTGTGCACTTCAAGTTTTGTCCCTAAGCGTTTCGGTTTCGAGGCAGTTGAAGTTTTGACATAGAGCACAGGTGTGAGTTCCTTTTTCCCTAAATTTTGTCTAAGTATCAAAGTTGCACGGAACATGCCAAGTGTCATCATCTGGGACACATTATACTTTGTTTCTAAAAGCATCAGAATGTGCCACATGTCCCATGGTAATTCAGTAGAGCACGACAAGTGTTGGCGTCCACTTTTCAAATTTCTTATGAATTTTGAAAGCTTCTTTTAATAAGCTTCTCTTATGGTCAAGCAGAAGGTGCCAAGTGGCAACTCTGGAAGGTTTCAATATGCTTTTATAAAAGCAATAGAAGATGCCACATGTCTCTAGCTGAAGAAAGTGGAAGCTACCATGTGTCAACATTCAAAATATATTCATTTTGTTTCATTGTTAAGTAAAGACTGTGGTGGGCCCCATGTTTTGTTTCTAAAGTCAGTGGAAGCTGCCAACTGTCATCATCTATATAAATCTAAAATGAGTTCTGAATGTTTCTACAGTGTAGCTAAAACTCAACAAAAACTGCCACGTGTCCCTAGTAAAAGTAATGGAAGCTGCCACATGTTCTTTGTTAAAGATACGTGGAAAGTGACACCTATCCCTATTTTCCTTTTGAAGCTGCTCAGGCAAGAAGTGTTGTGGGTCCCATTTTTTGAAAGTTGTTAAAGTTTCGAAGCAGTGGATAGTGACAGATGTCAAAGATGGAGTACTCCTAAGTAAAGACATATAAATAGTATAAGTTACGTGGAAAGTGCCATGTGTTTTCTATAAGTACCGTAGAAGCTGCCAAGTGTCATTTTTTGATGCTGCCTGAATAATAAGATAGTTTTCAAGTGAAACAAGTGGAAGCTGCCAAGTGTCCTCACCTATTTCACAGTGGGAAGTATCCTATGTATCTAATTCAGCCAATAAACTTGCAGGGAGACTAAACATTTCAATTTTGAAAGATATCATTTGTTATACACTTCTAGTTTAGTTAGAGTTTAGCTAGACTGTTGGGTTGGGAATGTGCAGGTAATCTAGAGCTAGTTCGATGCTATAAATATAGGTGCAGAGGGATAAGAGATCATGATCAAAAGATAGAGAGAATTTTTTGCAAGAGATTATTGTCAAGAAGTTTTAGACTTTTTTAGCTATGACCAGGAATACCATTTGCCTTTGTTTTGTTTTCTTGAGTTAGAAAGTTCGTATAACTTTGCATGTCTCTATGCCTTTTATGTGATTGGAAAATTAATAAGAAGACTGAGTTCTGTGCCTTTGTTGATATTTTCTATGTTATTGCAAAATCATCTAAGTTGTGAGCCTTTGATCCTATTTATTTTCATCTTTTACATTGATCATGCCTTGTTTGCTCTTTAATGTAATTGAATCCTAAAGATAGATTCATTGTGCTTAGAATTAAGGGTTGAATTGAATTCAGGTGCATCGCCATAGTTAGATTTTCTTTCGTTGCATTTATGTTTCTATTTAATTTCTATCCTTTTTTCCAAAATACTTTTGAGATAAAGAAGAGTTAGCTTCTTTAAAATTTGGAGGTCATTTCAAGTCGCAAGTCCCACATTCCTAAAACTTCCCATTGTTGGTGTTGGAAATAGCGCAATTCTAAGCATCAACAATATCTTCACAAACTACTTGGTGATACCAAGTTTTTTAAGTTACATATAATGTTGGGCCTCTTACAGTTTCCATTGAGGGGGAGTGTGCATGACAATGATGCTTCTTAATGGCCATGTGTTTCTTTTTTCTTTTCTATACTTCTCATTGTAAAGCATTATAATAAGTCACTTTATGTGATTTTGGTAAACTTCACCATATATGAGTTTATAATATATCTAATACTTAAAATCATTTATTTTAATGGAGGTCCTTATGTTATAAAAGGCTAAAAAATAATTGGTTGATTATTCATGAGAAAATTGAGATGTAGTCTCAAGATCATGCTAGTCTAAACTTAATCGAAGTAATTTATGGATTGTAATTCCTTTTGTTTCAAACTGTGATATTGGAATGATGAAGGTTTTTAAATTCTTTAAATGTTACATGTGCCCTAAAATCATCATAGATGGTTTGCAACATATAATACTTTTTATATAAAAGTGGATATGGCATGTATCCTCACTTAACATTATGGAGGATTGTTAGAACACTTAATGGTTAAGTTGTATGCAAGTGCCCTTAACATATTACATTACATGGTAAAATAATAATATAATTTATTATTTACAATACATGAGTTTATGTTCATGTTAATAAATAATAAAATATAAAATTATACAACTTACTACTATGTCTTGGGTGGGAGGTTAGACCTATTGGTTACAATAGTCCTCCTCAATTATAAAGTAGTTTTACAATATAAAATTATAAGACACGACCCTTGAGGACTCCAATACACAAGATTACAAGCATTTAAATATCTAATGGTTCTATGAAGAAGATTACTATGAATAAGTGAGGAGAGGGAAAATTATTTGTATTGGGTTATATTGGTATCTCAATGAATGAATAATTAACATGGGGTTTTTACCATTGTGTGATGTTTTTCCACTTACATATGTGTTATGTGATTATATTTTGCTATCAACTTCATATATGGATCCATTATATATGCATTAATTTTAACAATCTTAGATCAAGCTTGAAGTGTTGCTTGATTAACAAGAGTGTGTGTTGTATTTGTTTGTCTTGTGCAAGCAATGTTTTGAAATATATTCATTCATATTCAGCCTAGTGTATGGCCATAGGAGCTTTTTGGTTGCTTAGATTGATTAATATTCAAATTCTATGTAAATAAAAAAAATTCAATCAATAATGCCAAATAAAAAATTACCCATAAAAAATCAACGTTAGGTGTCCTTGTACGACCATTGTTTGACATAAAAGAATAAAAAAATTATTTAAAATTTTGGAGCTTGTATCTCAAAATTTTAATCTATCAAACATTCAATTCAAGCATCTAAACACTCAATCCAAGTATCAAACAATCAACATGCAACCAATTCAGCCTATAAAACTCCTCTTAGGTGTGGTTGTATGGCCTAGTACAACCTATGTGGTGGAAAAACTAGTAAAAACTATCCCTTTTTTGGTTTTGCCCCTTGGTTCTTAGTTTTAAAGGTTGAATTTTTAGTTTTTGGCATGCTAAAACCTTTCTATAGTCCTTGATGAACTTCATAATCACTTTTGGAATTTTTACAACCTCTATTGGTGCTCCTATATGATTGTCCCAACTGCAAAACATATAAAAATTCAATTTTTGGGAAAAAATATAATTTGGTTGTGTTTGGTTTAGATAATTTTAGGATTAAATTGTGTTAGAGTTTTTAGACTGACATTTTGTATTTACATTTTATAAGTTAAGTATTTATAATCTAAAATTTTTTAATTTACAATTTATAATACACGACTTATAATTTATAATATGGAAGTTATAATTTGTAATCAGATTAATAAAATTATATTAACAATGATCAAATTAACATAATTAAAAACATTTATAAACCTAAAAATTCCAAAAAAAATTTAATTCTTAAAAATTTATAATTTTTAACCTTAATTTTATTTTATTAATGGGGTTATTATTTTTGTAATATTTGTATTTTTGCTTTATTATGAATTTATAATTTTTGATCTCTCTTTTCTTTTTGTGCTCCCCTCCTCCCCCACTTTTTGACTTATAAGGACATCACTAAGCTTTATTGTTATATCTATAAAGGAATAGCTTGGTTTGAAATATTAACTAACTGATTATCATACCTTAATGATGGTTCATGGAGTGTGAATCGAAACATTAGTCTAAAAACTCTAACACAATTTTATCCTAAAATTATCTAGTATAACCAATGGACTGTGGAAATACTATCTCACTAATTGGTTGTGTTTGTCTGCATTAAAAGAGTTTTTGAAGGTTACACAAACTTTTTATTGGGTCTAAATTGGCTTACTTAAGCCTCCAACAGTGCCTTTACTCTCGTCCTACCCATGCCTATACAAGAAACATTTGAAAGGTTAGTCTAAAGTTTATAATTTTTTTTAATTAAATACTTTATATTTATTAAATCAAATTTACATGCAACTCAAAGGGAGGCCCCACCTTTTACCAATTAGTATTTTACCTAAAAATTAAAAAAAACATAAAATAGAGTTTTACATGTTAATTTTTAATTTTAATTTAAAAAATAAATAAATTAAACATGTTTTAAATAAAATATTATGCATATAAAGTTTTAAGTAGTGTTTTAGTGGAGTTAGTTGTCATAATTTTGTAATATTCTCATAAAAATGAGGTCATGAGTTCAAAACCCATCTAAAACCCTTCTTTTTGGTGAAAATTGTTTGTGGTAAAACTATTTTTTTAAATATAATCAATTAAAAAGTTTATTTATTTACAAAACTCACTTATGCACTTTTGACACATTCAAACTCCGGCAACTCTTCGTGAGACTTTTGTCTAGTCACTCTTTTGTAAAATGTGGTCATGTGACCAGCCAATCTCTAGGTTTTTTTACATTATAAACACATTTGAATGGTCCATGTTATGATTTAAATCTCCCTTGTATTATTTTTTTAACAATTATATTAAAAATAGTTTTTACATTGCTTGTTTTGTGACACTTATGACTCTTACTATAGATGCAATTGTTTGTAATATTTTTGATTATTTTGCATATAATCAAGCAATTATTATTTTTCATACCTATAATATTTATTTTATTATAAACTAAAGTAAAAACTCAAATTAAAAAGACCATTTTTCTAAACTTTTTTAGTGTTTGTTTAGTTTAAAACTTAAACTTGTAAGTGTAAAACCTTAAAGGGAAGTTATGGCTTCTCCAAACATTGTGATACATAAACTAAAAATATTAAATGGGTCAAATTTTTAAATTTTTTAAAATATGTACTAAATCCAAATTTGTGATTCAAAAATTGTGGATTATTTTGGTCAGGACTAAAAAACCTCATCAGGGAGGTACGTTATGACTGAAATTACCAATGTATTTTAATATAAATTATAATAAACCATGATGATCATTTTGAGAAGTGTAAAGGATGATTTAATAATTCATATAGATAATCAAAAGTCACCCAATAATACCTAAAAATTCTATGCATGGGCACTCATCTTTAAAAAATATTAAAATTATTCGTGAACAACTTACTACTCCCATGAAAGGTGACATTAAAGTAGTTAATTTTATTGAAAAAATAAAAAAATATTAAATATCAGTTATATGGTTATGATTTTAATCTTATTCAAGATAATTTTTTTTACTTCATTATTCAATCAAATATTCATGAAAAGTTTCATAATTTCATTTCTATTCTTAATTCTAAGTATCAAACAGAACAAGACATCCCTGACCTCACTACCCTTTCAGATATTATTATTCAAGAAGAACAAATGATGTCAAAATTTGATTCTAAATGTAATTCCACTCAGACACTTCTCACACTTAATAGTGCTTTTGAAAACACTAAACACTAGAAAACTAAACCTAAACATGATAATATCAAAAATGGGAATAAGAAATCTAGCAATAAGAAACACAAAGTTAAATTTAATGAAAATTATAATCCGTGTGGTAATTTGGACATAAAAAGAAATAAAATTACCAAAAAAAAGATAAATATAATAATAAAACCTCTCAAAGTAACAAAGGGAAGAAATATTTTAATAAGAATCAACATAAAAAATCAAAATCAAAATCAAAACAACAATCAAGAATAAAATTCTAACATTATTGCACTATATGGTGCCTTATTTGATTCTAATGAAAATAAATAGATTTTTGATTGTGGTGCATTGTATCACATGACTTTTTTATGAAATATTTTATCTGACACTAAAAATATATTTGAAAGAATTTATTTAAGTGATAATTCGTTTCTGAAAGCTACTAAACAAGGAAAAGCTCAATTTACAAATATTGTCATAAATGATGTTTTCTATGTTCATAAACATTAGAAAAATATATTATCCTATTCTCAACTTATAAATTATAATTAAATATTAACTTATATTAAGTATAAATAATATATCAAGAATAAATTTGATTCTCTGATTTCTAAAGGAATTCAACAGAATGATTTATACATGTTTTTTGATTCTTAATATTATATTTCATCATAAATTAGAAATGAATGTCATTGTGGCATGAAATATTAGGTCATATTAATTTTATAAGTTTATATGATATGTATCATAATGATATTATGGTTGGTATTTCTAATATTTATTATCATCATGAAACTTGTGAGGGTTGCTTACATGGTAAGCAACACACTAAACCCTTTCACAAAAATCATGATGCTAACTCCTCTCATCCCTCATAAATTATTTATAGTGATGTTATAAGAATTCTAGAAGTTGATTATATTAATTGTTATTTATATTTATTAATTTCATTTTTGATTACACTAGGATATAGTGTTATTATTTTAAAAAGAAATTTGAAGTGTTATTTAAATTCAAAAGATTTAAAGCTTTAATTAAAATTATTTTAACTTTTATATTAAAATACTAATGATGGTGAATACATTATTAAATAATTTGATTTATTTTGCATTAATTGTGGTATACAAATAGAGTTAAGAAATCCCTAATCCACATAACAAAATAAAATTGCTGAAAGGAAAAATTGAATCATCCTTGAAATGGATAGAACAATGTTGTATTTTACAAATAATAGAGTCCCTTATATAAAACTAAATCTTTATAAAACTTTATAAATGTGGTCTACTAATAAACTAAGTGTTGCTCATCTTAAGATATTTGGTTGTCTTACTTCCTTCTTTATTTCTAAAGTAAAAAGAAAGAAAATTGATCTTATCTCCTATTCTTTAAGTTTTGGAGGTTACAGAGGAAAAACAAAGAATTAAGAGTTTATAATCTATCTAAGTGATAAATAATTGAGAATAGGAATGTTGAGAAATCTTTTTTTTAGCCTTTTATGGAATCCCCACTAATTACTTGTTTTGATGGACTTAACTCTTATGTTACTCTTTATGAAGAAACAAATACCCTAGAGAAATTGATCCAAATTTGGATAACTTAGAGTCTAATGGGTATCCTTCTCCATTTCACATTCAATCTAAAATGCCTAAATAGGTCAAATCCACAATTCAGTCTTCTAGTCTTGGTAATCTTAATAAACTAACTAGGAGTCAACATACCTATCTTGCTTTGATGACTCTCTATGAATGTGAACCTAAATATTTTGAGGAAGCTATTCAAGATGACACATAGAAAGTTTATATGCAAGATGAATATAAATCCATAATTAAAAATCAGACTTGGGATCTTATCTTGCCTCCACCTAAAATGTATATTGCTAGTTCTAGGTGTCTTTACAATATACAAATATAATTCAATTGGTAAAATTAAGAAATTCAAAGCTAGATTAGTTGCTCATGGTTTTAATCAAAACTCAGGATTGACTATGTTGAAACCTTTTATCCTGTAAAAATAATATTATTAGATTTTTTATTGCTCTTGTAGCTCAAAATGGTTGAATTATACACCAAATAGATGTCAAAAATTCTTTCCTAAATAGTGATCTAGAATAAGAAATTTACATGAATCAACCTAAAGGTATCATTAAACCTAAAAAATAACATTATTTTTATAAGTTAAATAAATCTTTTTATGATTTAAAACAAGCTTCTCAAGCTTTGTATTATAAAATCACCAGTTATTTTACATAATTAATTTTTTTACTATTATTTTGATAATGATCTCTTTGTAAAAGTTTAAAATAGTCATTTTATATTAATTTTATTATATTTTTATGATCTTAATATTAATAGTATATAAAGATAAACTAAATCAATCTTTTGAAATAATTGATCTAGGCATTCTTCATAATTTTCTAGGAATGGCTATATTTCAGTGTAAATATTCAATTGTTGTATTTCATTCTCAATATGCACATAACCTTATTATTAAATGTAATATGATTGATTATAATCCTACATCTACCTCTATTGAATTTAGTGTTAATATTGATTTAAAACCTACTTGTGTTAAATCTATCCCCATTTTATATAGGTAGCTAGTTGGTAGCTTAATTTTTCTAACTATTACTAGGCTGGATATTTCATTTGTTTTAGGTGTTTCTTCTAGATTCATGTAGGATCCATACTCAGATATATTTGAAATTAACAAAAAAGATACCTCGGTATATAAAATGAAATGTAAATTTTGGTTTATATTATTCTTCCATTCATAATATATGATTATTGTGATGTTAATCATGTTGGTGATATTATAGATAAAAAATCTACTTCTAGATATGTGTTTAAGTTTGGCATAGGTGAATCACTTGGAGTAATAAAAAACAACCTAATATTTCTATCTCTTATAAAGAAACATAGTATAAAAGTGATATGGAAGCTATTAAAGAAGCCATGTGGCTACAAAATTTGTTAGAAGAAATCCATTTGAATGTTTCTCACAATACCACCCTTATTTGTGATAATAAAAGTTATATAACTTTAGAAAAAAATACTGTGCAACACTAAAAAATGATCACAATATGAATTTTAATATAGGATCAAAGATATGCACACACAATTACATTATAGGTGCAAGCATATGGCTACCAAATATATCAAACCCTCAATATGTATAAGGAATTTTTTACTAAACCCTAACAATTATGGATATTATAGGTGTTTGGCTTCATTGGTAGCATCCAAGTAGGTTCTCAACTCTTATTTCTAATATAAATGGTTGAAAATCACATAAAATGTGTTTTCATATTAAGTTGAAATTTATGTGAGCAAAAAATATTAAAATTTATCTAAATACATCATCCCTTTCTTGATTTTACATTTCTAAATTAAGTACAATATATATTAGCCTATTTCAAGATAGATCGGTACATTTATCACTATATTTCACAGTCTAAATTAGTGTATAGTTTCATTAAATTTATATCTAAGGTTTAAAATAAGATTTTTTTTGGTGAACTTGATCACTGTCTCAAATTCCAAAAGCCTAAGTTTTCTTTTACATTAAGGTTTCAAAATATTCTTAGAGTTTCATATTTGTTAAGGTTTGACTTTCATATCTAATTTTTATTTTACCACTATTATAATAGGCTTTCTTTTTCTATGATTTATATTTTTCCCTTCTATTAGGGTTAGGACTCATGGTTTTATACTATTAGGGTTAATATTATTTTTTAGGTTTGTACATACTTTAAAATTTATCATGTCTCATCCTATAGACTCTTTATTTTTGACGTGTGATATGCCTTAACATATACCATTAAACACAAATAATTATAAAAATGATGACACAAATGATAATTATAAGAATGAAAATAATGGGTGTACTAGTGTTGTATCTTTGTATGATGATAATAAAAAAAATCAAATCAAATTAATGTTTTTGGTTAAACACAAGAGATTAATCCTTCTTATCTCTCTTTGAATAACTATAATAGGCATGGGGTAGAAAAAATACATAGTAAAATTGAATCAATGCATCTAATTTTGATCTATTAAGCTTATGCATGTAAAAGGATAAATATATATGGACACACTAAATGAGTGGTTAGATGAAAAAATTGCTAGTTCTCAGGTTGAAAATGATACTTTCGTATGTCATGATCCCATGCATTGTAATGAGGTCTCTAATAAATACAATATTATTTATATTGATAGGAAATGTAATACATTTTTGATTCCTATACATTATAGTGAAACTATACAAGATGTAATAAATGATACAATTCAACATTTGAATGAAATTCTATAAAACATTACTATTTCTAGGCATGCTGTAGACAGTATGAGACCTCAAATACAAGACTTGCAAAGGTAAATGAAAAATTTATCGCTTAAAAAAAGGTTTTAAGGCGCATATTAAAGAAAATATAAAGTTTAGGCATCTTATTTAGAAGGAAATACTTTACATTCCCATTTCACATCACTTGATTATTTTAAAATTTAAATTTTCAATGGCCATGAGGACCTCAAGAGCACCTTTACACTACTTTGACTTCTATAAATGATTTTAAGGACCATACTTTGATGATGCTTAATTTTTTCCTATAAATTAGTTTTATGATGCCTTATATTGGTTATATTCTTTACCTAATGGTTCCTTAAATTCAATGGGATAATTAAAAAATATATTTTTAGATAAGTTTATCATCAACATGGGACCAATATCCTAATTTATAAGCGTTCAACATCTCAAACAAGACTCTAATGAAAAAATATGTGATTTTTCCTTTAAATTTTGTTTTCATATGCATTCATTGATTTATCAATCATGTGATTCAAAGATAACATATTTTTCTTGATGGTATCATGCAACCTATTAAGCATAAATTATTGAAAATAACATAAAAGTCATTTAATCATCTTACACTTAAAATTATTGATGTAAAGAGTGGAGAACTAAAAAAACATGCATTGTTTATTAAGATATAAACTAATATTAATATAAGCATACCAATTAGTAGGATTTATAATAAATAGATTAAAAAGGGGAAAAAAAATTCTATTTAGGTAGCAAATGAACTTAAAGATAATAATAAAACTATAGTTTCATTTAATGTCAAGAATGAGAAAGAATCCATGCTAGAAATAAAGTATATTTCAAAGAAATCTACATGTTTTTTAAAAGTTTAGTACGACATATTAAAATTTATATTAAATAAATAAATGATCAAGTTATCTCCTACATGTAGTAGGTTTTCAAAATATAAGTCAAAATCTCACAATGATAGATACTATTGCTAATATCATGAAATAAGAGGGAATTTGATAGACATATGCATGCTCAAGAGATAAAATTAAATATCTCATTATTTAATCCTAAGATATAGATTTGGGAACCTAGGTTTAAAGTGATAGAGATAGGCTAGGGCACAAGGGTAATAAACTATCTCTATAGTAGTTTAATTAATTTTTAAACTCAAATAAACATATATTAAATTTATTATTCCAAGCTATGCTAAAAATAAAAAGTATAGTTATGCTAGATATTTAAATGATAATGAAAAAAATATACATGGCTTATTCTTACAAATATGGATTCAAAACATGAAAGAATCAATCTGGAAAAGGATTTTGGATCAGCCATCAGATTATGGATTAAGCACTTATGTGACCTTAGACACTTGCATCAACCTTAGACAACTGTGTCAACACTTCTATCTAAATTAGACATAGGTTCCTTGTACATAATACCTACTAGATCTATATATGACCACCTAGAATATTATGGGTTACGTGTCACCTTAACTTTGGTGTGCTCAGATCTAGATAATGGATTGTCACTCCTTGTCAAATATAAAAACCTTAGCTATTCATATTCATAGTAGTTGTGGAAATAATGGGTTAGTGGGCACACAATGTCGAGCTACCCAAAATAACCCTGCTAATAAGCATTGTTTGCATAGTCAATACTCAGAATAGGGCCTTAGACTTATATAATTCTCTATTACATGTTGGATTGTGTGTGCATAAAGATGCAATGTGTGACAAGAAACTACATAAGAGTGACCTATCTTGTAACTTGGAAAATATGGGTCATGGGATGTTCCTTCAATACTTCAGACTTGTAGATGTGTTATACATATGAATGATATGGAAATAGTATAAAATAGGGGAGCTTTGCTCACTTGAGTTCTTGATTTAATGATTTTTGTATGTTTCCTTGTGAGAGGTAAGAAATTTCTAGGTTAAGAATGAATGAGGATTGATATTGTATATATACCAATCCATTTTGAAAATATATCACATCAAATCACTTAAGCCAACCATAGGAATATGTTTCATTTTAAAATTGGATGACCTTTAGTGCATTAGACAATTACATTAGAATAAAACACTAGCATTGATATAGGAATTTAAATAGGACACAAGTGTCCAAAAATCTAGAAAATAGGCATAAGTACAAAACTTGTAGAGACATAAGATAAGCATGTTTGTATCATTCGAAGTGTGATAGAAGGTTTGAGTCATTAGAATAAAACTAGTCAGACTAAGAGATAAGTAATAGATAGAGTATGCAAGCCTTTCAATAATGATAAGGTCTAGAAGATGAAGGTATATCCATGATATTCATTTTCTAAGTGTACAATACTGATATGATATATAATTAAAAAATGGTGTCTACATTTCCCCTTTTTAATATAGTAATGAACTTGCTAGTTTAAAGAAAACTAAATGTGTACCTGGGTGTGTGCAACACTCCTTGTCTTCATATGAGTTCAACTTGAGTTCTTTATTGGTGACTAACATATAAATAATATCATGCTAATTTATATAATCAATTAATATAATGTGAAATAAAAAGCATTTGAAATCATTGAAAGTAAAGAGCAAAAGGTTTAGGATTACACTTGTTTATCAATGTAACTACCTTGCCTTTGGCAATTTGATTTGGAAAATATGTATCATTATGAATCATTTAAATTAATATTAGGACAAATATAAATCTATAAAGTGCATAAATATATAAATATTGAAGGAAAAAACCTTCCCCCAACCTTGGAGATAAAGGTGAGTTCCCACCCGACAATTAATATTAGCTCAACCTTGAAACCCAATCATACTTATAACCTAGTGAGTGTGAGTGAACCAAGTCAACTCACATTATAAATATGGTGAGGTTGGATGATGTAATCAAGTCAAAACTATAAAATTAATATTGAGTGATCTAATCACTTCAACCATACTAAAAATGAACCAACTACTATAGTAGATTGGTCTAATACAATATATAAAAGTCCAACTTAGTGGGTGATGACAGTCTATAAAAGTGTTTTGAAATATAAAATTGATGTTGATTCTATAATTTAGGGGAAATTTTCATAGCATATGCACTTCATATATGTATAATTCTAAAAATTGGGTATAATAATGGTACCAATGTATAAAATTATATCATAACTATATATTTAAATCATATAATTATGTAATTTAGCTAATTTAGAAATTGTGTAAGTATAGAGAACATATTTACATAACATGCCCCTACTATATATTTGAAACTAAAACTAGTGTAAGTGTGGATAACATGTTTCCAAAACATGCCCCCCATTTTGAGGTGAGGGGAAGTAGAAGTTGGTAGTCACCTTTCCTCAAAAGGATAATATAACTTTATAAACTATGTATGATCCATATATCATATAGAAGGAACATGTCTAAGTAGATATATCATTTAAGCACATAAAATGTGATCACATCAAGTCCTAATATGCATGATGTGAATCATGAAAACATCTAGATAGTAAAAATACAAGCTCAACAAGAAATCAAGTACACACATAAGAGAACTCAAAATAAAATCAAAATACAATGGTCTAAAGAGACCTCAAACAAGTGGCATGTTCAAATGCAAAACAATATAAGGGAAATGACTTAATGAAATGTCCAAAAGGAAAGGAATGACATATTAAAATGTCAACATATAACAAAGCATGACATATACAAATGTCATAAGAGACAAACATAGGCACAATGGCCATAATAAATGTAGCATATTTAAATGCATGAACAAGTAATAGAATGCATTAAAATAGAAAACAAGGAACACACTCAAGGAACTGTGAAAAGGAAAAAATGGATAATAAGAAACCATGATAACATAACATCCTAGCCTATGGATAATATGTGTTAGAAAAATGTTAAGTAAATAGCATATTAAGTACACTAAAAAATATATAAGCATTCACAAAGGCACGTGTAAGTACATAAGATCAAACATGATAATGTAAAGTGATCATAGAATAATAAAACTTAGATGTATCATGATAAAAGAAGTGGATTCCCCTAAAGTCCACATGACATGAGTATAGGGAAGGCCAAACATCTGAAAGTGCATAGATCATGTATATGTGTATGCCTAAATCACACACAAAAGATGTGTGAAACACATGTGTATATAGAAATAAATGATTTTTTATCTACCAATATGGAACCAAAAAAAATATGACAAAGAGCTAATAAGACATGCACATGTTAAAAATATTTTTGGATTTTTGAAGTTTTTTGATTTTTTGGTATTTTTGAATATGATAAATAAATAATTATCCTATGATTTCATCCAATGGATGCTCATAGGTATCTTCCCATTGGGAACCTAGTGTAATAAACTAGTGGTACTACCAAGGAACATGTATAGATGCAATATCTACCATTGTATAATCTATAATGCTTTTTGTATGTATAATAGGACTCTATGATCATGAATAAATAATAGAAGGAATGGGGGCTAATTTAATCCATCATTGAGTTCTCTATGTTTTTTTGGAATAAAATTAATATGGACTCTTTCAAATGCTATGGATATTTAATTATGTTGTGTATTAGATTAGGATTCCATGGAACCCATTATGGATCTTTGATGCAATGTTATCTCAAGTACTAGCCCTTTAGGAATGGGGATTTCCTATTACTTACCATTTTTTTGAGGATGAGCATTAGTATGTTTGATAACTAACTATCTAGGTATAAATTTCTCTTTCTCAAGTGGATGTTTTATGAAATTCTGAAAACTAGAATTACCCGATTAGCATGAATGTATTTAACACACCCATGCACTATATAAGGTACTATTTGAAGTGTATGTATCCAAGGTCATCCCAATAACATATCAAAGATACTCATTGAAGACATAATTGAGATTATAGTAACCACATGTGTGGGACCTACTTGTAAAGGTAAGTTAATATCACTAAGAATTTGCTATGAGGTACTAGTACATGCTCTAATTGATCTAGTTGAAAGATGTAAATCATGATTTATATAACCTAAATGCGTAAGTAATGTCATGTTAAAAACATTTTTGATTACACTATTATAAATCATAAAACCATGTATAGGCTAGTGATCAAGGTATACTCTAACGAATAAGGAATGAATATCTATGTCATCATCCATAATCTCATTGTCATCAAAAGTAATATGGGGTCTCTGAACCATAGGAGGTGTATGCCACATATAAGTACCAATAATACCATACAATGGGTGATTGTAATGTGATGGAGGGAAATGTGCATTGTATGCTATTTTTACCTTTGGATCCTTTGTAGAATATTCTTGAAAAGGATTACTAAATATTTTCTACTTCTGGTGATCACTAGGTTGTGAACCTAATTCCTTTTGAGGATCATCAAATATAATATCTTATGATTCAAGGTAAAAAGTCTATTCATATAATTCCTAAATTGGTGATAATCATAATAAGAATTCGCATCATACCCTTTGGGTAGAGTTCTGCTCATATCAACCTCTATAGGATGAGGGAGAGATATGAGGTGACACACTATAAGTAACAAGATTAATTAAGTGGGAGACTTAGGTAAGAATGTAAATAATCTCCATAGTGTATTGGATAAGACAACCTGATTAGGTTGTTGTGATGCCACATTAAGCATGGTATTTATTTATTTTTTAGGTTCAAGAGGTTTTACCTTGTAACTTGGTTTGATAGTATATTTGGTACTAGATATAGATATAGTCGATGTGTTTACTACATAATTAAGTTTGTTCAATGAGATAAGTTTCATTTCATGATTATTAATAATATGACATAAGTAATTAATTTTTTTTATTTTTTTGAAGATAATTGACTCATGTAAAGGAGCAAGAAAACTTTGCTTGAAGATGTCCTAAAGTTCTTTATCTTCCATATGATTCATCATTTTTATCTAATATTATCTTGTATTATAAGACACATTAATTAATTATTTCATTTTTTCCCTATTTAATTTTTACATTTTGGGCATAAGAAACCTTTTTGGTGATATTGATAGAGAAGTGTGCCAAAAATTGGTCTATAAGAGGCTTAGATGCGTTTACTGATTGGGTTGGTAAATAATAGAACCACCTTAAAGTATATTATTTTAAGATATTTGGAGATAATTTTGTCAAAAATTTATCGTTGGAAGAATAATAAAATCATGCCACATAAAAAATATCAAATATGTTTAAGATAACCCTTTCCATCATAAAATGTGAACTTAGGTGCACAAAATCTAGTTGGTAAGGGGTGCAAAGATATATTTAGTGTAAGAGGATTATGTAACACCTCTTGTGAATCAATAACATAAGGTGATTTCATAGAATGTTTTTTAGTATTTGTAACCTTAGTTTGAAAAATATTTATAGTTTGGGCAAGAGTTCACATCTCTTGGTATTTAAGGTTGGATATTTGAAAAGGCAACAAAGGAGGTGTGCCCATAGGTTGGAAGATATAGGCATTGAAACCAAAAATTGGGTTGAAGTATTAAAGTTTACCATGTAAGATGTGGAAAAAGTAGTTTTAGTGAAAAAAGGTTGGAATACATATCCCATGTCCCCATTAGAAGTATGAAGTGGTAATGTGTCCAAGGGGAGGGTTGTTGGTATAAGAGGATGATCCATAGCTCTAATAGAATGATCAATAGATGAACCTACTTATGCATCTATGTTTTTTTATTTTTTAGTTTCTAATATGAATCTTAATATCTCATTAAAATCTATAGGGTTTTGACAAATATGCTTATGAAACAATGTAATTACTTTCACTTTCTTGTGATCTATTTGCTCATATTCATTAGTTTCATTATACTTATGGTTTTCATTATCATAATCTTTTTCTATGATAACCTCATAAATATATTTTTCATTATAAATATTTGTATCATAATGAACCATAAGATTAATCCTTCATTAGTTTGAGACATCTGAGGTGTTAGGAAATGAAGCTCAATGTGTTCAATAGGCACACCTCACATTCTAGGGCTATACCTAGGTTTCATGTAAAAATAATATAAGTAAGAAATGAAAAAGTAAAATAATTTGAAACCATAGCTAATTGAAAACCCTAGAAATTAGAAAAAAATACATTCATATAGATCAGGTTCACCAAATGTTTAACCCTAAAATATAGATTTGGGAACCTAGGGTTGAAGGGATAATCGTATAGGGCACAAGGGTGATAAAGTATTTCTATAGTAGGCCAATTAATTTGTAAACTCAAATCAACATATGTTGAATTTATTATTCTAATATATACTAAAAATAGAAAGTAAAACTATGTTAGATATTGAAATGATAATGAAAATAAGATACTTAGCTATTTTTGATGATAATATAGATCTAAATTTGGAATAGGAAGGAATCAGACTAGAAGTGGATTCTAGATTAGTCTTTAGATTCTAGGTTAAGAACTTATGTGACCTTAGATGCTTACATCAACCTCAGATGATTATGTCAATGATTCTATCTAACTTGATGAAAGTGTCTTATATGGAATACCTTTTATATCTAGATACAACCACCTATAATATTTTGGGTTCTGTGTTGCCTTTAATTTAGTGTGCTTAGATTTGGATCATGGGCTATTTTTCATTGTCAAATAGTAAAACCCTAGTTCTTCATCTTCTTAGTGGCTATGGAAAAATGGGTTAGTAGGCACATGGTGTTGAGATTACCTAAATATACCTCTATTAATGATCACTACTACATATCTAACATTCTAAAGAGGGCCTCAAAATTATGCAGTTCTTATTACATGTTGGCTTGTGTGTGCATAAGGATGAAATGTTTGATAAGCAAGTACATGAGTGACCTATTTTGTAACTTATAAAATGTGGCTCATGGGATGATAATTCAATAATTCAAACTTATATATGTGTTTTACTTATGACTAATATGCAAATAAGAGAAAATAGGCAAGCTTTTCTCACTTGAGTGTTTGATTAAAGTCCTTTTGTTAGTTTCCTTGTGAAAGGTAAGAAGTTACTAGGTGAGAAATGAATGAGGATTGATATTTTATATATAATAATAATTTTTGAGAATATATCACATTAAATAACTTATTTTGAATAGAATAATATGTTTTATTTGTAAATTGGATGACTTTTAGGGGACTTGACACTTGAACTAGAATAAGACACTAGTGTCAATGTAAGTGTTTGACTGGGACAAAAATGTTTAGAAAGTTGGAAAATTAGGACAGGTCCAAAACTTGTAGAGACATAAGATAAATATATTTATATAATTTTGGGTATGATATATGGTCTGATTGATTATAATAACATTGATTGGACTATGAGACAAGCAGTAAGAACAAAGAGATAGTGTATGTGAGCCTTTCAACAACGGGAAGCTCTAGAATTTGAAGTTACATCTATGATATGTATTTTCCAAGTGTACAAGACTAAGGTGATATATAATTTATAAATAGTTTCTACACTCATCAACCAAGGAGAATTAATTTTCCTCATAAAAATTCCTTAATAAAGGGCACCATCAACAAATAAAATCAATATTTTTGAGATATTTTCAACACAATAATATACAAAATCAAGAATAAATTTCAATATGATAAAAAACCATATAAAGAAAAAAATAATGTATTTTATGATGATATATATATAACAAATTTTAAATTCTAAATATGGAATGTCATGGGCCTAAGCGGTAAATATTTACTATAGTATAGTGTTATACATAATTTTTGATTGTTTTCTTCTTTTCTCAACTTCTCTTAATTTGAATTATTCATTTCTCCATTCTTATATATAGATGTGTACATATATGGTTGCTTTTTTTCATTATTTTAGCCCTTTATTTTCACTTGATTATCATGTTTTGTTTTCCCTTGCCTCTTGATTGATTTTCCTAATTAGGACATTCACACTAGCTATCCAATAATTACTTATGCACATACACCCTTTATAGTGGTCTGATTTCAGTTTCCATTCTTCTAGTCATGTTACACCTTGATGCAACATACAACTTTTGATTTGAAAACCAAATTTACCCCTATAGATAAATCACACAGTTTTTCAAACAAATACTAAAACTCTCAATTTCGTAATTAAAATAGAATTGGTTGAAAAATTACCATTTTCACGATTAAATAAAATAGGAAATGTATTTTCAAAAATATGTCAATTTTTAAATTTTATTTAAAAGAAATTAACATTTTAATCATAATATAAATCTAAACAATTTTGAATATGAGTGATTTGGTAAACTCATATAACTCTGTTATTCATGTAAAACATTTCATAAGTATTTTATCTCTGTAAAATAATGTCTTAATTATTTTACAAAAAAATAATTAAAACTGATCCAAAAATCCAAGCTTATAAAAACTTTTATAGTCTACTTAGATTGGATGAAAACTAGATATAAATTTTCAATTTCCCTTAAAACTAAATATTACTTCCCAATTTCCCTTAAGTAAATCCAAAAATTACTTTATAAACATTCCATAATTTAATTAAGGAAATTGAAATAATTACAGATCATAGAGAAGAAATTGAAAAATGACACAGAAGATTTGTTTACGGGGTTCACCAAATGGCTACATCCCTGGGTCCACTCTATGAGCGTTCTAATTTATTAAAAACTCTTCGAGAATAATTACAAAACCTCTTTGAGTATAATATAATTATTCCTTCCCAGATAATCTATCTGTACAATAATAAAAATAAACTTCTTTAATTTACATGAGGTTCTTGTTGCCTCTGTAATCCAAATACATCTTTGTGTGAAAAATCCCTCTGTGCAAAATCCTCTTATTTGTCTGAGAAATCTCCTTACTACCTCTGTAAAATAAAATTCAGCTATATATTTCTCAAGTATACTTGGCATTGGTTGGGCATTAACAAATTTTCCTCCAGGGGAACTAATAATTTCCTTGAATTGGGTATTTCCGATTTTGATAGTATGACTTTCTGGTATTCGCTCCACCTTCACACTTTGGCTAAAAATAATTATTGTTTTCCTGTAATAATGAGCTTTCCCCATTTTTGGGTTTTCATTCCATTAAAAATGGGACATATACAATTCTAGCACTAAAATTAATTTTGTAATTAAAGCAAACTTAAATAAGCTTTGCCAACTATAAACCCTTTGCCATCAATGTTTCTGCATACAATGCCTATCAAAAATCTTCAAGAAAATTTAAAGAATAAATTGCCATGCCAATATGCCAACTACGTGTAAAGATCAATATTGTCATTTCAAGATCAAGATTGGCATTAAAAAATAATCAATGCCACATTTTTCCAACGTAGTAATAATAATAATAATTCTCACTTTGAATGTAGAAACAATGCATTGCATGTTCTTTAAAAAGATTACCATGCCAAAACTCTAATTCTTAAGCCATATATTGGTGCCAAGAATATATCCACATGTAATTTATTTTAATTAATATGCATGTAAATCTCCACCAAAATAAAAACATAATCTCCCCACTAAAATAAATCAAAAACTAAATATCTAAATGTATGATTCTTTGCAAATGAAGGAAAATAAAGTGGATTTTAACTTATGAGATTAAAGAATTAAAATATTCCCATGACTTTATTTAACAAGCCTACAAGAATTCAATGCTACATTTCTTTGGTTGAATAAAGACTTGGATTTAAAAGAAAATATGCAACCATGCTTATCTTAAATAACCCATGATTAAACTACCACATCAATTCTTTAAAAGAATCTTTATGTCTTTTTGATAATATAAGAGTGGTAGGATTCTTTATTTATGGGATAAAGATTTAAAAATATATCCCATGGCTATTTTAAATAACTATGTGGGAGTGGGTATAGTATGTTTTTGGGACTTGGATAACTAAAATATCCAATGGTAGATTAAAAACCATTAAATAGGATATTTAATTAATTAAATATATGCCATGGTAAAATAAAAAAACTATTAAATAGGATATTAATTAATTAAATATATCCCATGGTAAAATAAAAAACACCATTAAATATGATATTAATTAATTATCCTGAACCATATGAAGAGTGAAAATCCTCCTGATTAACGTTTCTACTTTTCCATATATATATATAACTTATTTTGTCTTGACACACACTAAGATTATATGATCACAATATTATACGCCTACATACCTAATGACATTCACGTATTGAATTTTACCCATTGAGGGTATGTACCTATTTTATATTATCTAACATACTCATTCGAGGCATGATTTTACCATACAAACAAATACATAAATTTTACTTCTTCCCATTGCTTTGATACTACACTTGGCACATACTATACTCTCATATATGTTATTGATTATTTATATCCCTTCTATTATTATATTTCACAACATTTCCCCTTGGCCTTGATTCATTTTACATAGTGATTTTTCATTTTGATATTTTATAAAAATCACAAAATCGTTTAGATATTCATTAAAAAAAAGACTTATACATGGATTTATTTGATGATACACATAGTTTCTTAATGTTAATTTTCATATACATGGTTATCCACATATCCATTTTATACATTCATGTTTTTCATTGTATGTGTAAGTTAGATGTAGGATATATATATTACATATGAGACATGGACATATAGATACTTGAAATTTATCACACCCATGTGAAACCTTCCCATATTTTGGGGCATGTATATGATAGAGGCATATTAGGTTATATATTTCTATGCCATTCCACTAATTGTATTGAGCTACTTATACTATTTATACACGACTTGATCTTGTTAATATTTATTAAATTTATATTTCCTATGTATATAATTATTTTATATATTATATGGTGACATTTATTCAATATGCAAACTAACATTTCTTGCTTTATGCTTATTTGATGTTAATGATTGTGACATTATTTGATCATTATCATTTTGTATATTGTATGTTCTATTTTCTATGGGTATATTATTTGTGTCTGATTAGTTCATGTATTAGTTGTGTTATATGATCATTTAGTCCATGTCATTGTCATGTTATGTCCATATTAGGTTAGGTTCAAGTCACATTTTTTTTATGGTTGCGTGTTTATGATTTATTCACTACGATGTTGCATTTGTGTGTGTATTTACATATTTTTATATGGAAAAATTTGAAAATTACTATGTTCTTGGTGTTTGGATTTATATCACACACATATTAACTATAATATCTATTTTAATTATTATTTTCACGATTTATATCATGCATTTAATGTGTTTATACATATTACATGATTTTGTGACATATCTAACTACATCTAACAAGTATTTTGAAAATAATTATTGTGATCATATTTCATGCAAACAATAAAAATATATATTTAAATTGAATTACATGTTTCATAAATGCTTAAAGTGTTCAAAATATTTATTGATAACATATATTTTCATGTCATACACATGATTTAAATTATTATAGTTTTATATATAACACTTGATGCACATAACTCTTTCTTATGAGATGAGTGATTTGTGATATTCATCCCTCATCAAAAGGGGGTCATAAATGGACTTATTTCAGAGATTAAACATTTTAGATAGAGCATTACACATTTTAGAATAGATTATATGTTCATATGGGTCAAATTGAGGACATTGAGACATATTATATATGATTTTGAAAAATAAATGGGACATTATATGATAATTTGAGACATTACATAATATTTTGGGATATGTTTTGGAATTATAAATTATTTTGAGGGAAAATCAAATCATATGGGGTAAGAAAATTTATTCATGTAAACACTTTTATTTGTTTTTATATTGGGGAACAATGGAATATTGGAGAACAATGCTAACTACATAAGTAGTTTATGTCTATATCCATCTAAATCAATTAATAATTTTAATATGTACTATATTTTAATCTTAAAAAAATGGTATTTTAGTACCTGGGGTAGTATGGTTGAGCTTATACATCACTCTAATTCTAACACAACATTTTAAAATATATAGTTAGTAATTTCATTTTCTTTGGGCATGATCACGCCATGGTTTTCTTAGTTTGTTCAACATGTGGTAACTTGGGTTCAAATATCATCAAGTGTATTCATTCCCTAGCTTTTCAATTTCAATTTTTTCAATAATTCAAACTATTTAAATCTTTTTATTATGAGGAGACATTGATTTATACATGTTTTATGTAGGTTTCACATGGAGAAAATGATACATTTTGGGTTGTACCTATAAAAATCATTCATAGTTATCACATGTACCAAAATCACTTATTTTATTTAGAATTTTCAATACTAGATTAAAAGGGGGACATCTGTAGATACATAAATCTAGTCTTTGGAATTTTTGAAAAAACTTTGACATACTTTGATAGGATTGGAAATCACATATATATTTGACTATTGAGTATACTTTCCATCTATCTGTCTACCTGTGTAGTGTCTTATCCACCTTTATTTTCTAAATACATTTATTCAAGATTAGTTGTCTTTATAATAACCTTCTAAAATCCTATATAGACCATATTCATTTTTTAGATCCTTGTTTTACACTTCAGTAATTTTGAACAATGTTAATTACCATAGGCATAACTATTTATCAACACTTTCCATGGATCTTCAATAAAAATTTTAAATTGAAAAGTCTTCCATTAGGTTAGCTTATAACAATTTTAAGGTTATAAAAAATTTAAAATATCTTGCATAAATATAAATCACACTATTAGGTCATTCTATATTTGAGCATCACTTGGCATACTTGAGTAACAATGGGAATACCACTTAGCAATCTATTGAGACATTATAAAAAATACATAAAAATATAAATCATTCAAGGAGTAGCCAAAAATAATCCTTTTGATTTAAATCTAAATACACGAGGTAAAATTATCAAAATTCCAAGTATCAAAGGTTAAAATATTACGTTACATTATAGATTGTTCACAATATTATGCACACACACATATGTGGGATAAATATGTGCGATTTGAGCCATATTTAGATTATTATAATGGAGGTAATTATCAACCATTTAGTGGAAAGTGGTTTGGGTCATCCCAATCCAAAATACAAACCCCTTTTAGAGGGCATCTTATGGTTGATAAATAAAATAGTGTTTATATAGAAGAGATGCAATATAAGAATTTTAACATAGGATTAAAGAGGTATACACACATAAAATCATATTATAAGTGTAGTAATTATAGATATATTATACCCAATTATGCATAATGACACTTATAATAAACATTGACTTTTTTGGCTACTATAAGTATCTAAATATCTTGACACTGTCTAAGCATGTTTTTAGCTCCATTTTTTTATTTAAATTGACCAAGAACCTATAGATAATTTCTATATTTAGTGATAACTTTTGTGAGCAATAGGCAAGAAAAAATATTTATGTAAATCATCCCCCTATTGATTTGTAATTTATAAATTTAAGTGCAATATCTATAAATCCATTTCAATTCAGATCAATGTGTTTATCATTATATTTTACATAATCATATTAATTCATAAATTCCTTCATTTTATATATCTTATGTGTAAAATAAATAAAAAAAATTACATTACATTTGAGACATTATATTTGTTCCCATATTAATTTTATCATGGGTTCATTGTACCCTTTTTGCATTGTGCTTGATATGATACTATATTTCATACACTATATCGAGCTTATATATGATACATCTATTCAAAAATAATTATTTGGTATTGCCTATATTCAAATTACCATGACATATGTTTTATGATATTGATGCTTCAACTATATTATTTTCCTAACATATGGGGTATTTAACATCATCTTTTTAGATGGGTGATTACAACACAAGTATTCATATCTCACCTCAAAAGGGGGCATATATATGGGTATATATTTATATAAATTTAAAATTGAGTGAAATTGATTGAACTTGATAAACATTATCCTTTTCCTTGATCAATAAGTGGATTGGGTGCATGTGAGTCCTAAAAATGTGTTGGTTATGTTTCAACACCTAAAAAAGATATAGTTATATAAATAGATTTGTTATGGCATATAGAAAAAATACCAACTAGTTGTATTTAATCCTATTATCTATTTTCAAAATTCAAATATTTAATTGTTAAAATTTTCAAATATTCAAAATTTTAAACTTTAGACTTTAGATATCTATTATGAAAATTAACTACTTTTATTAATTGATTTTAGGTACCTCAAAATCCATGTGGTTGGAGGATAATCTTGAGTATGCATTTGAAACCTTTCATTCTTTCCTAGGTAAGTCACTCATGTTTCAAGTTTCAAATAATTTACATTTATAATTTAATTCACACATGAAATAACTCGTGTTATTAAGCCCATGCCAAAGTGGAAGAACTGTATAAATGTAAATCTGGCACAAGATCCTTATTCCTAATGTTTTATTCTCAATTTATCATATTTTGAAAATATGTATAAATTGGCATGTTTCTTATTCCATTTCACTCTAAATAATATCTCCATTTACCTCTTGATCCCTAAAACAATGTTTAACACTTATAAAAAATAATTTGATAGCATAATTGGACTATATATCACATGTTATCAAAATCTACCTAATGACTAGACCCAATTTCATATCTATGTTAGACTAATGATTTTCATGTTCCATCTAGGTTAGAAACATGCCTTGAAAATATCTATCCATTTTATCCTTGTGGGCCCATCTACTCATTTCCATTTATTATTTTCCTTTAACCTTGCCCCTTCTCAATTCTAAATTTTGATAATATGCATAAATTTTCCTAGATCAACTTATATATAAAGGGCCATGTTAATTCATTTCAATGAATAAAAAAAGAGGAATAAAAACATATAGAAGATACATTAGCCAAGGTCAAGCCTAAGACAAGCATCAAATATCTTTCTTCCTAATGTAAGTTAAGATTCATTAAGTTACACCCTACATACCTATGATGGAGTTATTTTTCTTGGTATTTCATAATTACCCTTGTACCAAAGGAGGGTATTAGCTTCAATATAATTACATTATTAAATTATATAAATAAGAGGTTAAAAACCCTCACTCAAACTGTTCCATCCATGAACTCATAAAACTACATGGAGGTTTAATTTCAAGCATACAAGATACATAATTTGCAACACCATTTTGATGGTTTCCCAAATCCATGAATATTTGTTTGTTTTGGAGTGTCAATCTAGGTCCAAGAGGAAGAACATTATCTCTAAATTTTTTCCTATAAATATAGTGAAATGAAAGTACAAGGACATTAGAAAAGAGACAATGCATTAGTGATAAAAAATTAGTTTACATAACCCTACGTAGGTCAGAATTAAAAAAAGTGATAAACATATTAGTGATTGTAACTAGGCCATGTTTGCATAGGTCAAACCCATTCCATACACATTTCTGCCCATAAGAGGTTATATAATTTGATATTTTAGGATTAATATCCATAAAATCTTCACATTTATTTTACATGTTTATAATTATATAACAACAATCAGGTATGATCATTCCTTGACATCTTATATTTAATTTACATATCCTCATTTCATTTCTTACACTTGGACATGATTGCACGAGATAAACCAATTAGATAGACATAAATTATATACTTTCATGGATGTATTCTTAGATGTATTTAATTTCAATTATTTTATTATTCTTTTTGAGTAAAACTGAAATTAAGGTAGAAAATTACACATATAAAATTGGGCTCCATCATATACCATAAATCATTTTTGGTGATGTATCCCTAGATAAACACTGATAACTAAAGGATACATATTTAAAACATACTTAAAGGTGAGATCATTTGGAGCCTCAATCAAATAATTTTTTTTTTAGGGATGTATTTCTTAAAAGCATCCTTCTAAGGTGCTCTTTCTAAGGAAATTATTTTTTAGGTAACTCTTGTTTAGGAAGCTATTTCTTTGGAGACATCATATCATTTCTAATACGTTTTTAAAATTGAGGATATGTATTGGTGTTACTAAGATGGTCATGGATCTCAAAGTCTCATTTATTTATAAGATCATAAATTTATCTTTTAAAGAATAACATCTATTATTTGAATGCCCATGGATTATAATATATATAAAATATTGTCTAGAACTAATTAAGTTTTGTGACTAATATGTCCCAAAATATACAATAGGAGGAAGTGGAATAAATTTAAAATAAAACATACCTTTAAATATTGCACATGGATATTCTTTCAATTTATAAATTTGGTATGATCTAATAATGGATTGTGTATAAATTATTATATGGGTCACTATACACACCCTAATTTTGTATGATGTGACATTTCACAATATCCAATGATGATGAAAGGATATCAATAAATAAAACATGCTCAAACATGATACTCACACTTATTTTTAATTCTTTTCTAGCCTTGATGACTTGTGAAAATTTGATTTTCTATGTTTTTCATTCAAAATTCTAAGTGTTTATGTAGCGCAATGAAACTTCCATGGTATTTTACAAAATAACCTAGATGTTTGTATCATTACTATGATGGTTTTTTAAACCATCCCAATCATCACAAAACCAATTAAAATTTCACTAACCACTATAGTAATTACATAACATTTGCATGCATAAATCAATAGTTTTGTCACTATATATGCTTTTAAAATTGACTCCTGGAACACATGTTTTAACCAGGTTTGCATGATTTTTGTGTGTGTTTTTAAATATTTTTTCTTGCATTAACCTTCCTAATGTTTTATTATAATCATAATCATGTTCAATTAAATCTTAGGTACCTTAAAATTAACTCCAAAAAACTCTTAGTACAGCTACAATTAATTCCTACATGTGATCTCTTCTTTTTGTTACATGTATCTTTTTTTTCCTTAATTTTTAGATCCAAAATTTGCATTAAGATTTGAGAATACAAGTTTTAGAGAATCAAAATATATATTTTTAAATATTTTGAATAAATCAATCCAATTCTCATAGTAATCTTATCATTACCCATACAAATTTAATAAATAAAACCATGAGCTTATGGCATAGTACTCTGATGTTCATGAGTAACTAGACACTACTTAACTATCCATTTCTTAAGTTTGTGATTGTGATTTCATATTATTTATGTTTTCTCTTGTTGGATAGTTCCCAATAAATTTATTGAAAATATACATTAAGATAATATTCCTAGGATCAAATGATCTCACCAAAATCTTCTTCTTCATATATCCTCTGCTTTGATCAGGTTGGAAGATTTATTTTCTTCTCTATTTTGTTAATTAGTCTATTTATTAGATTATATTTTCATTGTTTTACTAAATTAGTTTGCATTACAAAATTTCATATAGAACCTAAAAAATACTTCAACTCTCTCTTCCTCTTTGTATTGATAAGTTGTTCAATCATTAGTAGTTGCATCCATACATAATAGATTTAAAAAGATAATAGCTTGCATATTAGATTATAAAAAAAATATGTTTTTTTTTAATAGTTACAATAAACCAATTTTTAGTTTTTAGTTTTTTCATATAAAAATATTACACACAACAAAAATAAATAACCCTTATATACACATTTTTCGTACCAAATTATAAAAACACAAAAAGAGAAATTACATTTAGAATCTTTTTATCTTGTTGCATGCTAGGAAAAGTCATCTAAAAACAAAAATCATAACTTAAATCATAATTCATTTAGTTTCACATATAATTTATCTGTGAAAAATGTTCATCACAATTAAAAAAACAAAAAACTTGAATTTAGTCATTATATGCACAAATTATATCTTAAAATTTATATATTAATTATACACATACAAAATATGAACTATACGTTTAGTTTTCATTTTCATATGTAGGATTTAAGTCATACATTAGACTCTCTTTTCATTCATATCAAAACACTAAAACAAAATCATTAATTCTAGCAAACATATACAAATTTATTCACTCTTTGAATAAAACAAAGGAACAAAAATTTATAATATATAGTTTAATTTAATTTTAGTTTTGTGAGCATTTCATGCATAAATATTCCATGAAAATTTAAAAAATAGAATATTTAATTTATTTGCTTTCAAATAATTAAATTTTAAGAAATAACATAATTCATTTTTTAAACCAAATTCCTTGTTCAAATGGAAACAATCCCAACAAGACATTCCAAAATAGAATAGTTGAATTTAAAATCAACTAAATCTTTAGCTAAAAAAACCAAAATCAGGTATACACTTTAAAAAAGAAAGCCCAAACAAAGAAAAAACACTTGAAAACTAAAAAATAAATGTTTTCCTTATTCTTTAATGATGTTTTTAAAATAAGCTCATTTTCATAGAGTAGGAACATTTCCAAGAGTACCATCCCCTATACTAGAAAACATCATTCAAAGTGACATAGACTCAGAGGTTAGGATACAAGTATTTTTATCTAAATCTCTTCTTAACCTCATAATCAACTAGTTAAACACTCTTAACAAGCAAACCCAATTATTAGAAGCCCAAATTCTCCTTCTAGTTCATCAATCCCATAACTTACAAATATGATTCTATATTTTTATCCTTGGGTATAGCCTCATCATATTTCATTTGATTCAAAAATGATAATTTTCAAGCAATCCTAACCCGATAGAACAAGTTGAATCCATATAATCCTCTAGCCTAATTTCAATCAATTTTTAGAGCCTAGTGTGGACTGATATCTTTGTTATGTTATCCTCCTCAATTCTAAATATTATTGGAATTCTATCTAAATATTAATTTACTTCCAGTAATGATCATTTTGATGTGGATGAGCTATTATGTTATAGATACAAATACCCTTTACCACCCACTTCTCAAAACCTTATGCCAATAGCTCATCCTAACCAACCAAATTTCCTAGCTGTTCACATCATCCATTCATCAACTATCTTAGCAATATATCAGGAAGTTGAATACATGAAGGTTAATGTGTCACTTTCCATGTGTACAAATATGGTGAACTTGATATGAAAATATTCTCCACTTACATTTCCGTTTTCATTTCTATCCATTCTTATTTTTCCTTGCAAACCAAATCTCATGTAGTGAGTCATGGGTTATGGGACCCCTTAGAAAATAATAGAGATTATTAAGTCTCCAATGAAATGAATCTTACCACTTAAGGTGGGATTCACCCAAAATTTGTGAAAAGAGCTCATATCAATCTACAAAGTCTTGAAACTAAAAGGATGGTTGGATTTAACCAATATGATGAAAATATATGATTTTTATATGATAGGTTGGTTAGATTTAAATTACCTCCACATAGATAAAACACTAATAAAAAAAATTTCATACCAGATAAAAAACCCACAAAGACTCCTCTAGAGTCATCCAACATAAAACAATTCATCACAGGCTACCATTCCTCTTCTCTAGAGCCCCCTTTGAGAGAGGCTCCCAAACCTACCACCGATGATACACCAAATGAACTCATATCCACTTTGGTGGGTCACATTAAAAATTTGGAAAATAAAACATCATCTCTCTAAATTGGTTTTTTCAACCAAGAAGTGACCTCAAATCTAGAAATTTAAGGTCATTCTTCTTCTATTCCCATCCCAATGCCATCTTACCAGCCACTATAGTACCAATCTAATCCACCCTCCAATGGATATATACCAACTTAAAACCCTAGAGATATCCTTAATAGGGTTCTAAATGACATGCCATAAAACATACCCCCATCCTCTAAAACTCCTACCTAGGTTCCCATTGGAGGTTTTCTCTCTTATCCTCCTCTAAATAATGTGACAACCAACACAACACCAGCCATCACTCATAACTATATCCCAATCATTATTCCATCCTTGAATGTGCCATTCTTATAATTACTAGTTTTCATACCCCCTTAAAAATATGTACCACCATAATATCACATGTTCTCTAAATATATTCAATTAGATAACTAATTTATAACATACTATTTCTACCTTGTCAACATACATCCTTTTTGCCTAGAAGATTTGTGCCCACTTATTATTCAACTCCTCTCCTTTAAACCTATCTGAACACAACTTTGGTGGATTTTGGTACCATGTGGAATTATGAATAATACCTAAAGGAACATATCTATCATAACATATGAGAGTTCCATTTATGACCTCCCTTGCATGAACTCCCTAAGTAAAAATGGGAGGGAGATCCAAATGCACATGTTAAGGCATATGCCATCACCATTAGAGAGATTATATCTTAGAAGGTGTAGTCTCTAATATATTAAAAAATAATCTATAAATAATTTATTTAGACTGGTATTACCACCTCCCTGAGGCTTCCATCCATTCCTTCCACCAACTCATTGCTAAATTTGTGAAAACATTTGACATGAAAAAATGCTTTGAACTAGTATACAGGAGTTCTTGTACATAAAAAATAACCTAATGATTTTGATACCCATTTTATTTTAAGTTAGATGAAATTATTATACTCTTTTACTAGTGCTCATCACATAGACTAAAGAGAGTTACACAATATCTTCATGCATTCTCTCAAGAAAGAAACAAGGGAAGACATCCAAAAGTTTCCATACACATCTTACAAAGAATCAATTGAAAGTGAACTCATTATAGAACAAGTGTATGCAATGAGATAGGACTTGACCTAAAACTATCATATATAAATATCTAGACTCATTTAATTTAAATAAAATAGATCTATTGATACTTAATGAAATTAGGATATCACCAATAGATATGCTAAACCTAGAAAAAGGAACACCTACAACATAATGTCAAGAGAAAGGGTCGTAAAGCCTTTAGGAAATCAACACAATGTAATAGACCTAAATAGGTATCTAATTAGAAAGTAATCATATATTACAATAAACAAATTCAAGTAAGGGGATGGGTTAAAAACATATTTAAAATAGGCAAGGAGCCATGGTAGGAAAATGGGGGCCTAGGCTACCGAAGGTGTATAAATGGGAAGTTTTAATAATCCTATGGACACACTAAGTTTAAGTGTAGAGAGAATTAAAATAAGGAGACATAAATTAATTAAAAAATCAATTATGAAACTTATGTCTATCGAAAGGAAAGAGATAAGGTTAGAAAATACTTACCTTGAACAAGACCTATCAAACCTCAATATCTCCCTTGGCCAATGGTGTTTTGTAAGAGATTATTGTAGTTATGAATATCTCAATGGTTAAATAAAGATATAGGCTAAAAGGAATCCTATTATTACATCCAAGATTACACAAGATAATATTTTACCTTCAAGATAATATCTAAGTAATAACTCATCTAAATGTAGACTTAGAGAAAAAGTGAAAGCAATAGAAATTGAAAATGAATGTTCCTCTCTATTGGAAGAAATGGTGGATTATATTTATAATGATGAGTGACCCATAATCCCTCCAATATTATATATAAAAATATAAACCCACTTTATTTAGTCCTAAATGGGTAGACTAGACTCAAACTAAGTTATCCAAGCTAACATAGTAATGAAGCGTGTGCTTAAACATTCAAAACTAAATCGATCTAATTGATGTAGTTGGGATAGGGTGGATAATGGTTATAACCACATCAAAAAAGCTAAAATAATTAGAAAATATAGGTATTTGGTATAATAAGAGGATTAAATATTGAAGGAGATAGCTTAGGGTATCAAATATGGGGAAGCTAGAATGGATATGGGAATGATAAATAAATAATAATGTCTCTCGTGAAACACCATTGATCTACCTACCCCTTTACCAGTGCACCATTTAAGGCATAACTCAAAGCAATTTAAACTTTAAATGTTGTTTCAAGAGAGAAATAATCAATAAATGATAGATTAAAAATAATATGTGTATACATATGCCCCACCTAAAGCTCATAAGGTTTCACCAGTGTAACACAAGATGATGCTTTGAGAAAGAACATAGCAACATAGTAACTAAGCTAAGAAAATGTAGTAGATAGTGAAAATTAAGAGAAAGTAAATGAAACAATTGAAAGTGACATATACATACCTTATTTATATTGAAAATAGATTCATGTTTAATAGATGATGATAGGCACCCTTTATGCAAAGCATAAGGCATACCTAAAAATAAGAGAAATTTTGAGATTTTTATAGAAATATTCTTTTTATAATGATCATTTATATATCTTACCAGGATTTTAAGGCTTCTTTTGGTTTGTAAAAATGACCTATGAAAACAAAAATATGATAAAAATATTGAATTGATAGATAAATAAATAAAGGATAAAAAATTTAAAAAATATATTATAAAATGGTAAATTACTATTCATTTATGAATTTTCTATTTTTGGAAACTAGAGCTCTATGTATCCAAATCTAGTAGATTGAGAGACAATGACCCACTCATGAGGAGGTATATGCAGTGGTAGATGCATCATAGTTTTATCTAATTTGGTCTAGGTATAGGGTGCATTTATTGCAAATTTTAGCATTTTGGATAAAAATGGAGTAGATTTGGAAAAGTCAGCACCAAGGAAAATATGTGTAATAGAATTTTCCACAAGTTTAGGTTTAGAGTTAAAAATAGGATGGGAAATGGGTAGGGGATGAAAATTCAAAATTTAGGTCTAGGGAATTTATTATGGCCTAAATAAAAATCACCACCTAGTCTGAATGGTATCAACCAAGCCAATGTAGTTAGAAATTGAGGGTAATTAAAACTAGATGATTCCATCAAAGTTATCCAATGTATTTGAATCAATTATAGCTAATGTTTTGTGATATTATCAATACAATTGAAAATAGATAAAATGGTTGATGATTTACATCCTAGTTCATGGTGACATAAATTAGCCTAGATGTTATAGTTAAACATATGGATAATGGTGTATGCTAATTTGAGAATATGGATTTTAGTGTGTATGTTGGTCAATGTATTATAGTAAAAGTTTGATATAGTGAATCATGGCCATTATAGTTCAAATTTATAGATGGAAAATATAGTAAGATATATGGCTAATATAATTTTTCAAAAATAAAATAAAATGGACAATGTATTAAGGTACATGGATGATACAATAGATAATCTAAAATGAAAAGTGATTTTATTACTTTTTTGTCTAGTTTATTTTAATTTTTTGATAGATATCTAATTTTTTCCTCTATTGTTTGATATTTTTTAGGGGCATCAAAGATTTTTGAGACTGTTGGGTGCTATAGGTTACCAAATTTACTGGATCATTTAGCCATAGTTGATTAGCCCATATGATTGTAATGGGATTTAACAATATTATAGAGATGTAACAATTCTAAGTGTAGAGTTACTCACCATGTTCTTAGGAGCACAAATGAGACTAAGTAATACCTTCTAGTGGGTGGTGGATGGGTATGCCATCAAGGTGGGTATTATTATGGAGGATGTTAATACACTATTAGTCTTACCTATTATAGACACACTTGTAGTGTTAAACACTCTAAATTCCTTTGATGAGAGGAATACTTTATTTTTGTGGGCCACAGGGTTTGAGAGGTGTGATGAGTGAGGGTTACACTTCAATTTATTTTATGTATATATCAACTATTATGAATATTTTAAAGGATATCATTAGACTTATGAAAAATTGAGTGATCTATCATAAGTTATAATGTATAGTACCCATATTATAGACCTATGCCTATCTATGTTAGAGTAACCATATTATAGACCTATGTCAATCTATGTTATATCATGGCATGTTGTCTGATTTAGGTTAGGTTATTTACATGTAGTTAGTTCATGATTTATACAATATTTTTTTAAAAGGCAAATATACTATGGGGCATGTTATTCTTTTAGGTAACTGGATTATGATAACTTATTTATGTATGGACCATCAAGGTTTCCCCATGTCATGGATTATGTTCTTCTGTAAGTGTGGATATGGGCATAAGATCATAATTTTTAGGTGATTTCCCATGCACAAACATTGTAGATAATGAAATGTGGGTAGATTATTTGGCATATTTATGTGGGTAATATGGATTCATAGACATCATGAACATCTAATTAGCAAGTCCATGCACAAGTGAATATCACTAAACCTTATCCATGGTGGATAGAGACTTAACTATGTTATTATGTACCAAGTTATTTTGACTACCACACCTAAGAGATCCTCTCATGGTGCTAGCCTATTGGGATCATCATGTGATAGAGTGGTGTGTTATGAGAGGTGGAGGGTACCTATTAAGGTACCAATCATACAACCTCTATGTCTTAAGAAAGAGAGATGACAATGAGGAGAGCCTACTATAAGAGGAGTGGTAGTGGTAGTTTCTCAACAAAAACATAAGATATAGATAAAACCATCATCAATAGTATAATTATGAAGGTAATGACAAAGGTAGGTTCAACCATAACCATAGATGCAGTCATAGCTATATTTACAATAGGATGATCCTAAAACTCTACCATATTTTAGCTAGACAATAATGTGTTAGATACGTATTAGAGCACTACATACATGTGTCATCTAGCTAGGGAATTATATAGGTTTTATGCCTCCATCGAGGCATGACACCTAGGAGGTGTTATGCAATTGATATGATGGTGATAATGTGGGTAAGTAAAATGTGTTTATGTTGATTAATTACTTAGATATATAGAGAGATATGTTATATAAATGTATGATGTATTTGGATTATATATGAAATCTAATGTTATTTTGGTTTGTATTTTGTAGATGCTATGACAAAGGATGCATGCTAGAGTACCTTGGTGGAGATGGTGCATCATGAAATTTTGAATGATGTGATTCCATCACAATATATTATATAGTTGATTGATCTATTGATACCTTTATCCTAGAGTTATGCTAAGTGGTTTAGGTTATTATAGTCATATAAAATGTCACTTGAGTACAATGAGTGTCACTTGGGACCACCCATCCCTAGCTTATCCCTAAACCTATCTAAAGGCCTATTTTAACCCTTATATAGATTTTGTGTGGGTATTACACATCCCTAAACATGCAAAAATCAATCCCAAACCCTCCCCTAGGGATCCAAGCCCCTAGTGCCTCTAGTTTTGCCACCTAAACACTAACATAGTTCTTTGGACACTAGTACATTATACTAGTGACCAAGGGACAACATTAGTGTCCCTTGCCTGATTTCAACATCAAAAAGTATATTTTCAATTCCTAAGACACTTAGGGTCCACCTAGACCTATTTCACACTCCAAACAAACACTTGATCAATATATATAAATGAATTTTAGCCCTTTATCTACTAGATGGAAATCAAATGTAAAATGTACAAACAAGCTCAAAACAAGTAGTGTACAATCAAGGTTATTAATCTTTGTTCTACCTTAATTTTACATACAGTCATCTAAAACCACCCTAAGCTTTAGATACATAAATTTACAATCTCAAGCCTTATTCAAAGCACTCAAGTTGATAGTCACACTAACATTCACTTGTCCTTGCACCATCACTTATATTGGAAGAACTACATCAGGCTTGAACTCCTCTCAAGGTATTGGTATATAGGCAACACTCAACACAATGAGGTGTTGTTGATGTCTAGCCTACCCAACTAACATCACATTTTTTGATACTTATACCACTAAAATGCCCTAATAATAAGTAAGTCTAGGGTATACTCACATTTTTTTCTAAAATAGGTTTCATCCACATAGGAACAAGCCTATCAAACTTAGACACAACTATTCCTAAAAGTTCACATTAGTACCTACACAAGGACACTAGTGTAATATGCTACTATCCAAGGTACCACACTACTATCCAGGAAGATTTTTTACACTCAGGTCTTATTCATGACACCCTATTCAACTTATGTGACAATTTTTATCCTATAGATCATCCATCTCAGTTAGTTTCTATATAAGTACTTATTTGTGTCATTCATTATTATTTTAAAAATATCAGAATAGGTCAATTATTATAAAAATTAGTATCTATATTTATTACATATTTCTACACTAATTTATTGTACTAAGAACCTTTAACAACCTAGGGTTTACATTCCATAATCCCTTAAAAGTCAAATTAATTGTTTAACCCTACATCCAATGTGGTTTACCCTAGGACCATATGAGAGGATTATTACATAATAAAGCAACAAGCCATTCAAATGCACAAAATCTAGACTAATGACAAGGATAAGGCTATACTTTTACTAGTAGTATGGTATGATTATCACAATGATGATGATTTATTCAATTTTTGATAGATCAAGTATATGACATTGGATGGTCTCCCATTATATTCACCATTTGACTATCCACATCCCCTATATGTGCTCTTAGGTCTCTAGAGGAACTAATTTGAATTTTTTACATACTCATATATACTTACACATTACTAACATACACATTCTCTTACCTTGCTCCTTGTATATAGTTTCATTTTTCATGTTTTATTTTACATAGCTTATATATTTAGAAAACACAAAAATAATATAATATGTTCAAAATACAAAAACATTCAAATATTTATTAAAAACATAAAATTTAGATTGTTTTCATATCCATGTTTACATCATTTATACTTGCTAGGTACTACATATGCTAGTTATCTAAGTATAGTTAGTTTTATCATACATACATGATTCTTGTCGAGTGCTCATAGATTCTCACATGACTTTGATCCATCACATCAATCCAAATTTACTACTATCTACCGATTGGGGGCACATAGATAGCTACATATATTCATCATTGACACATTCACCCATTGGGGGCATCTTATACATAAATTTTGGTTTACCAAGTTACATATTTATATAATCAATATCATAAATTTAACATTGATTATATCATGATATTGATCATCCTATACTACTTAGATTTTTTTTCCAAAGACTAATACTATAGACTTAGTTATGTAAATCTTTGTCATTATACAGATTTGAACCACATGTTCATGAATACTTTAATTTATAGATTTCTTAGTTTAGACTTGATTGTGTCTCCATATTTCTACATTTATTTAAGGGAATTTGGATATGCAATTATTATATGGCTCTACACTAATTAATTTCATTGTATATATGATTTAGACATGTGCCCAGGTCCTTGTGTGTGCCTTCTTGATTGTTTATGAAAAAATTTGAACATGTCCTTCCATGTGGATCTAAGCCAACCTGATTTTTGTTTATGTATGTCAACATATAAACATGTCCTTATATGTATTAATTTCTCAAATTTAGTGACATGTGCCCATACCCTTTGTATTCTAGCCCCTTGGCCTACTTTGCATGCCTCATGTGTTTGTATGTATGATTTCATGTATGCATCATGGCCATGAAACTTATTTCCTATTTGCTTTTGATTTGAGATGCCATGAGTGCCCTCATGCATCTCTCCTTCCTCTTTGAGTGCCTTGATAGACATCATGCCCCATCTCCTTAGGTAGTTACATAGATTATTACATAGATTTACTATTCATACACATTATTAAATTGTTATATCTATCTTGACAACCTTGTGAATGCTAAATCAAACATACATCGTACATTACCAACTTATGCTCAAATTATATTTTAGATTAAGATGTCATGTATACACATTATATAGGTTTATCATGTAAATATCATATGTTTTTAGCCTAACACACATCATGCAAAGCTTTTATTTTGAGGACAATTATTAAATAGGTAAAATAAATCCCCTTAAAAGAGGGGGAATTCACAAGGGGGTTTTCATAGAGATAAATCCATCTGAGTGAACTCAAATTATAAATTTTAGCATGTAGACATAGAATTATAAAGCCTAGAATTAGGAAAACATAGTGGAAAATAGATAGATATAGATCATAGGTAGTTTGACAAAAAAATAGCATAGAAGACACTAGTGTGAAATAGAGGATATTAATACGGTGAACTATTGTCTAAGGAATTGCACTACTATCCAATACCCCTAGAAATAAGAAAATATAGATTTGATAGAAGAACACAATAGTTATAGTCCATGTTTGCATAGTTTTAATCATAGGATTTTAGATTTGATCAGTTTATGCTTAATTTTGCATAAAATCATACTAGATTTATTCAAATTAGGGGAATCATGCACAACATGATCACTCTTATTTCAGTTTTAGATATACACAAATAGATTGATATAACTCAGTCTAAAATCTATATGCACATATATTAGAATCGGGGGCATGTGCATAGCACACTATTTTCAAATAATAAGTTTTGCACCAGCTCATCTTAGATGGAATGATAATCCATGTATTTCTCTATGTTTTATAATTTAGACATAATTTACACTAGATTTCACACCAGATTAATGCCTTATTCTATCTACAACTGTTGGAATTTTTGTATAGTCCCTGAGCTACATTATTGAGTGACCAAGAGGCCTCCTATATATTTTTTATTTCAAAGCTTTTGAGTGGACCCAAATCCATCCTAAATATTTTTAGATACATCATAAAATTTTAGTCATATATGTATCTAGTTCACATGGGTAGGCAATGATAAAGTCATAACCTACTTGAGTTTTTGAGCCACCTACATAGAAGGGTTGGACAAGCCATCGATCCAATCTAAGTTATTCATAGTGTAAGATCCACTAAATAGAGGTGGGAAATGATGGAGTCAAAACCATATTGATTTGTTGAGCCACCCACACATATGGATTGATCAAGCCATCATCTTAGTCCAAGATATTCACCAATTCGATCACTAGTTACACACATAGGATGTCACCAAGTTTTTGCATTGGTTCATGTACCCAATGAGGTGTATTTGTTCCTTTCCTCTCTCTCTTATCTCTTTACTTTTTTTTTTTGATTTTGGTATTCCTTAAGTAAGGATTGATTTATCCATGTTTCATTTATAAGATACATAATGGAGCTCACTTCACATACTCAAACCCACTTTTAATGGATTTACCTCATAATTAAGTTTAGGTACGATTCTTTTTCCTTTATCCTAGTTATTTTGATTTATTGTATTTGAAGAATAAAAAGAAGGAAAATGTAGTCATATAAAATGTCACTTGAGTGTAATGAGTGTCACTTAAGACTACCCATCCCTAGATTAACCTTAGAATTATATTAGTACCTCTTTCAACCCTTATCAAAATTTTGTACATGTATTACACATCCATAGACATCCCAAAATTAGTCCCATGCCCTCCCCTAGGGATCTAGGCCCCTAGTACCTTAGGTTATACCACCTAGACACTAACATAGTTCTTTGGATGTGAGCACACCACACTAGTGACCAAAGGATAATGTTAATGTTCCTTTCCTAATTTCAACTCCAACAGATATATTTTCAATTCCTAAGACACCTATGGTCAACATAGACATATTTCACACTCTGTATATACACCATATTAGTATATATAGATGAATTTTAGCCCTTTATCCACTAGATGGAAATTAGATGTAAAATACATAAATAAGTTCAGAATAAGTAGTGCACAATCAAGGTTATTGATCCCTATTCTACCTTACTTCTACATATAGTCATTTACAACTACCCTAAGCTAAGAATACATAGATTTATAGTCTCAAGAATTAATCAAAGCACTCAATTAAACACTCATAATATCATTCAATTGTTCTTGTACCAACACTTAGATTGGGAGAAATACATCGGGCTTGATCCCCTCTTGAGGTATTGGTATATAGAAAAATCTTAACATAATAGGGTGTTAAAGACATATAGCCTATATGCAATCATAAATTCATCATATTTATAAATCAATCTTTAGTTGGAGAAGATAGATCATACTTATAATTCTAATTGGGGATACATTAGATAATCAAGAAAATGACCAATATGGGGATCCATTAAACCCAGTTAGGGGATCTCTTATCATAATAAACAATGTTAGGGAGGGTTTCAAAACCTCTAGTCAAGCACAATCATGATATAACCCTAACTAAGCCCTATGTTTTCATAATCACTAAAATAATAACAAGTAAAATAAAGAAATCTAATCTAGTGCTCACTAAACGTTGTGGTACAATATGGGGGTTAGTAAACAAATAAACATGCATATGAGAATCTTAATTAAGCTATGTATGAGTAATACCCTAATGCATGAATAAGAAGAGTATTATTATTCAAATCCAATACTTATGCTACTTATATCTACAAAAGAGATGAGTAAAGTTAGGGAATACCTACTTGAAAGACGAACCTATCGAGACTCAATATCTCCCTTAGACAAAGGGGTTTCACAAGAGTTTTTTGTGGTTTGTAAAGATCACTAAGAAAGGCCAAAGCATCTAAGACTTCTCCATAAGAATAGATTCTCCAAGTATGAACCCTAAGCTAAGACTCTTCAAGTAGAATGGTGAAAGATCAGATTGTAAAGGAGTGCAAGTGAATAATAAATCTTTTATATATAAGCAGATTTAACCCTAAGCCCTTCTAAGGTTATAGCTAACAGGTTCAACCTAGTCAACCTAATATTGTTATGGATAAAAATTCACTAGGTCATGGGCTAGATCAACCAAGAGCTGACCTAGACCCTAAATGAATATTACCCATAATAGTACAAGGTTGACCTAGGTGACTTAGTCCTATAAATAATCAAAAGGAGCTTAAGGTGAGGAAAATAAGGATGGAAGCTGGTAAAAAATTGAAAGAGTATGAAAAATATGTATAATAGATTAAGAAATGGTTTTCAAGAGCTGGTTAGATTGGTAATAAGTGGTAATATATGATAACAATATTATGAAGCACCAATGGTCTTCCCATCCCTTTTTCAATGCACCCCTTAGGTCATGCACTTAGAGAGATTGAGTCTCTATGGATTTTTACAATTTATAAAGCATCGGTATTTGATAAAAGTGTGAAAATATTATGTGTATACATATGCCCCAATCAAATCTTATCACCTTTCATTAAGGTGTAATCGGATATGGTTCTTTGAGAAAGAATATAGTAACACACAATGTTGAGGCTAAAAAATGTTATAGTATTTTAAATCAAAAATAACTTAAAGTAAATGATTGAAAGGGAAAATAACTAAAAAGTAAATGAAATGCATACCTTGAATTACCTTTATCACTGAATGGTTATCTACTATGATTTTATTTTTATTATGGAGGGCATAAAGACTACTTTTGATAAACCCAAGGATACAAAACTAAAGAAAAAAAACAAATGCAAAAAAGCCAAGATACCTAGTAATATGTGGACAGGATGTACTTGGGAATTTGGTAAGATGGGGTGATAAGTGCTATGTTAGACCAAATGACCAAGTCAAAATTTAGAGTAAATCAGGTAACAGGAAAAGCCAAGGCTACTAAAGATTGACAAACTCAAATAAGTAAACCCTAAGTAAAGAATGAAAACTCATCAATTCAAACCAAGGATACATGTCAAAAAGGATGGTAATCAAACATCAATGAAAAATTAGTAACAATCCTTAATTAAACAAATATGGGCAAGCAAAAAAAGGTAAAATAATATTGATGAGTGAGTAGTAACAATCCTTAGTCAATCATCAAATGGAAAAAGGTGCATAAAAAGGAAAACAACATTGGTGAGTGAGAAGTAATAAGACAACCTCACTCAATAATGGAAAATGTACATGAAAGTAGAAATGGACTCAGGTTTCCACAAAAAGGGTGGTATAATAATAACAAGCAGTAAAAGAGATCAAGGCATAACTAGACATGTAGAGTTGTGGTGTAAGGAAAGTAATCCATAATTTCTCAAACATGTTTTGTTCTAAGGATAGATAAAACTAAAATAAAGTAGTGATAGCATGTTTTTAAGATGTGAAGAAGAAGGAATTATAGAAGAGGGGAAAACAAATTTATAATCATAATTTGCCTATTAAGGGGGGAGATGAAATGGGTGGAGAGGATAATGAAGTAAAAACCAAGCTAGAAGAACTCTTTATCGAAGTCAAGATACTCAAATTAAGATTGTCAAAACAAGAGGAATTTTGACCTTAAGGACTTTGAAGAACTTCTCTTAGCCACACAAGTCTTAGATTGACAAATGAGTTATGTATATCACCTCATGAAGGTTGTATGTATGAAAAGAAATAAAATGGACCTACTTTCCCATAACATATTCTCCATTCTTCAAGACCCCTTATAGAGCCATTGATCTACTATAAAGATTGGGTACTTGCATGAGAAAGTAGGTAGCACCATAGAGTTTTTTAAATTATCCTATTCCAATCTATTGGCCTACCACACCCTAATGGACCTTAAATCTATTGTGAGGCTAATTAAGGAGTTTGAACTTTGATTAGAGATAGGAGATGTGCTTGTAATCACATATTTTAGTGTGATTTTAAATTTTGTAATTTGTATGTTACTTTTTGTATATTATTTCCTTTTATTTCAAATAATTTGGATTTTAAAATTTTGATGGATTTTTCTATTCCTCCTCCATACAAATTTGAAAAACCAAACATGAGTGTGAAAGATGACTTTAATTTGAATACTTGGGACTTGGTTTCTAAGAGAGAGAAATTTAGAGAGCATGGTGTCTAAGTTTCTCATAAATATAGGTGAAATAAAAGTGCTATCTTAAATATGACCTTATTTTATCCAAGATGGAGTGAAAGGAAAGGAAATCGAGAGGAATGAAACATGAAATGATTTGAATTACTTCAAATTTAAAAAAATGTGATAAAGGGAGAAAAAGGGATAAAATGATAAAAAAAAAAGTGTGATTACTTATCATAAGAATGAGGGAAATGTAGGAAAATATGTTAGCACCATTTGTGTATCCAAATATTATCTATAAAAGAAGTAAAATCTAAATTTGACTCATAACCATTGCTACACACATTATATGCAAGAAATGACAAGATGGTAATTTTATGAGGAAGGCCAGGGCCTATCCATGGTATTACACTAAAAATAATAAAATATAAACCCAAGAGGGTGCCAAAAATCATGTGAAAAATAAATGAGGCAAGAAAAAGATGGTATTTGTGAGGAAGGCCAGGTCCTATCCATGGTCTTACACTGCAACGCATAAAGGAAAAACTCAAGGGGTGTAAAATATGAAAACTAAGAAAAATATAGTACATCATGAGGAATAATGGGTCCTATACATAGTTTTACAATTCAAATCATGATAAAAATGGAAACCAAAAGACCAAAAAGGAAGGACTAAGGTTTGTGGAAGAGAGAGAACTACTATAGAGGGTGAGATCTATATACGTATCCTAAAAAAAGTGTTAAGATAGTATATATAAAATAATAAAAGAAGGGAAGGATTCTAAATTAATTTATATATCAAGGATGAGCATGTGAGAGACAAGCCTATGTGTCTCAAAAATTTTTTTAAAGTTGAATTAGTTTGGTAGCATGTAAGGGAGAATAAGAGTGGGCATTGTAAAATGCTCCAATGGGTATGTGGATGTAGGGATGGGCATCAATAGATGCTCTAGAGTCTAAAATGATATGTGGGTGGGCATCACAAGATACCCCAAAGGCTAGAGTAAAATATGGATGGGCATCACAAGATACCCCACAACATGAAAATAAGAAGAAACGATAGGAAAAGATAAGAAGAAGAAAAAACCCATATAATGTCTAAATGGATTTAGGTTGTTCAATAAGATTATAATAGGGGAATTCATTATTATTTGAGAGAAATAAATAAAAATATAAGGGGAAGAAATATAGAACTAAGTTAGACAGATAGGAAAAGAAGTAAGAGTACATAGTCAATTAGGTCAACCTAGTACTAAAAATAGGGTCTAAAAACTGAGAAAATAGGGATATAGAGTTGATAGGGTCAACCTAGTAATTTAACCTAGGATATAAAATAGGTAGAGAAGAATAAAGAGTTGATAGGGTTAACCTAGTACTATATCTTAAGGGGTAAAAAAGAATATTATGTTGACAGGGTCAACTTAGTACTATAGGTAGGGGAAACAGATAGTCTATAAGAGATTGTGTCAAACAAAATGATAGTGTACTAAAACAAGAATTTTTTTATGTAATTTGAATGTAATAAATTAAATTAAACACAATCAATTAGGTTAATGATAATGATTCAATTGAGGCACATGACACAAAACCTTATACCAATACTAGCCAATGTAAGTTTTTGTAATATAACATATAATGAGCAAAGAGAAAGAAGTCAACTTGGAAAGTAAATGCTAACTAAGTGGTCATCTTGAATGTTGTTAGATTATTAAGGTATGATTTTAAGTGTGATAAAAATTTGGTTTTAAATAAGGAACTAAAAAGTAATCTATGGATGGTTTCAGGATATTTAGGCTGAAAGGGATCTATGTTGGTAACAGTACTGGCTTGGTATTAGGGCCTACCCCTTTAATTCACACACCATGGTAATAAGTGTGTCAGGTTATTTTAAAATATATAACATTAACCATATGTTTATACTTGGCTAAAAAACCAAGTTAGCTTCCCTCTTGGTGATGAAATCCAAGTAGGTAGGCCTTGGATAGATAATTCTTTAAATGTGTTTTGAGATTATGTGATTTGGTAGTGTGTGAAAGAAAGAGAAAAATAATGACACTAAATGGTATCTTTAAAAACCACATAATTAGAATATGTGATCTATTCTAATCATGCAAGTAATTGAAAGTGAAAGTGTGAAGTAATTACTAGTATACAAGTGTTAGTTCTAATTTTGAAACATAATATAGTGTCTATTCAGATGACAGTGTATACATAGATTATAGAACAGAGTCGATAATGTCGCTACTATACTATTGAAGTAAGGGTCTATTAATAACTATGTCGATAATGTCAACCTAGTCTTTTAGATAGAAGATAGAATACAAAACTAGGTTGATAGGGTTGACTTAGTTTACTATATATTGGTAGTTTTAAAGACTAGAAACTATGAAAAATATAACTAAAATGAATAACATAAATGATAGATAAAGAGAGAAAGGAACCTTAACAAGTTGAAAGATGTAGAGGAAAGTGATATTTCTATTGAAGTTCCTTGATTTTACTTGAAAATTATGCCAACTGTGTTGACTAGGTCAACCTAGTTTTGGAGTTCCCTATTTACTAAAGCTTGTGAATAATACTATACCAGTAGTGTCAACCTAGTATGTTTTCTAGAAATTTAGAAGTGTAATTTATTAATAGGATCAACCTAGTAGCCTATCTAGAAGTGAAAACCTATACTCTATCAACCTATTCAACCAAGTAGCATATATTTGATAAATACCTACACAAATAAAACATAGTCATTTTGATGCAACTATGTGTTAAACATGTGCACATAAGTTAGAAACTATACTAACACTATCAACCTAGTATCACAAATATAGAAAAATAAATAAAATTATCAAATAATGAAAAATTATGAAATAAAACTTTAAAGGGTTAGATTCACCAGAATGTATGCAATTAAAAATATATAATGTTATAAATCAATCCTAACTCAGAGAAGATAGACCATACTTACACTTTTGATTGGGGATACTTTAGATAATCAAGAACATGACCAATATTGGGATTTTTTAGACCCAATTAGGGGATATATTATCACAATAAACAATGCTAGGGAGGGTTTCAAATCCTCTAGTCAAGCACAATCATGTAATAACCCTAACTAAGCCCTATGTTTTTATATTCACTAAACTAATAACAAGTAAAGCAAATAAATCTAATCTAGTGCTCACCAAAGCTTGTGGCATAATATGGGGGTTAATAAATAAACAAATATGCATAGGAGAATCTCAATTAAGATATGTATGAGTAAGACCCTAAAGCATGAAGAAGAAGAGTATTATTATTCAAAGCCAATACTTATGCTACTTTTATCTACTAAAGAGAGGAGCAAAGTTAGGGAATACTTACATGAAATATGAACCCATCAAGACTCAATCTCTCCCTTGGCTAAAGGAAATTTGTAAGAGGTTTTTGTGGTTTATAAAGATCACTAAGAAAGGCAAGAGCATCCAAGACTTGCCCATAAGACTAAATTCTCCAAGTAGAAACCCTAAGCTAAGACTCCTCAAGTTAAGTGGAAGAGAATATTGTAAATGAGTGCAAGTAAATAATATCTCTTGTTTATTGGTAAATAATGATGAAATGATCTTGTATATATAGGTGGATTTAACCCTAAGCCCTTCCAAAAATTTTGGTTGACAGGGTCAACCCAATCGACCTGGTATTGTTATGAACCAAAATTCACTAAGTCATGGGTTAGGTCGACCAAGAGCTGACCTAGACCCTAAATGAATATTAACCACAATATTATAGGGTTGACCCACTCAACTTAGTACTATAAATAATAAAAAGGAGTTTAAGGTGAGGAAAAGTATGGAAGGTGTTAAAAGACTGGAGGAGTATGCAAAATAGGAGTAATATCTTAGGGAATGGTTTTTAGGAGCTAGTTGGATTAATAATAAGTGGAAATAAGGGATAACAATATTATGAAGCACTAATGGCCTACTCACTCCTTTCTTGGTGTACCCCTTAAGGCATGGACTTAGAGATATTGAGTCTTACTGGGTTATTATAAGATAGAAAAAATTAGTATTTGATAAAAGTGTGAAAATATTATGTGTATACATAGTCTACCCAACTAACATCACACTTTTTCTACTTGTGCCACTCAAAGACCCTAACAATAGGGAAATCTAGGGGTTTCTCACAAATTAGTCTAAAACATGTCATAGATAGTGAAGCAATTCTAGTCCTCATAAGAATATGCCTATCAAACTCATACAACATTGATCTTAGAAGTTCACATCAGTCCTTGCAAAAAGAAACTAACACTGAACAAAGGACACTAGCATGGTACACTACTATCCAAGGTACCACACTACTTTTAAGGATGATTTTTGACATCTGGGTCTTGTTCATGACACCATGATCAACTTCTATGCTAATTTTGAACATCCAAATCATCCATCCAATTAATTTTTAGTTAAGTACTTATTTGTGCAACTCATTTCTATTTTTAGAAATATCAGATTAGATCAATTCTTATAAAAATTAATGGATATACTTATTGCATATTTCTACCTTGATTTAATGTACTCAAACCATTTAACAACCTAGGGTTTACATTATATAATCCCTTAAAAGTTAAATTAGTTGGTCAATGAGGCTACCTGAGAGATACAAATATTATCATATGGATCTCATCTACAACACCATTGGGAGTTATCCATGGGGATCTATAGGTGTGGAAGGTGATAACTTAGGAAAAGGCTTATCATTTGGTTACAACTAGTTAGGTATGGATATTGTAGGCCTAAGTGGCCAATATAAAAAGATAGGTGGGTGGTCTATGATCATGAATATAATCATTATAATGTACTATATAAATATGATAGTCTTAGGATTATACATGTAGTGTAACATGCCTCTAATGGGTAAACATGATGGATTGTAGCCTTAAAACTATTTTTGTACTATGTATAATTGTATATCACGATGTATGTAATTTGTTTGATCCATATATATAGAGAGATGTGTTTCAGTATGACTTGTGGATATTATTTATTGATGTATTTTATTTATAGCACATGTGATTATGACTTATTATGCTATGGGAAAAAAATAATATGTATGTTTGATTATTTTGTAGAAGATGTGAGAAAATTCATGGTTAAAAAGAATGATAAATGTAAAATGAAAAAAATATTGAAAAAAAAATAAAGTGGTAGAAATGAATGTAAAACACATCACAAAAATGAGTCATGTAAAATATTGTAATAAAGTAAATGATAAATTTCAAAAAAAAAGGGATGATCAATAATGTAGACCAAAAATAATAAATAATCAATAAAAATAGGGAGAAGATCTAAATGAGTGAAAATTTCAAATTCAATGTTTGTGTTAGTGTGTGATGTAATAAAGTCTGACCATATAATGACATTTGAATGATGGAAATAATATGGTATAAAAAATGTGTGTAAATATGTCTTTGAGCAAAGCCCAATCCTATCCAAGGTCTTACACTTCAACTCAAAAACTAAGAAAAGAGTCATGATAAGGTGGATATTTGTGAGAAAATATTGGTCCTATCTAAGGTCTTACACTATAACTCATAAAGGAATATCAAAAGGTGTAAATAGGAAGTGTGATCAATGATGTGATTAGATACATGTGATATCTATCAATGGGAAATATCAAGAATAATCAAATGTGAAAAAAATTAAAGGGTACCACATGGGTGATGTGGAAATCCTTAGCAATGATAAGACTTATAGAGAAATGTGCAAGTGGTAAATGTTTTTGAAATTAAGGACCTAAGACACTCCAGATAGTAAACACAAAGTTTGTTCTAACAAGTGAAGTACTTACATCATTCCATGAAGGTTATATGCAAGAAAATTAAAAATTGTCCTACCTTCCCACAACATGCACCCCATTCCTTATGACTCCTTATAGAGCCATCGATCTACTAGGAAGATTGGTTACTTGTGTGATAAATTAGGTGAAACTATATGATACAATGAGACCTCTTATTCTAGTATACTAGCTTACCAGACCCCTATGGACCTTGGCTCTATCATGAGGCCAATTATGGAGTTTGATTTTGAACTAGAATAGGAGATGTGCTAAAAAATAATGTCTTTTAGTGTGATCTAGATTTTAATGTTGTAATTGCATTTTGATAATTTCCTTTTGTTTCTTTTATGATATGTATTTTTATATTCCTACTCCATATAGATTTGGATAACCAATAATTAGTGAAATAAGTGATAGAAACAATAGATCTTATACTTGGTCACTAGAGAAGAGTACACAGAAACCATGGTAGCAAATATTCCTAGACTTTGCCATAAGTAAGTGTGTAATCTCAAAATTGCATTATGGATGCCTCAAATGAAGGGAAGTAAAAATGGAATATGAAGATCATAAAATATCTATTTATGTAATAATTTTAACAATTATGGGTATACTTGTAGCTAATCACAAGGATGTAAGGTAGTGTAATGAAAATGAAGTGGATTATGTTTAATATATCCAAGTCACTAGGAGTTTATAATATCTTACAAAAAAACTATCACAAGTACTTCTAAAAGTAATGATCATCCCAAAAAGTGGGGGAATAAAAAGTAGGTATTTTAAATTATCACCAAGAAATAATAGTAAAACATAATATATAATATTCAAAGGTTTTAATATGAAAATGAAGGTTGAAAATAAGTATAATGAAAGAAATTATAGTAAGAATAAAATGTCATAAATGTGAAGTGTGGAAAATTAAAATAATTAAAAATGAAAGAAAACCATGAGATAAGTAAGATATAAATAACAAATTATTACCAATGTTCATAATTAAATGTAAATATAAAATTCAATCATATGATGATGTGAAAAAAATATGATGTCTCACAAATATGTGCTAAAAAATTGCTGATATATATCTTGACATACATGGTCAATAACATCTGATAACTCCCACTATAACTAACATATAGTTTTGATCATGGTCTGATCTATCTTTACAAAGAGTCATGCAAAGACTTCCTGATACACAAGCTCTATGGAAAAAGTGGGAGAATGAGAATAATAAAGAGGACATGGTGCCTCCTACAAGGGATAATTCATGTGAAGAAATTGAACTAGGGTATGTATTATATTATCTAATAAATGAGAATGAGTCAATATAGGATAAGGTTAAGACTTCTTCTAAGAGGTTTCATAATGATGAAATTGTGAAGGTGAAGGTTTAGGGCATGGAATAACACAAAAATTCTACAGGAGTAATCTAAATTTATCTATATGATGTGTGACACACTAATGCCAAAGGAAATAGAATTACATGTGCTTGGGAATATATTATGTATATATTTTAAGAGGCAAAAAGATATTTTCACTAGAGGGTTGTTTTTATTTAGGATGAATAGCATATATGTACTATCAAATCTATAAATAGTGTGTCAAAGTATGAGTACTTGCGCCATGAAAATAACAAGTGCACCTAAGAGTAGTTGACTGCGGAGATCTATTGTTTTTAGTAGGAATAGAGTTTTATGTCTTTTGTTGTGCTAATAATCTTTTGTATACTCGATAATATTTTTCCCAATGATTATTTATCTTATGAAACTCACAATATGGATCATATACTCATTATCTAGGTGGAGTTAATATTCAACATGTGTAAGAATGTATCAAATATATAATAATATCCATGATTCTATGCATAGGATCTTGAGTACATTCTACCACTATAAGAGATAACCTAGATTTGGGTCAAATTAATGTGGTTCAAATATCATGAGGAAGGTGTTTGAAGGAGAAAAAAATCTATAAAATAGTATGGTCTCATCATGACATTATAAAAAAACATACTCATAAGAGGATCAGAGGTGACTAGATTAGAATGAGAAGAAAATGGTACCTATTCCATCTTAGACCTATGAACATAATTGGAAGAATAAATACTTATAGGTGTATTATAAGGAGAAGGAATTAGATCTACTAAGTGAATTCTATGTAAATGTAAATTAGACTCATAAGAATGTTATAAAGAAGATTGATAATGAAGATTTTATACATCCTTAGCTTGAGCATATTCAACTAAAAATGGGTCATCTATGGAATACCCATAATTGTAATTAGGTGTATGAAGATCAATTTAAAAGTCATAAATTAAACAATCATTAGAATAAGACCAAGGAATTAATTTTTGATGCATGACTATTGAAGCAGTAATATCATTAGTTGACTTCTATCAAGAACTAAGTAGTAAAAAGGGGTAGCTAAGTAATAATGATAGAATGGAGATATAAGGTTTTTATTTTAACACTAATCTCATCAAGCTCATCATCATTAAAATTAAATAGGTTAGCAAGTATGTTGTCCACTAATTTAGGGTGTCCATTGTAACCATGATTAGAATTTATGGGATAGTTAAATCATTGATATTCATGAAAGGAGATGCTAGGAAAAGGTTTAAGGATAGGTATTTTAAAAACACCATTATCTTGGAATTATTAAAAATTACAATGATTAATGTCTCCCTAAATTTTATGTATAACACTATTGTGGTGATATTTGACACACTGGCATATAGAAGAGGTAATGGCTCTCATGTGATGTGTCTAGGGCTGTCCAAGTAAAATATTATATGATAGAGAAAAATTAAAAACCATGACCTTATTTAACCCTAAAATATAGATTAGGGTGAATCTAGGGTTGGGGAAGATATATCCTAGGGCATAAGGATGGTAGACTATCTCTAAAGCATGCCAAATTTTTATGAAACTTAGATGAACATACACTGAATTTATTATGATAAAATGTTAAGAATAGAAAGTAAAGTTATACTAGATATTGTAATAATAATGAAAAAAAGATACTTAGCTAGTTTTGATGCTAATATAGATATGGATCTAGAACATGTATAAAGTGGACTAGATATGGATTTTAAAATAATTGGTTGATTCTAAAAATTGTACCTCTATAGCCATAGACACTTGTGTCCACTTGGGATGGTTACATCGATGCTACTATTTAGATTAGACATATGTGTCTAGTATGAAATACATATTAAAACTAGATACCCAACCACTTGGATGATTTTGGGTTTTTATTCACCTTCACTTTGGTGCATTCAAATATGGGTCATGGACTATCACTCGTGAAATAATAAGACCTTAGTTCTTCATCTTTGTATTGGCTATGAGAAAAATGGGTTAGTGGTAATATAGTGTCAAGATACACCAAAGAACCCTCTATCAATGAGCACTACCTACATCATTAATAGTCTGAAGAGGGCCTTAGACTTATGTAGTTATCCCTTATGTGTTGGCTTATGTGTGAATCATGTAATTCTTGATAAACAAGTAGAACAAAGTCTTAGCTTGTAACTTGGAAAATATATCTCTTAGGTTGATCCTTCAACACTTTAAATATATATATGTGTTATCACTATGACTGATATGGAAATAGAATTAAAAAATGGAGCTTTTTTCACTTGAGTTATTGATATAATGCTTTTGATAAGTTGCCTTGGTCTCTTTTGTTTTTTTTAGGTTATTTTAGGTGAGAAATGAATAAGGATTGATCTTATATTTATACCAATTCTCTTGGATAATATCTCACATTAAATAACTTATGGTAACCTTTAGGATATGTTTCATTTCAAAATTGGATGACTTTAGGGTGATGGACACTTGCATTAGGGTAGGACACTTATGTCGATGCAAGCGTCTGACTAGGATGCATGTCTCTAGAAATATAGAAAATAGGTGAAGATATAGAACTTGTAGACATGGAAGATAATAAGGTTTAAAATATTATGGGAAAAATAGTAGGTCTAATTCATCAAATTACACATGTTAGACTAAGAAATAATAAATTAAGCATAGGGAGATAATGTATGCGAGCCTTTTGATGGTGGGAAAGGTCTAGAATTTGAAGGTACATCCATGTTATGTATTTTCTAAGTGTATAATACTAAGGTGATATATAATTCATAAATAGTGTCTACATTTTCCCCCTTTTAAGATAATAATGAAATTTCTAGTTTAAAGGAAAAGGAATGTGTACCTAGTGTTCGTAACACACCTTATCTTTACTTGAGTCTATTGATGCAATTTTTATGCACACTAAAGATTTAAATGAGGTAACCTCTAATGTTATAAGATCTTAATGGAGATGAAATCCATTCTAGGGGATGAATTTTAGGTATGGGTTAAATTGGGTGGTGGAATAGTAGCTTGAACATGTAGGTTGTTCATTAGGTGTGAATGAATGAGTGAAACCTAGAAGAAAGGTAAAACCTATTTGAGTTGGATGGATGAATTTTATTCTAAATTAGGTAGATTCCCAAAAAAATCCAAAAAAGGGGAAAGGGTAGAGAAGGAAAGAAGGTTCTATGATCTCAAAAGGGATTACTTCCAGTCTGGTCTCTTTATGGACAAGTGTTTAAAATTAATGCTTGAAACTAGAAACTATTGCACACACACACATGCAAACACACTTAAAGAGTCAAAGGAAAAGATAATATAGCATACTTTGAGATATCAAATAAATGTGTCTCTCTTGTTTAGATATATTTTTGCACACCCTTATTTAGAAGATTTTGGATCAGATCAAAGAGGTATCTAAGGTAGATATTGCTCACTCCTAGAAAACTATATCATGAAAAAAACTTATACACACTCAAAGAAATGAAATAGTCAATGTAATTTCATAAAATTAATGAAATATGCTAATTATCCAATGGCTATTGCACATCTTATATTAGCATACACTAGTAATAACAATAAGGAATTCTTTGTAACTTTTACAAACTTTAAATTATTGAATTAACCAACCATGAAAATAAACAAAACTAATTACACATAATTGAAAGAAAAAGACACCAACACAATTGCATGCCAATCAAAAAGATTTCTCCTTGTATTGATAAAATTTCCAATCAACCTCCTCCCTCCTTTGAAAATGAGAGGGTTGCCATATAAATAGATTTAAGGAGGGGTCTCCTCATCTTATAAATCCATGCAAAACTCTAAAATTACATGCTAATGATAATTAGAATGTGAGTTCTAATAGATGTAAATTTTAAATGCATATTTAAACTAGTCAAAATTGAGTCTTTGAAATAAGACTCATTATTATAAAATCATACAACATGTACATGTTTACAAGATTAATCAGTCAACTATTCCATGTCTTAGTTTCACTATTAATTTACATGTAAAATAAATAGAAAAATAACCAAAGAAAATTAAGGTTTATTTGACACTAGGGCCTACATGGTTGAAATCAAAGCCATTAGAGGGACTGTACTAGAAGGTGTAGTTGAATTGGATGATTCAACCATAGTTTATTTCTTCATTTCCATTTATTGGTAGTGCTTGTATCTAAATTTGTGTTTTAACCTTATTGTATCCATGTTCAAAAGAGAGGGCCTATATATGCTAGTGATTTATGCTAATAAGCATACATACTCAGTCTTAGTGGCCTTAAAATCCACCTAAAATATCTCTACCTCTATAACTTTCTTCCTAGTAAATCCCAGTTCTTATTCAATCTCTTCTAGTGTACACCCCTAAAGACTCTGCTTAAAATAGGTGGATGCTTGCTAAAATATTTGGTAAAAATTAGACCTAATTATTAATTTAACCCTAGGGTCTAGGACTTGGGATAAATTTAACTCATCCAAAATTTGTAAGACCCACTTTTCATGTTCTACTAATTTTGAAATCAAGGCTTGTATGCTTGATACCCAATCTTGGACTTTTGATGTCTTAATGATCACCAAAATGAGAGCATTATCTACTTGAAATGGTGTAATCAATTCCAAATGGCCAAAATACTTATTGATGGTGTATAATACAAATAAATTGAGCTTCTTCTCATATTATTTTAAATAATTTGGAGGTTTTAATAATGTGAGGAGATAATTAATCTCTCGTTTAACTAATAGTATCCAAGACATTATACAATTTGAGATCTATGTTTTGAACATCACCTTCAATTGATCTAGGGAATTATACTATTTGTTATTGATCTCTTATTTGCTCTATCTCTTCCCTAGCTTGTTTAGTGCCCTCATGAAATTCTAACAAGGTCTATATATTTAACTAAAGATAAGCTTTGAAATCCTCATTATATGGAGACTATCTAAGTCTCCTCTTCTTTCTCTTTGATATCAAGAAAACATATTGTATTTCTTCTAAAAATAAGCCTCTACTAGATTCATCCTTTATTTTCCTTTCTTGACCCTTTGGATAGTTTCTATTGATTTATCAAAAATGGAGCTCACTGTGGGAAGCTCAGTTATTGTCAAATTAGGTCTTTGGGAAGCTTGGACCTCTAAGTCTACAACCCACTATGGGATTACCAACTATGTATCATATACTATATGAGTGTCCTTAGTAGTGTTAATTATCAAAATGTCCCTTGAATACTGCATTAATTCCTCTAAATGTAGAGAATTTAGCAATGATGGAAAGATAATCTTTTACTAGTCCACATCACTAAACTGAGGCATTGGATGGAAAATATATGTAGGCTTATTATTCTTAATTTTTATAGAGGGGATAATTAAATTAGAATGGGTAATAGTGGATGAAGGTATGGACAAACCCAATTAAGTGGAAGACACATAAAATTGAGCACTCATAAAGTTTCGCATGGTCTTCTTAAAATGAACCTATTTAGAATTAGGAGGAGCAAGGGAAATGGTAACTGAATTAATAATAGGGGAAGTATAAACCATAGGGGATGAAGAAAAAAATCCAACACTATGAATAATAGGAGATATAAAAACAACAAGACTAATAAGAACTATGGGAATAGTGGGAGAAATAGGGGTTGTGGTAGCAACTAGAATTGAATAAACAATAGGACCCAAAGGAAGAGAAGCAATAGTATTTGAATTAGTGATGACCTTACCTAATTTTTCTACCTCTGTTGGTTTTTTTACTTTGATCCCATGAATACTTAAGATTTTAGACTTTTTAGTTATTCATCTTCATCCTCAGGATTAGTTGATGGTGCCTCTATAGTTGAACTTACAGAAGATTGTGCTAATGGAATATGGTCCCTAAGGGATCTTACTTTCCTCTTGTAATAGATTATTGTATTTCTAGCCAAGGGAGGCATATTCTAAATGGTGGAAGTTTTAATTTCCACACTTGTGGTAACATGAAATGAGGAAGCAATGGGGAGACTTGTGTCCTTAGAGTCAAATGAATTAATGAAAATTGGTTCTTATTCTCCTCCCAAAGAAGTTATAATAGTAGTCATGTACCCCACCTCTCATTATTTTTTGAAAACTTTAATTATAATTGGAGGTGAAGCTTGAGAAGGCCCTTCTTATGAGGAAACTTGACATAATATGTGATTCTTTCACACCCTACTCATGCTTCAAGCTATCATCATAGTGGGTGGTGTTAGGATGATGTTCCTTAGTCTACAAGTTTTTAGGTTGACTAAGAGGTCTAATAATCTATAGTTTCCCTTCGATTGAGAGGTGTAAGCTAGTATGTGCCTTCATATTAATGATGAAAGGCTCTCTTTGGATGGATCTTAGATGATTTTCTATCAACCTAGCCACTCTTCCACTTTCCATAACCTCAACATCATCCTTTGCATTAAAGAATACAAAGTCATGCTCATAAGGATTGTATAAGTAAAGGATGCCTAGGCCTGAGATATGATTTTGGATGAGGACATGAGGACTTAGTCCCTATGTGATAAATATGCCAATGAGTAAAACTCTCTATTTTTTTCTGATTTCTCAAAAAAATTCCTTTTTGTGTAGCACATGCAACCAATATTAGGGAAGACATGTGGAACACACCTTTGTGTTTCTTATTCATGCCCTCATCTATAATCCACCATAGATGGTAGGCTATTTATTGCTTTGCTAATTTATCTGGGACACACTTGGGGAGACATAAAGGGGATACCTTGTGTCCTACCACATGATTACAATATAATCTAGGTATAACAAACAATCCCCCTTGGTCAGAGTGTCTTCTTGATGATTTATAAAATTTAATTCAAGGGTTATTCATGAATTTACCTCCACACTTAGGGGTAGAAATTCTCAGCTATTTGATGATGTTCTTCATGTATGAATAAATATGGAGGAATGAATAAATATCACATACCCAATTTTTAATGTAGTATGGGGTAGGGATCCATAATGCTCTATTATGAACATAGATAATGGCCATGAATACATCTAATAGATATGGCATCATGTAGATGTGGCTTCCCATGGGTCTCTTATCCTTGTTAAACATCTATTCTTGGAGTTTGGCACTGATTATTTATCCCAGGGTGAAAGTGAGATCATAGGTCATCAATATGTATAGTAGTGTAACCCATTCTAGGTGGAGCAAGTGAATGCTATTGTACCCATATAATCAATTTAACACAACCATCCCAATGCAAACTCCCATCTTGAAACTAGTTATTGGGATGGGCTCCTTCTCCTTGAGAGTGACCACCTCTCTGAGAGTAATCTATTTCCTTAATGTATTATCTATTATGTTTGTTTTCTTCCACAATTCAACTCTATGACCATAGAATGTGGCATATACAATGGGTAATCACATATATTTTTGGAAAACATCCCTTGAGATGTAGGAAACAACTATCTTATAGTTTAGGTGGTGTAGAAAGTTGTCATCAGTCACCTTCCCTACAAAGAACACGTCTTAAAGTAGGTTGATGCAAGGAATCACTTAGGGCTTGGAGGTTATAAAGTGTAGTTGGAATTTTAGTGGTATTAAGTCCACTACCAGATACTTATATTTGGCCATTAGATTTCCTCATGTTAGTGGGAATATATGTTCTCTATTACATACCATAGAGCTGTATAGTTTGAAAATTTATCATTGAACACTATTGAGTCAAAGACAATGTTTGTGTATTCTGTGGAGTCCTTGATTAAGCATTTTGATGGTGGAAATAATCCTCTAAGCATCTTAGATGATGATGCCATTGCTAACCTATATGTTCTTGTAAAACTAAACTGCTTATTTTTATAATCAAATTAGTTCACACTTGAACACAAGTATCTAGGGCTTCTAATTCTATTTGGAGTGTAAATTTGATCAAGATCATTAGTAATAAATAGGCATAATGTATCTTCTGAATTCATTGATATATTTTTTGAGTATAAGACTTTAATTAAATTTCATGTGCCTTTAGTGCCTAATGTCTCCAAGATTATTTTGTTCATTTAATTCAAACTTTGCTACTTTAATTTGGAAAGTATGCCATGTAGACTTTCTATATGATTGAAGAAAATCCACATTGTAACCTTGAACATGTGTCACCCTATCATTAAATCCATGTAAACTTAGGTGTGTCATGTATCATGCCTTCAAAAGTTGGGTGTCAAAACTTTTATTGAGATTGGGCTAAACAATTCTCATAATGCCTCAAGTATGAAAAACATGAAGACAAAGGCTAAAAAGAAAACAACTTGTGAACAAAAATCTTGAACACATCTCATGAATAAAAGTTTTGAAGACAAATATTACAAACAAAAATCTTGAACACATATCATGAATAAAAGTTTGAAGACCTGGAAGTCACATTTTATAAAAAAATCAAACTACCAAAATATGTAAAGTGCAAAACTTATGAAAGCTGAAAGTTTTGAAGAACACAGCTTCTAATGAATATTTATCATGAATGCCAAAAATGTAAAGAATAAAACCGCCAAATTATGTGACTTGTGAAAACCAAGAGTTAAGAACACATCCAGTAAAGACAAAGTTTCTGAAGTGAAAAATATATGAAGGTAAAAAGTGACACAGGCAAAAACTAGTGAAGACTCAGAAGTTCAAATATGCTAAAGGTCACTGGGGATAAATGTTGTGAAGAACAAATCTTGTGAATAGAGTTTATAAAGTACCAAAATATGTAGAAATCATAAATTTTGAAGTGTAAAAAATGAAGTCTAAAACTTATAATTTTAGTTTTGTAGTTCATGTGCATATTCAATATATATATATATATATATATATATACACACACACACACACACACACACACACACACACATATATATACATATATACATATATATATATATACATATATATATATACATATATATATATACATATATATATGTATATATATATATATATATATGTATATATATATATATGTGTATGTATATATATATATATATGTATGTATATATGTATATATATATATATATATATATATATATATATATATATATATATATATATATATATATATATATGCACATGAACTACAAAACTAAAATTATAAGTTTTAGACTTCATTTTTTGCACTTCACAAGTTATGATTCCTACATATTTTGGTACTTTATAAACTCTATTCACAAGATTTGTTCTTCACAACATTTATCACTATATATATATATATATATATATATATATATATATTGAATATGAACATGAACTACAAAATTAAAATTATAAGTTTGAAACTTCATTTTTTAAACTCCTAAAGACCATTAATACATTAGTCTGAATAAATCATACATAAAAACCCAGGATAATGAGAGAATGATAATTACATTTATTCATGATTAACACATAATGTAAATCATCCACACACAAAATAATAAATTCTAATTTTTTTGAGCTTAGATAAGTGTGTATATAAATGCCAATGAAAAAATATCTTCAAAATAGGCCTAGGCTTTTCAGACTACATTGGGTCCCTATGCAAGAAAAAAAAAAGAACAAGATGTGTTGAGTACAACAAATGGTGACTTATAGGGGGAATACTCTTGAATATTCGAGAACCTATTTTTTTGGTTAGAAATTATAAATCAACATGAATCATACCATAAAATAATAATTGAAGTAGAAACATGAAAGAGACTCCCAATACTTCATGAAACATACTAATTTTTCTCATAACTTAGATCTGTGTGTGATGAAGTGATTTTATTTTACCCTTATCTTGAGGGTTTTAGAAAATAATTAGAATAAACTATAGGTTTCATTATAATTTATTTGAAGCATATTAAAAATAGGGATGCTTAGGTATTACTTTGCTACCATCCAAGCATCAACATCCCTGATAGATATACCTTTGATTTCTCCTCCTCTTATTTCCTTGTACACTTGCATGATGCATGATACATTGATCTTATTTCATCATGTGAGTATTTGATCACCTTTATATTTTATTTTGGTTTTATTGATCACTCTTTAGGATGCCTTGCTCCTCTTTTTTTAAAAATATGAGTAGAAGAAGGAAGGAACCATTGTGAGCTGATATTTGTAAAAATTTGATTTGTCAAAATGTCCTTGCTAGATATATCCTTATCAATGGATATTACCTTAAACAAGTGTTACCATGAGAAGTGTATTTGATCCAAAGAAATGAAAAAACTTTTTATATTTAAAATATAGAGTAATGAGAGCAGATTTTACATACCTAATAAAAGTATTCAATTATGATATAACCATAGTTAATTTTTTTTGCATACCTAAATTTTAGAATCCTTAAATACAAAGGTGTGAAACCTATAAACAAACAAGTTTGTGTGTTCCATTCTATATTCCCATGCTTGTTATTTCTTTTGGGTCCTTCCTTATGGATTCAACATATTAATTCAATCATGCACAAGACTCACTTTGAATTAGATATTAGATTGGTCATACCATTATGAGTTGATCCGATTGTCACAAACAAAGACATCTATTCTATAAAATAGGGATTTAAAATAAAAGAAAGAAAAAATATTGAAAATAAGAAAGACTAATCTAAAAAGAATAAAGCTAATCTAAAGAAAAAAAATGATAGAAAACAAGAAACCTAACTATGAAATTAGTAAATCTAACCTATTCCTACCTCTACCACAACACTTATTACTTAGGGACATCTCCAGATGGTAAAACCATGAATTAGTGATTCAAAAACTATCCATTAATTGGATATGTTAGTTCATTACCTTGGAGGTCATTTAAACAGAAAGCATTATTACCCAAGATATCTAATATCTGGTAAGGTCTGATTCATAAGGGGGTAAACTTGTCATATTGCCCTTTATTTCAATGGGTTTTGTCCCATATAAACAATGAATTAGATATTTTTAATGCTTTAATATTTTATCTTCTATCAAACCACCTTTTAACCAAGTCTTGATGTTTACTAAAATTAAGTAAGGCTTCATTCCTTGAATCCTCCATCTCTATTATATCTAATAATCAGGACTCCACTTTCTTAATTTGTTCCATGTACTCCTACATGAATTGATATGTTGGAAACTTGAACATGATTAGGAATAATGGTTTTCATCCATATAGTAGCAAGTAAGGTAAATATTTAAGGGCATGCTTGTATCTTATTGGGTTTACCCATAGTTCATATTTCAATAGATTATGCCATTCTTTAGGTTTATCTATAGCTGAATTTTTGATGGTGTCAATCATGTTATTATTTGTCGATTCAACCAATCCATTCACTTATGGGTAATTATTAGAAGATGACTTAATGATGATTTGGTTGTCATGAGCCCATTTAGTGAACTCAACTGATTAGAATGCTAGCCCATTGTCACAAACTAAGGAAATAGGGGTACTAAACCTAGATGTGATGTTTTCTTCAAGAAAAAAATTACATCTTATGATCTAGAATGTTTTGTAGCAACTGATTTAGTCCATTTGGTATAGTAATTTATGGTTGTGAGCATAAATTTATGGCCTATTAAATAATTTGGATTGATAACATCTATGAAATCCAATCCCCACTGAGCAAATGACCTTCCTTCAATAATAGGATATAATGGAATTATTGCATGTACTTATCTCTTTTCCAAGACCTGACATTCATGGCATGTTCTTACATGGGCGTGTGTATATTTAAATAATGTTGGCCATGAGTAGACCATTCTAAGAATATTATAAGTTGTGGTGTTTCCATATAAATGAACACTACCTATCTTCTCATGCAAGTTCTCCAAGATATCTTGAGCTTATTCTCATGATATGCATCTTAGGTAGATGCCTTCATATTTTATTCTATAGAGAATCCATTTTATAATAATGTAGTGAGTATATTTGAGCCTCAATTATCTTTTTTTTTCTCTACTAAGTTATAAGTAATAAGTACCAGTGAGTAAATATTGAATGATATTAGCAGACCAATCTCCTCTAGATACCTTGGTCTCATAGATGTCCTGAGGAATGATGCACATGTTAGGCTCAGTCATAAGTTAAGTGATGCCTTATACTTTGAAAATTTTTGTAGGCTTGATTTCTATGTCAAACTCCTATAATTTTTCTATCAATTTGCCTTTACGCTCTCCTAATTCATTATGTGCCAAAGTGAGCTTGACAACAGGGTCTGTTACAATGGTGATAGTCTTATTTCTAAAAATATAATACCTGGATTTATTTACCACTTTGACAAGAGTAAATATCTGCTTGTATATCATGGCTTACTTGATATATTTTTCCTTTAAATTCTTGATCATAAATGTAATATGATGCTCACTTTCATCCTTTTTCTAGGTAAGCATAACAATAATTATGTGCTTTGAAGTAAACAAATATAAGGAAAAGTTCTTATTGAAGTCTAGGCTTATTAACATTAGAACCTAAGATATGGAATCCTTGATGTATTGAAAAGAGTTTAGAGCCTTTGGTGTCCATTAAAATTTGACATCTTGCTTAAGCATTGCATTCAGAGGTCTAACAATTTTTCTAAAACATGAGATAAACTTCCTCACAAAATTTATCTTTTCAAAGAGAGACTTGAGATCTTTCTTGCTGTTTGGGAATGCAATCTTGGAAATCCCTTAAACTCAACTTGGATCAATGGTGATACCTTATTTGGTGAGGACGTGCCCCAATAATTTTCCCTCAATAACACCAAATATGCTCTTTTTTTGGGTTTAGTAAGATACCAAACCTTTTGCATCTTTCAAAGATTGACTATAAATGGGCTACTGATCAGTTCTATTCTTTGAGAAAATAGTAAGGTCATCCATGTAAATAATTATGTATTTACCTATTAGCCTTTGAAATGAATGGTCCATGGCCCACTAAAAATTATCTCCTTTATTAATTAGCCTGAAAGGCATCCTCTTGTATGCATAAATACCCTACTTCATGTAAATGCAGTCTTCATCCTATCTTTATATTCTTCTAGCACTTGGTTATATCCTGAAAAACCATTTAAGAAGGACATCATTTTAGAACCACTTACTATCTAGATCACCTCATCCAAGGAAGGTAGAGGGTAGTTGTCTTTCTTAGAATCCTTTTTTAGGTTCTTGAAGTCAACTCATGGTCTAATCTCCCTACTCTTTTTCTTGACTATAACCAAGTAGCAACCCAAGTTGAGTATTTGATATGGAACACTTTCTTAATGTTCAATGGATTCTCTACTTAATTTTGGATGAGTGGTTCTAGGATAGGATTAACTGATCCCTATCTTTGCCTCAATGGCTTATAATATAGATTTAATGAGATTGTATGGGTAATGACTCTAGGATTGAAAATTTTCAAGTCTTCACAGGTCCATGTAATCACATAGTTATACTGGATGAGAAAATATTTCACCCATCCTCTATCTAGTCCTAGTTGTATATGTTTCTCAATTCATATAGAATAGTGTTGTTTGGTAAATTTAAATGTTGGTAATAGAGACTAAATTTGTGGTGTGGTTGACTATCCTCTTAGTTGAATGCCCTATATATCTATTTGGAGTTATAAGTTCTATATATAGGGTCATTGCCATATGTATATATAGGGGTCCCCCCTCTATTCGATATGGGATATAGGGTGATCACACCATATTTATCTAAACTAGAGGTTGGTATACTTATAGTCTGACCTCCATCTAGAATCGACTCTATATATAGGGGAGATCACCCCATATATAACTATACCCCAATATAGATCCCATTAAACTCAAATTTATCTTTCTTATCAAGTGTAACTAAGATCAATGTTGACATAGTGTGGATCAATCTCATCCCCAAGTTCTCTTCATTGAACTTAGATTCATTAGATTTGGGATACCTCTACTACTTAACTTGGAGATCCATTTCAAATGCTCTCTCCAAATAAACCATCTCTAAAGGAAGATGATTTTATTTGAGATGAATGATTCCTCCCAATTATTACTGACATAAATAACTGATTTATTTATCATCAATGATTTGAGATTCAAATTTCCCTAAGTTAGTCAAGAATTGGACAATTTTTTTATCATCATCAAACACCTAAAAATTGTATACATTGTCAAGAATCGATGGGGAAGGTATGAGTTTAATAGAGAACCTCTATACTTTAGACTCCTGTAATGGTGCAAAATTAGTAGCTGAAGTAGCTAATGAGTCAACAACCTGGTTCTGTTCCCTAAGAATAAACACAATATTGAATGCCTCAAATGACTTAATCAAATCTCATGACTGGTGTTTGTATCTCTTAAGATATGAAAATTTGCGCTAATTTTTATTTCTAACTTTATTAATCATCGAATCTGAATCTACATATAATAGTAGTTGTTTGACATTATTTTTAAAAGCAAATTGTAGCCCCAAAATTAGTTCCTCATATTCTGCTCTATTGTTGGTGCATGGAAATTACAACCTATATGCTACTAGGGACTTCTTTCTTAATGGGTCAACTAATTCAATACTAAAACTTGATCCTTACTTGGATATTGCACCCTTAAAATAGAGATTCCACAATTGGGAAGGTCCTTAGACTTATATCTTTTTCACCTCATACTTCATGGTAAAGGTATAAATCCCAAGATTAAGATATTTATAACTTACTTCTTCATTATTAACATTGTATTCCATGATGGAATACTTCATTTTTAGTTATTGATGAATTCCAATGTGATTTGGAATACCTCTCCAAGGTATCCAAATGTGAGAGAAGTTTATTGCTACATATGCATTTAGCATCTTTGACCAATATCTACTTAGTAGTAGTGTTGATACCTATTAGTAGAGGTTCCTGGTTCACCAGAACATGCTAATTATAAGGATAACTACATTCTACAAGTTTGCATAAAATAGAGCAGTGAAGTCATAGCTAATGGAAGCATATCAGAGAAAAAAATTGTGTGCTTGCAAAGAGCTAGATTAATTAAGGAGTTATTTTTATATGTAGAACATTCAAGAGTGATTTTGAGATAGATTAAACCTTAACATTGAACATGATAACACAAATAAGGATAAACACAAGAAATCCAATAGGTAATCATAAACCAAAAGTCTATATTGATCTCAAAAAGAGGTCATCATATTCTTCATAGCCAAACATACATATTTATAGTCGATATAGTTCTTGACTATTCATACCCTATTTTATACATTAGCACCAAATTGAGGAGACTATTCATCTTCTATCCTTTCACAAGCTGAGAGGATATCACAAAATACACAAGTTGACAATTACATATATAATACACAAATAATTAAGAAATATTATTATTAGTCTTACTTATCCAATTTTATTCTCCCAAAACTTTCCTAAACTTAAAAGGTTATCTCATCTTGAGACAATGTTATAGGTTCATTTGACTGTGCATTGAGGGCAGAAGCGAGAAAATTTGGGTAGACTAACAAGAGTCACAATAATCACTCAAGGTGTCATTTTTGGTTTTCACCTCTTATGTACTACTTAGCCACCATTTCAAGTTTTCAACTAAGTATCATACCAACATACTACCCTTTTGGGTTTTCAATAGACTGACATAGCTAGGTGGCTACCTTTTATGGGTTTTCAACCAATTTGGCCCCTCTTGTCTCACTAATCATTCCCAATGTAAAAACTATTCAAAATTCATACATTTTTTCTCAAAACTTGTGTAGTTTATAATACTCAACTGGTAGATGGTGGTGTGTTTGAGGAAGAAGGTTAGCTAGTAGAATCCTTGACATATTTCAAGGCAACTGTGCATCAGGAGATCACTTGTTGGAGCTCAAAAGGTGGCATGTACACAAGGACCCTAAGTATTGGAGTTACCTTATTGTAGAGTGGTGCCAAGTCTATTTTAAATGCATCTCAATCAAGCATGAATTATTAAACCATGAAGATCAAGACATACATTGGTGTGTGTCAATGAGGTCCTTTAAGTCTTTATTTTATGCAACACTTAGCTCAACCATTGTATTAGTAACCTTTTTATTTAGATCTTTGTGATAAGCTACTCTAGCTTCTCTATGTGTCTTTTTACCTATTCCCCTCACTACATCTCAATTTATATTTCCATCTAAGAAGTTAGTCCTACACATTATCTCTAGCATTAAAATATTGTTGGAGAGCAAGTTTAGTTTCATTAGATAACATAGTCGGGGTGTGCATAACTATGTAGGTAGTAACATCTACATTGAAATCTATGCTAGAACTAGATAGTGATTTTTTAAGCTACTATTTCCAATCTAGAAGGCTAGATGTGAGCTGATGGGCCTGGAGGGCTATGGTGTCTAGCATACTTTGATACTCTTCCACCAAAGTAGTGAAAGTTTTGGTATCATACTTCAAACTAGAACCCTAATTTCTAAGCACCCAAATTTATTGTGTCATGTACTAGTACTTAGTGAGATCTACGATGAGTATCATCAACCTATGATGATCTAACATGATTTATTCACCTATGACACAAAAGGCCAGAGTTGGGAAACCATATTAAATTGATTTTGTTTCTTTATGCAACTGACTCTAAAGATCCACATTCTGAATCTTTATTTGATCCCACTCTTGCTCTAGAGAAGTTGCCTTCTACATAATAGATTCTTAGAATACTATATCTCTCTCTAATTACTTCTTCAGGGGAAAGTGTGAGACATCCAAAGATGCCTCATATCTGACTAGAAAAGTGGCCAAAGTTTTCATTGTTTCTATAAGATCCTAGTAGGGCATGGTAGCTAGAGGAAGGGAGAAAGTGGTATACCATGTAGTAACTATTAGAACATACCAGATCCATACACCTCCAAGTGGAAGATGTGGCATCTAATATTGTGTCTATGTCATGATCAGTAATTACTACAATTTGGTGGCCTTGGATGTGACCTTAACTTGATACATAACATCCTTAGTGTTCTTTGACTTCAACTCTTCCTCCTACTTCCATTTCTGTTCTTCTTCCTCCCTTTTCTTTTTCTCTTCTTCCTCTTTCTTTTTCTTCTTTTCTTCCTTTGTTTTCTTCTTGGTTTCTTCCTCTTTCTTTCTTATTTATTCCTCTTTATCCATTTTTTATTATCGGCTTCCTCTTTTGCTTTTTTCTCTCTCTCATCTTCTATTTGTGTTTCTTTTCTTGTTCTTCCTTTTTCTTTTGTTTTTCTTTTGCTCCTGTTCTTGCACAACTTGAGCTTGAACTTGCACTTATGCTTATGCTTGTGCCTAAACTTGTTGTTGCTAAAAAACTTTAGAATGTTCCTCCTTATTTTTGGCATCTTCTTCTACCTATTTCTACACCTAAACTACTTCTTTTTATTATTTCTCTTCCTCTTTTTCTTTCTTCTCTTTTTCCTCTTGTACATGTTTTTATGATACAATTACTTCTTGGGTTGTTTGAGCTATGTGTTGAGCCTTGTGTAAATCTAAATCTATGTCTTTAGCCTTTTTATAGGCCTCTACTTCTTTGGATTTCTTTATTTACTATCATTCTTCTTCCTTCTTTCTCTTCTTCTCTTATTTTCTCCTTCTACGCTTGGTAGTGTAGACAACTTCTTCTCTTGTATCCTGTTGTTCTTTGGGTGAACTATATTCCATTTCACTTTCTTTAATATATTACACTTGTGGTGATGGTGGATAATACTTGAGTCACACCTCTACACTGGAAACCTATTGATTTCTCCTTTCTATAGTGACCAACCTATGCTAAGGTGCTAGTATATAAATTTCTAGGGTAGGTTATTCTTCCTACTCGGTAGCTAGTTGAATAAATGTGTGTTATTCAAGTGAAGGGGAGACTTGAGTATCCCTTTTCATTCTTAGCCTATGCACAAGTTACTCTAGTTGAATTTATAGTAGGGGTGTGAATACAATAATAGGCACCAATGTTGGAATAGTGGTTGGTTGACATAATTTTATGCATCATTATAGTTATTCCTCCTCTTCTTTAACTGTATCCATAATAATGGATGGTGGATAGGTGGGGAGTTATACCCACATATTAGGAGGGACTTCCTTATAAATTTGGATTATGTGCACTACCTTCTAGAATGAACTCTTTTTCTTCCTCTTTCTTTTAGTAGTCCCCAACCATGTTTATGAGCATGACTTGGTAAACCTCCTATGTGTCAATGCCCATTTATATGAGATCATAGAACCCAAAAATTTATGGCACCTTTAGGTCATCCTTACATGATGTGATACATGTTATGAAATTTGGAGTAGGTGACCTAGAATGGGGGTCTAATTTGTGTTTCCTTTATTATTATTGAGAGCTAGTTGTTGGTTCTGATGGTTTCACTATAGGAACATCCACACCTGGTGGTATAGATTCGAGGGGGGTTGCTTGTTTTATTGCATATTCTTTCTATCTATTCACCTCAACTATGTCATATCTATTGTGATAAATAATTGTAGTGGTTTGAAGGGTGAATACGATAACTCATGTATGGTGATGAAGATGCCCTTAGGCATGAGAGTGACAGTGTCATGTTATCTTGAATATTGTAATACCTCTACTAGAACTCTAGGGTGTGTGGCAATGAGATCGAGGCACTCTTCTCACCATGCTTTAAAATTTAAATCATGTGTGAGGGCTCCTCATTCCTACATAAAAATGAGGTTTTAAAACTACTATGATGGTGTAGTTCATATCCAAGTGCACTTCCCCCTCAGGTGACTTCCACTAAGTAAAATAGAGGAGGAGAATCAAGAATTGATATTGGAAGGTTTGTTTTGGGGTAGTCTGATAGTTCTTGATGTTGTTAATCACTTCCTAAACAAAATATTTAGGCTAATTCAATTGATTGCCTTAATGGATCATCTTATGGGCAATGTCTACAACTCCATAGGGTATCTGTTTAGCTGACTTGGTGGTCTACCAAAAGTGGTGAGTGTTACATTGAATCAAGATATGCATATGTTCATATATAATCTCATCAATGAGGATCCATAAACTTTATTTCACATACAGATCTCTAACTTCTAGCAAAATTTGAGGTGTTTTGGCCTTGTAAGCCAACAAAGAATCTCCATGCACTGGTATACCTAGAGCTCACACCATGGCCTATGTGTTGGTGATGACATGTCATGTGGCCCTAAGTAGATGCATCTATCATTTTATCATCTAATAAGACTTGAATTATTTTTCCCAAGTCACTAAAGATTGTCATTCACAATAAGAATTCTAAATCTATGTTTTGAAACTTGTGTGGAGTTATAAGGGTAAGTGGTTATGTAGCATCCATAAGGTCCTACCTAAGATCTTTTTCTCTACTTTGTATAGATACTAGAATGGTTTTTGATCACTATATTTTGTTTATTGTAGAAGAAAATCAATACCCATGGATTCTTCATGTGTTTTTGAGAGAGGTCAAATCAATTGCATAGTATCCATGACAACTTAAGAAATTTTATTGCTTTGAACTACTCTATGTATTGGAATTGATCAACTTTTAGATAGGTGTAGCTCTCAACAATATGCTAAGTGTGAAATGTGGACATGGAGTTTGAACCTATGTTATATAAATTTAGTGCTTCTTAGCTTTCATGTCTAGGACAAACCTAGCTTTCCATTCACATTGAATGCATGGTGGATGTGGTAAGTCACTTTTTGATCTAGATTTTAAAGTTATTATTCATTAGTGTATGTGTGAATTTATTCCATTATGCCCTCAGGTGCTCATACGAGGGGTACAAATACTAATGTTGACTAGCCACTAATTTTTGGAAGATCATATCTACTGCCCTTGGATTTTGCATTTAGTTCTAGTGGATGACCATTATCCATATAATATCTTACTGATGTGACCTTCTGGCACCTTTTTTGAACTTAAAATTTTTTAATCACTCCTCGTTAACTTTTTTGGTAGTATACATGAAACTTTTTATGCATGTCTGACACATGTAATGCTTGGTCTTGATACTTGAAAAATTCTTTAGATGAGATCATATAAAAACAAAAAACCAAAAAAAGAAGCACATAAAATACTTTTAGCAAAAATCCTAATCTAAATGGTGCTACTCACACTCACTCAACTATAGACAAAGATCAATTAGTTATTGGCAGCAGAGCTTAAGCCTACAACCATTTACTCACCTTGGTAATATGGTTCCCTATAAATATCTTAAAATGACTATTCCTTGTTGTGTTAAATCTTGAATAATATAAGGTCCTTTCCATCTTATCTAAAAATATATAAGGAATGCTTTGAACTGGCTATCATACAACAAAACTGATTGTTCCTTATGAAATTCCTTATGGTGTAGGTTCTGATTATTCCATACTTTCTAACTTTGCTTATGTATTTATTTTGTAAATGATGATCTTATTCTAAACTCATCCATTCTATTCAATTTTAATATTTGATTGGTAAGAGCTTCATACTCTCCTAGGTGCATAACTATAGTGATGCATAGACTAGGTACTAAATACTCCATTAGCATAACTACTTCCTGACTATACACCAATTGAAATGGTTTAATTCCTATATCTCTCTCATAATTTGTGAAATATAATCATAAGATTATAGGACTTCAATTTTTCCAGTCTTCATGCTTAACATCATATATTTTTGTTTGCATTTTTCCCAAAACCTTATTCAAAGCTTTAGCCTGACCATTCACCTATGGATGATAAGCAATGTTTTTACGATGTGTAATTATGAACTCTTCCATCAAAGTTTTGATAGTATTATTGAGGAAGTACATTCCTCTATCATTTATTAGTTTGATCAGACATTTGAACCTAGTAATGATGTTTTTGTACAAATATTTTGCTGCATCCTTTACACCATAGCTAGGTGTGGCAGTAGCTTCAACCCATTTAGTGAAATAGTTTGTGGTAGTAATAATATACCTAGCCTTGATGAACTTCAATAGGGGATTTATTGGCCCTAAAAAGTCAATACCACACTATTCAAATGGTTTTTATGCTAGGAGTGGTTACAGAGGCATCTCATCTTTTTGAAGTGGTTTCCCCATACATTGGTAGACATTGCAATGCTATGTAACTTGATGTGCATCCTAAAATAAATTTGGCCACCACAGTCCACTCTAATGGATCTTTCTCATTATATTTTTGCCTAAAAAATATCCTCTTATGACTCCTTGATGAGTTTACTCTAGGAGTTGAGGGCATTCATGTTCAAGGATAACCCTGTATAGGACTTCATCTTTCCCCAAGTGATATATCAATCCTTTGATGATAGTATAGGGTAGTGATATAGCTACAAAATAATTTTTTCTCACTCCTAGAAGTGCATAGGGAAGATCTCTTGCTCAGAGAAGTTAGTGATTGATTCATTTTTTTTTGGAATTGTAGTGACACGAAAGAGGTGTGCATCAAGTGAGTCTTCTTGTAGTTCTTCTAGTTACTCACCATTTAGGATTCGATTAAGGTGGTCAAGTCCCATATTTTCTTTACTTGATTTTATATTTATTTAGAACTAAAATGATTCAAATAGCATTATATAATGAGATATTCATCCTCATAGCATTGGTTTGTTGACCAAGTAGCCTAGGTCTTCATGGTCTATGAAAACTTTGAATGGTGTCACCAGAAGATAATGCCTAAATTTTTGTAGTGAAAAAATAATGGCCAATGCTTCTCATTATGTGGTTGTATAATTTTTTTCTACATCAAACAATTTCTAGCTAGCAAAGTGAATGGTATGGTCAAGCACACCATCTCTAAGTTGTGCAAGTATTGTACCAACTGTGAAGCCTGAGGCATCAACATGTACATGAAATAGCTTAGTCTAGTCTAGAAAAACAAGAATAGGTGTAGTGACAAGTCACTATTTAAGCTCAATAAAAACTACTTGACATTCAGATGTCCATAAAACCTTAGCATTCTTATGTAATAATGAATCTAATGGATATGATATTGTGGCATAGCCTTTGATGAGTTTTTGATAGTATCTTATATGCTTGAGAAAGAAGTGAACTTATATGGAATTATCAAGTGGTGGCATGCTCCAGATAATTATAATTTTAGCCTGATCTACCAAAATATCATCATTACAAACAACATAAAGATGTGAAAAATAAGCATTTCTTCAAATTTAAAGTGATGTGTAGGGCTCAAAATTATTATAACATCAAATTTAACTTGGATAAATGCTCTTTAAAAATGGAAAAGACTACCCAATCATCTAAATAAACTTCTAAAAAATCATGGATGAAATCTTTGAATGTTGTGACTATTTCACATGAGAATACCACAGGTGTATTGTTCAACCAAAATGGCATGACTTTATATGCAAAAGAGTGCCACTCTATTGCAAAAGTCATTTTGGATCTATCCTGTATGATTGGAATCTGATGGTATCCATTAAACCAATCTATAAAGGAATACACTTTGTGGCTTATGATAGACTCCAAGACTACATTTGTAAATGTTATGGGGAAAAGATCATTTACATAGGCATCATTAAGAATGTGGTAGTATCCACATACCTTGATTTCTCCTTTTTTGGGGGTTATACTACCATTAGACTTACCCAATTAGAGTTTTCTAATGGATAGATTATGCCTACCTCTTAAATCCTATCCATTTCTACTTTTACTTTGATTTTTATATTGGGATTGAGTTTTTATGGTCGCTTCTTAGTTGGATGTGTGCACTCTTTTAGTTCTATGTGTATCTCACCAAGATATGGGTCAAATCCTCATAATTATAAGAATTTAGTGGGAAAAACATCTTGATAGTCCTTTAAAAGTTGTAAGACTTCTAAAATCTCAGTCTCCATCCAATAGCCACCTATACTTGCCAATTGTAGAACCTCCTCTATTCTAATTTTAACAACATCTTTCTTGAGAGACTACTAATATGTGATGCATTTTTCATCATCTATTGATTCTTGAATCTTCCTTTACCCTTCCTTTTCTAGAATCTAAATGCTGCATAGCTTATCTTCTTTAGTTATTGTTGTGTCATTATCCTTTAGTATCTCTATAAGATGCTTAGGTCCAAATAAATCATTCAAATCTAACACTATATCAGAATCAAATTCCTCATCATCATCATTTGCCTCATCTTAGATTTGATGAAAAGGCCGTGTTAAAGATTTTTCTTCAGTTCTAGCAGTTTTATACTTTTGGATTGTGGAATTAAGATTAGAAGTTACATTTTTCTACCTATTTGGCTCTATTGTGATGCTCATATCTTTTGCATATCCATGACATAGAAAGTACTTGAGTTTGTGAAGTGCATTATGGACTAACAAATTTTCATCTTTGAAGACAAAAGTTTATATGAAGTCACTCTGTACTTGTGCCCAATGTTTGGTTTCTCTCCTATGTTCCTAATGCATATACCATATTACTGGTAGTGGGGCCAATATGTAGTGAAAAATATGAACACAATACTTAGGTGCCACTCATTCTACATTCCAAACTTCAACACATTTATGCACATGAATCTCAAGGCATTCTCCTTCTTGAAAAAATGACTAGTTAGTGTGGATGAATTGTGGAAGCTAAAACCTACTGATCATGAATTCATAGGCATCATCCCACTCCATCTAATTACCCTAATGAGTTCTTACCAAGTTGTAACAACTCCCTTCAAAGCATAGTTTAATGCACTAACTCATTTATTGATAGTTAGGATATGGATTTTTAGTTGCATAATAAAATCATCGAGGTCCTTCATTGCATAATATACAAGTAGGTGATATTCATGTGAAAACACCATCCTCATGGATCTAATTTCATGGCCATCATTAGACTAGTTAAGGAGATGTGTATTTGAATCACCACTGATAGAAGATGCTACTTCCCAGGGTATTATGCCTTCCGTTGTTGGTTCTAAGTAATCCTGCATGTGATAATCAGCTTGATACAAGAATTTGACTTTTGAGTGAGTGGGTGAATTTATGGATATAAAGGTATAATCTTCACTAATGAACTAATTTATATTTCATTGCATAGATTCTTCTTTTGGTTTCCATTATTTTACTTCATTTAATTGTTGGGTAAGCATCGACTATACTTGGCATCTAGATTATTGGTATAAGAATTTGTATTGCATTATATGTAGAGCTTTAGGATTCTCCTTTGTATTAACCTTCATCTAATTAGTTTCTTGAGGAACACATGGAGAGTCTAGTGTAGAAATAATTATATACAATTTGTGCACTATATTGAGTGGAATGAATACAAACTTATCACCTTGATGTGCCTCTAGCTAATTGAGTACCATATTGATGGTCATTCATCCATCATAAGCCCATTTCTTCCTATCAGGATAGGATAGTGCATTTCCATAGTCTTCAAGTCTATGAAATCAAAGTCTCCTCATAGAGACAAGTACATGACTTTGATTTTAACATCTTTTAGGTAGACAATATGTTTAACTTTCCTATAGTCAACCAAGCTTAGAGTTACTAGGCTATAACTAGGAGTTGGTCATCCAATCACTTCCCGTGTGAATTTGGGGATCATATTTACTATTATACCAAAGTCAAAGATAACATTTAGTATTTTATATCCTATAATCTCAAGATCAATCAATGGATCTACATCCCAAGGTTTCTTTGTCTTAATATACCAGACTAGTTTTTCTATCTTTTGTTGGCCATGCTATGCACATTCTAAAAGATTGTGCAATTGATTTGTGATGTTCTGTGATATGTACTCATTATGCAAGGTAATCAAGAGTTTTATTAAATCTGTTAGTGTATTGACAACTCCATATTATCATATGATTCACATAATTTATCCATACATTTGTGCATTGATGGCTGTAGTATTGTCATCAGTAATTTCTTGTTGTTGAATATTTCTTAGTAGTTGTGAAACTTCTTTCATAAAAATATTTTTTGTAATTGGATCTAGGTATTTATCTTGTATATCCTTTTTTATACCTTGATATTGAGGCATCTCAAGTAGAGGTAGTCCTTTTTATGCATTCTATTACCATGTCACAACATTCAAAAAGGCATTTTATCTAGGTTGTGTGCTTACCATGTTTACATTTTGAACATCTTTATCTTTCCTCCATTTGTCCAAAACAAGGTAATCCTCTATATCATGTTACTCAAAAACTCTGTAGTATGCATAATATGACTACCTTTGTGGATTCATCAGGTAGTTTCTTTGAACATGGTTGTATCCTCCACATAGGTAGCACTACAAAGGAGGCTATTGCTACTTGTTTCCTCTACCACCTTGATATCCTCCTCGGTATCCACCTCAGCCTCCTCCCCTATTTTATTGACATCCCCATGATACCCTCCTTGTGGTTGTGAAAAATTCCACTATTGATACTATTGATTATTGTCTCCCTTATTGAACTGTTATTGTATAGCTAGAGGAGTCCAATTTGATTATTATGGATATGTTATGGGCAAAATTCAAGAAATTAGATACTGATATTGAGGGGATGGAGGTGTTCAACTTGATGAAGATGGCATCCAACTAGCTAAACTATGAGGCTAGTATTATGGTAAACTAAAAATCCATTGTGGACTCATTTGGGTTGCACAAATCATATCAACCTCTAGGCCTAAAATTGCTTGCTTTGTTGAGGATATCTATTGCATTGCAATGCCAAACACATTCTTAGAAATTCCCTCTTTAAGTTCTTCTAGATATTTGAAATTCTTTTCATTATGTGTAGTTGATTTTCAAAAATTACAGTACAGGTTCTACAAAACTTTGATGTATTGTTGTCGTAGATGGAAGTATGTTATGGCATGCCCTAATACTCAACAAAGTTCTCAAAGTTCTATTTTTATTTTAGGACAATCATTTTGGTGGTGTCCTTCTTTACCACACTTTGTACACCATAGGTTTAATTTAGGATTTTATGCTTCATGATAATACATTTTTTTTCATAAAAGCCTATAATGTATTTTCAAACTTAGAGCTAGCTATAGGAATTTCACTGTAGTCTTTGATTTATTCAACATGTAGTGCAACACCCCTGACATCTACTTTTGTCTCAGATTATGTTTTTGCAGTGGAAAACTAGATCCTTCCTCATAATACTTTAATAAACTAGGTTGCTTTGTCCTATCTGTTAAGGTAAATTCTACTTTGTTCATTACATCCAAAAATCTATGATCATAATTTCATAATGAATCTCCTGGTCCTTGCCTTATTTCTTTCAAATCTTGTATTGTCTGGCTAGTGCATTTCTTAATTTTAAACTCTACAATGAGCCATTTCTATACATATTCTAGGATTGCTTCTTGTAGATATATTTTGTATATGAATTCAAGTGCTCTCCTAGTTATGGCCCCTATTGATTTTCATCAATCAGACCTTTAGCTTACCACTTCATTTTGCAAGTTAAAAATACTATTTAGGATCTGTAGATCCATAATAAAGGGTCAAATTCAAGAATCATCCTACCTAATTCATCATAGTGGTAGTTATAGATGGAGTCTTATATGTTTCTATTACTTGAAGTGGATGCATCCCAATTATTCTTATCTACATGCTACTATATGCACCAAAGAAGTTTTCATGTGCACGTTGTTTATCTTCACTTCCTTCTTCTTGTTCTTCAAATTCACTTAATTTTATATACTTCAAAGCCTTCCTAATTGACTTTTTCTAGATTTTTGTTCCCCAATGATCTAAATTATCTAAAAATTAAATCTCCTAGTTCTTCTCTTTCTACTCAGCTGGATGAAAACTTCTACTTATATATATAAGATTACACTACGAGGACATGTACACCTTTGGTGAATGATCCTTATTAGTGAATTATTTCTCTATTAAACTTGAGCCTACAATTAGCCTATGACTAAGTTATATTTCTCTCTATAGTCCTTTTTTTAATACCTTTTCTTGTAGCTATGCACTACTTCTATCTTCTATCTACTCTACTTCTGAACTACTCTCAACTTCTTCATCACATGTCTCTTCTTCTACAATTATTCATCTTCTCATTCTATCTACCAACATCCATCATCACTCTCTTTGTTCAACCTTCACTCATCATCCTTCTCATTAATTCTACTAAAACTATTCTTATTTATATTCATAGCTACTTTGGTGTCCATCAATTTATTCCATCTATTCTATTTTCATAGTTCTCTTTCTAAATCCAAAGTTTTCTTCTAACTTTTCTTCCGTCACATATCCATTCTAGATTTATAATCAAGCTCTAGTCACTCATTTATCCCTAATTCATCATCATGTGCACACATGCCCATATGCATGAAGTAACTACTACATATGGGCAAGAATAGGTACCAGGGCCTTTTTCATCACCAACATTTTCAATAAGAGAGGTAGTCACTATAAAAACCTCCCTCTAATTCTTCATATGAATTAGTCCTACATATCTTCGAATGCTAGATAGCCTTGTATATAATCTATAGTATATCTACCTATAGTGGTTTCAACCTAGTAATCTATCACTCTTGTCTAATTGGTTTCTAGTTTTACTAACTGGTCTATCTTTTCTTCAGTCTAAACAAGGGTTTTTGCTGCCCTGAGATGGAAATAGTAGTAATCAAGTCTTGTCATCTAATTATCCAATAATTTAGGTATCTTGTACCAAAATTTTCATATATTTCACCATATATATGTTCCTAAATGATTTCACTCATAGAGAGGCACGTCCTTTCAGATTCTTCCTTTGTGAAGTGCCATATTTTTTGGTCTAACCATGTTTCAATAACTCATTATCCCGGTAATCATTTAGCATTACTTTATTTTGTAAGATTATTCCACACTCACCACATCATTATTATAAGAGGTTCTTGGTTTACCTGAACATGCTAATTATGAAGATATCTAGATTCTATAAGTTTACATAGAATAAAGCAATGAAGTCATAGTTGATAGAAGCATATCAAAGACAAAAAATGTGTGCTCATAAAGAGCCAAATTAATTAAGGATTTATTTTGATATGTATAACATTCAAGAGTGCTTTTAAGATAGATTAAATGTTAACATTGAACATGATAACACATAACATTTAACATGATAACACAAACAAGGATAAACACAATTGGCAATAATTTTTTCTGATAGAATAATTGGCAAGAATTAGCATTATGAAAAGATAAGTGTTGTTGATCTTTATTTAAAGCATTATTCAATCTCATCTGAACATGCATTTAACTAATGTGCAACATGAATTAACATAATCTCAAATCCTACCACACATTAGGCATACATCTAAGGAAATTATGAAAAGATGAAAATAAGAACAAGATTTAATTTAAGAATTTTACCCCTAAAAGCAAATAACATTATCCCAGATGAAAGAAGATCAAAGAAAGATAGTTAAACCTAAGAAATTTCAACTAATTAAGCATTAACCCAAATTAGAAACTCTGCATTAAAATATGCACATTCAAAATTCATAAGAACCATTCAAATTTGAAGATGAGACCAAAGAAATGAGAGATAAACCATGATCACAATTTACACAAAATTCATAAGAACCATTCAAATTTGAAGATGAGACCAAAGAAATGAGAGATAAACCATGATAACAATTTACACAAGTAAATGTGGACAAATTTTTTGGAAATCCTTGCTTATATTAATTTTCTCCAAAATTAAAAATAATTTTTTGGCCATAAAAACTCTCTCCTTTTTAAAATTGGCAATACCTCTTTATATATACCATTTATGAGGTATGCGAGTCAGTAATAAAAAATTACATTTACACATGTGTATAGGATAGCTATCCTTTCTACTTACATTCTAGAACAAATGATATTTTCTAATATACTAACCTTTAGGCAATGTAATTTACAAGCTATACATGCCTTTATAAAAAGAATATTCTAATTCAAAAAAATATACAATGCTAGCTATAAAAGAATATTCCAAACCCAACTAACTTTGGGACCCTGGCGTTACTGCAGTCTTCTATCTTCCTTAGAAGATATTCATTCTATGATGTTGCTTATTGGTGAGCTGAAAGTCAATAATGGGTCATATGAATAACTCTTTTTTTGATATCCTAGGTTACTAGGATCTTTCTTAGCTTTCTTCAAAGCTTGTTTTGATGCTCCCAACATCTCTTATCTTCTCCTTAACCCTTATCTCTCCTTGGCCTTAGTTCCATACTTACTACTTGAATTGAGAAGTTCTATGTTTGAAACCCTCATCAGTGATAAGGCTCAAAGGAATAAGGTGGGATACTTGATTAAGATATCAAATCCTACTATTTAAGGTCTTTGGAAATGTCCTCTATCTACTTGGACCAATTTCTTAGGGCTTTAACCTTATTAATTAACATAGCCATAGAAATATTCAAGTAGGCTAGGCTGATTGTATTAAACTTAGGGATTTGATTTTTAGTCAAGGCCTTGATTAAATCTTTGACTTGGTAGCTTGAGGCTTGCTAGTGGCCACTTTGGCCTATAGCCATTGTGCTTCATTTATTTACTATTTCTTGCTTGGTTCTGACTAACTTTAAAGATTTGAACAAATCAATTATGGTGTCCTCATATAGCTTGAGTCCATTTTATTAGATTTACAAGATGTAAGTCTCTTCTAAATCTATTATATTATAAGATATATTTGATCATTTTAGCAGAGCCTCCTTGTAGACATGTTCTCCTCTTGTGATGGGCTACTAGTTCTCAATGGTCTAAAATGAGCTCAACTAATTATTATACCCTATATTTAAAGCTATGGAATCAAATTGTGTCTCTTTGAAGACCTTACCTTCTATATCCAAAGTTAGATAGAGCTCCAAATCTTCCCTTGAAACACTTTCTCAAGATACCATGGTTGTGGGATTCTCTAGATTCATTGCTAGTAATCTACAATTTAATTCTGAATTGAAGTATCTTCACACAAGTGATAATTCAACTTACTTAGCTTAATTATAATGAGCACAGGGTCAAATCAATGTTTCTATACTTGATATGGATTTCCTAAAGATTTTTGTAGTGCTCTAATGGTCGTATCTATCTAAACTTACACAAGCTTTATTACTTAGATCCTAATTGGATTTCGACTTATATCCTTGTATTTCCTAGGTCTGTAAGATCTTCCACTTGGCATATTATACTTACGTGGATTTGATGTGGCATCATCATGGAATCCCTATGGCATTTTTCTTGTTAAAATCTAAAAAGTAACTATTACCTTTTAAAAAATCTACCTTGATCTCACGTTGTTGGATCATCCTTGCATTAATCATTACAGATCACTGATCTTGATCTGAGAACTCAAATGCTATTAGATGATTGCTATGTTACCCATGGTTATGATACTTGTCACTTCCATATTCACTTTGAGCTTTATTAAAATGTCAATGCTGATCTCTTATCATTGATCTTGATTGCATAGATCAATCACACTCTGTCGATATTGATCTATTTAATTATACCTCCTAATCAATGGAATGTTAATCAAAATATATATGCTCATCTGTGTACCATTCATCTTTGAAAGATGATCAAGCTTTAACTTGTGGTTCATGGCTATGCCATCTATCATTTCTATGTTCTTCCTCAGGGATTTTGACTTTTTAATGTTTGTTATGGACCATTCAATATTCTTTATTTGAGAAAATGTGTTTTATTAGATCGTTATCCATAATGTTGAATACCATTGGTTGTTGAGTGTTCTTTTTTTTGATATTGCGACACTTCTCACCCTCTCGCTTGTCCTAGGGCTATGTTGAAGTTTTAACTCAATACACATCATTAGATCAATTTGGCCTGAGCAAACGTGTACCATTGATCTTTAGAAGATGATCGAGATTTAGCTTAGGGTAAAGGCTTTGACTTTTCAACTTTAATGTTGCACTATTAGATTATTTTCATGGATTAATTACAAACCATTGATCATATAGATAAAAATGATATTTAAGTTAGTGCTTGGGAAAATAAAGAACTTAGCATTATGTTTTTAGACTATGGTTTTATTTCATGTTAATAAACATGGGTAAGACCTTAGGTCAAAATATTTAAACTAAGTTTTGAGACATAATAAATGGGACCTCATGAATAATAAAATATATAGAATATATTTTTAGCCTAAGGTTTGTTGTATTAATAAACACAACAATCTTTAGGGTAAGGCTTTTATGATAAGTCTATAGTAAAAGGGACCCTTCATTTGGTTAGACCATGTGGAAATAAAAGGGACCAAGGGGGCTCAAAAAAATAAAGAAACCAAATATAAAATTTTTAAACTAAGGTTTGGTCATGTTAATAAACATGACTAAACCTTAGGATATAAATTAAACTAAGTTAATGGCATAATAAATTATTCCCATGTAAATTGTTCCCACTAAATTTGAATTTGATTCAAAGGGAATTGAGATAAGGTAATTTGAATGAGGGTTTAAATATGATTAAACATTAATTTTATTTTATTTTCAATAGACCAAAGGTTAGTAAAATATCAAACTGACATTAAGATATGAAACCCAACACATTGCCCATTCCAAATGGACTCCATTGGACCTACAACCTGAAACATATAGATCAAATGTTAGAAACTTTAGGCAAGATTAAATTAGAATTATGAATAAATATGCCAATCAAATCAGGTGTGAATGATCTTCAAATAAATATAATGTGCAAACATGATAGAGGTACTTTGATCAAGTGAATTCTTAGTTTTAAGGTACAAATTTGCATAATTTAGAATAAGGGTCCCCAATTTTTTTGAAATAGGGGTATGTTGACCTCAATAAATGGTGACTACTAGGAGAAACATAGAAATATGTTAGAATTTAGAGACTCTAGTTTTAATTTATAACTATGCTACTTATTCTACTTGTTCATGCATCATTATTAATATCATTTCATGGTTAGAACAAGTCTTGCACATGAAGAATTGGGATCAAACATCAAGTCATAGCCATATTGTGTGTGTGTGTGTGTGTGTGTGTGTGTTTTGATTCCACTAACTAATTGCCCTAGTATTTAGAGAAAAACTATTAAAATCATGACCTTAACCATTAACATTGACTTATAACATATTTAGATGTTTATTAAGAATCATGCTTTAGCTTAAGGAAGGTTTGGGCATTGCTTTGCTGCCAACCATGCATCCATAGTCCTAATAGACATACCTTTGGCTCCACTCAAAGCCTTGTTCTACTACCAACCAGGCATCCATAGCCCTGATGGAGATTACCAGAATCAAATTTGCTAAAAAATCCTTTTGAATTTTACAATAAGCTCTTATTTTTTTATTTTTAGATATTTTGACTTTCTAGCAAAGGTTGGGAACCAGATTAGCTAGGTTTTAGGATTTGGTCACATATTTGATCTTTAGATAGCCATCCTTGGCTATAAACTTTGTTCCAAGAAATTAATGTTTTTAAAGTGCAAGCATGACTATATCCTAATAATCTAATATTTCACCCTATATGTGCAATCCTTATTAAAACCAAACATAGATCAGAACAAGGTTTATAATCTCAAGGAATAATTAACCTATTTATTATTCTTTACTAGTTTATCTAAACTATAAAATTAAGATCATATTTAAATAATCCATGATCAACCAATGCTAAGAACACATTCCTGCATTCTTGAATTGTGAGGTTTCTTTGAGCAATCATATGAATCTTGGGCTAAGGGCTGTCTAGAAGAGACTTATTAAAATCAAGGAACAAAGTAGGGAAATCAAACATACCAAGTAGAAAGCACTCCAAAAGAAATAAAAAGAAATAAGAAAATAAATATATACAAACATTATGTACAAGCAAGGGATAAAAAGGAAATAAACTAAACTAAGCCCTATCTACACTACTTCTAAAGAGTCTTATAATCATTCCATGAATACTCTAGATGGGACAGTAGAGAAATATTGCTTGAGGTATTGACCATTGATTGGCAATGTAATCTTTCCTCGTAAGTTTTTTAGTTTGAAGATGTTGTCTCCTAGGCTCTTAGCAATTTGATATGGACCAATCCACAAAGGTGTGAACTTCCCATGTTTTCCCTTTGGTTTTAAGGCTTTGTCCTAGAGAAGTACTAAGTCTCATTGTCTAAATACCTTTATCTTTGAATGTTTGTTGAACCACCTCTTGACTATGGTTTGGTGTCTACTAAAGTTGGCAAAAGATTCTTATTTTGCATCTTCTATTTCTATGATGTCCATCAACCTTGAGCTTGTAAATTCTTGGTCCTCCTCCATGTACTCTTTCATAAACTTATAGGTTGGTATCTTGAATGTTATGGGGAATACGGGTCCTTGAACATATACTAGAAAGAATGGTGATGCCTTAAGAGATTTCTTGAATCTTATTCTATCTACCCAAAGGGCATACTTAAATAGATTGTGGCATATTCTTAGTTTATCATCTATAGACTTCCTTATGGCTTTCATCAAGTTCTTATTTGTTTATTCTAACACTCTTTTACCTTGAGGATAATGGTTTGATGAAAAATTGGGAACAATGTTATTGGCATATGCCCATTTCATCATCTCAAGGATATAAAGGTAGATCCATTATCATAGACTAGAGACACTGACATTCCAAACCTTATGCATATGTTTCTTCTAAGAATCTGATTACTTCTGTAGTCTTACACTGCTTGGTTGCCACTACTTCAATCCATCTTGTGTAGTAATAAGTAGCAATCAAAACATTTTTGTGATCATCTGATGAATTGGGGTTAATGACCCCCATAAAATCTAATCCTCATTGGGCAAAGGGTTTACCAAATATTACTGGCCTTAGTGGCATGGCTGCCTTGGGCTCTTTAGTGTTGAATATTTGACATGAGTGGCATTATTTCACATGTTTGTGAGCATCCTTGAATATAGTAGGCTAGTAGTAACTAAACCTAAATATCTTATGGGCTGTATTTATTCTATATAGATGTCCACTTCCTAGTTTTTCATGGAAAGTGCTCAAGATCTCAGCCACCTTTTCTTTGGAAACACACCTTAGGTAAATGTATTCAAAGTTCTTATAGAGTACTCCATCCTTGATCATAAATGAGCTAGTTTGAGCCTTAAAACTCTCTTTTATTCTTTCTTAACCCTATAGGACAATAGCCATTGATTAAAAAAATAATAATAGGATCATACCAATCATTGAGCTGAAAATTTTGTTGTTCTACCTACATAACACTTAGTTTAGGATTAGTATTAGTGATTAACTGAATTAAACATTGGCATCTTACCAATTTTGTAGTCTTCATCTCTAGATCATATTCTTGGAGAATAGACATCCATTTACCTCTCCTTTCTCCAAGTTCACATTGATTAAGATGAAATTAGTGGTAGGGTCTATTAGTATTACATGTACCTTATTTCTAAGGATATAATGCCTAAATTTATTCACTTCCTTGACCAAAGTACATGCTTGTTTGTCAATAAGATAATAATTCAATTCAACATTTTAAAAATTAGTAATCATGAAATCAATAGGATGATCACATCCATCTATCTTCTAAGTTAGGACAACTATAATTGTATGATTAGAAGCAAAAAAGTAAAGATATAAAAATTTAGCAAAGTCTGGACTTATCAACATAGGGGCTTGTCTAATTGATTCTTTGATTTCCTTGTAGGCCTTCTTGGTCTCTTCATTTCAAGTGATCTCAAAATCTTTCTTCAACATGTCATTCAAAGGTCTCACTATTTATGAAAAACCATAAATAAAATTCCTCACAAAGTTTATTTTACCAAAGAAAGACTTTAGTTCTTTCCTATTATTAGGGGGTTATATTTTTGATATTGCATTTACTCTATTTGAGTCTATAGAGATCCCCTCTTTAGTTATAACATGTCCTAAAAATTTTCCCTCAGTTACACAAAAAATGTTCTTCTTTGCATTGAGATAAATTCCATACCTTATACACCTTTCAAAGACTTATTACAAGTGCATGATATGATCTTCCCTATTCTTGAAAAAGATAGCCAGGTTATCCATGTAAATAATAATTCACTTACCTATCCTTGGAATGCATGATCCATTGCTCTTTGAAAGGTTTCACCTACATTTATCAATCCAAAGGGCATTCCCTTATAGGCAAAAGTGCCCCACTTAGTAGTAAAATAAGTCTTCATTCTGTCTTCCTTGTTCACTAGCACCTGATTATACCCTGAAAATTCATCAAGAAAAGAAACCATAGCAGAACCAAAAATAATTTGGATTACTTGGTCAAGAGAAGGTAGGGGTAATTATCATTTTCAAATTCTCTATTCAAATTTATAAAATCAATGCACAATCTAATTTCACCATTTGTATTCTTGATTAATACTAGGTTAGCTACCCAAGTGGAGTGTTTAATGGGAAACCCTATCTTAGCATCTAGTAACTTCTTGACCTCTTTATATATCATTGGTTCTAGAATAAGGTTGACTGGCCTTTATTTTTTCCTAAATGGATTTTAGGCTTATTTTAGAGGTATGGTGTGGGTTATGACCTTAGAATCAAAGATATTAAAGTCATCATAGGACCATGCTATTACATCTTTACACTTGTTCAACATATCTTTGGCTCTCTCAGTTTCAATGCTTATGTAGGTTATACCAATGTTTATCAGCTGAGGTTAACCTTGGGAACCTAGGTATATTGCATTATAGTCCTTCCCATATACTTTGGGAATCTTGGTAGTCTTATCTAGTTTGTTTGAATCAAACAATCTCTCTAAGGATATCATCCCTTTAGGGATATTATTATCACTCAACTAAATGACCTTATCATCAAGTTTGCTTTTAAATATATCATCATCAAAGGTATTTTCATTAACCTCATCAATGATGTGAGTCTCAAATACTCTTGAGATCATCATGAAGTATATGATCTACTGATCATCATTGAATATATACAAATGATTGATATTATCTGGCACTAAGGGTGAAACCTTAATTGGGCATAAGATCGGTTGCAGCTAAAGCTAGTTCATCAGTAGCCTTATTTCCTCCCCTAGGGACTGACACAATATTGAAAGCATAAAAAAATTGAATTAAGTCCCATACTTTAAATTTATATTTCTTAAGATAGTATAATTTGTATTGATATTTACTCTTGACCTGATTAACTACTAGTTCAGAGTCACTAAAAACTAATAGTTTCTTGACCTTGTGTTTGATTGTAGATTGTAATTCAAGAATAAGTGATTCATACTTTGTGAGATTGTTAGTGCATGAGAATTTTAGTTTGTAAGAGGCATTATATTCTTTCCCAATGGGATATATTAATACCACTCCTACTCCATAACCTAATTTGCATCTAGAACCATCAAAATATAATTTCCATAATCCAAGTATAGCATGAGAAGTTTTAGAGTTACATACCTTTGTGGTTTAAAGAGTGTAAACACCTAGATCTAAGTTAACCATGTTGACCCTCTCATTGGTTTCATTGTACTCAATGATCACATGCTTCATTTTAGGTTCCATGTCTATCTTGATCTAATTTAGAACTCCTTTCCAAGGTAACCACATGTGTGAATAGTCAATAGACATGTAACCATTCAAAGATATGGTCCAATCTCTACTTAAAAATAGTTCATAAGCATTAGGGATATCCACCACTTGTATGTCAATGAAATGTTATATCCTTGGTTGTAATTTGCATGTAAACATATAATAATTCACCAATCACTTTAACTCTTGATTTATCTAATTAAATCAAAACCCTATTAGATTTAATGGGAGTCAAACCTAATTGTTCACAAATACCATTAGGAATAATATTTGCAAATGCACTAGAGTCTAACAAACAATTATATAAATTATTACCAAAGATCCTAAATAAAAGTAGGAAAGGTGGACCATCTACCTTACTTTTGTGTATTGCAACATTAACATGTGTAGACTTTTGTGGTTTATTAGGTTTATTAGACAAAAATTCCAACAACAAATACCTTTTATCTATAATCTAAGTCAACTCATGCAAGGTAATGTTATCTTTAATGTTTTTCATGTTTTCTACTATATTATATCCAATCTTATTAGAAGAATTAGATGCATCAACAATTAATTTTAGAGGTACTTCCCTTAGGAGGCTCTACATTATTATCTTATGTAGTAGCAGGAGGAGTGTCAAAATTATTTGGTGGAGTTGAGGTAGTTAAAGTTTGTTTCTACTCCCTATTATTTAGAGGATAAGTCTTCTTTAGATATTGTTGAAAATCATGAATCTCTTTATGGATATCCTCATGCTCATTCTTTTCTTGGAATGGTAACTCAAATGTCTCCACCATGAGAGTTGAATTAATATATTTAGATGAACTTGAAGAACTTGAGGTACTTGCACCATTATCTTTGTTAGGTACAAATTCAAAAGTATCTAATTTTTAATGAAAAGCTTTATGTTAGGAACTTGGAGTAAAATTGATTACTTTTGTATAAGCAACTAAACATGAAATTGAACCAGAAGTAATAAGTAACTAGAAATCAGAAACAACAAACAATAAGAGATACAAGAAACAATCAATCTCGTATTAAACTCTTCTAGAATACAATGAAGAAATCTCACTCTTCCCACACCTCTTGGGTGTACAGTATTTCTCTCAAGAGTTCTCTCTCTCAATCAATTACAATTAACTCAATAACCAAGTTGTTATTCCCTTGCTTCAATTGATCTTTTTGATCTTGCACCTTACAGATCTAATTGACCTTGCTTACTTGCTTGCTTACAATACATTCCCCATGGGTCTCTTAAATAGGATCCAAGGCATACAATAATTAGAAACATAGACTCAAGACTAAAATTAGTCTTTACATGCAAACACTTTATCCTCCTAAAATTAGAACAAATCTAATTTTGGAAATGCATGCAAACACACACACACAAGTGACTGATGCCAGTCGCTATCGGTCTGCATATGACCGACGTCAGCTGATCCCTAACTGATGTTAGTCAGATCTGATCCACACTTGACCGATGTCCTCGATACTATTGATGTCAGTTACTGGGTAAGCCTAGTAACCTCCACATTTGCATAATAGTGAAGCTTTTAGCTCCATAACTTAACAATCTCCCACTTAGAGATAAATAGCTATACCTATACCTGTACAACAACATCATCTATCTTGTTTCTCTGGCTTGTTTCTCCCTCTTCAAGTTCAATCTTGAAGACTAATAAAATTTGAATGAAGATTCAACTTCTCCTTTGTTATCGACTTTGTTAACATATCTATAGGGTTCTTATCTATATGGATCTTTTTCAGCTTCAACTGTCCATCCTCCAATACCTATCGAATGAATTGGTACCTAAGCTGTATATGTTTGGTTCTTAAATGAAAGGCTAAATTCTTTGCCAAATGAATTGTACTTTAACTATCACTATATAATCTATAACTCTCTTTCTCCTTTCCCAACTCTTCCATGAACTGTGTCATCCATATCATTTCCTTGCTAGCCTCTATGACTACAATGTATTCTGCCTCTGTAGTAGACAAGGCAATAACCTTCTGCAACTTTGAAATCTAACTAACCGTCGTTCCACCAATAGTGAACACATATCATGTGGTGCTTCTCCTGCCATCTAAGTCACCTATCATATCTGAATCTACATACCCATGTAGAGAAGTGTTTGACCTTGCATAGCATAAATACCTGCTGCTGGTCCCTCAGATATCTGAGAATCCACTGAACTGCTTTCCAGTGTTCCTTTCCTAGATTAGCCATAAACTTGCTAACAACTCCCACTACTTGGGCAATATCAGGTCTAGTACATACCATTACATACATTAAGCTCCCAACTGCTAAAGCATATGGAACTTTGCTCATGTACTCAACCTCATCATGTGATTTAGGACACTGTTCTTTGCTCAACTTGAAGTGTCCAGCCATAGGTGTGCTTACCGGTTTTGCATCCTACATATAGAACCTCTCCAACACCTTATTCACATAATCCTCTTGAGACAAAATCAGCCTATGATTTTTCCTATCTCTCTTAATACTCATGCCAAGGATTTTCTTTGCTGCTCCTAAATCCTTCATGGCAAATGTGTGAGCTAATTTTACCTTTAGCTCAGTAATTACTTGCATGTGTGAACCTGCAACAATCATATCATCTACATACAGCAACATGATACTATAACTACCATTATCCAATCTAGCACAATAAACACAATGGTTAGATTGACATTTACTAAATCCATGCTCTGTCATAAACTTGTCAAACCTTAAATACCACTGTCTTGGAGCTTACTTAAGACCATATAAGCTTTTCTTCAACCTGCACACAAGTTTCTCCTTACCTTTGACCTCAAAACCTTCCAGTTGATCCATATATATCTCTTCATCCAAATCTCCATGAAGAAATGCTATCTTAATATCAAGCTGCTCAAGATGCAAATCCTCAATAGCAACTAAAGACAATACAGTCCAAATAGAAGTCACCTTTACTATAGGAGAAAAGATTTCACCAAAGTCAATACCTAGTTTCTGTGCAAATCCTTTTACTACCATCCTGGCCTTATGTCTCATTTGTCCATTCTCTCCTTCCTTTAACCTATATACCCATTTGTTTTTCAGTGCTTTTTTTTGGCTAGCAACTCTACCAAATCCCATGTTTGGTTCTTTTCTAAGGAATCAATTTCCTCATTCATGCCATGCTCCCATTGTTTCCTGGATTCTACTTGCATTGCCTCATCAAAACTTTCTGGTTCTCCACCATCAGTGAGCAACACGTAGTATAAAGAAGGGGAATAATGAATTGGAGGTTTACTTACCCTTTCAGTCTTCCTTATGGGCATTTGAGACTCATTTATAGCTTGCTGTCTACCCAAATTCTCTGTCAGTGACCGATCCTGGTCAACTCTCAATCTGCACCTGACTGACGTTGATTCCACCTGACCGAACTAATCGATGTCGATTACTATCTGACCAATGTCAGTTCCTACTTGACTGCCAATGTGGGTTACCTAACCGACATCAGTCTCTGTGTTTTCTTGTGAGTGATGTTTTTTACCCATGAGCTCATTTTGGATCATTACCTCATCCAAATCAAGATTGCCCTGCTCAGAATTATTTAGCCTCTTGAGCTGATTACTGTACATCACCTTCTCATTGAAAACTATATCACAACTTCTAATAATTTTGTTAGTTTCTAAATTCCATAATTGGAATTCGAAATCTCCAAAGCCATAACCAATGAAAGTGTACCGCATAGATTTAACATCCAGCTTCTTTCTATTTTCTTTATCAACATGCACAAAAGCTTCATAACCAAAAACTCTGAGAAATGAAAGATCTACCTTTTTACCTATTCAAGCCTCTTTTGGAATTGCACCATCTAGAATAGTAGAAGGTCCTCTGTTAATCAGGTAAACCATAGTATCTACAACTTCTGCCCAAAACTTTAATGGCAAACCAACATGCAACCTCATACTCTGTGCACACTCCATTATTATTCTATTCATCTTTTTAGCAACTCCATTTTATTGAGGTGTCCTTGGAACCATCCTTTCCCTATCTATTCCACTCATAAAATAGTAACTATTAAATTTATTGCTGCAGTACTCACCACCATTGTCAGATCTAAGGCACTTCAATCTCAAACCTGTTTCATTCTCAACCAAAGCTTTCCATTTCTTAAATGTGTCAAAAACATCAAATTTCCTCTTTATGCAATAAACCTATACCTTTGTTGTAGCATCATCAATCAAAGAAACATAATACTATGATCCTCCAATAGAAGCTACCTGAGCTGGTCCCCACACGTCTGTGTGAACAAGCTCCAACTTGTGATTCTTCTTTGTTGACCTAGTTTTGAGAAACCTTACTTTCTTTTGTTTCCCAAAAATACAATGCTCGCAAAAATCTAGATCTATGCTTTTCAAATTTGAAAGATTACCTTTTGACTTAAGAAGATTCATTCCCTTCTCACTCATGTGACCAAGCCTTTAGTGCCACATCTTTGCATCTACATCTGAAGTAGATAAAATAGAAGGAGAATAATCAGTAACACAAGTAGATAGATAAAGTGTACCTACTCTCTTACCTCTTGCTAATGCAAGTGCACCCTTGGAAACTTTCCAAGATTCCACTGTGAGAGTTAATGTGCAACCCTCATCGCCTAACTTTCCTATAGAAATTAGATTCCTCTTCAAGATGGGTACATGCATGACATCTTTCAACACCCATGTGTTGCCATTCTGTAATTTCAGCTGTACTTTTCCTTTGCCAATAATTTGACAAGGCTCACCATCCCCTAAATAAACTTTTCCAAAATCTCAATGGACATAATCATTGAAAAATTATCTATTTGGCATTGCATGGAAAGAAGCACCAGAATCTAAAACCTATGATTCTACTTGACTATCCAAAGAAAATATAAGAGCATCCTGTGCAACAATACCTACAACATTTTCTTCTTTATTACATTCTTGCTGATTTTCTTTGTTATCTTTCACCATCAGTCTTTCTTTGCATGCCCTTTCTTTCCACAATTCCAATAGATTATACCTCCATTTCTGGATTTGGATCTCCTTTCCATCTTTGACATTGATTTCTTTTGCTTGCCCTTCTCTCTTTGCCTTCCCTTGATTTCAATACTTAAAGCATTACCTGATATTTTCCATGTGCTTTTCTTGCAATTTTTTTCATTCAAGATTACACTAACAACATCATCAACTTTCAAGATATTTGAAGTAGATGCAATATTGCTAACTGTCATTACCAAGCTATGCCAACTTTTAGGTAAAGTGCATAAGATTAAGAGAGCCTTAATTTCATCATCAAAAACTATTTTGACTGAATTTAACTGATTTACAATTTCATGGAAATCATTAAGATGACTATATACAGATCCACCTTCCTGCATTTGCAAACTAAATAATTGCTTCATAAGATATACCTTATTTAAAGCTGAGGCTTTTTCATATAAGTTTGCTAGAGTATCCATTAACTCTACTATTGTCTTTGCTTGTGATAAATTAGAAATCACAGAAGATGCCAGGCTTAACCTTATAGATCCAAGAGCCTTTATATCAAGAACATTCCATTCTTCATATTGCATATCTGTGGGCTTACTTGAAACCCCACCCAATGGTAAAAATAGATCTTTCTGATATAGATAATCTTCTATCTGCATCCTCCATAATTGATAATTCTTGCCATTTAATTTCTCCATTCTTAGTTTACTTTCTTCTACCATTGCTTTGCTCCCACTCAAATAGAAACCCCTGTGAGTGAACCTGTAATTAATAAACACTAACCCACTCTACCACTTGTTAGTGATCCTAGCTCTGATACCAGTTGTTAGTAACTTAGAGTACAATTGATTACTTTTTTATAAGCAACTAAACACAGAATTGAACTAGAAGTAATAAGTAACTAGAAATCAGAAACAACAAATAATAGGAGATACAAGAAACAACCAATCTTGTATTAAAATCTTCTAGAATACAATGAAGAAATCTCACTCTTCCCACACCTCTTGGGTGTATAGTATTTCTCTCAAGAGTTCTCTCTCTCAATCAATTACAATCAACTCAATAACCGAGTTGTTATTCCCTTGCTTTAGCTAATCTTCTTGATCTTGCACCTTACAGATCTAATTGACCTTGCTTACTTGCTTGCTTACAATACATGCCCCATGGGTCTCTTAAATAGGATCCAAGGCATATAATAATTAGAAACACATACTCAAGACTAAAATTAGTCTTTACATGTAAACACTCTATCCTCCTAAAATTAGAACAAATCTAATTCTGGAAATGCATGCAAATGCACACACACAGGGGAACGACGTCAGTTGTTGTCAGTCTGCATATGACCAACATCGATCGATCCCTGACCAATGTCAGTCAAATCTGATCCATGCCTGACCGATGTCATCAATACTGCCGATGCTGGTTACTGGCTAAGCCTAGCAACCTCCACATTTGCATAATAGTGAAGCTTTTAGCTCCACAACTTAACACTTTAAAAGCATTACAAAACTCTAGACAATCGAACTCACCATGTTTTGAAGTGTAATGCACTCTAAAATAATTAGGTAAAGCTACATCACCAAGATTTATATCAGGTAAATTATTATTAGAGGATGAATCATTATTGTGGCTATTGTTATTATTTTGAAACCTATTTAAAGGTCTATTAAACCTTTAAAAAGAGAAGTTCCTATTAGATCTTTCCACACTATAAACAACTTGATTTTATAGCTAAATGAAATCACTACTTAGATTTTGAACCATCTTTAAGATATAATCATTTTCATTCTTCAGTGCCTTATAATTATGCACTTGAGTATTTCTACTGGCTTTCAGCATCAAAGCTCTTTGATCCTATGGATGAGACCCATTGGCAGAGTTGTTCAAGAATCCTAGGTTTTGGCTAGGAAGTGCATGGTTCAAAAGGAATTAGTTTAGAGATGGAAGATGATTTAAGGCAAGCATATTTTGATTGGCATTGGGAATGAAATTTAGAATAGGAAATTTTAAATTAATGTTAGGAATGTTATATGCCATTTGACCCTAGGGTTGTATCTGGTCATTAATGATCACAAATTCTGCATAAGCTAAGGCTAATGTATTAATGACCTAGGAAGATCTTTTAAGAAACATAGAAGTCATGGGATCCAAGGCATCCTTGTAGATCTCTAAGGCTAAAGCCTCATCATGCCAGTAAGGAGCTATGGTTCTAATAAACATTTTTTGGAATATAGCATTAAATGCTCTTATGGGCTCATTTGAGTCTCTTTTGACTATGGTAAACTACTAGTAAAGGACACATGGACTAATGATTTTTCTAAACTGATCAATAAATTAATTATTAAAATCATTCCAACTAGCTATGTAGTTTTTAGGAAGTTTAAAGAACCATTCATATGCAACATCTTTGAAAGTAAATGGGAGTAATCTGCATGCCACATCTTTATAAACAACATTCAAAAGTCTTAAAGTAGCTTTGAATATTTTAATATTGGTGAAGTTGGTTGAGACTTTGAAAGCCTACACTTACCTTTGTCTTGCCTAGCTCTCCTATGAACTTGTAATGAAAGAAAGGGAACCCTTATCTCTGAACATGACCTAGTCTTTATACTTGGTAATTTTACATTGAGAGCTTTGAACCCTATTTAAAATACAATGTGTAAGTGTTATGTTTACAAAGAATGATGATTAGACTTATACATTAAGCAAATTTTTCCCAAAAATATATAAAGAATGGAAAAGGACATCAATATTTAACTAAATTAGCACAAAGATGTGTCCAAACATGTAAATATGAATGATATTTACATGTTTCAAGAGAAAACAAACTCAAATTTTCAAAGCTCCAATCAATCTTTAAACAAAATAGCTATTACTAACCTCAAACACCTTGGATTCATAGATCTTAAACTATATTTGCCACAATTAAACATCAAACTTCAAAGAACATCTATCTTTGTCTAGATAAGCATAATGATTGGTTTTAACCCATTAAGATCAATGATATTTACACAAATATGCTAAAAAACACAAATATGCACAGAATACATCAGTCTCTAAACATAATTCACCAACATTAGCAAATAAGTTGAAAATTTTCAAAGGTTTAACTAAGGCCCTTCTTCTAGCTCCAATTTTGTTGATACTTAAATGTGTATAACTAGGTCAACATATAGTGTTTAAGAAACACTTCTCATATATGGATCCAAAGAATCCATTTCATGAGTTGTTGGTTGTCATAATCCTATTATCCTTGGTGGAATAGAGGTAGAATAGGTTGATTTTTTCACAAATTTACATTAGTTGGTGGTTGGGAGCCACCATGGCTTGATAGTTGATCTTTGATTTTGAAAATGATCTATGTTATTTAAAGTGAATTATGCTCAAAACTAAGTCTAAATCTAAACCAAGATGAATATTCAAAATGAAGATAATCTAAGGTGAATTGATAAAAAAAGGAGAAAAAGGAAGGGTAGGGAAAGAAGTGTTGTTGATCTTTATTTCAAACATTATGATAAAGTTTCAATTTCATTTGAACATACATTTAACCAATGTGCAACATGAATTATCATCAGCTCAAATCCTACCACACATTAGGCAAACATCTAAGGAAAGTGTGAAAAGATGCAAATAAGAACAATATTTACTTTAAGAATTTTACCCCTACAAGTAAATAACATTAGCCTAGATGCAAGAAGAGCAAAGAAAGAGAAGTTAACCTAAGAACTTTCAACTAATCTAGCATTAGCCCAAATTAACAACTCTACATTAAAAGGTGCACATTCAAAATTCATAAGAGCCATTAAAATTTGAATATGAGACTATACAAATGAGAGAGAAACCATGATAATAATTCACACAAGTAAATGTGGACAAACTTTGTAGAATTCCTTTTTTATATTAATTTTCTCAAATTACAAATAGTTTTTTTTGCTCTAAAATCTCTTTGCTTTTTACAATTGGAAATACCTCTTTATATATACCATTCATGAGGTATATAGGTTAGTAATGACAAGTTACATTTTTACATGTGTATAGGATAGCTATCTTTTCTGTTACATTATAAAATAAATTATCTTTTCTAATATATTGACCTATAGGCAATGTAATTTATAAGCTATACATGCCTTTAAAAAAAATATATTCTAATTCAAAAAATATACAATGCTAGTTACAAAAGAATATTCTAAACCCAACTAACTTTAGGACCCTGGTGCTGATACAGTCTTCTATCTTCCTTGAAAGATCTTCATTCTATGATGTTGCTTGTTGGTCAACTGGAGGTCAATAATGGGTCTTATGAACATCTCTTTTCCTAATCTCCCAAGTTATTAAGATCTTTCTTAGCTTTCATTAAATCTTGTTTGATGCTCCCAACATCTCCTATCTTTTCCTCAGCCCCTATCTTTCCTTGGCCTTAGTTCCTTGTTACATGAATTGATAAGTTATATGTTTGAACTCCTCATCAATGATAGGGCTCAAAAGACTAAGTGAGGTGGGATTCTTGATTAAGCTATCCAATCCTACTATTTAAGGTATTTAGATATGTCCTCCATCTACTTTGACCAACTGCTTAGGGCTTTGACCTTGTCAATTAACATAGCCATAGCCATATTCAGGTGGGCTATGCTGATTATCCTAAACTCAAGGATTTGATTTTTAGTCAAGACCTTGATTAAATATTTAACTTGGTAGCTTGAGGCTTATTATTGGCCACCTTGGCCTATAGACATTGTGATTTATTTATTCACTTCTTCTTGCTTGGTTCTGACTGAATTTAAGGAACTGAACAAGTTAATTATGGTGTCCTCATATAGATTGAGTTTGTCTTTTTGGATTGACAAGATGGTAGTCTCTTCTAAATTTATTCTATTAAAATATGACCTTGATCATTATAGTAGAGCCTCCTTACAGACATGTTCTCCTCTTGTGATGGGTTTCTAGTTCTCAATGGTCCAAAATGATCTCAACCAATTATTGTCCCCTATATTTAGAGTTGTGACATCAAATTATGTGTCTTTGAAGACCTCCCCTTATGTATCTAAAGTTAGATAGAGCTACATATATTACCTTGAAACATTTCTTGGGATGTCATGGCTATGGGCTTCTCTATATTGCTTTCTAGTTTTCTCTAGTTAAATTTTGGATCAAAGTATCTTTGCACATGTGATAATTTGACTTCCTTGGTTTGGTTATAATGAATACAAGGTTTAATCAAGGTTTTTATACTTGACAAAGATTTATTGAAAGGTTTTAAAATGCTCTAATGGTGATATCTATCTAAACATATGTGATATTTATTACTTAGATCTAAATTAGACTGTGTACTTATACCCTTGTATTTACCAAGTTTGCAAGATCTTCCACTTGGCATATTATACTTACGTGGCTCTAATGTGGCATCACCATGGCATCCCTATGGCATTTTGTTCATTAATATTTTAAATGTGATTGTTGACTACTAAAAATTCTACCTTGATCTTGCACCTTTGGATCATCCTTGCATAAATCAATACAAACCATCGATCTTGATATGAGAACTTGAACACTATTGACTGCTTGCTATATTACCCATAGTTATGACACTTATCACTTCTACATTTTCTCTTAGCTTTGTTGAAATATTAATGTTGATATTGAATCATTGATCTTGATTGCATAGATCAATTGCATTTCATTGATCTTGATCTATTTAATTGTACCTCTTGTTTTGTAGACCATTGATCATAATGTGTATGCTCATCTGCATACCATCAATCTTTGAAAGATGCTCAAGTTTTAGCTTATTTTTCACCACTATGCTATGTTGCATCTCCATGTTATTACTTAAGGATTTTGAATTTTCAACATTTTATATGCATCATTTGATCATATTCATCTAAGAAAATGCACTTTGTTGGATCTTGATTCACAAGGTTGAACACCATTGGTTGTTGAGTTTTATTTAGCTGAGATTATGACACTTGTCACCTTCTCACTTGTTTTAGGGCTTAATTAAAGTTTTGACTCAATACATATCATTAGATCAATATATCATGAGAAAATGCATACCATTTATCTTTGGAAGATGCTTGAGCTTTAGCTTAGGGTCTAAGCTTTAACTTTTCAACTTTAATCTTGCACTGTTAGATCATTTACATGGATCAATTATGGACCATTGATCATGCAGATAAAAATGATATTTAAGTTAGTGATCAAGAAAATAAAGAACTTAGCATATATTTTTTGGACTATGGTTTTATTTTGTGTTAATAAACATGGGTAAGACCTTAGGTCAAAATATTTAAGCTAATTTTTGAGACATAATAAAGAGGACCTCACGAATAATAAAAGAAATAACATATAGTTTTAGCCTAAGGTTTACTATATTAATAAATACAAAAATATTTAGGATAAGAATTTTATGATAAATATATAGTAAAATGGACCCTTAATTTGGTTAGACCATGTAGAAATAAAAGGGACCAAGGGGCTCAAAAAAATAAAAAGACCAAGTATAAAATTTTTAGACTAAGGTTTGGTTGTGTTCATAAACACAACTATTTTGGAGAGTTTTCAATGATGTCATGGTAATGTCATGTAAGTGTCCAAGTGAGTAGATTAAGTGAATTTATAGGCTAAGTGACAATGATAAAGTGTGTAATGTACTTTCCCTAGTATACTTGAAGTATGATTGGTTGAGCTTTAGTTTTGGCTTGGTTAGAGATGTTAAGGGATGAGTATGGTGATTTGAACATGAACAATGGGTCCTATAAAAAGTAAAGAATTATTTGAGTGATTTTTTGCATGAGTGGATTTCATCTAGTTGATCATTATTTTCATCTAAACATTTTGGGTCTAGTGGCAAAAAATCTGAGTAGGTAGTTTGTTGACATCACTATTACCACGTGTGGATGAGTCAAGGGGAGTTGGTCATATGGTTATGATCACATTAGTCCCTAGTTGTTATTTTATAAATCTAAAATCATCTGATGAAGTGAATTCAAAGATATGTGGATGAAAATTTGGGCTCTTAGGCATTTTTATAGTGTCTTCTAGATCAAATAGAGTTGAATAAGCATGTTGATGATGTTAGCATTTGTACGCATGGAGGTGTTAGAAAATAATGGTCACATGGGTTTTTTTAGTATTATTACTAGTTTATATGTGTTAAAAATTATTTATATAAATTAATAGTGATAAAAATATGCAAGTGAAAATTTGGGCTACTAGGCAATTTGACAGTGTTTTCCCATACTTGGCCAAATTTGCATGTGGCAAGAAATAGTCGAGTAAGCATTTTGATGTAGTTATATTTCACACATGTGGTAGTTTTAAGATAATATGATCAAATATGTTTGTTTATTTTTGTTATTATTTGATATGATCTAAATTTTAGATAAAGTGATGAAGTGCATCAAAAAATATGCATGTTCAAAGTTGGCCTTTCAAACATGTTTTTGACATAGTTGGCTCTATGGCAGAAAAATCTGAGTGAACAGATTAATGATATTATATATAATATGAGTGAAGGTTTTTAGATATTATAAATACATGGTTGGATTCCTATTTTAAACGATAAAATATGTTCCAAATTTGAGAACATGTAAGTGAGCAAGGTAAGAGATATGACTGTGCAAAGTTGGCCTTCCAAACAGATAATAATGGTTCCCATACTTTGTATTTTTGCACAAGTTAAAGATCAAGACCATATAAAGATATAATAGTGCATGGGAGATCATAAAATATTGATATAATAGTGCATGTTGAGTTATATGGTAAGAAGTGTATGATGTTTAATATTGAGCAAAGTTAAAAGATAAGGATCTAACGGTTCACGTTTAATCATACAATTGAGATCAATGGTGCGAGTGGAGTCAAAGTGATCAACCTATTCAAAGTTTATCTTTTTTAAAGTTTAAGATGATTTAAATAATATTTATTGTGTGTGATTTATCTAATCAAAGAGGACATGAGATGATAACAAAGTGTTTTATGTTTAACTGTGACTGTTGGCATTTGAAAATTTATTTTTTACAAAAGGAAAAAACTAGTGCTTTGCATTTTGTCCATAAATTTTGATCTAGAATGAATTTGAAGGTGAAATAAAATTAAAATTTTAAGAGGAATAAATGAAATATGTATTAAAACTATTTATAAAGTTTTAATGTATGTAAAATCAAAGATATTGAGCTCTAAAGTTGACTATGTGTTTGACTGTGTTATGCAAGTGACCTGAGAAGGATGTTTGAGCTTATGTTGATGTTGTTTTGATATCTCATTATGAATTAGTTATTTGAGATTGTTTTATACTCCATAAGGATGATATATGTGCATTATGAAGTTTTAAATAATTGTATGTAGTATTAACAAAGGTTTAGAGTGTGACTGTGTATTCACTTATGGTGACTGTGTAAACATAATGTTGTTTGAGCAAATTATGTTTTAACAAAAGAGTTTTTTGGTGACTATGATCATTTAAGGATGTCAAAGGGGTCATGTGGAATATTTACATGCATTTTTAAGTTGTCCTATTTGCTTAGTTTACTCTATGAAGTGTTAAATGGGTGAATAGGTCTCCATGAAACCTATAAGAGTTACAAGAGCCTAATTAAAAAGTGTAGTTGCTTAAGAGTGACCCATAAATGCTATGGTTAACCTATGAAGATTTTATTGAGACATGTATTCATATGATAAATTATTTAAGGGTTAAGGCATACCTAATGGTTGACCAAGATGTTTATAATCATGTTTTCTCTATAAATGGTGAAACCAAATGTGTTGGTTTTTAGATTTGTGAGAGACTGGTAAGAGGAGTGTGCATGTGAGAATTATGAAGTGAAGGAGAGGTAAAGTGACCCTTATATGAGTTCATGAGTATAAAATATTTAATACTATGTGTATGACCTGTGGGTCATTCTTTTGATGTTATAATAGTGCTCTTATAGATTGAGGATGAGTGAAAAGGTCTAGGGTGATCCAAAAGGTAACTTTGGATGCATTGAGTGTGCAGAGTTGAAGAGAGATGATATACTTTGTATCTCCATTCAATTGGTGGGAAATAAATGATAAAGATATGTGTTCATAATTTTTTTTGTGACATCTCAAAATTTAGGGGGTTTCAACCTCTTTGCAAGGTAAAACTTACTAAAGGTCTAGTTGTTGTTGCAGCTCAACTAAATAGGTGTTGTAGCACCTTGTGAGACTGTAGTCTCACTAAATAAGGAATGGTAGCTCCTTGATAAATTTTAGTTGGTCTAAATTAGTTATTATTATTATAGAAAATTAATCTAATTGCAATTTCTAGTGAGTTTTATTCCCCAAGAGGGTTTCCCATGTATGTCATTTGTTATGTACTTGATCTTGCATTGTCTTTCCTATTCATTGCTATGAATGATGTGTATGCCTCATGAATGTATGTATTGAATGATTAAGAGATTGAAGGAATTAGAATTTAAATTGGATTATCTAGGTTAATTGATTCACCCCCCTCTTAGTGACTATATCTATAACAATTGGTATCAAAGTAGGTCCTTTGGTAAAGGTTTGTTAGCTTGAAGGTGATCCAAGATATAATATGGGTAGTCATCAAGGAGGTTTCTATACTAAGTGTTTCTATGCTAGATTTGCTTTTCACATTCAAGAAAGGGAAATGAGAAACTAAGAAGGAAATGGATGAGGGTTTGTACGTACTCAGATTGTAGATATGCGCACCAGAATTTAGACATTGTGAGAACTCCTCTTTGGTTGTGGAGGATGACACCTGAAAGGGAAAGACACTAAAACATGAAAAAACATTAGATGACAAAAGGGTGGACTGCCAAGTGAAGGCTTGGTCCTAGAAGCACAAAGGCTTCTTGGAGGATGCTAGTCCACTGTTAAAAATAGAATGCTGATCAGAAACAAAAAGTGATAAATGATGAAAGACAAAAAGAAAGAACTTAAGACAAATGCGTACCTGTTTAGAAGCAATCTGCCTTTGCACAGTCGCTGACATCGGTGATATTTCTGGTGTCGGTCAGGTAAGGTCACCGATGTCAGCTAGGCTGCTGACATCGGTAGGGGAAATGGATGAAGTCGCTGGAGCAGTAGTCAGGGACGAGTTACAGGGTGGTCTTGGTCTGTAGAATGGCTTGAGGCTTCGTCTGAGGGTCTGAGGCTCTGTGTGGGATTTAGAGGGACTGTTTGGGGTTTGAGGAGTAGTCTGAGGGTTTGTGCAGAACTAGTTGGGTAGAGGGTACTATCAAGAAAGTGACTGGTTGAGAACCAGAAGCATAAAAGGGGGATGTATGAGAGGCGAGGGTCTGAGAAGGCTTTTCAGCCTCTCAGGGACAGATAGGGAAGGTCTAGGCAGTAGTTAGCTAAATAGATAAATGTAGATAAGAAATGAAATGGAAAACAACACTATGCTTACCTCTTGCTTGCTGGTTGGAGAATGAAAAAACCTATTGTTGGAGCTATTGAAGAACTTACAAATGGAGTTGTTGCTTGGAGCTGCTCTGCAAGGTACCTGTAGCTGTTGGGGGTTGTTGTGCGAGAGGGAGGAGAAGAGAATATGAATGAAAAAGTGTCAAGAGATTTCTACTTTTGGGGGGGTATTGCAATGGATGTAGGAGATGGTTTTGAAGGCTGTCGATGCTGGTAGGATCGCTGACGTCAGCTGCAGGGTAGCCGATGTCGGTGGTAGAAGAATGGGGACAGAGGTTAAAATTAGCCTCTGTCCATTCTTGCATGTTGTCGGGTCAAGGGGTCATGGGGAAAACGATCATGGGAAGGCTTAATGGGTGTGGGAGGAAGGATAAAGGGGAGATTTGGGGTAATAAAGGCTAGGAGAGAGGTGGGGTTATCCAAGGAGGGGATCCAAGGTGGCATGGGTGAGGTGGAAAGGGGGCCACTAAATTAATTATTTGATTATTTAATTTAAAAGTGGAGGGGACTAGGATAAGGGTTAGGACATAGGTCAAGGGGGGTCGAAGGGGGAAAGATGACCAAGGAGCAGACATGATTTTGGTGTCTACATTTGCCCCTTTTTGTCTTGTTGGTTGTTATTGACAAACTGCAAGACAAAAATAGGAGTTGGTTGCCCCAGGTGTGGAATGAGGTGTTCCCCCCTCAAAGTGAGAGTCGAGGCAAGGGAACCTGAGATCGAGTGTTGATTTGACAAAGAGATGGATTGAGAGGGCGAGGAACGAGTGAGAACGCTGTAATAGTCGTGATTGCGTGTATACCACTTCACGGGATGGTTGGGTCAAATTGTCGCAGGTCGAGAGTCGAGGGTCGAGGAGTGCCAAAATTGAAATAACTGGGCCCCATCATTTGGTCGTAGCTGATCAAGTTATTCAATCTAAGCTGAAGCTCCAATGGTCATCGTGTTTCAGGTATCTCGGGCTCAGGAAGTGCTCCCAGAAACACGAAAATGACACAAGTAGTAGGGATCAACCGGCTTGCGATCCTATACTTGTGAGGGTCAAAATGTGGTCTATGAATAATTGGCTAACCAGTCGTGAGATAGCATACATGCAAAAACAACCAAGGCAAAGTTGTCTTGGAAGTGGTCATGGTTGGGGGAGATAGGCATGATCTCTAATGGTCTAGCAGTTGAGATAGGCGGAGGCAAAAGTGGTCACAAGAGTGCCCCAGGGGGCTAAGAGCACCTGGTTTAGAAAATGGACTGATTGGGGGCTTAAAAAGAAGGTGGGAGGTTGCTGACGTTGGTGATAAAATTGACATCGGTGGCCAAAAGGTACCAACATCAGCATAAATCAACTGACATCGGTGACTTAGGGCACGTCGATGCCGACGTCGACAACCTGCCAAATCTGACAAAACTAGATTAGTGGCCCACCAAAAGTCATTTGCTATTGTTGCTAAAGTCAAAAAAGGAGCTCTAGATTTTAGTGAGTGAAAGTGACTTGGAGTGAGTGGATTAGCAGTGCTAGGTGGCAGAGAGAGAGCGGGTTGGATGCTGTAGAAGTGTGTGCAGGTCAAAAAAAGCTTGGAGAGACTTTGGCAGAGAAGAGATGGCAGAAGGCAGTAAAGGACCCATAGGAGGTCCACCACCAGCGGCACCCATTGTGCCACCACACTGGCGATTCTGGGATGAGGTAGGAGGGCCTTGAACCCTATTTTGACTATTTTTTGTTTGATTTGATTTTTTTTAATTTTTAGTTGATTTAGGCAAAAATAGAGGGGGGAGGGTAGCTAAGAGGGTGGGTAGAGGGTCTAGGAAAGGTTAGGAGTGATGGCCAAAATGGGTGAGGAAAGAGGGGTCGAGTCGAAGGGTTAGAGCCACATCAAGGGCTTCTAGGGGTCAGGTTAGGCATGGAGGGGCAAATAGGTGAGAAGAAAAATTGCAAACAATAGACTAACTTGAGTTGTGGTTGTAGGCGAGGTAGAGGCTAATGCTGTGGGATCGCCTCCCAACTCTGCTAACGTGGATATGCAGAGGCATGACCATCAAGGAGTGGGGTCACATGACAACAGTTGGACTAGGTGGGCTATGATGATACTATCGGGTAGTGAGGGATGTGAGCCTGATGGTGGCTCTAATCGAGTGATGGGATCACTCCACCAACACCTTCCACTTATTGATAGGAGAGATGATAGTGACTGTCAAGGACGTGTACCAGATTTTATGGCTACCAGTACACGGAGCAGACATCTATGCATGCTCATGAGAGGTGCATGACATACACATGGTTATGTTGTTTGGGGAACACATCACAGAGATGAGTTACCACTCAGCTAGTTTTGCTTATGAGCTGCTATATGCAGTAGACGAGGAGGCACATCGGTTGGTGATCCTGATGATGATCAGGATCATAGTGTATGCACTATCAGATGCAAAGGGAGGCAGGTTCTTGATTGCCATGATCAGAGTTTTGACAGAGATGCTGGAGCAGGAGATGGTGTTTGCCTGGGCACTGGTATTTTTGGCCCAGGTCTATAGGGAGCTGTGGGGGATCAGCCAGTGGCGGTGATATAGTCTATGCATTGGCCACCTCCTACACTGCTGGGCTTATGAGCACATCACGGTCACGTGACCTCTCGACTTCCCAGTAGCTATTCAAGCTAGCTTCAGGGTCGGATTCAGGTGATGGCGAGAGGTCATGGCACAGACACGGATGGACAGAGTAGTCAGAGACATCGACTACTATCAAGGGGCACTGGAGGCGCTAATCCCAGCAGATATCATCTGGAGACCATACCATGTATATCCAATTTTCAGAGACCAGGGGGAGCAGCTTGTCAAGATGTAGAGTTTTAGATGGGTCTAGGGTAGGTGAGCCAGTGAGCTCGAGAGGATACCTATAGAGAGAGTGCGGTGCCAATACAGGCTGCTACAAGATGTGTCACTCACCTTCCCACAATATAGGCAGGACGACATTGAGGCACCACTCCCATTATCAGAGGAGATAGAGGGGCTAGATTTTGAGGAGTTGCCAGCAGGACCTGGGGTGGTTAACCCAAGTTGTACAGAGGCCTACCTGGCATGGTGGTCAAGGCAGTATGCAGGGATACAAGCAAGGCCATAGCTGGACATGTAAGCAGTGATAAGGGATAGGGATAAGGCGAGGTAGGAGAGGGACGTTGCCAAATAGGAGAGAGACGCTGCCATCTAGGAGAGGGATGCAGCATGAGGATGAGTGACCATTTTGGAGAGCCAGGTCATAAGATTATAAGGGGAGCTGGCGAGGTTGACAAGGTAGGTGACCATTTTGATAGGGTAGGTCACGATATTATAGGGACAACTGGCTGTAGCCCAGGCACAAGCAGTGGCAAGATAGGTTTTTGGGGGGTAGGGCCCACTGTAGTAGTTGGCTTAGCAGCTAGCATTTTCATAGGGGGCAGGACCATTAGTGTCGGTGCAACTGACATTTTCATAGCTGTAGGGGTCAGTGCAGGGCATGACAGCAGGTCAGATGGGTCCACCACAGACTGTATCTATAGTTAGATATAATAATGCATTGGACAAGATCACATATTATGAGAGAGCCATTAGGGGGTTTCCTCAGATACAATGATACTCAAAAATGAGGGTGGAGTTGAGCCGACAGCGGTCTATGTCATGGGTGACTGCTATTAATTCACACAGATAGCGTAGATCAGAGGGGGGAGAGGATACAACATCTTTTTGGCCACTGCCACCACGACCACAGCCATAGCCTTGAGGGCAGATTTTTGACATGATGTATATACCGGCCTGTATGCCGATGATGCGAGATGTATGATATGAGAGAGAGAGAGATAGACATAGATTGTGTTTTTTTGTATAAAACCTTTTTGATATATATATATATATATATATATGATGAGATGACTTTGATTATGGACATGAGTTGTGGAAAAAATGTTATTATGGATGTGTTGATTGTTATTTGATGGATGATGTCGATATTATGATTGATGAATGTGATGATGCTATGGTTAATGATATTGATATGGATGTTTGAATTTCATGATTTAGATTATATGATGTGATTATTTAATGATGGACATGATGAAAATAATTATGCTAATGATTATGAGAATATGTGATTAGTTGTGTTGTGATTGACAGGTGACGGAAGAATGAGACGGGAGAAAGTGATGAAGAGGATGGCCGAGCTAACTCCAGAAGACCCCATGTCAACTGAGTGCTGCCTACATAGCCCTTGTCCTAAGAGCCTCAGGCCAATGTAGTTCTCCCAAAAGGGAGGAAGAGTTAAAGTTATGGATTAGTCTTGGTCGAGGTCAAGGTCATGGTCAAAGAAAAGAAGGTTTGTCCATCAGAGAGACGAACAAATAGAGGTGGTCGAGCTAACCCCAGAAGATGTCATGTCATCTGAGTGCTGCCTACATAGCCCCGATCTTAGGGCCTTAGACCAATGTAGTTCAGACTAGTTGAGAAGATTGGTCGATGATTGGTTTGGTCATATGTCGAAATGATGAGGAGAAAAAGATGTTACAGCCTTTTCCAAATGGTGTATGCTATAACATTGGTTGTGGGGTCTTTCATCCCTAGCAATTTTCCATATTTGTGATGGATGTATGATAAAAATGAATTGAGGTCTATTTATGCTTCAACAAGTATTGGTTTATGCTTAACATAAATTGCATAGTCTATAGTTTCCATGTGTATTGGTATCCATAGAAACTAGGGTGAATAGGCTATGTGAGTGGTTTGAAAAGAGATTGGAGTTGAGTTGGCTCGACAAATGATGAAGTTTGAATGTGACCAAAGTGTAAGCAGAAAGTGAAAGGCATAATTTCCCTTTCATTGACAAGGACCAGGATGACATCATAGATAGGGGTTGTTAGAACAAAGAGCCCCATTCATGCATTGCGTCATTGACCATGGTTGTGTTAGAACGGTAATTGAATCACTTTGACATTAAAGTGAGCTCGAAGTCCCTTAAGCAGGTGTTATGATAGGAGGAGGATAGGGTAACCCATTTTAGAGCAGGGATAACCTTGCCCCTTTTTATAGGAGACCCTGAGACAACTACAAGCCAAGTCCATGACCCATTTTTTTTTTTTTTTGAAAGAGTGGACTGGTCAATGCGAGAAGTCCACATAGAGATGTCATTTTTCTTGGTGGTCATTTGTGAAGCTAATCGATATGTGAAGCTTTTAAGAAAGTGGTGTTTGTAGCAAGATTTAGTCATAACCATCCTTCGAGGGAGTGGTCTATATTTTTGCTTTATATATAAGGGCTTTGAATAGCTGTCCTTCGAGGGAGCAGTCTATTAGCTATAGCAATGATAGTACAACTGTCCTTTGTGGGAGTAGTCTGCCTTTTGATTTGATTGGGTGACCTTGGATATGTTTTTGATATCTTGATTAATTTTTTTTGATAGAATTTGGAGTCATGGACAAGACTGTAGAAGTTCAAGGGCTCCCTTTTATTAGGACAAAGCATCCATACATCATAAAAGGGTTATAGAGGATTTGTTAAGGGAAATAGGGTTGAAGGAATGAGGATTAAGAGGATGGGGATTGCTCAAGAGATGAGCTCAAGTTAAATGTCAAGTGGATGAATACTCGACTAACAGTAGAATGGCCGCAGATGCAAGACATTGAGAGGCTCAAGTTCTGGCCATCTGTTCAGAGAAGACAGATGATAAGTCCCTGACCCATACTTGTGCATGATGATGAAAGGTCCGAGCCAATTAGGGGCAAACTTGCCTCGTTTACTTCAATCCATATTGGTGACATGCTAGTTTTCTTTGAGGACGAGGTCTCTGATGTTGAAATCTCATTCTCATAGATTTTTGTCATAGGCTCGCTTGATGCGATTTTGATAGACATGGAGGTGGTTGAGGGCAGCGAGATGGCATTCATCAAGTAACTCAAGTTGAGCTAAGCAATCTTGATGAAAGTCATCATTAGAGATAATGTCATGCAGAGAGATGCAGAGAGATGGGATATGTACTTTGAGAGGTAGGACAACCTCTATTCCATACACTAGAGAGAAAGGGGTAGCACCCGTAGAGGTGCAGATGCTAGTGTGGTAGGCCCACAAAGCGAAGGGAACATGAATGTGCCAGTCCCTTCTAGTGTCATTGACCACCTTCATGAGAATTTAAGTCAGAATTTTGTTGGAAGCCTCGGCCTGCCCATTTGCTTGCGGGTAGTAAGGCGAAGAGAAACTGAGCTTGATGCCAAATGAGTCGCATAGTTTTTGGATAGTCTTGTTTTTGAAGGACTTGCCATTGTCGGTGATGATTTTGTGAGGGACACTATAATGACAGATGATGTGGGTGCTGATGAAGTTGACAATTTTGTTAGCTTTTGTGGAGGTGAGAGGAATGGCTTCCACCCATTTGGTGAAATACTCAGTGGCAGTGATGATGGATTGATGACGAAGAGACGAGTGAGGGTTAATCTCGCCGATGAGATCTAAGCCCCACTGAGAAAAAAGGCCAGAAATCCTGAGCGACTTGTAAGGCATGGCTGGGGAGATGAAGCAGGTTAGAGTGCTGCTAACACTTGATGCAACGCCGAACGTAGTCGCTATAGTCTTGATGAAGGGTGGGCCAATAATAGCCCAAACAAAGAATGCACTTAGCAACTGAATTCCAACTGAAGTGTCTACCACAAATCCCATCATGGACTTGTTTAATGGCATGAGAGGCTTCAGTGGAGGTTAGACAGTGAAAAAGGAGGCCGTCAAAGCCTCGCTTATAGAGAAGACCCCCTAACATGGTGTAGCGAGCAGTGCGTTTGATGAAAGCCCGCCGCGCATTGCTAGAGAGATGGGGAGGAATGATAGAATGAGATAAGTAGTCCACAAGTTAGTTATACCAATCATCTCGTGGACTAGAGTCTATGGTGTTGACATGGTTGATGTTAGGAGAAATGTATGAAGGTAGTGGCACATGATGCACCGTGACAAAGATTCTAGATGAGGATGATGAAGATGGGATATGTGAGGCGAGAGAAGCCATGGTGTCAGCAAACTTATTCGAGGATCGAGGAATAGTCTGCAAGAGATAATGGTCAAAATAGGCTAGAAGAGTGTCAACACAACTTTTATGCCTTTGTAAAATTTCATTTTTACAGAGTTATGAACCATTGATTTGATTGATGACAAGTTGCGAGTCGCTGAAGATGTTGATGGACTTGATGCTGAGAGAAAGGGCAGTTTGAAGTCCCAAAATTAAGGCTTCGTATTCAGCCATATTATTGGTACAATCAAAGTTGAGCTTGAAAGATAGAGGCATGGGCTCACCTTCTAATGGGATGAGAATGACTCCCACACCCCCACCGAGTTGACATTTGGAGCCGTCGAAGAACATGGTCATTTGATAGACGGTGTCATTGATGGAAAGCGTGGCGATAGATTCATCAGGAAACTCGCACTGTGAAGGTTGATTGTCAGGAAGAGGGGCATCTGCCAATTGGTCAGTGATGGTTTGCCCCTTGATGGATTTCTATTGGATGAACTTGAAATCAAACTCAGCAAGAAGCATGAGCCACTGAGCCATACGCTGATTTTGATATGGCTTGGAGTGCATGTATTTAAGACGGTCAGTGTGAGTGATGACAAAAGTCTTGTGGTTGAGAAGATAGTGGTAGAGCTTGGTAGCGGTAAAGACTAACGCCAAACAGAGTTTTTTGGTATGAGTATACCAAGTTTCATAGTCAACCAGTGTTCAGCTGATATAGTAGACCACTTGCTCACGGTGATGCTCGTCTTGGTGCGCAATCATGGCACCTAACGAATGGTTGGTGGCAGAGATATAAAGGTAGAAGGGTTGGTCATCTTTAAGTGGAATGAGGACTGGTGGAGAGACCAGATAGCATTTAAGGGCTTCAAAAGCCTCCTGACAGTCTTTATCCCACTTAAAGGAGACATCCTTCTTAAGGAGATAATGAAAAGATTGGCAGTGGTCAGAAAGCTACGAGATGAAACGGCAAATGGACTGGAGCTTCCCTTGTAGGCTGTGAAGCTGCTTGAGATTGATCGAAGGTGGCATTTCGAGGATGGCATTGATCTTAGTGGGATCTATCTCGATGCCATGGAAGGAAATGATGAAGTCGAGGAGCTTGCCTGAGAGGACCCCAAAGATGCATTTCTTGGGGTTAAGGCAGACATTGTATTAAATAAGGCATGAGAAGATGATCTTGAGGATGGTTAAATGGTCACGACGAAGCTTGGACTTGCCAAGCAGGTCATCCACATAGTCCTCCATGATTTTATGGAGGAGATCATGGAAAATGTAAGTTATGGCACGCTGATAAGTGGCACCTACGTTCTTCAAGCCGAAAGGCATGACCTGATAGCAGAAAGTCCCCCATGGGGTGATAAATATAGTCTTGTGCTGGTCTTCTGGAGTGATCAAGATTTGATTGTATCCTAAAAACCCATCCATAAGAGAGAGCATCTCATGGCTGACTATGAGATCAACAAGCTGGTCAATGTTAGGAAGAGGGAAGTCATCTTTGGGATAGGCTAGGTTAAGGTCGCAATAGTCCATGCAGATCTGGAACCCCCCAGTTGCTTTGGTGACTAGGACAATGTTAGAGACCCACTGTGAATAATTGATGGGTTGGATGAAGGAGATAGAAAGAAGGCATTGAAGCTCCTCTTTAACAAGGAGCGCAACACGAGGATGCATCTTTCAAAGCTTTTGCCTAACAGGCTTAGCCTCTGGTTTGGTGACAATGTTATGGGTAGCAATGGTGGGGTCAATGCCAGGCATGTCACTGTAGGTCCAGGCAAAGGCCTTGCTATGGTTTGAGAGGAACTGAGTGTAGTCAAGCTGCTCCTGGGCGTTTAGAGATTGGCCAATCTTTAAGACGTGAGGAACATCAGAAGAAGGGAGGTTGATGTCAATGGTTGATTCATTTAACATAACTTGGGTCTCAAAAGGGAGGGATCGCTGGATGAAAGAGTTGTCGGTGCCCAAGTAAGAAAGAATGGCATCGTCGTCTACGCAGCGGACAGTGTGAATGGTCACCGACTCATCCTCTATCATGCTGGGAAAAATGAGAGGGAGAGACCTGGACACCCCATTTAGATGATAGGTTAGGGGTTCCAGGCGGATGGTGTTTATGGAAAAAAACTAGGAGGGATGGAAACCACTGACTCCATAGGTGAAGGAGGAGGAATGGGTGAGTTTGGAGGAGATTGGTCAATGGTTGGCTCGGGGCAAAGGTCTGTAGAGGCTTGAGTGGGGTCATGATATCCTAGGCTGCATCATTTCTTGGCTTCGTCATCGTTGAGTGGCTCGATGGGCTGATGGGAGCCTTGCTCATAGCGTCTGAAACCAAAACCCTTTCATGCACACCTATAAAGGTAAGTGTGTGCAAAGGTGGGGTTGCCAAGAAATGAGAAGTCTAATGTGAATGGATGGAGTGAAGAGAGAGGATTGCCATTAGTAGGAGCTTGATTGAGCCCCCCATAGACAAGATTGGTTCAGAGGTGAGGAGGACCATAAGGCATGACCATCCCCATCTGATGGTCATAACTGGGGCTGTGGTGAAGGCATCCATACTCTTGCGAAGTTTAGAACATGTCTAAGGTCAGCAAGTGATATTCCCCAAGTGAAAGTCGCTGGAAGATGTCTTTCAAGGGGTCTTTGGTAGTCGCTTGAAGAGGAGGGGTGAGAGTGACCGCCGGTTGCGAACTAGTTGAAGCTTTCGTGGATGGAGGTGGTGCTGGGGTTGATGGCTTGATAGGAATGAGGACGTCATTTGGACAGTAGGTGGTGTTACAAGTTTTGAAGGGTGAAGGGTCAATGGGAATGGTATGGACTTGCCCGTCATGCTCAAATTTCACACAATAGTGCAGGGTGGAGGGGACACAAGCCATGGCATGGATCCAGGGTCGGCCCAACAACATGTTGTATTGAAACTCTCCTTCGATGATATAGAAGAGCTCTGGGACTATGCGTGGACCAATGTGGATGTGAATGATGACTATGCCAATGGTCATGGCAGTGGTGTCATTGAAGGAGTGCAAGATTGTGTCAATTTTGGAGACGCAATTCTTGGGAAGAGCCAACTGATCAAAGGCATGAGTGGAGATAATGTTGATGCTGGCACCTCCGTCGATCATAATGCGTTTAATGCATGTCCGATCAACATAGGCAGTGATGAAGAGGGCAGCGTCCTGATCTTCTATGTTGGATGTGGGAATCTCAGAATCACTGAATGTGATGGAGGCAACAGGAGATAAAGAGTGGATGAGGGCAGCGAGTGGTTGGGGGTCCTCGGGTTGGACCTCCACTATCTGCAAGGTTCGGATGAGGGCTTGACGATGCTGAGGTGAGGTTTGGATGAGGTCATAAAGGGACATCTTCACAGGCGTCTGGTGAAGCTGTTTCAATATGGAGTCATGAATCGGCCTGGAAGAGGAAGAAAAAGAAGGCTGAGATGTGCCAAGGATAGAAATTTTAGGCTTGGGCGCTAGAGGTGGTTTGATGAAAGGGTAGGTCCAAGGAATGGCAGCTTTTTCTTTCACCTTATCCTTTTGTGACCTAGTGGTTATGTGGATAGCATTGATTTCAAAGATAGGAAGTGAAGAAGGGGTCATGGCTTGCTGGTGAGATGTTGATATGGTTAAAGAGGTTGGATGGGAAGGTGTCGAGGGTCGGTCAAGAGTGTCCTCAAGGAGAAGAGTGTCCTTCTCCATATAGTGGTGAATGATAGCCTTAAGGGCATATCAAGTCTCGGTATCGTGTCCTAGCGTATGATGGTATAAGCAAATCTTTGTGTCATCAAACCAAGAGGGCTTGGACCCGAGAGGTTGGAAAGGCCTGATGGGTGGAAGGGTTATGCTGGAAGTCTGCAAAAGTCGGTGCAATATCAATGAGTATGAGCCCACTAAAGGGTCCGTGCTAGTTGATGTGTGCGATGCCAGTGACTTTTGCTTAGGTGGAGTTGGAGGAGGTTTTCGTACCACCTTTTGGGTTGATGGTGTGGTGACAGGCAGAGACAACACTTTCTTCATGAGAGGTACCACCTTTTTGGGAGAGGGCAGGCTAGAGGTAGGTAAAGGAAGCAAAGGAGGCAACTGGTTTTGATTAGAGGTCAGAGTGGGAAGGATTCTGGTCAGGGTCGAAGGATGGGGGCCTGAAATGGAGGGTAATGGTGACGGGGGAAGAGGCGTTCACTTCTGTGGTCTAGTAGTCTTCTTCGACTTGGTTGGAAGACTACTATTGGTCAAGGTCTAGTCTAAGTCCACCTTCACTTGCGGGTGAGTGAGGGTATAGACAGGGTGAACGCCGAGTGACTTGATAGGTTTAGACGGGGTAGATGCGGGTTTAGAAGTGGGAGTCTGGGCTTTATTGAGAGTCTTGGGGGATTCTACCTTGAGAGGATTGGCAGCATGAGATGAGAGAGCATGGGCATGTTGAAGAGCCTTAAGATGCTCCCATAACCCCTGATGCTCCACTTTCCTTAAAGGGAGAAGTTTGATCTTCTCCACTAGTCAGGAAAATGGTTGAAAAGATGTTGGATGAGGTTTGGGTCCTTGAGAAGATGTTGATGGTCGTGGGACCGAAGATGAGATGGGTGTAGTAGTCTCGAACCCATGGCATGATGAAGTCATGACCAATTCGTCCTTGGTTGGAGATGAAGGAGAGGCAAGTTCTTCCCTGGGTGGAGAAGAAACTAGAGAATGAGGCTCCTCAAGTGGGTAAAGGGCAGGGATGATGGTGCCCTCCACTTTCGATCGAGGAGTAAGAAGGGTCAGGTCGTCCATAGGTAGCAAGAAGGAGGATGGTGAGACCGGTGGTGCTGGTAAGGTTGAGGCATCCTCCAAGATGAGAGAGGTTGACGGAGAACTAACCGGGGAGAGAGATTCGTCCACACGTGATGGACTGATAGATGGACTAACCTCTTGAGGTTGGTCGGGGATGAAGGGTGAGACCATATTGACTTTCTGAATGTTGTGTTCATGAGTGTTTCCAATCAAGGTCTGGACATTGTTTTGGGTCAGTGGATGATTGGGGAATGGTTGCTTGAAGATGTCAATCCCCTGATTAGGGGGGCATTGGGATTGTCTAGGATGAGGTCACCCTTTTCAAGCATGTCTTGGATTATGTTTTTAAGGGTTTTGCAATTTCCTGTGTCATGTCCTTTAACATGGTGGTAGTTGTAGAAGTCATTTTCCGTATACCACACAGGGATGGCGTGTGAGGGATAAAATTGTGGAGGTGGTCAGATCTGGGGGAGATTAAGAACCCCCTATTTAACAAGTTTTTCTAGCATAGACACGTATGATTCTCTGAGAGGAGTATACTGTCATTGTACGTATCTCTGCTGGAATTGGCAGGTGGCACTCTGAGATGTGGATGGCTCAGGCTGATTGGTTGAAGGCGAAGAGGATGAAGGTCTAACAACTACAGCGTTAGCTGAAGCTTTAGACTTAGGATTGGATGATGAAGGTTTAGAAGAAGAGGAGTCATTGGTCTTAGAGTTGGGATTCTTGCTCCACAGCTTGACTTTATTCTCCTTGATGGCACGTAATTCAAGTTTGCGGGCCATCGTGAAGGCTTCATCGAAGGTGTGGAAGGTCTGAACCCGTAAGGTGGAAGAAATATGTTTGGCACAGGCTTGGGAGAAAATTTCAATAAGTTCAAGTTGGGGTAAGGAAAATGAGAGTTGATTGATGAGGCCTCTCCAGTGAACAACGAAGTCAGCTATGGATTCGTCTTCAAATTGGTAGATAGAATAGAGGTCTGTGATCGAGACCTTCTTGGTGATGTTGATGGAGAAGTGATCAAGAAAGAGCTGGGCCAGCTGTGTGAATGTGAAGAGGGAATGGCTGGCAAGAGAGCTGTACCAATCAAGGTAGCACCAGAGAGAGACATAGGAAATGTGCATAAAAGCAATGCATCGTCATGGGTAATAAGGTAACAGGCATGTCTGAATGCCCGTAAGTGCTGTTATGGGTCTTCCTTGCTTTGAAAGTGAGAAAATTTAGGAAGCTCCCATTGATTGGGGTATGGCCTGATCGGGATAGAAGGGTGAATGGGCTCATTGCAAATTTTCTTGTATGAGAGAGCATTGTGTGAGCCAGAAATAGAGGTCTCTAGGCTAGACATCTTGTCCATCAGCATTTTGATGATGTCTACTGACGGATTGGTGGGTGGAGCACCCCCTAGATTATAAGGTGCTTGAAAGATATTGAGAGGGGCATATGACGTGGTCGATTGCGTAGACGCAACATATGGGTAGCTAGTTATCAGGGTAGAAGTTGGAGCCAAGGGCATTTGTGTTATGGGGTTGGTAGGCACAAGTTGGATAGGGGCCGTCAAAGATGGTTGAGGAGTGGCCACACTTGTTAAAGGGTAGATAGTTACTCTTGTGTTGATAGGTGCAAGAGTAGGGGGGATAGATACCACTAGGTTATGGAAAGGTGTAGGATTTGGTTGAGTTGTTTGAGGTTGAGGGGGTACCGGAACCCCCATGGAGGAAGGTCTAGAAGGAAAGGCTAAATTTTGAAGGTAGGAGATGGTTGGGTTATTGGTCGAGGTGTTGGCTTGATTGTCTATAGGTTGAATTGTAGATGCTGTTGATGTGATCACTATCTCAACTAAGGAAGTCAGCATCCCATAGATTGGGTTGCCTAAGGAGTCTCGCATTCGGCTATGTGTGAGATAGTGCTGCAAGGCTTTGACATTGAGGTCTAAGAATCATGCGAAATCTTGGTCCCCTTCTGGGACAATAGGAGTCTGGGGCGGGGTTGGGTGAGTAGGAGTTCTTTTAGTCTCTGAGTGGAACTCCATTATAGGACTGGTTATGGATGGGGTAGATGGAAGTAGTTGATGCCTCGCGTGGTTGACTAGAGCCTTGGCTTGACTCCGAGTCAGAACCATTCAAGGCAAGAAAGGTCAGGTTTTAGAAACTGTGTTTGTTTTTTAGTTTCAAAAACTCAGAATAGGGTTTTGGCAGAAAAAGGGGCAGGTTTTAAGCTTGTTGTTCTTGAGAAAAAAGGACTGTGACAGAGATCGACGTCGATTTAAAAACTGATATCGGTGATAAAGATGGCCGACGTCGATTAGATAACCGATGTTGGTGAGAAAAGGCTATCAATGTCAGTGGTAAAACCGATGCCGGTGACCGTGTTTTCCAGAAACCCAAAAGATTTGAGAGTTTTTGAAAAATAGGAAGAAGAATGTCCTCACTACCTCAAACAAGCAGATAAGAACAGAAAAGATGAAGAACACAAGCAAAGCCTAAGCATTAAATCCCTAGAAATAAATTATTAAGCTCGTGTGGCTTATGCCTTAAAGTGATGTTTGGGGAGGTTGGCTATTAGAAGGGTCCTAAAAGAGGTAGTCTATGGATGGTTTCAGGTTTGTTTAGGTGCTCAAAAGTCTGGGTTAGGTTCCGTACATGGCCTGGTGCTAAGGAGCAAGCTCCCCTCACTTCACGAGTCCAGTGGTAAGCTGGTCTCGCTTAGCCAAAATATACTTTCCCTAGAGATTAGACTCTGCCAGAGAACAGAGTGGGCTTTTCCCTTGGTGATGAAATCCAAGTAGGATCGCCGGGACAGGTAAGGTATCCACTGGGGGATGAAATCCCAGTCGGGCCTTGTCTTAGGTAAGTTTGATGTTTGATTTAGTGCAAGTGGTTTGGTTGTGTAACATCAAGTGGACTACGATTAATTCAATATGCGGTTATTAATTACTAAGTGTGGACTAAGAAATGCAAGCAAGCAGAAATGAAAGTGCAATGTGTTTTAAGCCCCAAGTCGAAATGTTAAGTTCGGATGAAAAACAAGTTGAGAAAGGGCTTGAAGGATATGATTTTTGACTAGTCTAGAAATGCAAGGAAAGAAAATAAAAGTTCTTTTTATTCCTGCTTATGATGTCATTTAGAAGAGAAGAAAGAGGTGGAAAGGGAGGAACCTAATGCACCCTATATGAAAAGAAAGAAAGAAAACCCAAGGAAGACCCTAGGGTCCCATCGGGCGTGCCAGAATGTTTCTGCACTAGATTTGCTTTTCACATTCAAGAAAGGGAAATGAGAAACTAAGAAGGAAATGGATGAGGGTTTATACGTACCTGGATTGTAGATGTGCACACCAGAATTCAAATGTTGTGAGAACTCCTCTTTGGTTGTGGAGGATGACACCTGAAAGGGAAAGACACTAAAACACGAAAAAATGTTAGATGACAAAAGGGTGGACTGCCAAGCGAAGGCTTGGTCCTAGAAGCGCAAAGGCTTCTTGGAGGATGCCAATCCATTGTTAAAAATAAAATGTTGATCAAAAATAGAAAATGATAAATGATGAAAGACAGAAAGAAAGAACTTAAGACAAATGCGCACCTATTTAAAAGCAATCTGCCTTTGCACAGTCGCTGACATCGGTGATATTGCCGGCATCGGTCAGGTAAGGTCACCGACATCGGTTAGGCTGTCGATGTCAGTAGGGGAAATGGATGAGGTCGGCCGAGGCAGTAGTCAGGGATGAGTTACAGGGTGGTCTTGGTTTGTATAATGGATTGAGGCTTTGTCTAAGGGTCTGAGGCTCTGTGTAGGATTTAGAGGGACTGTTTGGGGTTTGAGGAGTAGTCTGAGGGTTTGTGCAGAACTGGTTGGGCAGAGGGGACTATCGAGAAAGTGACTGGTTGAGATCCAGAAGCACAAAAGGGGGATGTATGAGAGGCGGGGGTCTAAGAAGGATTTTCAACCTCTTAGGGACAAACAAGGAAGGTCTAGGTAGTAGTTAGCTAAATAGATAAATGCAGATAAGAAATGAAATGGAAAACAACACTGTGCTTGCCTCTTACTTGCTGGTTGGAGAATGAAGAAACCTGTTGTCGAAGCTGTTGAAGAACCTGTAAATGGAGCTATTACTTGGAGCTGCTCTGCAAGGTACCTGTAGCTGCTAGGGGTTGTTGTGCGAGAGGGAGGAGAAGAGAATACGAATGTAAAAGCATCAAGAGAGTTTTGTTCATAGGGGGGTCCTACAACGGATGCAGGAAATGGTTTTGAAGGCTGCCGACGTCGGTAGGATCACCGACGTCATCCGCAGGGTAGCCGATGTCGGTGGCAGAAGAATGGGGACAGAGGCTAAAATTAGCCTCTATCCATTCTTGCATGCCGCTGGGTCAAGGGGTCATGGGGAAAACGGTCGTGGGAAGGCTTAATGGGCACAGGAGGAAGGATAAAGGGGAGATTTGGGGTAATAAAGGCTAGGAGAGAGGTGGAGGTATCCAAGGAGGGGATCCAAGGTGGCATGGGTGAGGTGGAAAGGGGGCCACTAAATTAATTATTTGATTATTTAATTTAAAAGTGGAGGGGACTAGGATAAGGGTTAGGACATGGGTCAAGGGGGGTCAAAGGGGGAAAGGCGACCAAGGTGCAGACACGATTTTGGTGTCTACACTAAGTAAACACTAATGTTAAATGGATCAAATTATGATTTTTGGAGTGAAAGGATGAGGAAATGCATTATGTCCCTATGGTTTGACATTTGGTAATCTGTTATGGATGGTTATTCTAATCCTCATATTCCTCTATCTAGTGTTGCAGATAAGAAGTTATTTGAGAACAATTCTAAGGCAATGAATGGTATCACTTGTGGGCTTTTAGAGATTGAATACACAAAGGTAATCCATTATACATGTACCAAGGAAATGTGGGATAAATTTAATACTATTTATGAAAGATACCCAAAAGTTAAGTTGGTAAAGTTGCAGACTCGCTGAATATAATTTGAGAGTCTCAAGATGAAAGAAGAAGATTTTGTGGATCTTTTTTATAGAGTTTATGATATTGTGAACATCATCAAAGGTCTTGGAGAGAACATTAAAGAAGATACTATAGTTTAAAAGGTATTAGGGTCCCTCTCTCTCAAGTTTGATCCTAAAATATCTATTGTAGAAGAAAGTCATGATCTTATTCAACTAAAGTTGGATGAATTGCATGGCATCCTTACTGCCTATGAGATGAGAAAAAATGATGATATACCATTGAAGAAGGAAGTTGCATTTAAGATAAAGATAAAGCCTAAGAATGAGTTATAAGTTAAGAAACCTAAAGAGGATGAAATTTTTGATACCGATGAGGATGAACTGATTGCTTTGTTTACAAGGAAATTGAAAATAGGTTCAGATAAGTATGAGGGTAAAGTACCTTTCAAATGCTTCAATTATGGAGAGATAGGCAATTTTACTAGAAAGTGCCCTCATAAGCATGATGAAGATCAAGATGAAGACAAGACATAAAATTCTGATAAGAGGAAGAAAGGTTTTAGAAAGTATGATAACAAGAAGAATTTCTTCAAGAATAATAAGGGTCTCTACACCAATAAAGACTAAAACTCATCAAATAAGAGTGAAGACAGTGACTCAGAGTGTGATCATGAAGATGAATCCCTATTCATGGCTGAGGAAGGAAGTTGATCACATCAAAAGGAGTCTAATTGGAGTGATACAGATGACGATGAAGGTGAGGTAGACTATGAGACTACATTGACAAATGCTTTTGAAGAATTGAAGATTCAGAAGAAGATTAACAAGAAGATGAAGTCTCAACTCAAATACTATGATGAAAAATTTAGTGTGTATGAGACAAGAATGAATTAAAACACCAAGGAACATGAAAATATGATCAAGCATCTTAGTTCTTAATTGAAAATCCTATCTACAAGCCTAAAATCTAAAGAAGATGAATGTTTAAGGTATGTGATTGAAAAAGAGTAATTTAAATCTAATTTAGAGAAGAAATCTTGTAAAGTGAAGTCATTTGTGAGATTTGAAAAGAGCTCAAGTGGTCTAGATAATATTCTAAGTGGTCAAAATCATGCCAATGATAAAACTAGTCTTGGATATGAATAATATCATAATAATATAACTCAAGACAAGATAAAGACTAATATGAATAAGGATAATTATAATTTGAAGACAAATCAATAGATAAGGAATGAAGGTGTTGGAATAATAAATACAAATTAGATTAGATAGACAAATTCCATGAGGTATGTAAGTTTCAATAGTTATAGTTACACATGTAATCAATTTGGGCATAAATCTAGAGAATGCAAGAGACCTATTAGAAATGAGTTTGCATGGGACTATGATGAGGGTCATCAATCAAAAAGTGTGAACAAAGTTAAGTGCTTCAACTATATTATTATGGGACACTTTTCAAACCATTGTCCACTTAAGGTTAAACAAGGTGATTCTTCTTCAAAAAGAGGAGGTTGTTTCATTTATCATGACATAGGACACATTGCAAGGTTTTTTTCCAAACAAGGTAAGACAAAATCTGTTTCCATCAAGGAGTATGGTTTGATACAACTATGAACAGAGAGGTCACATTGCTAGATTCTATAAGCAAAGGTCTACAAGTTTGAATAGGCTTAATCAAGATCCTAGAGTGCAAGGAAGAAGGCAAGTCAACTCATGGAAGCCAAAGGTGGTAAGTATGAGTCATGATGAGATTGCAGGTCTAAGTAATATAATTGCTATGGTGGATAATACTACTAAATGTGAAGAGTGTTAAGGGTTATCATTATCTTCTCATGTTGTGAATAACGAGTTCAAGCTCAAGAAGAAGACTAAGGTACTAGTTGAGGTTAGTTCTGAGCTAAGTATGGATCTAAGTGAACATCCTACCATTATTGAGCATGTATCATGCAAAGAACATTAATTTTTAGTGTCTAGTGATGAGGTTCCTAACTGAAAGGTGGATTATTTGGATGAAAAGATATGTCATGAATCTATGTTGTCTCCATGTATTGTCAATCCAATCATAGAAGAGAAGGAAAATGTTGTAGTGTTTGAGCAAGTTGATTCTCTTAAGCCTAACAAGAAGAATAACTATAAGTATTAGATGACCAAAGAGGAGAATTATTATGAGTATTTTTGGGCAACTCATAGATTCACACCATTTTAGGACATTGTGAAGTAGGGTGTCTCTACCTATGCTTCTTAATAGACATCTTTCTTGTGGAGAAGCAAGTTTGTGTGCTCAAGATCATAATGAAAAATCAGTATAGAGGGTTAAAATGGGTGTTTCCAGATGGCATAATAATATTTATGAAATTTCAAGAATAATTTGATGTTCAAAGAGGTGTGCAAGAAGTTTTAGAGGAGGGCATTGATCAAAAGGAGGTTTGTTGACCTTATTTATTTTGAGATTATAGGGTTTTTGGATATTCTATAAAATTGGTTTTCCTTATGATTTGAGGTTTAAGTATTCTTGATATATTGAATAATCCAAATGGTTGTCAAATTAATCTTCACAAAAATCTAAAGGTTTATGTATTTCAATTTATTCAAGTTTTTGTCAACATGGAGGCTTAATTATCTAGTTGGTTTGTGAAGGAAGTATGTTGCAAAGGATGATCTTGGTGATGAAAATTGATGTAATTAATGGGGAATATGAGAGTTATCTAGATATGAAATTTTAGATACTGAGATATGTCTACTAAAATTTTTGGTATCTGCAAGTTCTAGGTAGGGCTACAAGGAGTTTAGACATGCCTAGTATGAATATTTTTTTATTTTTTCTCAGTGTTTACAAAAGAGCAAGGTATTTATGTTTCAAGGAGATTTATCAAGTTTTTTTTATATCATGTTTCTTATTTGGTGAGTGGCATGAAGTTATATTGGTGGTCCTTGAGGTAGCTTGAGAGAAAAGGCTAGTAAGCATGTGTGGTGGTTCTTCATGGTGCATAGAAATATGAAGATGCTTAAAAGGTAAAATGGATCAAAAATATTAGGGGGTTCCCTCTCTTTTTTATTTGGTGATTTCAATTATATTTTATTACCTTTTTCTGTTATTTCTTCATTGGTTTTAGTGTTTGGTTGAGTAGAATGTTGGCATGGAGCAAGAAGAAGTTGTCAAAGCAAGAAGAGGTAGGCTCAGGGTAAGGAGAAGTTTGTATCATATTTCTAATGTGGTAATTTCATATTTAAGGTATTTTTAGATCCTTAGGATTATTTATTTCCCACTTTGTCATTGTGTCAAAGGGGGAAAAAAATGTATTGTAAGAGTACTTGAAGAGAGAGAAAGAAGGTGAGTTGTTTATTGCTAGATGATGGTTGTTGACATTAATGAAAAAGGGGGAGATTGTTGGATAGTTGTCAATGATGTAATTGTGATGTCATGGAAGTTTCCAAGTGAGTGTATGAATTTCATTTATATTATAAGTGACAATTCCAAAGTGTGTAATGTACTTTCCCTAGTATGTATGAAGTATGCTTGGTTGATCTTCAATTTTGGCTTGGTTAGAGATGTTCAGGGATGAGTATAGTGATTTGAGCATGATAAAGGGTTCTTATAAGAATTAAATAATTATTTTAGTACTTTTATGCATCATTTTATTTCATATAGTTGATCATTGTTTTCATCTAGACATTTTGGGTCTAGTGGTAGAAAATCTAAGTAGGCAGTTTACTGACTTCACCATTGCCATATGTGGATGAGTCAAGGGGAGTTGGTCATATGGTTATGACAAAATTAGTCACTATTTACTATGTTATAAATATTAATTCATGAAATTAATTTTATTCAAATATGTGTGGGTAAAAATTTGGGCTCTCAGGCATTTTGATAGTGTTTTTTATGTTCAAATAGAGCTGAGTAAGCATGTTGATGATGTCAACATTCACACACATGGAGGTGTCAAAAGGAAATGATCACATGGTTTATTTGAGTATTACACCTAGTTTTTATGTGATAAAATTTAGGTCCTAAAATTAATTAAAAAAAAATATATGCAAGTGCAAATTTGGGCTCCCAAGCAGTTTGACAGTGTATTGCCATACTTAGCCAAATTTACATGTGGCAAGAAATAACCAAGTAAGCATTTTTATGTAGTCATATTTAACACATATGGAAGTTTAAAGATAATATGATCATATGGTTTTGTTTATTTTTTTACCTATTTTATATTCACTAAATTTCAAATCAAGTGATGAATCTCATTAAAAGATATTCATGATCAAAGTTGGCCTTTTAGACACATTTTTGACATAGTTGGCTCTGTGGCAAAAAAATTTGAGTGAGGATATTAATGGTGTTATATCTAACATGATAAAAGGTTTCAAGAGATAATTAATACATGGTTTGGTTCATATTTTAAATGAAAATATATGGTCCCAATTTGAGAACATGCGAGTGAGTGAGGTAAAATATATGACTATGTAAAGTTGGCCTTCTAGGCAGATAACAACGGTTCCCATACTTAGTCTTTTTGCATGAGTTAAATATTAGAACCAAATCAAGATAAAAAAGTGAATGGAAGATCATATAATATTGATCTAATGATGCATGTTGAGTGAGATGGTAAGAAGTGCATGATGTTTAATACTAAGCAAAGCTAAAGGATAAGGATCTAACGATTTGTGTTTAATCATGCAATTGAGATCAACGGTGTGAGTAGAGTCAAAGTGGTTAACTTGTTCAAATTTTAGAATTATTAAAGGTTGATATCCTTAAAATAATAATTATTTTATTTTATTTATATAATAACTGATGACATGAGATTATAGAAGAGTGTTTGAGTTTTAAATGTGATCGTCAATATTTGAATATTTGTTTTTTGCAAAGGGAAAAAACTAGTGCTTTGTATTTTGTCCATAAATTTTGATCCAAGATAAATTGAAATGTGATATAAAAATAAATGTTGAATATTAATCCATGTAACATGTAGTGAATATGGTTAGAAGGTCTGAATATATGTACAATCAAAGATATTGAGATCCAAAGTTGATTGTGTGTTTGACTATGTTTTGCAAGTGACCCAAGAAGGATGTTTAAGATTGTGTTGATGTTGTTTTGATATCTCATGATGATTTATATATTGGGGAGTGTTTTATACTCCATAATAATTATTTATGTGTATTATAAATATTTTAAAAATAAGAATGAAGGTTTAAAAGTCAACTGTGTATTCACTCATAGTGACTGTGTGCACAGAATGTTGTTTGAGCAAATTATGTTTTAACAAAAGAGTATTTTGGAAAGTGCGATCATTTGAGGATGTCATAGGGGTCATTTGGAATATGTAAATGAATTTGGAAGTGGTATTATGTTCTTATTTTTCTTTATGGATTGTTAAATGGGTGAATAGGTCTCCACGAGACCTATAAGAGTTACAAGGGCCTAATTGAAAGGTGTAGCTACTCAAGAGTGACCCATCAATGCTATGGCCAAACTATGAAGATTTTATTGAGATGTGTCTTCATATTATATATGAATTAAGGGTTAAGGCATGCCTAATCTCTGACCAAGATGTTGATAATCATTTTTACTCTATAAATGGTGAAACCAAATGTGTTGGTTTATAGATTGGTAAGAGGAGTGTGCATGCGAGAGTTGTGGAGTGAAGGAGACCTAAAGTGCCTAGTAAATGAGTAGAAAAGATTGAGGAATATGTGTATTATTTGTGGGTCATGTTTTTGATGTTATAATAGTGATTTTGTAGATTGAGGATGAATAAAGAGGTCTAGGGTAATCCAAAAGGGGGCTTTGGATGCATTGAGTGTGCAAAGTTGAAGAGAGATGATATAATTTGTATCTCCATAAGAATAATAAGAAATTAGTGATAAATATATGTTTTTTTCATATGTGTTATTGTGGCATCTCAACATCTAGGGGTTTGTAGCCTCCATGCAAGGTGGAACTTGCTAAAGGTCTAGTTATTGTTGTAGCTTAACTAGACAGGTATTGAAGCACCTTGTGGGATTATAGTCTCACTAAATAAGGGATGGTAATTCCTTGATCAATTATAGCTGCTCTAAGTTGGTTCTTATTATTATAGGATATTAGTATAATTGTAGACTCTAGTGGGTTTTATTCCCCAATAGGGTTTCCCACGTATGTCATATGTTATGTGCTTGATATTGTATTATCTTTCCTATTCATTGCTATGAATGATGTGTATGCATCATGAACATATGTATTTAATGATTAATATATTGAAGGAATTGGAATTTAAATTGGATTATCTAGGCTCATTAATTCACCCCCTCTCAGTGATTATACCTCTAACAAACTAAACGTTAAGATAGAAATTAAACTAAGTTCATGGCATGATAAATTATTCCTACATAAACTGTTCCTACCAAATTTGAATTTGATTTAAAGGGACTTAAACTATAAAGGTTTCAAGATGATTAAACATGAATTTTATTTTATTTTCAATATACCAAAGGTTAGTAAAATATCAAATTGACATTAAGATATGGAACCCAAGACATTGCCCATTCTAAATGGACTCCATTAGAGCTACAACCTAAAACATAAAAATAAAATGTTAGAAACTTTAGGCAAGATTAAATAAGAATTATGAACAAATTCAATGTGGATGATCTTCAAATAAAGATAATTTGAAAAAAATTCTAGAGGTGCTTCGATCAAGTGAATTTTCAATTTTAAGGTACAAATTTACATAATTTAGAATAAGGGTCCCCATTTTTTAGAAATGGGGGTATGTTGTCCTCAACAACTAGTCTATATCCATTTAGGATATCTACCATAAGGATGTGTATAGTCATCTTCACATGTGGATCAGATGTAAATTATATGTGCATGTCATTTATATCTCCAACCATAGGTACTACTATTTTGTCTAACTATAAAACCATCCTCTTGGATAGGCTTGGAGTTAATCCAAGATTTTGACAAATATAAGGCATTATAGTGGCTAAATCTCTAGAATCAACTAAACAATTATGTGATGGTTAAAAAGGAAGGAGGAACTTATATCTTACTCTTATATATGACATTCATATGAATGAATTTTGGCTTCTCTATAGCGAACTTCCCTATAATGAACTTCCAAAAGGAGCTCCTTCTGTTTAGTAATCTAAGCTAGTTCATGAATAATGATGTTTTTTTATCTTCTTCATGTAATCAATGATGTTATATCCTCTTTTTCTCCATTATCCCTTATTTAGGGGCTGATCATTCCCTTTTAGGGGAGGCATACTATTATTTGCCTTTGGATTCAGGTGAAAGTCATATTATTTGGAGGAGTAGATGTAGTAAAGGGATGCTTGTTCCTCAAATTGTAATTAATTATCTAAAATTGATGAAAAGCATGTAACTCATCTGAGTTATCCTCTATCACATTATCATCTTCACTTATAAAAGGAAACTCATGAGTTTAAAATACCATAGGTATGCTTAAGGAACTAGTATCATGGGAGAACTCTAGTGGATTATTCATTAATTCTTGCCTCACCATCTCTCTCAAGAAGATTTTAAATGCTACAAAAAAATAAACATAGTCAAGCTCACCATGATATGATGTGTTATGAACCCTACACAAATTGGGTAAATATGTCTCCACTATGTTGATCTGTGGCAACTTATTGGCTTTTTTTTATTTTATATTAATTTTAGGCTTGTTAAAGGCCTACTATATCTTTGAAATCCAAAATTATGATTATTATTCAAACCAGTAATATTACCTATCTTCATTTTCATGCCCAACAAGTCATTGATTAGCTTATGAACCATCCTTTATATATAATTCAATTCCACTTTGGTAGAATACACACCCTAGGCAACTATGATATTGGATGGGAGTGAATGTTGACTCTACTGATGACCATTCATTTATGAAGGGTTATTCAAGAAGCCATAGTTCTAATCTGGTGTATGTTGTGTCATAGGAAGTAGTATATACAATTGATTCTAGTTGAATGCTAAAACATTCTAATTCACATGAGGCATCAAATTCAAAGTTGGGAAACCAACATTGAGGTTGGGAGTGCATAGTATCTAAGGATTTAATTGCCTATCAATGTTAATCGCTTCTTCATAATATAGTGTTAGAGAGTTAGCAACAAAAAGTGCTTCATAGAAATACTGTAGTAATTAGATCTAGGGTATTATTTTACATTTTGAACGCTACTGGCTCTAGTAGTTTATATTAAACACTTATCTAAGTGTACATATTTTTAAACCTCAGATTAAATGCATAGATCAACTCATTGGGATCCCTCTTCATACTAGTAAAATGATGCTACACCATACTCAAACTAGTAACCTATTTGAATTGGGAAAGGAAAGTGATTTGAGATGATTTAAATGAAGTAATCGAGTTCTCTTATGAATTGAATAACTAATCACAAGCAACATCTTACAATGTGAATAGAAAAATACTACATGCAATATCTTCATTAGTAACATTTATGTATGTATGTATGTATGTATGCATGTATATATGTGTGTATATATATGATATGCTCCTCTACCATCCTTCATCAAAGGGGAGAAAGAAGGTAGGTAATTCTCTAGATTCCTTGGTAAATTATGCACATCTCCTAAGTCTGAAATAATAAAAAAGACTAACCAAGTCTGAGCCATAGGATGATCAATGGGCTTGAGGTTTCTTATTGGGGAAGGTGTCCTGACCTAGGGTATTATGGGAATAATTGGTGTAGATATAGGCCTTCAATGGATTGATAAAGGTGAAACTAAAATATTGGCTTGGGATCTATACCTGATTAATCTCTTGGGTGTCTCTAGTACAACTCAGATGTAGGGGACAACCTTTTCTAAGAAAGGTCACATAGTGAATTTGTCCCTCCTTCTAGTACCAATGTTTTTGATGATGTAGTTTTTATGCACACTACAAATTCAAGTGAGATAACCTCTAACATTTTAAGATCTCAATAGAGATAAAATCCACTCTAGGGAATGAGTTTTAGGTATGGGATGAATAGCTAGGTGGTGGAATAATAGGCTGAGCATGGAGGATGTTAACCAAGTGTGAATGGATGAGTGAAACCTAGAAGTTAAAACCTAATTAAGTTGTATGGATGGATTTTATTCTAAAGTGGGTAAATCTAAAAAAAAATCCAAAAATGGGGAATGGGTAGATTACAAAATAAAGTTCTATGATATCAAGAGGGATTAGTTATAGGCTAGTCTCTTTTTGGATAAGTGTCTAAAACTAATGCTTGTAGCTTGTAACTATTGCACACACACATGCAAACATAGCTAAGGAGTAAAAGGAAAAGATAATATAGCATACTCTAAGATATCAACTAAATGTTGTTCTTATTTAGAGTTGTTGCATACCCTTATTCAGAATATTATAGCTTAGATAAAAAAGGTATCTAAGGTAACTATTGTTCAATCCTATAAAACTATATCATGTAAAACACTTATACACACTCAAAGAAATGAAATAATCAACATAATTGCATAAAATCAATGATATATTCTAATCATCCAATAGCTATTGCACAATTTATATCAACATACACTAGTAATAACAAGAATAAATTCTTTGTAGCTTTTTCAAACTTTGAATTAATGAATCAACCATCCAAGAAAAGAAAAAAAAAACTAATTACACAAAATTGAAAGAGAAAGACATCAACATAGTTGCATGATAATCAAAAATATTTATTCCTATACTGATAAAAAGTCCATTCAACCTCCTCCCTCCTTTGAAAACAAGAGGATTACAATATAAATATATTTAGGGATGGGTCACCTCATCCTCCAAATCCATGTAAAACATTAAAATTACATGTTAATGATAATTAGAATGAAAGTTCTAATGTAAATTTTGCATGCATATTTAAACCAATCAAAATTGAGTCTTTGAAATAAGACTTATTATAAAATCATGCAAAGTGTACATGTTTACAAGACAATTTAGTCAAATATTACATGTCTTAGTTCCATTGCTAATTTACATGAAAAATACATATAAAAATAACCAAAGAAAACTAAGGTTTACTAGATGTTGGGGCCTACATGGTTTAAGTCAAAGTCATTAGAGGTACTGTAATGGAAGGTGTAGTTGAAATGGATGATCCAACCATATCTTATTTCTTCACTTTTAGTTATTGGTAGTGCTTATATTTGACACTATGTTGAAACCTTATTGTATCCATATTCAAAAGAGAGGACCTATGTACCCTAGTGACTTACACCAATAAGCATTTATGCTCAGTCTTGGTGGCCCTGAACTCTAACTAAAATATATCTACCTTTCTAAATTTCTTCCTATAAAATCTTAGTTATTATTCAATGTCTTCTAGTGTGCACCCTTGAAAACTCTACTTAAAATTGGTGGATGCCTACTAGAGTAGTTGGTCAAAATTAGCCCTACTTATTAATTTACCCATGGGGTCTAGGACCTGGGATACGTTAAACTCATCCAAAATTTTTAAGACCCACTTTTCATGTTTAGCTAATTTTAGAATCAAGATTTGCACAATCAATACCCAATCTTAGACTTTTGATGTCCTGATGACCACTAGATTAAGAGCATTGACTGATTCTAACGATGTCATCAAATCTAAATGGATTAAATCCTTATAAGTGACATATAAAATTAATATTCTTCTCATATTATTTTAAATAATTAAATAATTATGAGATTTTAACAATGTGAGGAGATAATTCAGCTCTCATTAAGCTAATAGTATCCAAGATATTATACAATTAGAGAGCTACATTTTAAACATCACCTTTAATTACTCTAAAGAATTATATTATCTACTATTGCTCTCTTATTTGTTCTAGATCTTATTGTATCTCTTGCCTATCTTTTTAAGAGCCCTCATGAAGTTCCAACAAGGCCTCTATATTTACCTAAAGATAAGATTTAAAATCCTCATTATATAGAGACTGTTTAAGTCTCCTATTCTTTCTCTTTGATAGTGATAAAACATCTTGTCTTTATTATAAAACTATTCCTATGCTAGATTCATCCTTTATTTTCCTCTTCTTGGCCCTTTGGATAATTTCCATCAACTTATAAAAAATGGAGCTCACAATAAGAAGCCCAGTTATTGTCAAATTGGGTCTTTGGGAATTTTAGGCCTCTAAGTCTGCAACCCACTATGGGATTACCAAATGTGTAGCATCTAATATATGAGTGTCCTTAGTAGTGGTCACTATCAAAATGTCTTTTGAATCCTGCATTAATTCCTCTAAATGTAGTGATTCTATCAATGATGGAAAGATAATCTTTCGCTAGTCCACATCACTAAACTGAGGCATTAAATGGAAAATATATGTAGGATTCTTATTCCTAATTTTTATAAAGGGGATAATTGAAGTATCATGGGTGCTAATGGATGAAGGCATGGGAAAACATGATTGAGTGAAAGACATATAAAATTTAACACTCGTAAGGTTTCCCATAGTTTTCTTAAAATGAACATTTTTAGACTTAGGAGGAGCAAGGGCAACAATAACTGAAGTAATAACAAGGGAAGTAGAAACCATAGGATATGAATAAATAACCCAAAAATATAAATAATAAGATCTGTATAAATAATAGGAATAATAAGAACTATGGGAATAATGGGAGAACTAGGGGTTGTGGTAATAATTATAACTAAATAAACAATAGGACCCAAAGGAAGTGAAGTAGTAGTAGTTGGAGTAGCGGTGACCTCACCTGATTTGTCTACCTCCATTAATGTTTTTCCTTTAATCCCTTAAAGACTTAATATTTTATCTCTTTTTATATATTCATCCTCATCCTTAGGATTAGTTGATGGTGCCTCCATAGTTAAACTTGTATGCAGATGACTATAGATAACTATATGTATAAGTAGGGTAGAATAGGGATTAATAACCTTAATTATGCATAAATTGTTATGAGTTTATTTGTGTGTATTTGAATTTAATTTAAATATAGTGGATAAATGGATGAAATTCATGTATAAATACCAATATGGTACTTGTGCATGGTTTAAAAAAGGTCTATGCTGACCCTAGGTGTCTTAAGAATTAAAAAGATATCTGTTGGAGCTCAAAAGAGGGAAAAAGACATTTAATTCCTAAACAAGACAATAATGTTGTGGCTCTCATGTCCATATTATCTTAACATCCAACAAAATCATAGACTTGGGAGAGATAATCAGCTCCAATTTGATTCAGTGAATCATACATCTATAAATTTTACCAAATGGTAACTTCTATATGATGTCATATGTGGTAGATGTTGTGACTAATATTTTTCATCTAACATGAGAAGAACCCTATAAGCCATCCAAAAAATACCCAAATCATAATATTTGTGATGAATTTAATGTCTTCCATGTGCACAGGCTCAAAAAACAAATGAAAAGGTTAATAAAGACCTTTTACCCTATGGTATACTAGGCCATATATGAGGAGAACATGCCCAAGTTGTCAGACCATATAAATAAGACTATTAAAAAATGGGTGATTAGTGGTTTTATCTTGAATACATTATAATCAAGATATATAAGGTACTAATCCACACATTTTGTACTTACCTTGACTTGTGCCTAATAAATTGGTTGAGTAGGAAAAACACGCTCAATTAGTTGATCATGTGGATGTTGGTTTATGAAGGCCTAATCAGGAATCCATCCACCCAACCCCTCTTAGAATTGGATGAATGCAATATACAAGGTGAGAGCAATTCCAATCTATTAGAATATTAAGGATACATTTTAAATTGAAATGGGCACCACTTAGGCATTAGAACACTAGGAAAAATTTTAGGGAACATATCAAAAGATATGAAAGGAAAGTGAGAATAAACTATGGTCACCAATCCTACATTCATGACCATGTGTTCATGAATGTAGAGGATGGCACATAGATTGCTATTATAAATCGAAGGGTAAACATGTCAATGATTTTAGCATAGAGGATCCAATATTATCCCATAATTACTAAATAATATGAAAATTATATTGAAAAGGAGAAATGGTTTTCTAAACATATTCATGGACCTCCTACTCCTATAGAAGTAAACATACAAGAGTAAGTTAGCCCATCTAGGAAAGTATATGCTGAAGGAAGAGTTGAGATTATTCCAAGATCCCCTAAATACATAAGTTGTTCTTATAAAATGAAGGGTAAACATGTCAATGATTTTAGCATAGAGGATCCAATATTATCCCATAATTACTAAATAATATGAAAAGTATATTAAAAAGGAGCAATGGGTTTCTAAACCTATTCATGGACCTCCTACTCCTATAGAATCAAACATACAAGAGTAAGTTGGCCCATCTAGGAAAGTATATGTTGAAGGAAAAGTTGAGATTATTCCAAGATCCCTTGAATACATAGTTATTGTTACTTTTCCTCAACACATAGTGAGGAGAGACCTACAAGTCCCACTACAATAATTGGAATATTTTCTATGTTGCCATTATCTCCCTTAACTATAACAAAAAAAGTAAGTCCTCCTAATTTATTATCTCATGTTTCTATTATTTCTCTTCATATATCACCACCTATTATGACAACACCACCAAAAATAATGCCTCAGTATTCTAGGAAACCACCTTCACTCCATGTTTCATCCAGTGGTCACTACTCCACACATTTCATTTCCACATGTTACTACTATAGTCCTTTCATCTCCCATTCCACATTCTATAGGGATAGCCCCTATTAATCCTAAACCACAAATTAAATATAAAAGGAATCCCAAGACTCCTCATATTTCATGATAAAAGGTGGAAGTAGAAGGGAAACAAATAGATGATCCTAAGGAAAGGGAGGATAGAAGAAAAGGTAAACAAATACCAGAACCTATACAAATCTATCATAATTAATAAGAGGACAAAATATGGGTCACTAAAGAATAATGAATGTCTAAAATACACTAAATAAATAGAGTTATTTGATGAAACACAAAAATTAAATGAGTGGATAACTAAGGAAAGTACTCAGTTTAGATGAATTAAGATATTAAGTGAATTTAAAGAGCTTGACTAAGGAGATGCTAGCTTGATTCCCATTGAATTGTTGTTATATAAAGAAGGAGAAGTAGAAGGGGATGTAGAGTTAAAATTGCAAGCCTCAACATAGGGGTCATCATCAACTATACTCACATGATCTCCATCTTAGTCTACATTGATGAGAATTATAACAACTATTACCCCAGCTATCCCATCTCAGTTGTAAGTACCACAATCCCTCATAATTTGATATATTCCTCAACTACTACTACTACAATTGGTGTGGTATATACTATTCAGTCTCTACATTCTTTGAGCTAATAAAATAGGCCTCAAGTAGTTACACTATTAATTTTGTCCACTATAGCCCAAGTTTCCACTACTAATCCTCTTACTACTATTATTACTACTATTACTTATCACCCCAATGACCTATTCATTATTTAGTATAACCAATTCTTAGTCTCTCAAAACATTAGTTGGAGTAAATTTTGAAAACTTGGCATATACCTCCATGTTTATTGTACATGCCACACCCCCAGGCTATCTACACAATTGGGAATTCCCATTGGCCAAGATACTTAGAAAAATTCCCCTATAGTTTGAGTGTAGAGGGTAGTTAGGAAAGATAAATACATTATTGATACACTAACATAATATCATGTTAATATATGGAGGAAGGATATAAATACTTTTCCTCTATTAGGGAAATCTTCTCCCATAGCTATGCATCAACCATATAAATCTTCTTCCATTCTTGAAATTACATAGAAAATAGAATAATAAGTTGCATTGAGAATTCCTCCATGGATTAAACACTTTAAACAAGAGGAAGCAAGAAAGCAAAACTAGGTAATTGTCGAGTAACCAATAATCAAGTTTCACTTTGATAAGAAAATGAATACCTTGAAGAAGGTTAAAATAAAGACTGTGATTATTGAAGGAGAATATGCCAAGTTATAATAGATAAAAGACAATTTATTTGATAAAGAGTAAAAAATTAAATCCTTCTAACCTAAATAGATATAGGGAGGACCCTTACAATTTTTTAGATGCTATTGGGGGAGTAATCAAAGAAATGTTCAAAATATATGACCAATCACTTTAGAAGTCATTAGAAAAGAGAACTATTTAGGCTACTAAGGAAATAATAGATAATTGGTAGGGGTAACTAAAAACTTGTATGAGACTATTCATTTAATAAAGTTAGCTAAGACCACATCCCAACCTAAGTGGGTAGACATAATTTATTTATTCAACAAAATTTATGATATAGAGGTCAAGATTCACTTCTTAATCTAGGTGACTAAAAATAAGGTGTATTCCCACTTAATTATAATAAAATCAATACAAAATACATGGGCATATAACTATGTCATTGCCAAGAGAGATGGTCTACTATACCGACATCAAGAAATGATAACTCTGGTACAATAATTTTTAAATCAAGAGAGATAATTAGTATTTATTTTGAAATATAAGATAGTTATTGAGGTAAACATTCATCTTGGGTAGTTATTTCAAATTCCCATTTTTGAGAATCTCCTTTGAGTTATAAATGATAGCTTTTTAGCTAAATTTAATGGCACTGTCTACAAAACCAGTGATGAAATTATTCAACTAGTAAATTTTGTTAGAGACTAAATTATAGGAACTGAGACACTTCATGTGGAATTAAAATTTGCATTGGTCACACATAAGAAGTTGATGGACAAGATCCTAAATTTTTTCAAATGGCCTTTTATTTATTTTAAAGTTATCGATATCGAATTTTATGTTATCCATGCATTATATCTATAGATGGAGGTAGGAAAGTAATTAACTTCAGTATTAGGACCTGCATAGGCATCTCCTCAAGGTACTTAGTCTCTGAGATATACTCTAGTAAAAACACAAACAAAGCGAACATATGTGCCACTTCCAATACTCACTACCAAAATTACATTAGTGACAACTCTTGGCATATATATAGTAAATAATATATATTCCATTTGTGGCTCAAGTTATAATAGTAGGCTTGTCTACTTCAGTTTCTACAATAATTACCCCATTGTTTCCTTCTTCTAATGGTACCACATTAACACCCTTATAAATGTGTGTGTGTGTGTGTGTGTGTGTGTGTGTGTGTGTGTGTGTGTGTGTGTATTTTCATGTTTTATCTAAGCTGCAATGTTGGTTCCAAATTTATTTTTCACACATATATTCTATTTTAGCTACATAATTCTATTTTGAGTGAACATCATTGTACATGCATGATTTGCATGAGAGTTGACACATCATCTATTTTTTTAGATATGTATTTTGAGACTTTGTTTGAGAGATGATATATCCCCACCCAAGCTTATATATATTTTTATTCTCTCTATCCCAAATGGAGGACAATTTTGGCTATTGAAATTAATAATAAATTATGAAGAAAGTTATGTAATTGATCTTGATGTGCAAATATTGATTCTTATCCAAACATGTATATTTTATAATAAGTTCTATCATTATGGTATCATAATTTTCTGGTTATGCATGAGTTTTATTTTCAATATATTTATTCTTATTGTGTTATTTCTAACTTGAATTCCTTTTGTGTATAAATCATAATCCCCCTTTTAGATGTGCAAACACAATATTACAAACATGGAAACCTTTGATTTTATATGATTAAGTTTATTATATTATTGTTTTCTTGGATTTATAACTATGCTTAATTATTGGTGTGATAATAACATCTTGAAATGAACATTTGTTTATGATTACTTGTCCAACCTTTAGTTCAAGTGCTAGTTTATAAAGGTTTTATTTTGTTTGATCCACATGCCTTCTTTTCTATTTTACCTCTCCCTCTTTTTTTGAGTTTTTTTTTATCAGACCCACCTTATTTTATAACCATAATATATCTATCCATCACAAGCAAATTTAGGTTCAACCATATCCAAACCCATTTGTGGTAAAAAAAAAATGTTTCTCTCACTATTATTCTACCAATAAGTTGTTTATAAAACCCAATACCGAACAACTCATGCATTGGAGTTAATTTTCATTCATAGATATTGAAATGTTACAAGCTACCTCATAGGGATCCTTAGGGTTCATAAAACCTAATAAATAGGAATTTATCTACATTTAGAAGGAGGGCCTTGCACCTATACCTCTATTTATTTAAAAAGATTAATTGAGTTGTAATGGAAGTACTTAGAAGATTAACAAGGTCTACCTCATACACTAAATTATTATACACACCTTTGGAAGTCCATAAAAACATTAGGTATAATAAAGGTATCTCGAGAGGACCTAGGGCTCAATCATTACCTCCAAGAAGACAACCCCATATTCCATGTTCCTAATGGCCCAAGATCTAACCTGGCTAATTGATTCTACTATCAATGTCACTGGAGATAAATGATTTAACTAGAAACCCTAAGAAGTATCTTCCTTCCTTCTCTCCCTCAAGAGGTTGGACTACTGAAGAACACATAAAAACCTTCAAGACCACTATGAGAATATTAAATTTAACCCAAGAATATGTGGAATGTTAAATTTTTCCCTTCACATTGTAAGATGCTACCTATGACTAGTTTCTTAATATCCAAAAAGATTTAATTACATCTTGGGATCAATGTCTAATCACCTTTTTGGCATAATTTTCTGAGTCACCAATGTAAGTGTTATTTACCAACACTTTAAAATCATGATAAGTGAACCAAATGAGCCAATTAAAACATTTAATGCTAGGTTTAAAAATATGTATATCTATTTTAAAATTTATTATAATCATACTAAGGCATTGACCCTTGAAATGACAAGAATGCCTTGGACCCTATGACTGCTATTTTTATACATAGAGTTGTTAGTATTGATATGCTACCTTTGAATTATGTTGAAGATATCAACATTGATAAAAAAAATTGAACCCTCAGCTACAAAAATTTCCCCCACTTAGTCTTGGTCCTGCTTTCTTAGATTTCATCTAATTTCAAACACAATTCAAAATATTGTGGCCCAAAACTAGAACTAGGTATAATCCTACGTGCCTTTATCCCATGCTCCACCCAATCAACATCTTATCTTTCTAAAAAATTATTTATTTTAACCAAAAAAACAAAATCAATCCTTGATACCAGTTAATATAGCTACTACATAGGGTACCACTTCCGAATCCACAAAGACAGTATTGGAAGCTATTCAGAGGATGGTGCATAAATTAAGCAATGGTTTTTTTAACATTTTGCAATACATGGGTAACACTAGTGGATAAAATATCAATAATATATTTAGGTTTTATAGGTATAACATGCATTTTAATAGGTTTAGAAATAATTCAAAGTAATAACCACCTAACATTGTGTCGTAAATAAATATCATGGAAGCAACTTTTATTAAATAGTTTTAAGTTAAAAACATAGTAGAACATGGTGAGTTGGACTGCATAGAGTTCTACACTTTGATATATATATAATAAGGATATGGTCAATCATGATGGTTTTACCAATCTTATAGAACCATATTACTCTACTGATATAGGACATATAAGTAAAATAATGGTCTTTGGAACATATGACTTATCATTCTAAGTAAAAGATGAAAATGAACCAGAACATACTACATATGAGATCCATGTATTCCACTTGTTTAAGAGTAATAATTACAATCTAAGGAACAAATAACCTATTACCACTTTAACATGCTCTATATTCTAAGGCCAATAATAATATGCCTCCCCCTAAAAGGGATGATCATTTGTAGAGTTTAGATCCACAAAGTAGAGGTGAGTACAATATTGTTGATGACATGGAGAAGATCAAGACTAATATCACCCTACATGAACTAGCCTAGATCACTGAGCAGAGGGAGTTATTATTTAAGGATTTGACTAGGAGATCTTATACATATAATAAATTCAAATTTATGCATGTAAACATGATAGTATTTAAATACAAACGTAAATTACCACTATTACTATTGATTGTATAAATACTCAGAAAGAATGTACACAATTATTTGGTTGGCTCACATGCCTTAGCTAATGTGATGCCAATAACTATGTGCAAGAAGCTAGGTTGAGCCTCGATAAGACAAAAATAGTGGTCCTATAGCTAGATAATTTTTTGTACCATGCGTTAGAGAATTATAAAAAGTACACATCTAGATGGTATTAGAGCCACATGTATAATAATACATAAATATTATGGTCATTGACATTATAAAGGATTATGGTTTTACATTGAGCCATGATTGGTAAAAGAAAATAAATAGTTACATGTACATTAACTTTTCACACATGTTATTGCCTTGGAAAGGAGTAGCCAATAAGTTATTGGTTGATAGAGAAATAAATATGAAGCATATAATCATTGAATACAATGCTAAGAATCAGAAGGTTGACTTTACTTCTCTACATGTAGGAGTATACACATTTATTATTAAGTATGAGCTTCATGAATAAGAATTTGAAGGTCTTTTTCAGTTATGGACTCTCCATTTTGACAAAGCTAGATTAGAATAAGTTTCTAGTATTGGTGTGGCCCTAACATATTGAGATAGTAAGTAGTACCTAACTACTTAAAGATAGTAATTCCTCTAAAATAATAATATATCTATGTATGAAGATCTAATCTTTGGCCTACAATTCATGCTAAAGCATAACATCACTCAATTACAAATCTTTGGTGATTAAGAACTAGTTGATAACCAAATCAAAAATAAATATCAATGAAAACTCACCTACTTAAATAAATATAAACACTGAACATGGGATATAATTGAGTCCTTTGAAGCATTCAATGATGGATGTGGTCAGTGTTGGTGTTTTCTCTATTTTAGGAAGATCAGAGGAGAAACAAAAAAAATATGATCCCTTTTGGGATGGAGATTACTATGATAAGGACTCGGAGTTGCCAAAAGTTGGTTTGGATAGGTCTATTTACTCGCTAGAAGGTAGTTGGCTATCTAAGCCTTCGATGGGAAAGCTTATTTAAGAGCCTGACATATTAATATCTAGGACCATGGACCTCTGTCATATTGGGGGGAAAAGGGCCTTTGGATGGTTTATCTTCATGCCCTCGATTAGAAGGATTCCATTAAGAATCCTAAATAATTCTTTAGTTTTAAACTTGATTCCCTTGGTTATCTAGGTTTTTTTTAGTTTGGATTTTTATGGTATGGTGCATGTTAGTTTTTATTGAGTGTTACACCAAGATATCCTGGCCAACAAGATAAATTTTATTATTATTCCTACTAATTGATGAAATCAACTCGACACTCCTTAGATGAGAGTTAAAGGATGGATCCAAAATTAATTCCTAAAAATTTTAATGCTTGTGTTTCAACTTATTAATAACATAATTTTTTGCATTTACGAATTTTGTCAAAAAGCCTATTTCATAGCTTCTAATGGAAGTGATTTCATGGATTTATTCTTAAATCTTCTTACTATGTAAATCCCACTATTTGCAGTTGGGTTGATAAATAGTGGTATATTCTAGGCCTTTTCTAAGTTTGGCTTTGGAGATATGGTGTGTACTTATATATTTTGAGCTTTGAATTACATTTTAACAACCAAGAAATTGAGACAATGTCTTTAAATAGTTTTCCTGATTTTGTCTATTCATGTCACCCTACTTAGATAGTTTATGAAGTTGATTACATCACTTTAGGAGGATGAAGTGTTATCTTTCCTTTGGCTCAAATAATGAAATCTTCCCACTAGTTTCCTTCTCTTGAGAAGGCCTCAAGCTCGACCCTACCATCTCAAAGATGGATGTCATAATGGATGGACAACATGGACACATGGGCATTGACCATTCTTTACTATCACTTTTGGATTTTTAGTGTCAGTAGTAGCTAGTTATATGGTAATTGGAATAATTTGACTTCATTAATGGGCTTTGCTACCAAGAATTCAAAATTTAAATCTATATGCCTCCTTGGGGATGATTGTTGTCACACCTACTTGGTTAGTCTCAATTGGAATGATTTGACTTCTCTATTAGGATTGGTGTCCAAGAATTTAAATTCAAAATTTACTCACTTATTTGGGGATGTTTTCTACCACATCTTCCTTGGTGGACTTGGTCCTTTAGATTTCAAAAATTAGATGATGGAAAATACCTTTCTTTCCTGACATGTCTATCTATATTGGTGGTTTTTAATTTTGTGTTTTTTTCTTTTCATCTTCTTGCCACACTAGGGCTTTTGCTGAGCTAGAATTGTTTGGAGACCTATCATGGTTACACTCTCTTCCCCTTGATGATTTGGGATTTTGATTGAACCTCTCTCTCATAACTCAGACCACCATGGAGTTCCTTTATCAATTCATGACTCATTCTAGGGACCTTAACCCCTTATGCCAAGGATAAAAATGCACTATCCTTTTCTTCTTGATGGTATTTACCAAGTAGTAAACCTTAGAGGGAAGATAAACCCGCTAGCTATAACTCTACTATATGTAGGCTATGCAGAAGACTAGGATGATAGAAGACCGTATTCTCTGATAGACCTCTTAAAGAGCCCTTTGAGAAGTCATGGCAAAGGGATTTCACCCTTCAAACTTTAATTTTTAGCAACTTCTTTATACACTGCTAGTTATGGGACATTAAAACCCCTAGTTTTGGGTACCTAAAACCCTCTTGTTCTCTAGCCCCACTTTGGTCTTCAGACTTGGGATCTCTATTCTATATTTTTTGGTTTTTGGATTCTCATCTTGCTCTTGGCCTATTAATCCTATTGTAGTGCACTCTTATGGTTCTAGGTCCCTTTAAAACCTAGATTTTACCTCATCAAATAAACAACATCAGAGCTATTCTAAGAGAAAAAAATAGATGGTAGATTCTCTATCAACTTCAAATAACAATCTAGCATCGCTCTAGGAATCCAAAATGTATAAATTCTCTATAGAGCTAGTTTTTTGTCCCTCTATTCTAGACAATGTGGAAATTTCCTAGGTCTTTGAGGATGACCAAAAAAATTTCCAATTCATGAGTAGTTTTGGGAGATTTGAATCTCAGCTAATAGATGAGAAAGTTGTGGATCCCATACATATCAAATATCTAGGAGAGGATGGTGTCCTATAGCTAAATGAAAACTTCATCCCTCTAGGAATGGTTTCCTTATAACAATCTTTGATGTATATCCAAAAGATCAAAAGTAGAAACAATCTAAAGCAACTGAGTTTGATTCCATCATGGAGAATCTAGGCACTAACCAACATCTTAAATATGTGAACATTGGTATGAATTGCACTGAAAGTGAGAAATAAAAATTGAAAAGTGTGTTGATAGAATATAAAGATTTGATCACCTCGATATATGAATATTTAAAAAATTATAACCCTAGATTCATCACACATACTATTTTATTGAATCTAGAGCACAAGCCTTTTAGGTAAAGATATATGCCAGTTAATCCAATACTAGAACCTCTCATCCAAATAGTGGTACAAAATCTATTCGATTCCAATATTGTATTTCTAATCAGGCATTCTATATGGGTAGCCAATTTAGTACCAGTTGGAAATAAAAATGGAAAAATTAGACTCTATGTTAACTTTAGAAACTTGAATTGAGCATCAAAAAATGATAACTATCCTTTTCCCTCACTTGACAAAGTAATTTATATGGAAAATGGCTCTAAGATGATGAACTTTTTTGATAGATTCTTAGGGATCCTTTTAGTGGCTTTGTAGGCTTGGTCACAAGAGCAAGAAAGAGATGCATGTTCTTAAGTGGAAGTCAGATGTCTTTGACAGACTTAAAAATTGGAAAGCCTTGGTGTTCATGGAGGAGATGACAGATAGAGATCAGTGGAGAAGGCTGAGTAACTCTAAGTAGGGTAGTTTGGACAGGGTTTTGATCCAAAGAGAGGTCATGGGCAAAGCTTCATCACTCACAAGACAACACAGGTACCAACATCAATCAAGAGGAATCGGCATCAAATAGATAGGTGTCGATGTCGGTCATGTGTAGACTAGAGCTGGTGGTGTCGGGCAAGGTGGTTACTGGCATCGATCAGGGAACCAACATCTACAACCAGGTAAGATCAACGTCAGTCAGGGAACTGGCATTGACAGAAAGGACAGTCGCATGGAACTGACGTTAGTCAGATGCAGACTGTGTGGTGATCGAGGTTGGTCACTGAAATGGATTTTAGGCAGATAGAATGCTGTCAAGGAGTCTCAAATGCCCATATGGAGGATTGAAAGGGTAAGTAAGACTCAAATTCATTATTCCTCTTCTTTATACTCGTTGCTCACTGTAGAGTAGGAAGGATCTAGGAAATAGTGGGAGCATGGCATGAATGAGGAATTTGATTCCTAGGATGCAAAACCAAACGAGAGATTTGGTAAGGTTGCCAGCCAGTATGAAAGCACTGAAAGATGAATGGATTCCTTGGTTAAAGAATAGAGAGAATGGACACGTGAGATGGAAGTCTAGGTCATATGGTCTTGAGGAAGCTCTAGGACAATGGTATAGGTTTGACAGGTGGATGACAAAGCATGGCTTTAGTCAATGTCATTGTAACTACTGTCGTTTCTTTACTAGGTGGGTGATAATTGCAACATCATCTTATTACTGTATGTTGTGTGTTTGCTTAATGTAGGGTTACACATACAGGGGTTTTTTTTGAGCTAAAGGTAAAGTTAGTTTAGAGGTGTGTCATGAAGAATTTGAAGGAGCGAAATTCTTTTGCATGAGTAATCCTAGAGACAGGGAAGATCACAAGTTGATGTTGTCACAGGATGACTGTGTGAAGGTAGTGCAAGATGCAGAATGACAAGTGCACCTATGGATGGACAGTTCACAGAACAGGGTCCCCAATCACATGATGAGGTTTAGTATATGTGTACTCCCTGATATTGCCCCAGTAGTGGGAGTTGTCAGTAGGTTTGTGGCCAATCCAAGAAGGAAGCACTAGAAAGTAGATTAGTGGGTTCTCAGGTATCTGAGAGGGATGAGCAGTAGGGATTCATGTTATGCAGGGTCAGGCACTTTGGATATGGCAAGGTACTTGGATGATAGGTGTTGTACCACAGGATGTGTGGTGGTTGGTCTTCAGGATTGAGCTTGAAGAGGGATACAAGCCAGGAAACAAATTAGACGATGTACAGGTATAGATACAGTGTAGCTATTTATCTCTAAGTGGGAGATTTTTAGGTTGTGGAACTAAAATCTTCATTGATGCAGACATGGAGGAGGTTGTTGAGAGGTTGCTAAGTTGCAAAGCAACTGACATCGGTCTGATCAACTGACATTGGTCATATCTAGTGAGAAAATAAATTGACATCGGTCATGGATTGGCTGACATCGGTCATCTCCAGCCAGACAAGGATTGACATCGATCGCCTGTGCGGTTCTAGAATAGTGAGTTTCATGAATAGTTTGCTAACAAACTAGTTATTTGCATGTTAAAGGCTAATTTTACTCTTGAGCTACGGATCTAATTATTGTAATTGGATGTCTAATTATTATTTGCATGAGATCTATATAATAGACTCATGGGCTGTATTGTAATGTGTGCTAGTTGAGTAAGAGTAGTGTTAGCTCCTTTAGAGTGAAGAGAGCAAGGTGTGTTCCTCCTAGTTCTATAGGGGTGCTGAGTGTGTATGATCAAGTAGATCTGTAGGTTGTTGTAAAATCAGGTAGAAGATCCATTGGGGTACTAGTTTGGAGAATCATAAGGACTTGGTGAGGCAAGGACAAGGGTTCTTCAGGGTGTAGAGAGATCTACATGGTAAGTAAGATCGATTGATCTGTAGGTGTGTGTGTGTGCGAGATCTAGGTTTACAGGTGTGCAGAACCAGGGTGATTTGTAGGTGTGCAAGATCAGGGACGTCAGCAACACAATAGGTAGCAAGATCAGGGGAGATCTACTTGGAGTATGTTGTGTACTTAGAGTATGGTGTGTACTCAATCGTGGAGTACGTGGATTACTTGTGTACTGGAAGTAGTGATACTCATTAGTGGTACTGGCAGTAGTGATACTGACTGGTTGGAGGTGAACACCAACTTTGTGTTTGAGTTGTGTGTTGGGACTATAGTTGAGAGAGTGAACTCTTGAAAGTGAATTACTATACACTTGGTGTGGGAATCCTGTAAGGTGTGGAAGAGTGTGGGTCTCTTCATTGTAATTCATTTTTGGAAGAGTATTAATACAATTGGGTATTGTCTCTCATATTCTATGTTGTTTTTGAATTCTAGTTACTTGTTACTTCTGGTTAAATTCTACATTTAGTTGCTTGTACATGGTAATCAATTATGCTTCTGGGTCCTAACAAGTGGTATTAGAGCTAAGGTTGCAGGGAGCAAGTTTGTGTTTGATTATAGGTCACTCTCAAGGGTTTCTGATTGAGTGAGAGTAAAGCAATGGCAGAAGAAAGTACACTAAAAAAGGAGGAATTGAAAAGCAAGAATGGTCAATTACGGTGTTATGGAAAGAAAGAGTAGGTAAAGAAATATTGTTGGTTGGTAGAAGATCAGCATGAAGGAACTGAAGAAGCAGATGTTGCAGGGGTTGTTGCACAGGATGCTCTTGTATGTTCCTTGGATAAAGTAGAATCTTGTTTTATAGATTTTGTTGCCTCTTTCCATGCAACTCGAAATAGAGTATTTTTCCATGTTAAGGTCTTTGGAGACTTTGGAAAGATTTATTTTTGGGCTGGTGTGCCTTGTCAAAGTTTTGGCAAAGGGGAAGTGCGGCTAAAATTATAGGTGGCCAACACATGGGTGTTGAATAAGGTCATGCAGGTCCCAGTCTTGAAGATGCGGCTAAATTCTTTAGGAAAATTGGGTGATGAGAGATGCACAAGAACTCTCATAGTGGATGCACTTGAATTAGCATGTGGTAAGAAAGTAGGTACTCTTTATCTACCAGCTTGTATTACTGATTCTTCTTCTATTGCAAGGACGTGGCTTTGTAGGCTTGGTCACAAGAGCAAGAAGGAGATGCATGTTCTTAAGTGAAAATCAGATGTCTTTGACAATCTTAAGAATTGGAAAGCCTTAGTGTTCATGGAGGAGATGACAGACAAAGTTCAATGGAGAAGGTTGAGTAACTCTGAGCAGGGTAGTTTGGACAAGATTTTGATGTAAAGAGAGCTCATGGGTAAAAATTCATCACTCACAGGAGAACACAGGTACCAACATTGGTTAGGAGGAACTGGCATCGAACAAAAAGGTGTCGATGTTGGTCATGTGCAGACTAGAGCTGGTGGTGTCAGGTAGGGTGGCTACTAGTGTCAGTCAGGGAACTGACGTCAGTGACCAAGTAAGATGGATGTCGGTAAAGGAACCAGCATCAGTAGAAAGGACAGTCGCATGGAACTAATGTCAGTTGGATACAGACTGTGTGGTGATCAAGGTCAGTCACTGGAATGGATTTTGGGCAGACAACACGCTGTCAAGGAGTCTCAAATGCCCATATGGAGGACTGAAAGGGTAAGTAAGCCTCAAATTTGTTGTTCCCCTTTTTTATACTCATTGCTCACTATAGAGCAGGAAGGATCTAGGAAACAGTGGGAGCATGGCATGAATGAGGAATTTGATTCCTAGGATGCAGAACCAAAAGGGAGATTTGGTAAGGTTGCCAACCAGTATGAAAGCACTCAAAGATGAATGGATTCCTTGGTTAAAGAATAGAGAGAATGGACACATGAGATGGAAGGCCATGTCATATGGTCTTGAGGAAGCTCCATGATAGTGGTACAGGTTTGACAGGTGGATGACAAAGCATGGCTTTAGTCAATGTCATTGTAACTACTGTGGTTTTTTTACCAGGTGGGTGATGATTACAACATCATCCTGTTACTATATGTTGTGTGTTTGCTTGATGTAGGGTTACACATACAGGGTTTTTTTGAGCTAAAGGTAAAGTTAGTTAGGAGGTGTGTCATGAAGAATTTGAAGGAGCAATATTCTTTGGCATGAATAATCCTAGAGACAGGGAAGATCACAAGTTGATGTTGTCACAAGATGCTTGTGTGAAGGTAGTGTAGGATGCAGAATGGAAAGCACACCTATGGATGGATAGTTCACAGAATAGGGTCCCCAATCACATGATGAGGCTGAGTACATGTGTACTCCCTGATATTTCCCTAGTAGTGGGAGTTGTCAGTAAGTTTGTGGCCAATCTGGGAAGAAAGCACTAGAAAGTGGTTTAGTGGGTTCTCAGGTATCTGAGAGGGACCAGTAGTAGGGATTCATGCTATGCAAGGTCAGGCACTTTGAATATGGCAGGGTACTTGGATGATAGGTGTTGCACCACAGGATGTGTGGTGGTTGGTCTTCAAGATTGAGCTTGAAGAGGGATACAAGCTAGGAAATAAATTAGATGGTGTATAGGTATAGGTATAGTGCAGCTATTTATCTCTAAGTGGGAGATTGTTAGGTTGTGGAGCTAAAAGTTTCACTGATGCAGACATGGAGGAGGTTATTGAGAGGTTGCTGAGTTACAGAGCAACCAATGTTGGTCTAATCAATTGATGTCAGTCATATCCAGTGAGCAAAAAAACTGACATCGGTCATGGATCGGTCGACGTCGGTCATCTCCAGCTAGACAGGGACTAACGTCAGTCGCCTGTGCGGTTCCAAAACTGTGAGTTTCATGAATAGTTTATTAATGAACCAGTTGTTTACATGTTAAAGGCTAATTTTAGTTTTGAGCTGTGGATCTAGCTATTGTAATTAGATGTCTAATTATTGTTTGCATGAGATCTATATAATAGACTCATAGGCTATATTGTAATGTGTGCTAGTTGAGTAAGAACAAGGTTAGCTCCTTCAAAGTGAAGAGAGCAAGGTGTGTTCCTCCTAGTTCCACAGGGGTGCCGAGTGTGTATGATCAGGTAGATCTACAAGTTGTTGCAAGATCAGGTAGAAGATCCATCGGGGTACTAGTTTGGAGAATCATAAGGACTTGGTGAGGCAAGGACAAGGGTTCTTCAAGGTGTAGAGAGATCTACATGGTAAGTAAGATTAGTTGATCTACAGGTGTGTGTGTGTGTGCAAGATCTAGGTTTACAAGTGTGTAGAACTAGGGTGATTTGCAGGTGTGCAAGATCAGGGAGGTCAGCAACATAATAGGTAGCAAGATCAGGGGAGATCTACTTGGAGTACATTATGTACTTGGAGTATGGTGTGTACTCAGTCATGGAGTATATGGAGTACTTGTGTACTGGCAGTAGTGATACTGACTGGTGGTACTGGAAGTAGTGATACTAACTGGTTGGAGGTGAACACCAACTCTATGTTTGAGTTATGTGTTGGGACCGTAGTTGAGAGAGTGAACTCTTGAAAGTGAATTATTGTACACTTGGTGTGGGAAGCCTGTAAGGTGTGGAAGAGTGTGGCGTCTCTTCATTGTAATTCTTTTTTGGAAGAGTATTAATACAATTGGGTATTGTCTCTCATATTTTACGTTGAATCTGAATTCTAGTTACTTGTTACTTTTGGTTAAATTTTGCATTTAGTTGCTTGTACATGGTAATCAATTGTGCTTCCAGGTCCTAACAAGTGGTATCACAGCTAAGGTTGTAGGGAGTAGGTTTGTTTTTGATTACAAGTCACTCTCAAAGGGTTTTTGATTGAGTGGGAGTAAAACAATGGTAGAAGAAAGTACACTAAGAATGGAGGAATTGAAAAGCAAGAATGGTCAATTATGGTGTTATGGAAAAAAAGAGCAGGTAAAGAAATATTGTTGGTTGGTAGAAGATCAGCATGAAGGAACTAAAGAAGTAGATGTTACAGGTGTTGTTTCACAAGATGCTCTTGTATGTTCTTTGGATAAAGTAGAATCTTGTTTTATAGATTATGTTGCCTCTTTCCATGCAGCCTGAAATAGAGTATTGTTCCATGTTAAGGTCTTTGGAGACTTTGGAAAGATTTAGATAGGGGCTAGTGTGCCTTGTCAAAGTTTTGGCAAAGGGGAAGTGTGGCTGATATTACAGGCGGCCAACACATGGGTGTTGAAGAAGGTCATGCAGGTCCCAGTCTTGAAGATGCGGCTAAATTCTTCAAGAAAGTTGGGTGATGAGAGATGCATAGGAACTCTCACAGTGGACGCACTTGAATTAGCATGTGGTAAGAAAGTAGGTACTCTTTATCTACCTACTTATATTACTGATTCTTCTTCTATTGCAAGGACGTGGCTTTGTAGGCTTGGCCACAAGAGCAAGAAGGAGATGCATGTTCTAAAACGGAAGTTAGATGTCTTTGACAGACTTAAGAATTGAAAAGCCTTGGTGTTCATGGAGGAGATGATGGACAGAGATCAGTGGAGAAGGCTGAGTAACTCTGACCAGGGTAGTCTGGATAGGGTTTTGATCTAAAGAGAGCTCGTGGGTAAAAGGTCATCACTCACAGGAGAACATAGGTATTGGTGTTGGTCAGGAGGAATTGGCATCAAACAGATAGGTGCCGATGTCAGTCATGTGTAGACTAGAGCCGATGGTGTCAGGCAGGGTGGCTACTGGCATCAGTCAGGGAACTGACGTCGGTGACCAGGTGAGACTGATGTCAATCAGGGAACTGGCATTGGTAGAAAGGATAGTCACATAAAACTGACATCAGTCAGATCTAGACTGTGTGGTGACTGAGGTTGGTCACTTGAACAGATTTTGGGAAGACAGCATGTTGTCAAGGAGTCTCAAATGCCCATATGGAGGACTAAAAGGGTAATTAAGCCTCAAATTCATTGTTCCTCTTTTTTATACTCATTGCTCACTACAAAGTAGGAAGGATCTAGGAAATAGTGGGAGCATGGCATGAATGAGGAATTTGATTCCTAGGATGCAGAACCAAATGAGAGATTTGGTAAGATTGCCAGCTAGTATGAAAGCACTGAAAGATGAATGGATTCCTTGGTTAAATAATAGAGAGAATGGACACATGAGATGGAAGGCTAGGTCATATGGTCTTGAGGAAGCTCTAGGACAGTGGTACAGGTTTGACAAGTGGATGACAAAGCATGGCTTTAGTCAATGTCATTGTAATTACTGTGGTTTCTTTACTAGGTGGGTGATGATTGCAACATCATCTTGTTACTGTATATTGTGTGTTTGCTTGATGCAGGGTTTTTTTTTTAGCTAAATGTAAAGTTAGTTCATAGGTGTGTCATGAAGAAATTGAAGGAGTAAAATTCTTTGGCATGAGTAATCCTAGAGACAGGGAAGATCACAAGTTGTTGTTGTCACAGGATGATTGTGTGAAGGTAGTGTAGGATGCAAAATGACAAGCACACCTATGGATGGACAATTCATAGAACAGGGTCCCCAATCACATGATGAGGTTGAGTACATGTGTACTCCCTAATATTGCTCTAGTAGTGGGAGTTGTCAGCAAGTTTGTGACCAATCTGGGAAAGAAGCACTGGAAAGCAGTTCAGTGGGTTCTCAAGTATCTGAGAGGGACTAGCAATAGGGATTCATGCTATGCAGGGTCAAGCACTTCAGACATGGTAGGGTACTTGGATGACAAGTGTTGCACCATAGTATGTGTGGTGGTTGGTCTTCAAGATTGAGCTTGAAGAAGGATACAAGCCAAGAAACACATTAGATGGTGTACAGGTACAGGTATAGTGCAGTTATTTATCTCCAAGTGGGATATTGTTAGGTTATGGAGCTAAAAGCTTCACTGATGCAGACATGGAGGAGGTTGTTGAGAGGTTGTTAAGATGTAGAGCAACTGATGTCAGTCTGATCAATTGACGTCAATCATATCTAGTGAGTAGAGAAACTGATATCGGTCATGGATCGACTGACATTAGTCATCTCCAGCCAGATAGGGACCGACATCGATCGCCTGTACAGTTCTAGAACTATGAGTTTCATGAATAGTTTGTTAACAAACCAGCTATTTTCATGTTAAAGGCTAATTTTAGTCTTGAGCTATGGATCTAATTATTGTAATTAGATGTCTAATTATTGTTTGCATGAGATCTATATAATAGACTCATGGGCTATATTGTAATGTGTGCTAGTTGAGTAAGAGCAAGGTTAGCTCCTTCAGAGTGAAGAGAGCAAGGTGTGTTCCTCCTAGTTCCATAGAGGTGCCGAGTGTGTATGATCAGGTAGATCTGAAGGTTGTTGCAAGATCAGGTAGAAGATCCACCAAGGTACTGGTTTGGAGAATCATAAGGACTTGGTGAGGCAAGGACAAGGGTTCTTCAGGGTGTAGAGAGATCTACATGGTAAGTAAGATCGGTTGATCTACAGGTGTGTGTGTGTGTGTGTGCGAGATCTAGGTTTGTAGGTGTGCAGAACCAAGGTGATTTGCAGGTGTGCAAGATCAGGGAGGTCAGCAACACAATAGGAGGCAAGATCAGGGGAGATCTACTTAGAGTACATTGTGTACTTAGAGTACAGTATGTACTCAATCGTGGAGTATGTGGAGTACTTGTGTATTGGTAGTAAGGATACTAACTAGTGGTACTGGCAATAGTGATACTGATTGGTTGAAGGTGAACACCAACTATGTGTTTGAGTTGTGTGTTGGGACCGTAGTTGAGAGTGTGAACTCTTGAAAGTGAATTACTGTACACTTGGTGTGGGAAGCCTGTAAGGTGTCGAAGAGTGTGGCATCTCTTCATTGTAATTCTTTTCTGGAAGAGTATTAATATAATTGGGTATTGTCTCTCATATTCTATGTTGTTTTTGAATTCTAGTTACTTGTTACTTCTGGTTAAATTCTACATTTAGTTGTTTGTACATGGTAATCAATTATGCTTTCGAGTCCTAGCAAGTGGTATCAGAGCTAAGGTTGCAGGGAGTAGGTTTGTGTTTAATTACAGGTCACTCTTAGGGGTTTTTGATTGAGTGGGAGTAAAGCAATGGCAAAAGAAAGTACACTAAGAATGGAGGAATTGAAAAGCAAGAATGGTCAATTACGGTGTTATGGAAAGAAAGAATAGGTAAAGAAATATTGTTGGTTGGTAGAAGATCAGCATGAAGGAACTGAAGAAGCAGATGTTGCAGGTGTTGTTGCACAGGATGCTCTAGTATGTTCCTGGATAAAGTAGAATATTGTTTTATAGATTTTGTTGCCTCTTTCCATGTAGCCTGAAATAGAGTATTTTTCCATGTTAAGGTCTTTGGAGACTTTGGAAAGATTTATTTAGGGGCTGGTGTGCCTTGTCAAAGTTTTTTCAAAGGAGAGCTGAAATTGTAGGTGGCCAACACATGGGTGTTAAAGAAGGTCATGCAGGTCCTAGTCTTGAAGATGCGGCTAAATTCTTTAGAAAAGTTGGGTGATGAGAGATGCACAGGAACTCTCATAGTGGATACACTTGAATTAGCATGTGGTAAGAAAGTAGGTACTCTTTATCTACCTACTTGTATTACTGATTCTTCTTTTGTTTCAAGGACGTGGCTTTGTAGGCTTGGTCACAAGAGTAAGAAGGAGATGCATGTTCTTAAGCAGAAGTCAGATGTCTTTAATAGACTTAAAAACTAGAAAGCCTTGGTGTTCATGGAGAAGATGATAGATAGAGATCAGTGGAGAAGGCTGAGTAACTCTGAGTAGGGCAGTTTGGATAGGGTTTTGATCCAAAGAGAGGTCACAAGTAAAAAGTCATCACTCACAAGAGAACACAGGTACCGGCATCGATCAGGAGGAACCAGCATCAAACAGATAGGTGCTGATGTTGATCATATGCAGATCAGAGCTAGTGGTGTCAAGCAGGGTGGCTACTAGCATCGGTCAAGGAACCGACATCATCAACCAAGTAAGATCGACGTCAGTCAGGGAATTGGCATTGACAAAAAGGACAGTCACATGGAACCGATGTCAGTCAGATGCAGACTATGTGGTGACCGAGGTCAGTCACTGGAACACATTTTAGGTAGACAACACGTTGTCAAGGAGTCTCAAATGCCCATATAGAGGACTAAAAGGGTAAGTAAGCCTCAAATTCATTGTTACTCTTCTTTATACTTGTTGCTCACTGCAAAGCAAGAAGGATCCAGGAAATAGTGGGAGCATGGCATGAATGAGGAATTTGATTCCTAGGATGCAAAATGAAATGGGTGATTTGGTAAGGTTGTCAGTTGATATGAAAAAATTCAAAGATGAATGGATTCCTTGGTTAAATAATAGAGAGAATGGACACGTGAGATGGAAGGCTAGGTCATATGGTCTTGAGGAAGCTCTAGGACAGTGGTACAAGTTTGACAGGTGGATGACAAAGCATGACTTTAGTCAATGTCATTGTAACTACTGTGGTTTCTTTACCAAGTGGGTGATGATTGCAACATCATCTTGTTACTGTATGTTGTGTGTTTGCTTGATGCAGGGTTACACATACAGGTTTTTTTTGGGCTAAAGGTAAAGTTAGTTCAGAGGTGTGTCATGAAGAATTTGAAGGAGCGAAATTCTTTGGCATGAGTAATCCTAGAGACAGGGAAGATCACAAGTTGATGTTGTCATAGGATGATTGTGTGAAGGTAGTGAAGATGCAAAATGACAAGTGCACCTATGGATGGACAGTTCAGAGAATAGGGTCCCTAATCACATGATGAGGTTGAGTACATGTGTACTCCTTAATATTTCCCCAGTAGTGGGAGTTGTCAGCAGGTTTGTGGCCAATCTGGGAAGGAAGCACTGGAAAGTGGTTTAGTGGGTTCTCAGGTATCTGAGAGGGACGAGCAGTAGGGATTCATGCTATGCAGGGTCAGGCACTTTGGATATGGAAGGGTACTTGGATGATAGGTGTTGTACCACGGGATGTGTGGTGGTTGGTCTTTAGGATTGAGCTTGAAGAGGGATATAAGCCAGGAAACAAATTAGATGATGTACAGGTATAGGTATAGTGTAGCTATTTATCTCTAAGTGGGAGATTGTTAGGTTGTAGAGCTAAAAGCTTCACTGATGCAGACATGGAGGAGGTTGTTGAGAGGTTACTGAGTTGCAGAGCAACTGACATTAGTTTGATCAACCAACATTGGTCATATTTAGTGAGAAAAGAAAATGACATTGGTCATGGATTGGCTGACATCAGTCATGGATTAGCTGACATCGGTCATCTCTAGCCAGACAGGAATTGATGTCGGTCGCCTGTGCGGTTCCAGAACAGTGAGTTTCATGAATAGTTTGCTAACAAACTATTTGTTTGCATGTTAAAGGCTAATTTTAGTCTTGAGCTGTGGATCTAATTATTTTAATTGGATGTCTAATTATTGTTTGTATGAGATCTATATAATAGACTCATGGGCTGTATTTTAATGTGTGCTAGTTGAGTAAGAGCAAGGTTAGATCCTTCAAAGTGAAGAGAGCAAGGTGTGTTCCTCCTAGTTCCACAGGGGTGCCGAGTGTGTATGATCAAGTAGATCTATAGGTTGTTGTAAGATTAGGTAGAAGATCCACTGGGTACTGGTTTAGAGAATCATAAGGACTTGGTGAGGTAAGGACAAGGGTTCTTTAAGGTGTAGAGAGATTTACATGGTAAGTAAGATTGGTTGATCTGCAGGTGTGTGTGTGTGTGTGTGTGTGCGAGATCTAGGTTTGCAGGTGTGCAGAACCAGGGTGATTTGTAGGTGTGCAAGATCAGGGACGTCAGCAACACAATAGGTAGCAAGATCAGGGGAGATCTACTTAGAGTATGTTGTGTACTTGGAGTATGGTGTGTACTCAATCGTGGAGTACGTGGATTACTTGTGTACTGGAAGTAGTGATACTAATTAGTGGTACTGGCAGTAGTGATACTGAATGGTTGGAGGTGAACACCAACTTTGTGTTTGAGTTATGTGTTGGGACTGTAGTTGAGAGAGTGAACTGTTGAAAGTGAATTACTATACACTTGGTGTGGGAAGCCTGTAAGGTGTGGAAGAGTGTGGTGTCTCTTCATTGTAATTCTTTTTTGGAAGAGTATTAATACATTTGGGTATTGTCTCTCATATTCTATGTTGTTTTTGAATTCTAGTTACTTGTTACTTCTGGTTAAATTCTGCATTTAGTTGCTTGTACATGGTAATAAATTGTGCTTCCAGGTCCTAACATTTTTAGACTCTTAAAAAAAAGACACTTTCCATGCAGAGTTTTAATGGCTTCCTCATCTTGTAATCTGCCTCATACATATTTGATTGTAGGACTGACTGAGTATACTGATACAATATTTTATTCAACATCTCTCAATCATGATTTCAAGTATTACTCTACTATTTAGGATGAGGTTGATGCAGTCGATCCATACAAAGCTAAGGACCAGATTTCAATCTTTACATAAAGATATAAGGATGACTTGATATAAATAAAAGAGGTTAGTCTAAATAATAAAACAACTAAACTAGAGGTAATGACCTACATTGACCTATTATTTGATCTATATATAAATATAAAAATATCTAGGAAAATATTACATTTTAGACTTAGAATAACTCCAACAACATACATAAGTGGGAATGCTTTCGAAAGATAATAAAAACTCCATCTACTAAAAATGACCTACAGGCAAGAGATGATCAATTCATGGATCCTCACCAACAATAAACATAATAATTTGAAAGAATGGGCTGGTAACCCAAAAATCTTTACAATTTAGGGCCATAATTATACTATCCCCATTTTTTTCTTTAGACTAGGGGTAATAATTTCCATGGTCCTACTAAATATAATATATGGTTTCTAAACTATTTCTTATGTCAACAAGATATGGGTCCATTATTGTATATTATCTTGACATCCAATTAAATCATAGCCTTGGGAGATATAATTAGCTCCAATTTGATTCTATGAATCATAAATCTAGGAAGCTTACCAAATGGTAACTTTTATATGATGTCTTATGTGGTAGATGTTGTGATTACAACTGTGCATTCGACATATGAAGAACCCATGAAACCATCCATAAAATAATCAAAGAATAGGATTTGTGATGAATGAAATTTCCTCCATGTGTATAGGTTAAAAAAATTAAAAAGGTTAATAGAGACATTTTAACCTATGGTATACCAAGCCAGATATGATAAGAATATGCCCATGTTGTCAGACCCTAAAAAAAAGACTTCTAAAAAAGGGTGATTACTAGTTTTATATTGAATTCACTATAATCAAGTTATAAGGTACTAAGGAATACCATTTTTACTTACCTCAAATTGTGCCTCAAAAATTGGCTTAGGAAATTACTACTTAATTAGCTGACAGTGTGGATGTTGATTTATGAAGGGATAAGTAGGCAACTATCCACCCAACCCCTCTCAGCATTGGAATAATGTAATATATATGGTAGGAGCACTTTAAGACTCTTATAATATTAAGGATACATTATGGATTTAAATGGAAACCATTTAGGCATTGAGACCCTAGGAAAAATTTCAGAGAACATATCAAAATATATGAAAGGAAAGTGAGAATCAACTATGGTCACGAGTCCTACAATTATGACCATATGTTCATGAATGTAGAGGATGACACAAATATTTATATCAAGATGTGAAAGGTAAACATGCCAATTTTTTTAGCACAAAGGATCCAATATTATCCCATAAATATTGAGGAAGATGCCAAATAGATTGAAAAGGCATAATGGGTTTCTAAACATATTCATGGAATTACTCCTCATATAGAAGCAAACATACAAGAACAAGTTGGCCCACCTAGGAAAGTAGATGTTGAAGGAAGAGTTAATACTATTCTAAGTGCCTCTACATACATAATTATTATTACTTATCCTCAACACATAGCTAGTGAGGAGAGACCTATAAGTTCATTACAACAACTAGAATATTTTTTTATGTTGTCATTGCCTCCCTTGACTATAGATAAATAAGTAAGTATTCAAGCTTTATTGTCTCATGTTTATATTGTTTCTCCTCTTAAGTCACCACTATTATGAAAACAACACCAATAATAATGTCTCAATATTATGGGTAACCACCTTTACCACCCATGATTCCTCCAGTGGTCACTACTCCCCCCATTTCATTGCGACATGTTATTATTGCAGTCCCTTCATCTCTCATTCTACCTTCTATAGGGCTAGCCTTTACTACTCCTAAACTACCAATTACATATAAAATAAATCCAAAGACTCCTCTTATTTCACCCTAATATGTGCAAGTATAAGGGAATGAAGCATAATTTCCTAAGGAAAGGGGGATAGAAGAAAATAGAAATAAAGATAAGATCATGTCCAAATCTATGATTAGGAGTAGAAGATAAAATTTCAATAATTAAAGAATAATGGGTGTCTAAGATGGACATTAAATAAATAAAGTAAATTAATAGAAAATCTAAAATTGAGAAAGAATATGAGTGGATAAATGAATAAAGTACTCAGTCTAAAAGAACTGAGATATTAGGTGAATTTGAAGAGGTTGACCAAAGAGATGATAGATTGGTAGCCATAAAATTGTTTTTAAATGAAGAAGGATAAGTAGAAGGGGATTTTGAGTCAAAATCTCAAGCCTCAACATAGGGGCCATCATTAAATACATCCCCATGCTCTCCATATTAGGATAAAATGGCGACAATTAAAATAATGATTGCCCTAATTATTCCCTCTCAGATTGTAAGTAACACAATCCCTCATTATTTGATAGCTTATTTAATTGCTACTACTACAATTTATGTGTTAGATAAAATTCATTTTTTATATTATTTGATCTAAGTAAATAATCCTTAGGTAGTTACACTACTAATTCTATCCATTGTATCACTATTTTCCACTATAGGTCTTCCTACTATTGGGGTTGCATATACATTTATCACAAGTCACTTAAAAAATAGACTGAGCACCCAAATGACCTATTAATTATTTATACTAGTTCTTAGTATCCTACATCATTAATGGGAGTACATTTTGAAAACCTGGTGTCTACCTCTATTTTTGTTGCACAGATCAGACCCTAGGCTATCTACATAATTGGGAATACCCATTGGCCAAGTTGTTTAGATATATTCCCCTATAATTTTATTGAAAATGGAAGCTATGAAGTCTAAATACATTATTGATACACTCTCATAGAATTTGGTTACTGGATGGAGGAAAGCTATACTTCATTTTTCTACATTAGGGACATATTATCCCACAACTATGCATCCATTAGGGTAATATTCTTCCTTTCATATGGTTATAAAGAAATAAAAACAAGTTACTATTGGCCATTTTGGCCCACATATGAAGATTTTTCATGGCTTGATGAAGTAGTAGACCAAAGGCTTAGAAAAGGGGTCCAAGATTGCCAAGTAAAAGAGACCATGCAGGTTCTCATGTGTTTTTCAACATTTGAAACATGGTCCAAAGTTGTAGAGCCCCTATAAGGTATTAAGAGTGCTTGGAATGACTTATAAATCTCTTTTTATCCATTTTTTAATTCATTGTGTTCACTTAGGCATCTTGGGTTTAGTGGTAAAAAGTACAAATAGGCAATTTATAGGGGGCTAAATCTCACACATGTGGATGAGTCAAGGAGAATTGGTCATATGGGTTTATTAAATTTTATGCCAAGATCATATGATCTAATTCTCAAGTCCTCTACCTAAGCACATCAAAATTTATGGATATTCAAAGTTAGCATCTCAACCACATTCAACTATTTTTCCATACTTAGCCAATTTTCAAGAGAGATTAAATAAAACCAAGTGAGCACCTTCATAGAGTTATATCTTATATGTACATTAGTTAAAAAGGAATGTGACCACATGGGTTTGTTCACCTTGGTACCAAGTTTATATGCACCAATTCTAAGTTCCTCTATCAAAGTACAAACAAAGTTAACCATGTGTAAATATGGGCTTCTAGGCATTTTTTCTCAGTTCCCCATACTTAGTCGTTTAAGCTCAGCCATCACCAGGACATCATGTAGAAGTAGTTATGGACCATCCATCTTTAACTTTGAATATATTTTATTTGAAATATTCTAGGACCAATGGATCAAATGGGTTTGTCCATTTTGACCTTAAGAATATCTTCTAAAAGTTTTATGTGTCCATAATTCTCGTGCTCTAGGATCCAAGCTTTCAAAATAGGTCAAAAATCATAAGACGTTTGTGCAACATCAAAATAAGGATCAAGTAAAAATATACCTATGTTTAAATTTGAAAGTCTATAGGACATCAATAACTTTCTATGGAATGATGAATGAAGGTTTCAAGAATGTCGAATTTAAAGATGAATCGAGACAATCCTATTGAGCTTGAATTTGATGATTGTGCGAGCATCAATGATGGTGATGAAAACATCAAATGATGAGAGTAAGGAAGTCAATTTTAAGACCATAAATTAGATATTGGCTTTCAATTAGTAGGTCCTAAGTATATCTAAAGGATCACATGAACTCATACATTAAGATTCAAATGTAGTGAGGCAGAGTCAAATCGGTCTATGAATCCAAATAACTAATGAGTTGAGGACAAGTGTGCATGGGTCATAGTAGAAGATCGATGACTCATGGGAATTTTTACATAGAAAAATTGATGGAGTGAGTTGGGATAATGTGTTAATGAGCTAAATTGAGCATGGTAAACCAATGAAAATTAAGGTTGAGAAAAATGGTGAGCCCAAGATTCTCAATGAGGGTTGAAAGGCTATTTTTGACGATGAAAGCAAGGTTTTATAGAGTCTTCCCAAAACCATTGGAGCTGGTTAAAATGCCATAGAGTTTTCTAGCTAATGTAATAGGATTTAAAGAACACAAAGAGACAACCATTGGATCTTATATTGATATCTGGTTTGATAGGTTAGAGCTTATAGGGTTCTTTCTTGTGACTAGTTCACTAGGTTAAAGAAGGATATGTGTATAATGAATTCTCAATCCCCATAAAGATATAATAAGTTCATTTGAACCTATTATAATATATAAGGTACTAAATGATCCATGGGTTTATTTTAATATAAATACTATAGGAAAACCAATGTCCTTAGATTGGTTTTTTGACTATAGGTGGGACCTATTATCCAAATATAGAAAAGGAATGAATATGAAATTAATGAAAAGGTGCCCATCATCAACAAAGAAGGCACTTTGTAGCTAGTTCCAAGACATTATCCTCATCAATAGATCAGGTAAAATTAGCATGGAGTCTTGAGATGATGACCTGGTGGTCATATAAGGATCAATGGATCATTCAATTATTTTACAAAGCCCTTTGAAATTGTGCCTTCTATGGATCTAGGAATTTGACTCAAGAGAGGATGGTAAGTATGGGGTTAGTTCCAAAATAAAAATAAAAAGAAAGAAACACACTAATTAGCATAACATCTCTAGGATTAGAAACTAGGGAGAGATTAGTTAACAAACATGAATAAAACACACAACTAAAATGCAAAAAAAAACTTATCTTCTTTGGATGCTCCAAAATGCTTGTTGTATTGGCTTGCTCAGCGTGTGCTCACAAAGTCTTCATCAAAGGAAGCTTCACTATCTGCATCTCTCCTTGGCACCATTGGCTTATGACTTGGCTTGGATTGGAATCAATTTATCATGGTAACACTAGTTTCAATGGCTTCTTGAATATATTTGTGCATTATAACTTTGCACCAAAATAGCTTAGAAATGATGTTCATGGCCTCTTTATTTATAGATTTTTTAGAATGTCTAGAATCAAATTGAACCATCCATCTTGAGATTGAGATGTGTGGTTGAGGATTATTTCAATTTTTGGAATTAATTTTATAATTATCCTCATCATGACATTAGAAAAAGGGGAAATTAAGAGGCATGGAGGGCATCATGGAAGGCATTGATGAGGCATGGAAGGCATAATTCTTAATATTTATGGCATTTATAGCCGAGGGATGTCTTCCTAAGAAATGAGGTCACTTGATGATGTAGATATTCAATATTCATTTTCAAAAATAAGTTTTCAACAAATTTCCATGGAATTACTAATTATGCCTTGATTTGGGTTAATTAGTTCTTAAGCATATTTAAGCACTTTGTGCACAAATTACTCAAATTGATCAAAATGCCTTGTTATTGGTCTAAAATTTGACTAGATTAAAATTGAAATTCATTTTCAGATGCATTGGAACTGTATTCCCATTTAGGATTTTACCAACAAAAAATAATGAAGGCATGTGTCTCGTGCAAGATATTTGATAAGAAAGAACAATCTAGAACACCCAAGTGCAAAATGTCATTTTGACTCGAAATGATTTGATCAAAGTTATCTAGCCCATAAATTGCGTTACCCCATTTAAGGATACCTTGGCCAAAATTGGCACTTGAATATGTCAATTTTGCATCATTTAGCATGTTTTAGTGTTTTTAGGCCAAATTGTGCATTTTGGGTAGAAATTGGTCAAAACCCTAATTAGAGGTTATCAGTGGCTAGATTTAGGTGTCTATAGTTTGCCCCTATTTGGTAAGGCATTGAAAATTGTAGGAAAAGAAATGTCTTCTCAAAGAATGAGAAATGACCTGTATGCCAAAAAGAAGATGATGGTTGAAGAACAAAGATCCAAATAGTTTTTGGAAGCCTATGATGATGCCCCTTGAGGGAGTGACTGTCACATATGTTGATGGATGGTCCCTCAAAAAGAAACAAAAAGAAAGGTGAAATTAATCTGTGGTTGAGATTAATTCAAATGAGAAAAGGCTTACATGCATTGATGTAAAAAAGAGGTTGATTTTCCCAAAGGCAGTTATGATCAGGAATAAAAGTGAAAATAATGATTTGCCCATAGGTGGTTATAATCATGAAGATGACTTGGATTGGCTAAAATTGATGGTTGTGTCCTAGTTAGGGATGATTAGCAAGCATAAATCAAGGATAGAACCTAGAATATAGATTACATATGAGTGGTGTAAAGTAATGAAATATATGAATAGAAGAATAAGATTTATTAGTGTGAATGATTTAGTTGTAATTGTTAATGAGGAGATGCTCATCCTAATTAACAATAATACAACTAGAATAACCAAAGGGTTAATTTGATCAAGGGTGGGATAGAAGGATTTGCCAAGGTGCTAAGGAGAAACTTCTATAGATCTATTGATTGTAGACCTTCTTGAAGCTAATTTTTGTTGTAACATGTGACAGTAGGCTTCATGATTGAACACCATGAAGACTTGGCCAAAATATGCATAAAAAGTAACTTTCGATCTAATAAACACTCAAAAACAATACACTAATGATAAAAACCATGATGATAATATTGACATATAAATATGGATAGACTCAAGAATAATGTGCTTGAGGAATCACCCAAATAATGCATATAGACCAAGTCAAGGCAATAGTGTTGAAAGCAAACAAATAGACAAGTGAATAAACAAAAAAATAAAAATAAACAAACAAATACCCTAAAATAAACAAACAAATAGAAAGCCTAAAAACAAAAGCAAAAGAAAGAATTCTAACAATGATAATGCCCCAATAAGGTAGATCGAGGATAACTAACTAGGCTTAGATAGGACAAATTTTTTGAATTTTTTGAAATGTTATGAATGTTTTTGGAATTTTGAGGTATCTTAACTTGTTAGAGAATGACAAGATACTTGATCACAAAATGGTGAGAGCGTTTGGATTAGGTTTCTTGTAAATGGTGAGAGCATATGGAAAGGGGGACTGAGATGACCTCAACATGAATTGAGCATGACCCACATAGTCTTGAAATGACCTCAAGTCATATTAATTCCATCCACACAAAAGGTGAGGAAAAACTAACTAGGTGCCAACAAGTTCTCAAATCTAAAAAATGGCCAATCAAATAAAGATAATGATGGAAGATGATGTGGTAATGCATGGTAAATAAATGTTGCCCCTAGTTTTCCCATAAGCGGTTATAATACAACGACATAGGTCAATGATACTAATTTGCCCATAGGTAGTTATAATTAGTAGCAAGACTAGCAAGACACTGATTTGCCCATAGGTGGTTAAAACTAGGTTCACATAAATAAACTTGATAAGATGAAAGATATCATGCTAGATCAACCGTCACACTACTTTCATAGACTATAATTTAAAACATGGATCAGATTGATTATTGAAACTTGATCAGAATCCTCTCACAAAAAGTGCATGAATAACCAAAGGAACCAAGATCAAAATAGGATTTTGTAGGAAGACTAAAAATAAGATTTGGTCTAGATAGAAATGGAATGATACGATGGTATGGTCTTGGTTAGGATAATGATGGTTTGATAATTAGGTTAAAATGGTAGGAGGGTTTACCCCAAGTGTTGGTGTGATGGTTGGGATCTTCAACAATGGTAAAAGGATATGTAATAATGGTAATGGCATGGCAATGTGAAATGTTATGGTACATGTTTTTGGCTTGGGTATGATAAATGGCATATAATTCTATTATTCCTACTAAGATGGAGATGCATGTTTTGATCAACAAATGATACAAATAAAACACTTGATCATGTTAATTGATAGCCCACACCTTGTTTCAATAACTACTTTGTCAAAAATGGCCTACAAATTTGGTTATCAAGAATGGTTTTGTGATCTTCATGGGTCATTGATTCTATTTCCTTCAAGCATCGAGACAAGGTATCCTTGTATCCTCTATAAAGGAAAGTGCGACCATGGATGGTAAATAAGGAAAAATAATGGATGGTAGGTTTGATTGTGAAATGGAATGATAGCTGATAATGGAATGTATAATGGTGGAGAAACAAATGAAGATCAGGACTTTCAATCACATGTAATGTTGTTGATGTTAGATTTGACATAATTTTGGTTGTGGTAGGGATAAAGACTTGTTCTCTAAATATGACCACCAGATTTTTTTGTTATTTGATCTTAAGAGTAGCTACCATCTGATTAGGCTATATATTGGAAGCTATTTTCATTTGATCTTTGATTTTGTATTAATCCAATAGTGAATAAATTATGAGCTTATCTATTGGTTCCTCAATGAGGTTTTCACCAATGAATTTGTCTTGATTATCCTGTAGCACCTTCGAGAAGGTTTCACTAATGAACATTGGCATTTGACTTTGATTTTCTTCTAGTGTTTCTAAAAAAGTTTCACTAGAAGATGATGAGTTTTGACTTTGATTATCCCCTAGTGCCTTTAAAAAGGTTTCACTAGGAGAGTGATCTCCTACTACATAAATGTGGTCTTGGCCTCTTCGCTCTTTTTCAATTGCTATGTCACCATGGATGTAATTCAACAAAGTGTGATTGTGTCAGTCCTAATTGACACTTATGGGAGATAGAATGTCAATTATATGGCTATATTGGTTGATAGTAATGGCTTATAGAATGGTAATGGGATGGGGAGAGGCTATGTAATCCATGTAGAAGATACTAGGATAACTTGTGTCAAAGTTGAAGTACTCATCCTCAAAAACTATAGAAGGATCACGAATGTATTAAATTCATCAAAATGCCTTGTTATTGATCCAAAATTTAACTAGATTGGAATTGGAAGTCACTGTCAAATGCATTGGAACTATATTCCCATTTAGGATGTTACTAAAAACAAATAATGAAGGCATGCATCTCCTGTAAGAGATTTGATAGGAAAGAACAATCCAGAGCACCCAAGTACAAAATTGGTATTTTGACTCAAAATGATCTGATCAAAGATAGCTATTCCAAAAATTGCATTGCCTTATTTAGGGATACCCTAGCCAAAATTGTCACTTGAATATGTTAGTTTCACATCATTTATCATGTTTTAGTGTTTTTAGGCCAAATTGTGCATTTTGGGTAGAAATTGGTCAAAATCTTGATTGGAGGTTATTGATGGCTAGATTATGGAAAACATGATCAACTTGACTGAGCATGATGATAACATAACACAGAGGGTAAAGATGAATTGGAAAAACCTACTATTAGGGAGATGCTCATCCAAACTAATAAAGGTTTAAATTCTTTTATGGTTAATTAATCTATTTGGGATATGATTGGGAGCGAGTCAGGATGTCAGTGTCGAAGAGATGCCACTAAATAGAATTTTTGAATCTGAGGTTTATTGTAGCACATGTTGGTAGTTGTCATGGTATAAAATCATGAAGACTTGGCCCAAATATGCATAAGGACTAAATTTCATAATCCAATACTCAATATAAAACAATGCACCAATGATAGAAACCATGATGACAAAGTAAACATATGAATATGGATGGATTAGAGTATAAGTGTGGGAAAGGAATCACCTAATGAACACACATAAAATAAATTAATGCAATAGTGTTGAAAGTAAAAAAATAGGTAGATAAACAAATAAAACAAGTAGAAATAAATAAACAAATAATGCAATAGAAACCCTATGAACATTGCCCCTAAAAAATAGGTGAAATATTAACAAATGAACAAAATGGGGTAATAAAAGAAAAGGAAGGGGGTGGCTGAGCTATCTCCATATGCACTAGGCAAGTGGATGGTGCCTACATAGTTCCATGGATGTAATATCCAATAAAAAACTTTAGGATAAATGTAGTTCTCCTAGGGAATGGGAAGAATGTGATAACTAATGAAAATAAATAGAATGGATGTGATAAAAGAAGAGGAATAGTCTTGCAAAATGTCAAGTGAATGATGGAAAAGGCAAAAAAGGATAAATAAACTAAATGACAAGTGTTGTGCTTGTAACCTAGTAAGGGTTCCTAGAATCCTTAAGGCAAAGAAGTGGTCAATATTTTTATTCTTTTCTAATGATTTTTCAAATGTTTTTAGAATTTTTTGAAGTATCTCAACTCGATCAAGAATGATGAGACACTTAAATGGTTCAAGATTGTAAAATGGTGAGAGTGTGGCTTAGGTTGCTCACAAAATAGTGAGAGCATTCAAACTTAGGTTGCTCACAAAATGGTGAGATCATGGCTTAGGTTAACTGAGCTGACTTTAATAAGTATCAAGTGCTACCTACATAGTCCCAGAGTAAGACCTCAAGTCACTATAGTTATGCCCTTATAGTGGAGTAATTTGATGAGTGTAGCAATTAATTCAAACAAAATAGGCATAGTTGGTAAAAAGGCATAGTACGACATAAGAAGTGACAAGTTGGTATGTCAAGGCTTAATATTGCCCTTAGTTTGCCCATAAGTGGTTATAACTAGGACACAATGACATAGATCAATGTTACTAATTTACCAAAAGAATTTTATAATTAATAGAAAGATTGGTGGTAAGAATAGAATAAAAAATGAAAGATTTAACTACCAAAAATTCTATCACACTCTTCCAAAATATGATCTCTATCTGAAGTACTTGAACTAACTAATGAAATTGATCAAATACCTTGATATTGAAAATTCATAACAAATGGTAAAAACTAAGGTCAAATAGACTATGATTTAGAACACACTGGGATGATAGGTCAAAAGCATAAAGTGGATACAATGAAGAGGATGGGTAAGGATGGTATTTGTACAAAGAAGAATAGTGATAAAATGGCATAACTAAAATGGTCCTGATAGACAATACACCTTAGGGCTTAATGAGATGAATAATATTCATTGGCTCAGGAAGTTCATCTTTATCTAGTGTGGCAAGCCTGTATGCTCATGATCCATAATCTATAATAATGATGAAAGGCCTTATCCAGTTTGGTTTGAATTTTCCTTTGTGATTTTTCTCAGTCATGGTATTCTTTTAGTTTTTTTTAAGAACAATATCACCAAGTTCAAATGTTCTATACTTAACATGCCTATTATAGTGGCCTTTGAGTTAGTTCTGATATGCTTGAAGATTTTTTAGCGTGGCTATACATTTCTCATCAAGTAGGTCTAGCTCTTGAAAGTAGGCTACTCGATAGTCATGATCATCTAGGACATGCTTGAAAGAGATGCAAAGTGAAGGTAACTCAACCTCAGTGGGAAGGATGGATTTAGTACCATAAATAAGTGAGTATGAAGTGGCTCCTATGGGGGTATGGTAATTGGTATGGTATACCTAAAGGGTAGGGAATATCTACAAGTTCCAATCATGATTGACATCATTGACAATATTTTTTAGAATACTGACAATAGTTTTGTTGGATGCCTCAGCGTGGCCATTAACTTGAGGGTAATATGCTATAGAAAAATATTGTGTGATGTTGTATTTAATACATAACTAGTCCACATCCTTGTTCTTGAATGATCCTCCATTATCAGATATAATGTTAGAAGGGATACCATAGCAAAAAATGAGATGGTTGAAAATGAATTTGGAAATTTGCTTTCCAATCACGTGAGGGGTATAACTTCAACCCACTTAGTGAAATATTCAATGGTGTTAAGGATATGTTTATGGCCATTAGATGAAGTGAGTTTGATCTTTCTAATGAGGTCAAGTCCCTGTGTAGAAAATGGTCATGGTGTCAACATCGATTTCAAAGTTTTTGCTGGGGTATGAATTAGATTAGCATGCCATTGACATTTGTCACACTTTTTTATATACACAATAGAATTTGCGTCCATTATGAGCCAATAATAACTAGTATGCAAGATATTTTTGGATAGGACTGCCCCACTAGAATGAGCTCCACATACTCCTTCATGAACTTCTCTTAATGCTAGTGTAGACTCTACCAAAGTTAAATAATGAAGCAGAGTTCTATCAAAACTATGATGGTAAAGGGTGGATCCAAGTAGAGTATAATGAGTGAAATGATGGATGAAGGCTTTGGATTGTTTTTGAGATAGGTTAGGTGGTAGAACTTGGTCATGAAGGTAATTGTAAAGGTCTGAGTACCAGATAGAATTAGGACCAATAATATCACAAATCATTACAATATTTGAAGGTTCATGAGCTGGTGCTGATAAATTCTTGATGAGGAATTGATACTCTCTAGCTTTATCTATTTTTTGAATCAAAGAGCCAATAGTAGCCATGACATCTGTAGTTTTGTTACAAGCTCTTGATATGTGCTCAAACTAAATATTGGCACTTTATTGCTTAAGAGTATCGACCATGGATTTATATGGAACTAGCTTGTCATCTTTGGTCTAAAAATGATCTATGACCTAATTGATGATTAACTAAGAATCACCATAAACTTAGATATTAGATATATTCAAATGCACTGCTTGTCACAGTCCTACAAAAAGTGCTTCATACTCGGCCATATTGTTTGTATAAGGAAAGCTGATTCTGAATGATTTAAGGATTAGATCCCCCTATGGTGTAATACATAATAGGCCTACCCCTGATCCATGTGCATTAAATGAACCTTCAAAATATAGTTTCTAGAGCTAATCCTCAAGGGGTGTGTCAATGATGATCATTATAGATTCATCAAGAAATTGAAACATGAGTAGATGTGTGTCTATGAGAGGTGCTTCAATAAGTTGATCTATAAGAACTTGTCCCTTAATTGCCTTCTAATTGACATACTCTATGTCAAACTCACTAAGAAGCATGATCCATTTAGCCATTCTACCTTGTAAAGCTATTTTAAATAGTAGATACTTGAGCGGATCTACTTTTGAAATGACCATGGTCTTATTATTCAACATGTAATGGCACAATTTTTGAGCTGTGAAGACCATGGCTAGACAAGATTTTCCAATAGGTGCATAGTTATGTTCATATGTAACCCAGGTACAACTTAGGTAGTATACAACATGATCCTTTCTATTTTCATCATGTTGAGCCAAGAGTGCCCCCAGAGCATGGTTGATAGTTGATAGGTATAACAAGAATGGCTTTCCTGGCATAGGAGATAATAAAATAGGTGGATTAAAAAGATGGTCTTTGATTTTTTTAAAATTTGTTTGGTAAAAATCATCATAGTGAAATGCCACTCCCTTCTTTAAAAGGTGTGTAAATTGATCGCACTTGTCTACTAACTAAGAGATGAAGTGATGGATTGATTGGATCTTACCCTGCAAGCTATAGAGTTACTTTAAATTGGTTGGTTGTGGCATCTCGATTATAGCATGGACTCTAGCTGGATCGACTTTAATACCTCTATGAGACATGATGAAGCTAAGTATTTTGCCTGAAGTTACACCAAACACACATTTATTTGGATTGAGTTTGAATTTATACTCCTATAATCTTTAAAATATCTTATGCAACACTACTAGATGGTCGACCCTAGTTTTGGATTTTCTTAATATGTCATTGACATAGTCTTCAATAATATCATGCATCATTTCATGGAATATGATAGTCATGGACCTTTGATATGTAGTTTTAGCATTCTTAAAGCCAAATGGCATTACCTAATAACAAAATGTTCTCCATGGAGTGGTGAATGTTGTTTTATGTTGGTCTTCTGGTGATATTTCATGAAAATCCATCTATGAGTGAAAGAATTTCATAACCTATTATGGAGTCAATGATCATGTCGATATTAGGCAAGTGAAAATTATATTTAGGACAACCTTTTTTGATGTCTTGAAAATGAGTACAAATTCTAATCCCTTTAGGATTTTTATTAATAGGTACCACATTAGAAATCCATTCTAAGTAGTCAATAGATCGGATACATCCTGCTCCTAATTTTTTTTCTAACTCTTTCTTTACCAATACAACAATGTGAGGATGAATATTACGTAATTTTTATTTTACCAATTTGGCATTAGGATTAACCACAAGGTGGTGTAGAACTAAGGTGGGGTCTAAACCTGGCATGTCAGAATAAGCCCATGCAAAGATATCTATAAATTATCTCAATAGAGATATAAAGACATCATGTTCTTCCTTAGAGAGGGACACTCCTAATTTTATCTATTTTAGGTCTGATGGAGTCTCGATATTTACCTCTATTATATCTTTGACTAGAAGGGTCAAACCATCTTCTAGGATGATAGGCAATGACTTGAAATATTTAATTATGTTAGGGTCCTTTGTTATGACTTACTCTTCAACTTATCCTAGGCATGATGAATCTGAGTCCCCTCATGGGAGATCTAGCAATGTGACAAAAATATTTGGAAAATTTTGAAGAATTTGATCAAATACTTATTGTTTCTCAAAGATAAACTCAGATCCATAAGCAAGTTTGTCTTTAGTGGTCTCTTAGTCTAAATTTGAAGAAGATTAAACACCCCCATCTAATGGTGCCTAAAATAAGTTTTCACCACTAGACTGGCCTTTATCTTTACTTTTTCCTTGGTTAGAAAGTGCCTCAAAGAGGTTTTCAGGAACCTCAATGTTTTACTTATTTATTTTTGGCTAAGGGTGTTCACTCACTCTCCAAAATAGGCTATAGGATCGAATGTGATTGAGAATCCTAATTTGCGATCTCCCAATAGAATATTGTAAGGCCTAAAAATTCATAGAATGCCTCATCATTCTATAACTCATTAATCAATAGACTAGATTCTTGTCAGTCCTAATCTATCAGTTGGGGATAATATAATGGCAATGGGTTACGATGAATGGCCAAGGTAAGGGTATAAATGGCATTACTATCAAACAAGTTAGTTTTAGCTAGGTCATCAAAGGTGAGGCTATGATTGGACTCTACTTCATTATTGGTATCATCATTACTAGTCGTTGGTGATGGAGTTTGAATAAGATATGTGGGGTCACCCCTAGGTGGTTTAAATCCAAGTCCATAAGGTTTTTCATACTTAGTCATGTATATTGGCTTGATGGTTCCTTGTTGATTCGGTCTGAGGCCTCTTCCTTCATAATTGTGATGCTCTATGATCCTATTAGGAATACGATACTTTGCATTTTTATAATAATCAACTTGGTTTTCATTGTATAACCATGATTCATCTCTTTCAAGAGGGTCAGGTCCTAGGCTAGATGTTGGTACAAATGTGACAGATCCCTTATCTTTGTTCTTTTGTTGCCAATGCATATGTGGGGTGACTTTAGGTCACCCAAAGGTTTTTGGATTCCAAGGAAGATTGAAAATATGAAATGTATCATGGGTCACATACTCTCTTGGTTCATTATATAAAATGGTGAAATGATTAGAAGCTTCAGGAGGTGGCATGTGAGAAAGGAAATCCAAAGTATTAGGATCTATGCAATTATCTAATGAAGGATCAATAAGTATAACCTTTCCTTTATCTTACTTGGAACTTGGATTAATGCCATACTAATAATTATAGCTTTGAAATTTGGCCTCAAGATGTTTGTATTGTTCATATGGGTGTAAATCTCCTAGAATATTCACTTCCATCCCTGAGTGGGAAAACTTGATACATTGGTGCAACATTGATGGGACTACATTAATTTCATGTAACCAAGGCCTACCTAGAAGCATATTATATGATAACTCAAGATCAAGAACATGGAAAAGTGTATCATGGGTCAAAGGCCCAATGATAACTAGGAAACTAATGGTGCCTTGTGATTCTCTTTCCTAATTATCATAGGCTTTGATAGTTATTATTTATGGTTAGGGATCTACCATTTTGTACCTAAGAAGCTTGATGAGCTTTAGAGACACTATATTAAGGCAGGATCTATTGTCTATAAGGACACATTTTACTTTATGCCATCTTATGTAAAATTCTATGTATAATGGATTATTATGGAGCGGGCTAAGAGAAGACATATCACTTTGGTTGAAATATGACTTATTGGGCTGGAGTTAGGTGTCTAACCAAAGCTTGAAATTTATCAATGGATATGTCACTATCAATAGTGGATTGGGTCAAAAAACTCATTCAAGATGTTCTTGTGTATTATTGATGTTCATAACAAATCTAACATAGAAAGTTTTGCTAGTATCTTCTGTAATTATTCCAAAATATCAAATTTCTTGTCTTGGTCAGTAGTGAATGGTTTATTCTAAGACTGAATGGTTGGTTAGATGACAAGTAAAGTGGTGGATGGTTATGGGCCTAGGATAGTAATCTTTGACCTCTGAGTTATGATTACACAATTGAGATTAAATACTAGACCATTATTGCTAACTAATGTTGGGAATGGCATGGGACCAAACAGGGCAAGTCTCAGTTATCAGTGCACTCACATGTGGTCACATGGTAAGGATGAGTTATCGATATAAGGTCCAAAAGGGGAAGTCCTAGTTTACTGGTGTGCCTATATGCATTCTCAGGTCAAAGAAGGATTATCCATGTAATTTGGCTGAATGTTGTTTAGTAATGGTCCAAGCTTATTAGTGTTTGGTCTAGGATTAATAGAGATGGTATTAATTATACCCCTTGAAATATGACCTACAACCCTATTATAGTCATGTGCAATTTTATGGTAGGTTTATTGGTTTTTACTGTTATAACCTTGGTTTTGTCCATTGTTCTATCATTGTGGGTTCTTCTACTAATTTTGTTGATTCTACTGGTTTAGCCTTTGATGTTGATTTTGCTACTGCTTAGACATTATTGTTGCTATTACTGATTATTTTGCTATTATTGATTATTATGTTAGGGAAAGGGGTTTTGATAAATATCAAGAGTATGATTAGAATTGAAATCACCATATCTAATGTTATCTCCCCATTCTCCAACATATTCTCAATTAAATGCTTGATTTGGACACATCTTCATAGATTATGCCCATTGACCCGATAATAGTCGTAGAATTCATTTTCACAGTACCAATTAGGATAAAGAATGCCTTGTGGATAATGCTTTAGTATAGGCCAACTAATTAGATTAGCGATAGTAAACTTATGAAATATAGACTCAATAGGTTCTCCTAGGCCACTAAAGATGTGATGTGTAGGCATGTTTCTCCTAAAAGGAGGGGTTTGTAATGGTAAAGACTACTATATTTGTTGTGTAGGTCTTGGTTGTTGTGCTTGCAGCATTGGTTAGAGAGGTTATTGGGTAGGTGTAAGATAAAAAGGTGGTGTAGATGATGTTTACACCATTTTTACATGACAAGATTTGGCTATTCCCACAACATTCCTATTGTATTTGAATTGCTTCAATCTTTCTTGATTATTAGACTATGCTGGTTATGATGTTGGCACTTGAATGAGATTTTGGTCATTTCCTTGATTGGTACCTTGATTTTTATTAGTTTAATTAAGCTTGATAACACCTTTATTGATGAGTGCTCACTCAATCAACAATCCTTTATCGATGATTTCATTGAAAGTATGAACACATTGTAGTTCCAAATGATAAGCTATCTCACTATGAAATTTTTTGGTAAACACAGTGGCTAATTGTTTATTTGGTAAATTGTGGGTGAAATAGTTTTCAAGGGCTCTCCATCACTATAAATAACTTGCAAATCTCTCGCTAGATTTTTAGCTTTGCTTGTGTTAAGCCCACTAATGAAATCTCATGCTCAAAATTATAGGAAAAGTGTTGTACAAACTTATTAGAAAGATCATCAAAATTTGTTACTAAATTTTTGGGCAACTTCAAAAACCACTCCAAGGCTTATCCAACCAAGCTCCTTAGAAACAAGAGAAAAAGGTATATGTCATTATATGTCACTAGTTGACATGTGATAAAGAATTTGATCAAATGAGCCTTAGGGTCACTTTTCCCTTTGTATTTGTCAAATTTTGTTGGTTCATATCTTGGAGGAAATGGTATCTACAAATACTCCATGTTAAATGGGTAGGAACACACATCATCCAATTTGAAGTTTTTAATCTATTTACCAACTTAAATGACAACAATTGCATCCTTAATCTGTTACAATTCTGGGCATAGGAAACTAGAAGGAACATTAGTTTGAGAGAGGAAATTAGTTTGGGTAGATGTTTAGGAGGTCACAAGTGGGACACTTTGACCAGGGTATGATGGAGATACCTATTGGGGTACATTTATTTAGTTGGGGAATGGACCAAGAATACACATATGTGGATTAGGATGTACATGAAATTACACACTTGGTTGTGTGATATTCTAGTTTGGGTTGGTTATAAAAGTTTAACTTGGAGGATTTTGTGGTTGGGATGGAGGGATATAACTATATTGTGCCTATTGTGGTTGAAAAGGGACATGCTACCGACTAATCAAACCTTACTATTGAGTGGGGACTTATGGTTCAAGACCCTGTCTCTAAATTTATGGCACACTTTAAACCAATTGTTGTCTAGTATGTACTTGAGAAACATGGGGACATCCTTATTATAAGAATCACTATGAGGAAGTGAAAGCAGGTTGCAAATTTGGCATCTGTCACTAACCAACATTTGTACATTGTTGACTAGTAAATGCTTGGTTTTAGATTAGCATATTAGTCTACAATTGAAGAGGTATATTCATCATTACCTGGTGAGGTACAACATTAGTTTCCCCTAATTGAGGTGGTAATTTACTTATCCTTTATTGTGTTGATACACTAGATTATGCCTATTGTTGTAGAATACTACTTGTTAGTTGTTAAAGAGGAGTAGGATTCATCTCATTCTATTGTTGAGTCATGACATTAGCCATTGTTTGATTACCTAATCCCATAGGTTGTACACTTGAGGAAGTAGCTGACTGAGGTTGGGGTGTAGAAACTCCTATTCCCTAGTATGATGATCTATTCATGGGATTAATTATAGGCACATGTTGTTGGCTAGTTGATTGTGTGTTAGTACCACTTTGATTGAGATTGGATGTTATTTGCATACTATCAACTACATTTGGCTCATTATTCTATGTAGAGGTCAAAGACACTTCTTTAATAATGGGCATATGCATCAAGTTATCTATCGAAGTGGTTTGTATGAATGGGTTAGAACTCAAATTCTCTTGTCTAGTTAACTCTATCAATACTCTTGTTGAAAGAAATAGGTCAATAAGAGGCTTACTTACCATGTTCATCTAATTGAAATCACATGCTAGATTCAGGTAGGTTTGATATGTTTTCTATATTTGGTTAAAGTGATATTCCATGATATTTTTACCTCAATTAGCTATATTAGGATCTTGGTACGTTGTATGGACTAGAGCCATAGGATTGTTAGAATAAGCTTGTTGATCATAAATGATATTATGGGGAACTCTTACTAGACTTGGTAAATTTTTATGGGGGAAGCCTACTGGAAACTTGGCCCCTACCTCTATGGTTCTAACCAAAATTTCATCTTTGTTCTCTAAAAAATATAACTCAAACAAAAATGGATCATGTGTGGAAGTCATATTAGAGAATATAACTATTGAAGTATTGGCTCGTCCACTGTGGGTATTGTAGCTAGGTATTATGTGGTTTGTTCTTGGTCTTATTCTAAATAAGGTGGTGTGTTAACTAGATAGTCAACCAATGGATCTTGGCTTTGTGCCCCTAATTGAGTATTATAAGAGGGATAAGAATCTATCTCATAAGTAATATTATCTACATAGGGGTCTTGCATCATTTCTTCTTGCACCACCACATTACTAATCCATGGATTGTACATGAGTCCACAATGAGTGTAGGAATACATGTTGGGATCAATAGTCAATGCTTTACTATAAAAGGTTAAAGAGTTATACAAACTATAAAAAAGATATAATCTAAAATAGATGATGTTCCAACTTGGTATAGATTTTTCAAAAGGATCAAAAGGTTTATGCAAATATTTATGAGGAAACAAGCTAGCATGAACTATCTAACATTTCACTGTTCATACAAAGATAAGCAAGTAAATAGATCAAAAATAAAAATGCCAAACTCTAAGGTCGAAGTGTTTCAAATTAGTCTAATATAGAAATTTAAAAGTTGCTAGGTATTTTGGCCAAATGCAACATCAAAAGATAGGCTCAAACAAGGCATGTGCTAGGACTCTTGGCCAAACTATGTCAAAAGCTAGACTTTGAAATAGATGAAAGTTTTAATCTAATGGATTTGAAACACTTCTAAACAACACTAGGCATTTGATTCTTGGACATGAACTTGATCAACTAGGTATAAGGTATGAAACAAAAGGCACTTTAGAAATAGTTTATTTTCTCATTAAAAATGGTATAAAACTTGGTTCTTTTGACAAACAAGCTAGACAAAAGTGAATAGTATAATTGTTTTAGATAAAAGATCACAAAAGTACACTTGGATTGGTCTAAAAATGTAGGAACAAATTTGGAACTCTAAGCAAGAGGGTCTATGAAATAATATTAGAAATGTTTTGGGTAGTGTAATGATGATATACTACCCAAAAGGTGTGACAAAAATGTTTGTTTCAAAAACTCTCTAAAGTAAAGATGATTTCCTATAATTTTGACAACATAACACTAATTTTCTTAACTCAAAATGTCATGGTGCATAGACTTAAAATTCAAGTGTTTAGCACAAAATGGCTTAAGTCTATCAAGTGATTATAATTATTATGAGTCTTGAGTGGCCTTCAACCCAAATTGAAAATTAAACCTAAGTTCCCTCAAGTTTAGTGCAAATGGTGAACCCACTTAACACATCAACCTTATGAACTTATAAATGTGTAATTTCTAATTTAGATTATAAGTGAAGGACTCTTAAACAACATTGGTAAAGGTATAGACTCAATTGGGTAGCATAACTATGCCAAAATAGATGATATGACTCTCAAGCTTTTGATGAAATTTGAACAAGGCAAATTGATGATCTCACATGGGCAGCATAATGCCTCTTTGTTCAAAGAAAAATTTGGACTATGTGTTTGGTTTGGATTGTTTTTTTACACCAAGTTTTGACTTCAAATAATACTTTAATCTAGGATAAGACCAACTAATTAATCGCCTTAGATCCTAAACTGACAAGGTTTCTTGGTATTATTGGAATTCATCAATATACATCATTTGGGAGGATTTTAGGTGTTCATTCAAAAGTAACTACACACTATATAGTAGGGTTTTTACACCCCCCTTCTCTCAAATGATATTACTATGACATGGAACTTGAGACACACCTTACACCAACAAAACTTCTATGGTAAATGGGGATTTATCTAAGATCTAACAAGTTTTTGAATGATCTAGGGGAATCATTACACAATGGCTTTCATGCCAAATAATGCAAAAGAAAAGCATGGATTTTGGGTCTGTATCACTTGGCTTGTTGTAAAAAGGTCTAGTTATTTTTGCAACAACTATTCCTACTATTCACTCAGTGTAGTGCGATGTCCAAAGTACCACTATGTCCTATGTGTAACTCTAATTAGGAGCCAAATGAAGTCACTACTGGGAGGTGAAACCCTAGGTCAAAGCTTATCTAAAGAACTTGTGGGAGGTGATGAAGTCCACCTTGAAAGATAAGTTTACATAAAAAAAATTTAAAAAAAAAAGATAATAAAGGGTGGAAAAGTCTGGTACACTAGAAATCAGGGTATCCTAATACCTACTATATCGTTGGTAGTATATTCATTCGTGTGCCATCTATCTGGAAATTTTTTAGGATTGACAGATCTCTCCAATACATATTGTGGGTATTATGTCTTGTAAGAGGTGATGAAGTCCACCTTGCAAGCCAAGTTTAGATAAAAATTAAAAAAATAAATAAATAAACCCTCGATCTATTTTGAATCTTAGTTATCAATTTGAAAAAAATAATCTCCAATCCATGCTCAATTTTTTTTATTGTGGAGTAATAAAAAAAATAGCATTAACAATTTTCACCCTTGTTTGCATGTTTGGAGGTGAGTGGATGAGCCAAATATTTAAGGTTGTAGGTTGAGATCTCTATTGCTAAGTTGCATACATGATCATCAACTATAGGGGGTTCCTTCCTTTTAGTGGGTTTAAATGGATGTGATATGTTGTATTTCATGATTTAGATGTAATTTCAATCACCTTTCCTTGAAAAACTTAGTCTCAATGGCTAACATCCATGGAGTAGATTTGCTCAAATTGATAAACGTGTTGTAAAATGAAGACATTGCAAAACATTACAAATTTGTTACATAATTTGTTGGATTGTGCAATAAAAGGACGTGACAAGACAAATAAAATCATTTGGTATGTGAAAACCAAGAACCCTCAGATATGGATGTAAGGATGGACATAGAACTTGTAGGGTATGAAGTTCCTAATGTTGTATTTGACTTTGGGAGCATGGTAAATGTGATGCCTAAGTCAACACGGGAAGCTATTGGAATGCATGTGTTGAGTTATAGTCCAGTCACACTAAGTTTTGTAGATTATCACTGAGTTAAACCCGTTGGAAGGTTGGAATATGTGGAAATCAAATTTGGAGACTAGCTTGCATATGAAAACCAATGAAACACATTATTTTGTGTCGATTGGTAAGGGTTGGGCTTACGATAGATGTATGATTATTAACACACTTATTGTCATTCCTATGAGCAAGATAAAAGTAGGCCATACATGATGCCAAAAGAACCAAATTTCACCACATGCAAATATTCTAAATGGTACAAAGAGGACATAGAGCCTAGGGAAGAAGAGGAGTAGGAGTGGACTTTGCCTCATTTCATGCAAGCCACACTAGGTGTGAAAGAAACAGGGAGACTAGTGTAGTAGCAAAAGAAAATGCTAAAGATCCCATAGGTATTTTAGTAATACCTCAATGATGGATATTGAATCATCATCAGTGCGATCACCTACTTGTTGGAAATAGACAAGATCTATTGGTTAGTTGTGACTAACCAAAACTACATAGAGCTGAACATTGAAATTAGAATACCATGGGTTTTAATTTCCTAATTAGCTGGGATTTTGATGTGGATACCACAAATTGAATGCAAGGTGATCACAAAGTAAGGCCCATAAGGATGGGTTTCACCTAATTCATAAGGTTCACTGATTTTTTACCTAAAAATTTAGAATTTGGTGAATTTAATGCCCTTGACCAAAAATTTGGTCAAATTCATCTTGTTCAACGAATTTAATGCTCAAACGACGAGACCTAAAACTATGAATTTAATCTTCTGATGACGAGACCTATAACAAGCCCAAGCATAAAAATGCAGTGGGAAAAAAACATGATGACATGCCTATTAAATCATATCAGTTTTCGTTAAAATCTACCAAGAAAAATTGTGATTCAATTGGTTTTGGAGCAAGTTTGTCTGTTCAAGGAATTTGTTCATTTTTTTGTAGTTAGAGGAGCCGAGGAGTTTGAAGGGTTTTACCACAGTCGATTGTTGGAGCTGAGGTCTGGTTTTCCACTATGCGCATCATGGAGGAGCCTGCGTGGAAGAGCCTGTTGTCAATTTTCTCAGCCAACTGTGAATCATCGACAAAGGGAGGAGAGCTGTTGAGCAGCAAGTGGCGACCCAATGCGAACCAGTAGGGCAATGCTAATTAGGTTTTTTTTTGACCTTTTTTTAAACATCAAACTTAAGCATTTAATGATTTTAGGTTTTTTTATTTCATTTTGTATATGAAACTTTTTGTTTCCTTTTATTTTTTCAATTTTTTTTAATTCATTTTTTGTCATGCTTATTTTTAGTTTATTTTATAAACAAATTTTTAATTATTTTAATTTTAATTTTTTATTTATTATTATTTTTTTGATAGATGATGAGGGTTGGGGGTCCTTCTCTTTTATTAAAAAAAACAAAATAGGAGTACAAAAAGAAGGGATAAAACCCTCGAGTAGAAACCACCTAAGGAGCTAAAAAACACAATGAGCCATGAAGGGCTAAAACAAATGAGTACCAAAAAAGCCTCCGCAAGGAGACAACAGATAGGAACATCCCAAACAAAAATCAAAGGGCTATGCCCCATCAACAGTCAAATTATGGCTTCAATAGTGTCATCACCACTGATAGTGGTGGAGCCACTAGCCGCCATCAGTATAGAAGAGGAAACCTTTTCACCATGTCCTTCCCCATTCACATCCACCTCAGTTGCACTCCCATCTAGTCCCTGTTCAGTGCCACCTGCCTTCCAGTAAGTCATCTACCACTGATGATGCCTCAGTCTACCAACTTTGCATTTCAGGAGAAGCCCCTCCAATACCTGGAGAAGCATTATTGCTATCTAAGTTTCTGAATGATTTAGGGGAATCATTACACAATGGCTTTCATGCCAAATAATGCAAAATAAAATCATGGATTTTTGGTCCGTATCACTTGGCTTGTTGTAAAAAGGTCTAGTTATTTTTGCAACAACTATTCCTACTATTCACTCAGTGTAGTGCAATGTCCAAAGTACCACTATGTCCTATGTGTAACTCTAATTAGGAGCCAAATGAAGTCACTGCTGGGAGGTGAAACCCTAGGTCAAAGCTTACCTAAAGAACTCGTGGGAGGTGATGAAGTCCACCTTGCAAGCCAATTTTACATTAAAAAAAAGAGAGTAGATAATAATGGGTGGAAAAGTCTGGCACACTAGAAATCAGGGTATTCTAATACCTACTATATCGATGGTAGTATATTCATTCATGCGCCATCTATCTTGAAATATTTTAGGATTGACAGATCTCTCCAATACATATTGTGGGTATTATTTCTCATGGGAGGTGATGAAGTCCACCTTGCAAGCCAAGTTTACATAAAAATAAAAAATAATAAAAATAATAAAAAGATCTAAATGGGGATTTGTCTAAGATCTAACAAGTTTCTGAATGATCTAGGGGAATCATTACACAATGGCTTTCATGCCAAATAATGCAAAAGAAAAGCATGGATTTTGAGTCCGTATCACTTGGCTTGTTGTAAAAAGGTCTAGTTATTTTTGCAACAACTATTCCTACTATTCACTCAGTGTAGTGTGATGTCCAAAGTACCACTATGTCCTATGTGTAACTCTAATTAGGAGCCAAATGAAGTCACTTTTGGGAGGTGAAACCCTAGGTCAAACCTTATCTAAAGAACTCGTGGGAGGTGATGAAGTCCACCTTTCAAGCCAAGTTTACATACAAATAAAAATTTTAAAAAAATGATAATAATGGGTGGAAAAGTCTGGTACACTAGAAATCAAGGTATCCTAATACCTACTATATCGATGGTAGTATATTCATTCATGTGCCATCTATGTTGAAATTTTTTAGGATTGACAGATCTCTCCAATACATACTGTGGGTATTATTTCTCATGGGAGGTGATGAAGTCCACCTTGCAAGCCAAGTTCACATAAAGATAAAAAAACATGAAAGTAGAAAGACTTTAGGGTCATTTTTAAGGTCACCTAAACTTTGATGAGTTTTTAGGGAGTGCTTTAGATGACTTTATTTCTAAGTCTTGGCCTAGGCTACTTGCAATAGGAATGGCACTTTTGATTCCAAGGGTTCCCTAAAGAGGACAAATAGAAGAGCATACATGCAACATTCCTCTTTTTACCAAACAAAATATTAATCTAAATAACCAAGTAAATACAAAAAGCTTTGAAAAGGTGAGTTCATTTTTAATCCCAAAGGGAAAGTGAGGTGGTGTTCATTTGACTCCTTGGTCTTAGTTGTAAAATTTGAAAATATTCACCATAAATATCAAAAATTCTTTTGTTAAACACTAAAACAAGGTTCCTAATTGATTTTTAAGCATGCAAAAGGTGATCTAAACATGTTTTTAGCAAATATCAAGCTTGGTCCTACAACAAAAATGCCAACATGTCCTTTATCTTTGAAGCTCTTTTGGGTTTGAAATAATAAAATTTAGAAAAAAAAGCTCTCAAGTTTGTGTTTTAAGAAAAACATAGTGACCGATGTCGGTTTATATAAGCGACGATGGTTACATTTTCTAACTGATGTCAGTTATCTAACTAACATTGATTATACCAATGTGACTGATGACATGTATACAACTAATGTCCATTAAGATATGAAATTGATGTTGGTATTACTTGCTGACATTAGTTACTGTGTAAAACTATGGCAAACAAAAATGATAAAATAAAGATAGAAAATCAATTTGCAAGATTTTTAAGGGTACAAATGAATATTTTAAAGTTGAAAAATGATCTTCTTCAAGTATGAGATGCATCTAGTCCCACCAGGCATGCCATAATGTGATCTAAGAATTTGAAGCAAGAAAGTATCATTAGTATGGGGTTAGTTCTAAAATGAAAACAAAATGAAAAAACACACTAATTAGCATAACATCACTAGGCCTAAACACTAGGAAGAGCTTAGTTAACAAACATGAAAAAAAAATACAACTAAAATTAAAAATAAACCTTCTTTTACCTTCCTTGGATGCTCCAAAATGCTTGTTGTAGTGTCTTGCTTGACTTGTGCTCATGAAGTCTTCATTAAAGGAAGCTTGGATGCTTCCATCTCTCCTTGGCACCTTTGGCTTGTGGCTTGCGCTTGGATTGGAATCAATTTGGCATGGTAACACTAGTTTTAATGTCTTCTTGAATATATTTTTACATTATAACTTTGCACCAAAATAGCTTAGAAATGATGTTCATGGCCTCTCTATTTATAGATTTTTGAGAATGTCTAGAATCAACCTGAACCATCCATCCTGAGATTGAGATGTGTGGTTGAGGATTAATTCAATTTTTGGAATTAATTTTATTATTATCCTCATCATGACATTGGAAAAATGGGAAATTAAGAGGCATGGAGGGCATCATGGAAGGCATTGATGAGGCATGGATGGCATGAATCTTGATGTTGATGGAATTTATGGCCTAGAGATGTCTTCCCAAGAAATGAGGTCACTTGATGATACAAATATTAAATATTCATTTATAAAAATAAGTTTTTAACAAGTTTCCATAGAATTATTAATTATGCCTTGATTTGGTTAATTAGTTCTTAAGCATGTTTAAGCATTTTATGCACAAATTACTCAACTTGATCAAAATGCCTTGTTATTAGTCCAATATTTGACTAGATTAGAATTGGAAGTCATTGTCAGATGTGTTAGAACTATATTCCCATTTAGGATGTTACTAACAACAAAGAATGAAGGCACATGTCTTGTGTAAGAGATTTGATAGGAAAGAACAAGCTAGGGCACCCAAGTGCAAAATTGACATTTTGACTCAAAATGATCTAATCAAAGTTAGCTAGCCCATAAATTTTATTGCCCCATTTAAGGATACCCTAGCCAAAATCAGCACTTGAATATGTCATTTTCACATCATTGAGCATGTTTTAGTGTTTTTAGGCTAAATTATGCATTTTTGGTGGAAATTAGTCAAAACCCTGATTGGAGGTTATCGGTGGCCAAATTTAGGTGTCTACACCTTCTTGATAAGATCATGACTCAAAAACATCCTCAAATTGGTGCTAATCCATTGGAACCTATTGGGCCTTTTCTAATGCACAACTCTCTCTCTCTCTTTTCTTTTTTTATACATGCAAGCTTCTAAGCCTTGAAAATAGATTGATAATCCCTCTCTTAGTCATGACTAAAATCTACTTAGATTTGATCTTTGTAACCTCTTGAGATAAAAAAAGGAATTTTTTTTAGATTTAATGATTCTGGTATAGTGTGTTAATGTTAGATTGATTTGCATATGTGGTAAAAATCTCTCCCTTGTCAAATCTTGAATATCACCTAGTTACTAAATCATATTATTTTACAAGTCATGTTTAGTGTTAAATGTCATTTGATTAAAGCAAACAAGTGGATACATTGAATAGTTAGTGCCTTAAACTATGCCTCCCCATCAATTCCTTTAGGTTTTGACCATTTGGTGAACGTTTGCATGAAATACTAATGCATATATAACCATTTGGAGTTGAACATTTGATCTCATTAGTGTTTGTTACAAGTTCAGATAGAGTGGATGAACAATCACATTATTGGTGCATCACCTCATTTACATGTTTTTATGCTTTATTACCCATTTATCTCTCTCTTTTATCATTTTTTTTTAGTTTAGGTGATATATCTATAGGAAGTTGACCTTCAATAGAGGTTTGATCCATTATTAGGATACCCACAGCCTATGATCAATCCCATGTTGGTCTAGATTTGAGTAGAGAACCTAAACAATCCCCTCCTTAGCTAGGGTACAAACTAGAATTCTAATAGTTGCATTGAGCATTACTCTATATATTAAATATTTGTAATAATAGGAAGCAAGAAGTCAACACCTAGTAATTTCTAAGCAACCAAAAATCAAGTTTCACTTTGATAATAAAATGAATACCTTGAGGAAGGTTAAAATAAAGACTGTGATTGTTGAAGGAGAACAAGTTGAGTTAGAGCAAAGAGAAGACATATCCATTTGACAAAGAGAATAAAATTAAATCCTTATAACCTAGATAAATACAAGGAGGACACTTATAGTTTTGTAGATGCTACTATCGGAGTAATCAAAGATATGTTTAAATTTTATGACCAATTAGTTTAGAAGTCACTATAAAGTAGCACTATTCAGGCTCATAAAGAGATAATAGATAACTTTTAGGGGGGAACTAAAAGTTATGACACCATTATTTTAATAAGGTCTACTAAAACCACATCCCAACCTAAGTGGGGGGATATAATTCATTTATCCAAGAAAATTAAGGATATAAAGGGCAAGCTTCACTTAAGTTAGGAGACCATAAATTAGGTGTATGCCTACTTAAATCTAATAAAATCAACTGAAGTTACATATGCAAATAATTATGTCACTACCAAGAGAGATTATTTTTTGGATTGACATCAAGAGATGAGAACTATGGTACAACAATTTGAAAATCAAGAGAGAGAAGCAATCTCTATTTTGAAAGGTATGAGAGTTATCAAGGTAATCACTCCTCTTGGGTAGTTATTTTAAAAGCCAATTTTGAAAAATCTCCTTTGAGCTATAACTAGCATATTTCAAGAAAAAAATGAAGTCACGATCTATAGAACCAATGATAAAACTATGAAACTAGTGAATTTTGATAAAGACCAAATTATAGAAACTGAGACACTTCATGTGGAAGTCAAATGTTCATTAGTCACACATAATAAGTTTATGGACAAGCTCCCACAATTGATCAAATAACCTTTACTTTATTTTAAAGATATTAATATCAACTTCTAGGATAGCCATGCATTATATATAGATGGATGTAGCAAATCAATCAAATTCATTAGTAGGACTTACACAGGAACCTCCTTAAGGTACTTAGTGTCTAAGATATACACTAGTGCAAACACAAATAGAGCCAACATATTTACCTCTTCCAATAGTCACTACCTTAAATACATTGGCAATGACTCCTATCATATCTATAATAATAGTATATGTTCCAATTATGAATTAAGTTAAAATAATAATCTTGTCCACTTTAGTTTTTACAACAGTTACACCATCATTTCCTTCTTCCAAAGGTGCCACATCAACACCCTTATAAATATAAATATGTATTTACATACTTGAAGTAATTTTTAATGTTGGTTCTTAATTTATTTTTCACATATTTATTACATTTAAGTCACAATATTCTATTCAGAGTGAACATCATTGTATGTGCATGCTTTGTATGAGAGTTGACATATCATCTATTTTGTTAGATATGTATTTATAAACTTTTCTTGAGAGATGAGGCATTCCCATCCCAAGATTATATATATTTGTATCCTCCCTATCCCAAAAGGAGGATAATTTTGGCTATTGAGATTAATAATAAATTATAAGGAAAGTTCTATAATTAGTCTTGATGTACAAATCTTGATTCTTCCCTGTGGATTTTGTAAGAAGTTCTATCATTATGATATCTTAGTTTTATAGTTGTGCATGAGTTATCTTTTCAATATTATTATTATTATTATTATTATTATTATTATTATTATTATTATTATTATTATTATTATTATTATTATGTTATTACTGATTTAAAAACATTTTATGTATTAATCATAATCCCCTCTTGTAGATGTGCAAAGACAATATTATAAATGCGGTAACCTTTCATTCTATATGCTTCAGTTTAATGTAATTATTGTCTCCTTAGAATTATAAATTTGCTTGATTTTTGGTGTGCTAATAATATCTTTTAATGAACATTGGTTCCTTATTACTTGTTCGACCTTTAGTTCAAGTGTTGGTTTAAAAGGATTTCATTTTGCTTGACCCATAAGCCTTCTTTTCTGCTTTAATTTTCCCTCTTTTTTTGAGTTTCTTTTGATCAAAATCAACTTAGGTTAGAACCATAACTTATCCACCCATCTCAAATATATTTAGATTCATCCATATCTAAACTGATCCATGATAGACAACTATTTCACTCACTACTATTTCACCAATAAGTTGTTTACAAAATCTAATACACCACAACTCATGCCTTAGATTGAATTTTCATTCATAAATTATAAAACATTAGAGGCTACATCATAAGATTCTCTAATGTCTACAAAACCTATATCAACATGACCTATGACCTTAAATAAATCATAAGGCAAGAAAATGGATGTTTTATATTATGGGGATTAATAATCTTAGTGATAAATATGAATATAACTTATAATACTCTAATTAAATCAATAAAATACTCAAAAATATTATCAATTATATCCAAATAAAGGATATATCAATCTCAAATCATATTTATAACTATTATATATCATATCCAATAAATTAAATCCTATGGGCAATGAAATATCTTGAATGAAATAACATTTTAATTCATTGCAATATTAATTTATTAGCTCTTCAACATTACACAAAAGAGAAAAAATCAAATGAAATCAGAAAGAACAAAAAAATAAAACTAATATTATAAGTAGTTATAGCATACAAATAAAAAATTAGATAAATTAGACAAAGCATAAGATGAGAAGAAAATGAAGCAAAAATATACTAAGTTAAGAAAATTTAGATATTTAAATAATGAAGAAAACTGATGAAAAGTAAACTAACAAACAAAAATAAAACCAAAAACTAAAAAAAGATAAGAAAGAAGATAAAATAACTAAGTTACATTGTAGAAAGTGACTTGGATTTGTATATAAAAAACAAATTTATTGAGAAACTAAAAGATTGTTTCATAATTTATTAAAATATATGAATAAAAATGTTGGAGCTTTACAAGACTTGATAATTTGTCATACTATGTATGGAGTATTCATCATTAATCAGGGTAAGCCAAATTCAATTCCATGCATATGATTGAGTTATTTTGAAATAATCAAATGATTATAAATATTGACTATTTTAAAATAATTAGTGTATAAATAGGCAATAAACATGGATATACCTGGTGTACTAAGAAAAATCACTTCACATCCAATGAATATGTTATTCAATCTTCTTGTAAATCATGTTTTATCTTATAGATTTGTAATAGAAAAGAATACATAATATGAAATTGAACTTAAAATTTATAGGTACTTGTGCATGAGTTCTTGTCTTAAATGATTTACTTCAGGTATTTAATAGTCTTTGAAAGGAATCAATTATTCTTTAAGAAGTAACCGCTTTTAAAAAATGATTATCTCATGTAATTTAATATGAATTAAAATTTGTAATCTCACAAGATGATTCCAAGGATTATAACCCCATCATCATTCTTAACTTACTACTTGGAAGCATTTATAAGTACTTAAGATTCCAAGATCTACCTGGTCAAGACTTACATTTCTCCTTTTGAGCATAAAATCAGCACACATTCAAGTCATGATTTAAAAGAATTATAAATATATTCATCATAGAATATATCTATTAGGTATAAATAAAAACAATACCTCATCTGTAGCATGTTTACACTTACAGGCCAATATATGTATGAGTTTCATTAAGTACTACCTTGTTGATTTTGCATAAATATCTAGATAACAAGACTAGTTAGTGATTCACAAGGATATAAAAATAAATTTCACAAGGGTTTTTTTACAACAACCTCTAAGAGGTAGTTAAAGGAACATGAAATATGTAAAGTGACCATTATTCACTAAGATTTCATGGCCAACTTATGTCACTCATGATGCACACCCTGAATGAATCAGGTGGCTACTTGTGCAAAGGATAAAAGTGGGGTTTTAGCCCAAAATAGAGTCCACTTCTTATCCTCTACCTAATCTAAATTATCGTGGATATATTTCTTCTCTACCCTCAACATCCCATGCTCAATAATGGAGTAGTGATGTGGTATTATGCCACACAATACAATACTACACCCTTGCAAATTTTAAATGATGGAGGTTGGTTTCAAGAGGGAAAAGCTACATCACATAAGTAGTTTATGATCACTTTACCACACTAACATGTTAACAACACAAAGTCACTCATATTCCATAACATGTAAATGAAATACTCATACAACAATTTCAAATCATGGAGCAAAATAGGGTCTACATAGTTGATTTCAGAAGTGGGAGATTTCTTACACAAGTGTTTTATCATCATTCAAATGTCCCATGGTTAACAACATAAAATCATGCACATAAAGTACTCATACAACAATGTTGAAACATGGAGCAAATAAGGAAGTCCACATGGTCAACTACATTTACATAGTATGGGGAGTTACAAGCTTACATGATTTAATATAATCAATAAAAATGAAGGGGTTTACACAACATTCAACATCTTTAAAAGCAAAGAAGGAAACACATGAATTAAGACATGAATATATGACTCAAGTGTTTGATAATTTATTCCAAGGTGTTTTCACATCAAAAAAATTAAGCACACATGATGGTAAAGCACAAGGATCCATAAATTTCATCGATCCACCAGATGTCTAGATGCCATCCCAATGACATAAAATATCCATCATATTGTATAACATGACCAGTCCCAAGGATCTCATATTTATGATAACCTTCTCTCAAGGAATGTTGTGTTCCAACAAATCCATAAATCTAATTCATTAGTTTTGGAAAATTACCAATAATATTTGCAAGTCATGGAGTAGATGGCTTATGATACTCAATAACAATAAGAGATCCTAAAAAATTTCTAACTTGTATAAACAATTCAGTCACATTCACCCCACTAAGCCCTCTAGATTTGATTTTCACTCTTGGACCTCCCAAATCATACCTTGGCATCATCAGATGGCTCACTCATGTAAGCTAACAAAGCTCACCAAGGTATGGTTTCTTGATTCCAAAAATAAGCTTATATAACTATTCTTCCAATTGACTTGTTCCAACAAGTCAAACATTTAATAGTGATGCTTTCTTTGATGCAACATCACTTTCAGAAAGAGTAAACTTAACCAAGTCTCAAGGTGAGTGTCACATCACCACCATGGAAATTATAATTTCCCATAATCATTGAGTTTAATTAAAATTCACAATAGACATCCTCATGGTTGTAAAACATATCCATGATCATCACAACATTCTTATGGGATTAAAACATACCCATGATCGAAATAAACAACATCATGGAATCAAAACATATCCATACATGTAATGTCTCATAGCCTTAGATTTATGAGACCATAGGCTTCTTCACTTAACTCAAATAAGTCTAATGCCCATAGTAAGATCAAGCTTAAATTTAGCTTAAGATACTCCTTCACAAGTAGAAATCCCAACCTTACTGATTTACCCAAGTAAATAAGATACTATAACCCTCATTTATCCCTCTAAGTATATAGTCCAACCCTCAATCTTCTTGAGGTCATAATATTTTAAGAATCTACTGATGACTTGCCCATATAAGTCAATAATAGATACTAAACATAATTTACTCAATTCTAAGGGTGAAGCAATTATCACCAGTCTTCCATTGACTTGCCCATACGAGTCAATAGTCAACAAACAATGCTCACCCTGATACAACTCAATTCTAGGAAGAGTTGACCAAACCAAGTCTATGGTTAAGTATAAAGTGTTTTTTTTTTAAATTATAGATTTTTACACAACATTTATATTCAAGAATGAGATAATTTCTATCACCTTTGTATTATAGAATGAGGCATTATCTTAACCAATTTAAGAGACCAAGTGTCCTTAAAAATTCACAATGTAGTTCATATAAATGTAACTTTTATTAGTTCCTTAATAAAAATAATTTCATGTCCCAAATTTCCTTAGAGCAACAACACTGCTCTCATACCAAATAAAATAACGCAAAAAAAAATTTGAGAGTTGTTAAAATTCAAAGTATGCAAAGGCACTACATGCATGGTCCTGCACATAAAATGAGGTCATGATCCATCATACTATTTCATTTAACACTTAAATTCTTTCAACTAATATACTATTAGATGTTAGTAGACACTCAACCATGATTACTACATCATTAAAAGATTCTATAAGGGAGTGGTTCATCATAAGGGAGGATATAGTTTGGGGTGTATTGGTGTGTGCATGCACACTAATAAAATTTGAACTCTATACTCAGTGTAGGGACCCCTTATAAGATACTTTTAATAGTTTGATAATACTACTTAAACATCTTAGTTCTTAAGAGAATAAGGTTGAAGGTTCAAAGGATAAAACCATTCCTTCATGAATCCACCATATCGACAGATATAGCAACCAAGAATACTTAGGTATACCACCCCAAAGTTTAAATCTAAGTTAAAATTTAGCATAATTAAGGATAACAATTGAAAATAATCCAAAATAATATCAACTCATAAGGATCCAACCAACCATGACATACTTGCACATTTTAGAGTGCATTAAGTATCATAATAGTCCTTAATAGAAGAAAGGATCTTTAAATGGAATTATATCATAAGGGTACACATTGATTTTCATTTTGAGACACTAGTCAGTCCTTTATTTGATATCCCAATGGTTCGTCAACATTAGAACTGGTGACATTATTCACTGATCCAGATTTGGCTTACCTCTATATAATTGAGGTTACTTGATGCAACATTTTCATAATTAATTCCTTCTCATTAAGGTAATTGATGATTCATATGATTGGTAAATAAGAATAATATTTTCATCCATAACATGTTAACAAATATGGACAAAGGCTACCATGAAAAGACAACAGTAGGGAATTTGCTCTAAGACCCACAACATTATTAAAATCAAACTCAAATATGATATAAGTCCACCAAATACCAATATCATACTCTTAGCCAACCAAAACCCAATATTTTAAAAATATGCATCAAGAGAAAATAATGGAATTGTCAATACATTACCAAGTACATAATCAATATCTTTAAAGAGTTTCATGGCTTTTATTGCACTAAATTAAAAAATCCACATACTTGTCAATTTAATCTTCATGAATTTCATTTTTTAAGAAATAGAAATTCTTAATAGATTGTAGTTGTAGTGTTTTAATAGTAGTAAGCAAATATCAATGCTAAAGCTAAACTTCAATTATATCCCAATATAACCTTTTGAACACACACACACACACACACACACACACACATATATATATAAGAGTTACCAACAAGGAGTATTTATTTAGATACAATAATCCTCCATAAGTCTCTTACACATGAAAAAGGAGTTACATGAATCAATTACCTAATTTGTCCATACAATTAATTAAGTTGGCATATACACTGAAGTAAGGTATTCATGCCAAATTATACATTATTCCCAAACATGCTATGTATAAACTTTTATTTTCAGCATTATTCAAGGTGGACGTAACCACCCAAAAACTCAACCAAGGTAACTAATGTGAGACTATGCAACCATTGTTTAAAAAAACAACTTCCAACTGAACTTAATGCCTTTAAAACATTTTCCAATTCTTAACATTCAATTGTAATCAATTATCTAATGCGCATGTCACTTTCATGCATTTTATTGCTTTATGCAATAATATGTGCTTAAGGTAAAAATAGTTATATTATAATACCCACTAAGGAAAAAGACAACATTCATCATTAGATACCTAAATCTTTTCGATTAACAAAATTAAGTATACACTAACCATGAATCAACAAGAGTAGCAAATCATAACATTTAACTCTTAGTTTGTAATGATGCACCTGAATTTCCAAAAAAAAACCAAGATTTACTTACAACCACATTTGATACCATCATAGAGTAAAACCAAATCACAAAGAGATACACTCCACCAGGAGCACAACTTAATAAGGGTATTGAGCATAATTACTATACTCAATGATTAATGTGGTTTTCCTTAAAAACAATAATATGAAACTAAATCATCATTATAGTTGTAAGTAACTACATATTATTATATGCATCCATGTACATTCTTATAACAATCTAAAATTTACAAGTTAAGCATGTAAGCCAAGTCAGGGTGAGGTACAACATACCCATAATTAAATAAAGCTTTGATAATTGTAATAATTCACCTTGAATACCAAATAAGAGGATATGACATTCTATAATAAACATCAATAATAACTAGGAGCCAACATAATACTACTATACTTATCTAATTCATCAACATTCATTACTAATGGGAAATAACTAGATTCAGTTCCAACATTACTTTTTAAATGTAACAATGATAGTATAAGTCTACAACCATGCAATATAGAATAAAAATTATAATTACATAATGTGGAACCAATATAGACTTAGCAGATTTGATATCCATGTATCGAATGATATAAAACATTGCAATATGCATTCCCATATATGTAAATCAAATTCAAGAACTTACATGATATTGATCTTCACCACAATCCAAGATACAATATTCATAACATAAACATAAGCAATCATTACATCAATGAAAACTATTGAGAGTAACTTTAAACATTTGCAAGCATTATACAAAAGAGCAAATCTAACTATGAGAACTTAAATATAAGTAATAGGAGGCAAGGTGATAACTCCTCAGAAGGTCAACCCAAAGGTCCAACTTGATGAGTCCATCCATCGATGGCCCTAACCACCCTAACCATTAGCTAGATGGTGGAATCAGGCATTTGAGTTTTACTTGATAGTGATGAGAATTAATGTGACATAAGCCATGGTCCAAATCCTAAACAATTAAATAATTAAAAAAGACACCACAAAAGTAAACAATAGAAATCAACTGGTTAAAAAATGCTAATAGATACTCACAAGGATACTTCTCTTCAACACAAAAGTTTAAATAAGATAATATTTCCTTCATGACTCATATACACAATTGACCAGCATAAGAGAACCCAAAAACAATCATACATTAAGATGATAACATCCAACCACAAAAAGGAGTAGTTACAAGATCATACAATTAACAAAATAATTATTAAAAATCCACAATTAGTCCCATTCATTCGGGGTTTGCATTCATGGGAAGCAAGGTAAGTTGGGCAACTTGTTAGCTAACTTATCAAAATTCATGGGAAATGATTTAATGCTAAATTGAAACCCATCAATCCTTTCCTGATAATAAATGAAAAAAATCATAAAAGGCATTTAGTAGGGCCAATGAACTTCCGACAATTGGAGGTTGCTTCATGAAATAAAATTTCTCAACTAATAGAATAGTAGAGTGTTTCAATAAATAAGTCAATTGGTGGAGTTAAACCAACATTGCATTGCTTCCAAAAACAATAATATAACTTTTTATAGGCATTTAATTTGCAATAACACTTAATTAAAGAGTTAATATTTCATCCACATGACAATCGAACTATCACTTAATAGGGTACAATCAATAGTGACTTCCCAAGCAATCATAGAGGCATACAAAACCAAGCATTCATAGATGTAAGTATTTGACCCATTCATAAATTTTAACCACCTACATCCATACAACCATGGCAAATAAAATACAATCTACGTGGGTTTGATCCTAAAGGTATATAATTTTTCTTGCCCCATATAAAATCAAAATGATCAAACAGGGGTTTTGGATCGAAAACAGAAAACATTCATATAAGGAAGAGAATGCTAATAGCTGAAAAGAATTCCATGTTAAGACCATTAATTGATGATTTTTTTGTTAGCCTAGCTAGGGCCTAGCCATATCAATATATACCCAATTAAAAAAAGATGTTTCATTTATAAATAGAGACAATAAATAAAATACCCAATCTACTATACTCAGGCCAAATGACATTCATATACTAACTTCCCAAACCCAAAAACTTCCAATGTCACCCAAATATAGGTTATTAATAACATTATTTACCAATAAGGCAAAGGGGAAAAATATGCACAACCCAATAATGGTTGTGTTAATTTTAATGCATTAGGGTTTCATATCTCCATTTAATTTTTGATTCAAACACTCCACAAATCTAAAATCAACACCATAATTGAATTTCACCTTAAATAATGATCTGTAACTTAGGGTGTTATAGGGTATTTGGAGGTCAAGCCTCATGTTTAATAAATTAGTTTAACCCATTGCTAAAAATGACTAGCTAGGTTTAATATTAATATCCAATCCCATAAAATGAGAGGGAAATATTGGACATGTCTACCAAAATCATACCAGGTTAAGTATAATGACAATGTCATTCCAAAAATATCTAAAAACTTGTCAAATGGAATCTAAATTGACTAAAACAATTTAGGTGTATTAAGGGTTCATTTTTTAAATTATCAATCGCCATCATAAATTTGAACGTAGTAGTATAAGTATAAAAATGAAATCTAGAACCCACTTATTTGCAAGGGAGTTACAAATATTACATGGTCAATCATACGGGTTTTCCATCCTTTCTTACCCATCATCATGGCTCTTCAAGACTACCAACCGTCTCCCTTTGGAACAATTTCCTTCCCCTCTCTATGTGGCATAGCTTAGGGTTTTATTGCGCTAAGATTTCAAAGCTCCTTCCCGCCTCCCCAAAGAATGTAAAATAATAATACCCCCCACATTGTGAGACCTAACCAACATAAAAAAATAAAATATATGTATATCTCCCCCAATAAATCATCCAAAATAATGTATATATTGGGGCACATTGGGGAGAGCCTCAACAACCAACATAAAATAACAATAAAATCTTTACCAAGAATTTTGGTGTACCACCCAAGTTAAACCATGACCAAAAAATAAAACAATAAAAAAATTTAAACTTATTTTATTTTGCATGCCTTTCAAGTCTACTCAAATCATGTATAAAATTATAGTAATGGAATTCTTTTTTAAGACCAAGGACACAACCCACATAATAAATGACAATGAATACCTTTTAAGATTTTGGCATGGAGTGTAAGTCAATCTACCATATGATTAAAATAGTATAATTATCTTTTACACCAAGGTGATTCCCTCACCAAACATCCCCTACATAATCTATATAATTCATGACCCTCATAGGCATAAGGCACCAAAGATTCAATGCCAATACATGAAATCAAAACCATTAATAATAACATGGTCTAAGGCACAAGGCTAGTCAAAACATGCAATGGGAATAATACCCAAACACAAGAAGAGAATTACAATGACAAAGACAAACACAATAAGAGAAATATTAATATTATAATTAATCAAACCATGCAAGGAATAATGAACAACACACACACACACACACACACACACACACACACACACACACAAAATTATGACAAGACCAAAATCTGCACCTCACAAAGCAATCAAACAAAGACTAACCAACACAAGTAGAAGACCCAAAATGACCCATGGATTAAAATTTGTGTAACTTTATAATTTACCTTTCATTTTCAATCTAACTTCTCATAACTCCTACCCATTATTATCCCAGCTAATGAAGTCAATCGTTGAGCCTAGCTCATTTAAACTATTCTTATAACCACCAATGTGAGACATCAACATTATCTGCTCAAGAAATAAATATCATAAATAATAAAATATTTTAAATATGAAATATGCAACATGTCATTAATGAATTATTCATATGTAATCATGATAGTAATGAGCCAGTAAAAACCAATAAATCATGATAATCAAAATCATAACATCTAAGTCATAATAATCAACTATAATAATAAGCAGAATGTCAATCAAGGCTAGGCTAAACCTGCTAAACCAATAGGTTACTAAAAAATGTAGTGAAATATTTGGTGGGGTTATGATAGTTATAGGTCATGGCCTATCTCTCCTCATAAAATTTTAAAACCCTAGTTCTTCATCTTCATAGTGACTTTGATAAAAATGGGTTAGTGAGCACATAATGTCAAGCTATCATAAAGACCCCTCTATCAATGACCATTGCCTGCATATCTAATACTCTGGATAGGGCCTCATGCTTATGTATTTATTCCTTACATGTTGGATTGTGTGTGAATTATGTAATATATGGAAAGCAAGTGCAAGATTGACCTAGTTTGTAACTTAAAAAATTATGCTCTTAGGCTACTCCTTCGGTACTTAATACCTATAGATATGTATACCCTATGACTTATATGGAAATAGGAATACATAGGGAAGATTTACTCAATTTTATTCTCTTTAACTTCTATTTGGTATGAATGTTAGGGGAGGATGAATGAGTGATTGTGAATATATACTACTCTTATCAATAAATATCTTGCATTAAAGTACTTAGGCCAACCATTAGGATATATTTGATTTATAAATTAGATGAATTTAGGGCACTAGATGCCTAGGTCAAGGTAAGTGTTAGCCATTTTGGCCCACATACTAGTTTTTGCCTAGTTTAAATGGTTGAGCAGGGTCCCAACCATTGATGAATGGATAAGGTGGTTTTGAATCAGGCTCAACTTTGCAAATGGGCACTTTTCAAAATCCAATGGTCCATTTTTTCAAACCTGAAGGGACTTTTCAAACAGGATGAAAGAATCAAGTCCATGGGAAGATTGTTCATGGAAATTGAAGAAAACAAAAAATCTGAAGGGTTCCTTCCCTTCAAAAAGGGCAATTTCAAAAAGATGAAGTAGACCATTTCAATTTCTACAAAAGGTTCTTTTTGAGAATTCTGAGGACCATTTCAATTTTTTCAAATGGAAATTTCAAAAGGCCAAGGGTCACTTTTCAAAATTTGAAAGATCCTTTGCAAAAAAATTGAAAGGCACTTCTAAGTAAAAGGGTCCATTTCAGGTTTTCCAAAGGGTCCAATTTAGTTTTTTTGAAGAGTCATTTTAAAGTTTTGATGGTTCATTTCAAAAAGTCTGAAGGGCTATTTCCCTTAGGAAAGTCCATTTCAAGAAGTCCAAAGGGCTCATTCCTTTTGGAAAGGTTCATTTTAAGAAAGCCAAAGGACATTTTCAAAAGTGCTAAAGGGTATTATCAAAAATTTGAAGGGTGTTTTCAGTATTTTTGAAGGGACATTTCAAAAATTTGAAGGGCACTTTCCATGATCTGGAGGACATTTTCAATTTATCTGAAGGAGATGTCTCTCGAGAAATGGTCCACTTGAATTTTTTTCAAAAGCTTCTTTTTCTCTTTCACTAGGTGTTCCACACAAAGTTTGAAGACATGAATTCCTTCAGACAAATTATCTGAAGGAAAAGTCCATGAGCAAAAGCCTAAAAAATTCCTTCAAAGGAATAATCCATAGACAGATTGTCTGAAAGAAATAGATATAGGTAGAAAAGTTTTGAAAACCTTTTTCCATGGAAAAGTAGTGGAACAATAGTCCAAAGGAATACATGCAGAAGTGAAGAGAATGAGAGAAAAAGGTCAAGGAACTTTAAGGAGCTAACATGGAGTTTCAAATGTTGCATATCTGATCTTAACATGGAATTTCATGCATGTTTCAATTTTTAAAGAGCCTTTTCATGTAGGTGGAGGCCATTTGGAGTTGATTGGTCTTGAGTTTGAGTTGATTTGTTGTCAATTGTCACATCTATTCTAATTTATCTTGTCAATTGAAGGCTTTCAACACTTCCAAATTTTTCAAACTAAAGTTCACCTAAAGATTGGCATAACATTATCTCATGCAGGATAGAGTTACTTAGAGTTGACTAGACAAGGCTTATCTTGCATTTTTCTTTTTTTCCATGCAAATAAGGACTTTCTTTTATTTCAACTCAACTTCCAAACATATCAAGTGGAGTTTCTCTTTGAATATTTAGTGTAGCTTTCATGTATGGAGCAGATTAGTCCGTGATGGGCCCACCATCCTTTTCCAATGTCAAAGAGCTATTTCATGCAAGACATAGGGAAAAGGATATTTATTTGAAGGTTGTGTTATCTTTTGATAGCTCAAGTTGGACTTATATGATGTGGGAGTAAATATCCTCTCCTATATTCAATGTCAATCTCTTTGATTTGGTATGCTTTATCTATATAAGTTGACTTTTCAACCTTGAAATGAGGATCCCATCCCTCTTTTGATAAGACTAGATACTATTAAGATTGAGTTTTGTAACCTTTTCAGATAAATAGAAGGATTATTTTTATATTCTAGGATGCTAGTATAGTGTATTTATGTTAGTGATTTTCATATGTGATAGAATTTTCTTCCTTGTCAAGTCCTAATTCTTACCTAGTTACTAGTTGATCAGATTATGCAGGTCATGTTCTATGTTTGATGTCTTTTGGCTGAAGTTATAGTAGATTTAAGTGGTTGGTTAGTGCCTTGAATTAGGCATATTCCATCATTTCCCTCAATATTTAATCATTAGATAAAACCTTTTCATGAAATACTGATGCATAGGAGTCAATTGGAGTTAAAATTTTAGTCTTTTTCTTGTCTAATCAGTATTTTTTAGAGCTCAAATTGAGTGGATGAACCAAAATATAGGTGTATCACCATCATTAGATAGGATTTTCCTTCAATTTTATTTTTTACCTTTTTCCTCTTCCCTTTTCCTTGATAGTTTATAACGTAGAGTAGAGATATTAATTGATACACCAAAGGGAGCTAGCCCTTAGAATCTAGAGATTCAATCTATTGATTAGGCCACCCAAAATCTAGGATGGTTTCCATGTTTCAGTAGATTGTGAAGGCCTAAAACTACCTTCACAAGGGTGCAAGTCTAAATAAAAATAGTTTTTGGTACACCTACTCCTTGGCATAGCTAAAGTTTGGAGATGAGGAGAAGCATTTACAGTAGAGGAGAATATTTATCTTCATCACAATCTAAATATTCTTTAGGTTATAGATTTCATAACATCATTTAGGTAATTCTTTCAATCCAAAGGTTACTATGAGGTCAGCTAGCAAAGTTATTCCTTTTAAATTCATTGAGTTGTCTTCTACATCATATAAAAGATCAAGGTTTAGTAGGATAAACCCATATACTCAAAAATAATATTTATATCTTGGTTATCCTACTATTCTAATCACTACAACCCCCACTATCCAAATGGCTATCAAAAAATAGGTGTTTTTTCCATTCAATAGAGGCAGCCCACTAAATTTAGCCTAGTTTGATGGCATTCTAGTGTCTACAATCAAGAACATATTATTCTTCTTAGGATAAAATCAAACAACCCCTATTACATATATCCAAGATGTAGCTAATCTCTGTTTAGTCCATAAGGTTGTTAAGGATATTGTTGCTATTAGATTGCTTGTTTGTTCCTTCAAAGGAAAAACATTGCAGTGGTATAGAAACTTGCCACTGAACTCCATTTCTATTTGGGATAAATTGGGTGTAGCCTTAGTCAATAAATTTGAAGACAAATATAATCACCTCTCTTTGGTTGAATAGTTAACTACCATAAATAGAGCTCCTTATGAGTTCATATCTGATTTTAATCTCAAATTCCAAAAGACATGGACTAGGATACCTGTGTTGACTAGGCCATCCCCTAAATATGCATTCTTGTACTATTTGAAAGCCCTTAACTCTGACATTAGTGTGATGATATAGTCAATGGGTCATACTACCTTACCAAATGCTTATGAGGTTATAATAAGGGTAGATAATAGTTTGATACAAGCTAATAAGCTTTCTCCAAGGCCTCTAATGCCTATATTCCCATAATTGAATTTTATACCTACCCCTCAAATTCTTTAAATTCTATCCTTAGCTCCTATTCCATCACCTCAAGCTCAAATTATAGCCCCTACTAATCAAGCTAGTGAGATAAGAGAGTTTAAAGGCTTATTACAATCCTTTGGGAATGAAATAGTGAAACTCAAGGGACAACTATATCAAGCTAATAGGCCCTATCAACAACAAAATTAGACCACCTATCAGCCCTTCAAAGATCAAAGGCATCTTTATCAAGGTTTCAGAGAAAATATACCACCTTATCAAACACAAGGATCTATAACTCTAGCTAAGACATATGATACCCTTGATCCAAATGCTCCTTCTACTTCAAAGGCCATTGTTCCCACCCCACCTCAAAATAATTTGATGTAGAATTTAGGTTAGCAGTCTTCAAATCTCAATGATGCTCAAAACTAAGGTTTGGTATCATAGAACATCACTATGCCACAAATGACATAAGAAAAATTTTATTTTCAAGGAGTTCAGTACGAAGATACAAGTTTGGCATCACAAGGAGAGACTCAACCAATTCAAGGGTATCTTAATGCCACTAATATAAACTGGTAGGTGGATGATCATGGTTTTTTACTCAAGGTGTTGAAGCTAACAATACAAGTGGTCAAGTTACAACTGTAACTAGAGCTAAAAGAAGAGCCATTGATGAGGCTCAAGAGGTGAAAAATGCTTCAAGTAATCCTAATGTTTTTTCTAAGAGTAAAAAATAACAACTTGCTTCCCCTATAACTCAAAAAAATTAGAATATAGAGATTAGCAAAGTTCATCAAATACCTCTAGTTCGTGAGCAGCCAGTGCTCTAGAAAGTGCAACCAAAGGTTGGTAGATTTTAGTTTAGTATAGTGGATCAAATGAAGAATTATAATATTAATATTATCATGTGGTATTTTATTTCCATCCCAGGACAAAAATATATGCTCATCCAAGAGCTTTCAACTCTCAAATTATCTCTAAAACTGGTTGAGAAAGAAGGTGTTGTCTTAACTAATTTGGATTAACCAACTAAGTAGCAAGTATATCAAGTGAATAAGATGGTAAAGGTGGAAAAAACTGAATTAAAATCAAATAAGACTCCTCTTTTCTACTTTTTTTGATAGTGGGTGATACTTTGGTTCATAACTATATGGTGGATAGTGGATCTAGTAGTACAATCATGCCTAAACAGATTGAAGACAAGCTCAGCCTTGTTTATGAGCCAAAAACTAAGAGGGTATTGAAATTAATTGGGTCACCAAAAAATATGGTAGTCATCATTAAAGATCTGAAATTGATATTACATGCTTGTCCTAATGTTACTATTTAGCAGGACGTTGTTGTGGTAGACTTACCTCCTTACTTTGCTATGTGACTTTAAAGGGACTTCACCTCAAAGATTAGAGAATATTTATTAGATAATTAGAATTATTTTATGTTCAGAATAAGTTATGGTACCAAGGTAATGATTCATTCTAAACCTATTGCACGTTTCCATATAGATCCATATATGCCAAGTGTTGTGAACACTAACTGTATCATCTCAGATGATGTATTAGAAACTAGTGGACTAGAAAATGGATTAGATTTGGATGGAGTTCCAGATTTGTTTCTTGATGAGTGGGATTATACTTTGCATGATCATGATCCTTATAATATAATTGAATAATATGGACTTGGTGTGTATTGATTTCATGAGAATGATGTACCAATTCTAGCCTTGGTTAAGGATGATGAATCTAGTGAAGGTTTATGGCAATTGTACTTTCATAGATCAAGGAATAAACATGGTACCAGATCTGGAATGATGTTGGTTTCTCAAATAAATCAAAGGTATTTCTCTTATATTAAGTTTTAGTTTGGTTTTTCAAATAATGTTACAGAGTATGAGGCACTAGTTCATAGTTTGTAGTGGGCTAGGAAGATGAAAATTAATGCTTAGTAAGTTTTTGGTGATAGTGAACTTATAGTTCACCAAGTAAGAGCGCTGAATAAATGTAATAATTTTTTTCTTAGATCTTATAAGCATATAATACGAGATTTAGATGAAGATTTTTAAGTGTTTAACATCTAGGTAATACCAAGAGGTGAAAATAAACATGCAAATAGGCTAGCTACCATTGGGGCATAATTTAGTATCCCAGCTAATATAAAAAGTGAAAAAATTCAATCACATATAAAGGTGGCTATAAGCCCTTCTATTCTAGATAATCATGAGAATTTGAAAGTGGTCGAAGATGATAATCAAATTATGAGATTATTGCAAGGGGAGGATGAGTTTTCTTTAAGAAACCAATCAAAGTATTTTCAGCAATATGGTGATGAGGTTGTGCAACTAAAAACAAATAAGTTACCCAAGGGATTAGTCACACTTGAAAACATTTTTAGTGGTGTTGATGAGTTAAGGAAGGAGAATTCATCCTTGTCAACAAAATAAGAACACTATGCCAATGTAGAGATTATAGCTAGTAAGATTTTGAAGTTGGGTAAGGTATGTACTCCTTCACAAAAATAATCTTTCATTGAGTTATACACAAGTTTTGCTGATGTATTTGCATGGAAATATAGTGATCTCAAGGGATTTGATCCAAGTTTAGCTCAACACACCATTGAGTTAGAGGCTGAAACTAAACCAGTGAGACAAAGATAAAGGCTCATCAATCCTAAGCTTGAGCCTTTGATGAGATCTGAGCTTCACAAGCTCATAGAGTCAAATATTATATTTCTAATCAAGCACTCAACTTGGGTGGTAAATATTAGTTTGATATAAAATAATAATGGTGAGATTAGATTGTGTGTTGACTTCCATGATTTAAACAGGGCTTCACTTAAATATCACTATCCATTGCCATCAATGGAAGAAATTTTATAGCTAGTTGTAGGTTCAAAGAGGTTTTCTTTGTTAGATGGATATAGTGGCTACAATCAGATTTTGGTCAAGGAAGAGGACCAATTTAAGATAGCCTTCACAACCAAGTGGGGGACATTTGCATATAGAAAGATTCTCTTCAGTTTATCTAATGTTGGAGTAACATTTTAAATGTTGTATATCTGATCTTAACATGGAATTTCATGCATGTTTCAATTTTCAAAGAGCCTTTTCATACAGGTGGAGGCCATTTGGAGTTGATTGGTCTTGAGTTTGATTTGACTTGTTGTCAAGTGTCACATCTATTCTGATTTATTTTTTTAATTAAAGGATTTTAACACTTTCAACTTGTACAAATTGAATTTATTCACCTAAGGATTGGCATAGCATCATCTCATGTAGGATAGAGTTACTTGGAGTTCACTAGACAAGGCTTATCATGCATTTTCCTTATTTTCTATGCAAAGGAATTTCTTTTGTTTCAACTCAACTTCCGAACATATCAAGTGGAGTTTCTATTTGAATATTTGGCATAGCTTTCATACATGGAGCATATTAGTCCAAGATGGGCCCACCATCCTTTTCTAATGCCAAAGAGCTATTTCATTCAAGACATAGGGAAAAGGATATTTATTTGAAGGCTATGCTATCTTTTGATAGCTTAAGTTGGACTTGTGTGATGTGGGAGTTGATATTATCTCTTATTTTCAATGCCAATATCTTGGCTTTGGTATACTTTTTCTATATAAGTTGGATTTTTAGCCTTCAAATGAGGATCCCATCCCTCTCTTGATAAGACTAGATGCTATCAAGATTGATTTTTGTAACCTTTTCAGATAAATAGAAGGATTATTTTTAGATTCTAGGATGCTAGTATAGTGTATTTATGTCAGTGATTTGCATATGTGATAGAATTTTCTTCCTTGTCAAGTCCTGATTCTTACATAGTTACTAGTTGATCAGATTATACAAGTCATGTTCTATGTTTGATGTCTTTTGGCTGAAGTTATAGTAGATTTAAGTGGTTGGTTAGTGCCTTTAATTAGGCATATTCCATCATTTCCCTCTAGCTTTAATCATCAGATAAAACCTTTCATGAAATACTGATGCATAGGAGTCAATTGGAGTTAGAAGTTTAGTCTTTTTCTTGTCTAATTAGTATTTTTGGGAGCACAAATTGAGTGGATGAACCAAAATATAGGTGTATCACCATCATTAGATAGGATTTTCCTTCAATTTTATTTCTTACCTTTTCCCTCTTCCCTTTTCCCTGATAGTTTATAACATAGAGTAGAGATCTTAATTGATACACCAAAGGGAGCTAGCCCTTAGAATCTAAGATTTAATCTATTAATTAGGCCACCCATAGCCTACGATTATTTTCATATTTTAATAGAATGTGAAGGCTTGAAACTACCTTCACAAGGGTACGAGTCTGATTGACAATAATAAGACACTAGCATCAATACAGGGGTCTCAGACTAACACTTGTGTTATGGTAGGTACAAAATATGTACAAGATGAAAACTTGCAAGGACAAATGACAAACATATTTTAAGCATTCTAGACAAGATAAAAGGTTATGGGTCATAAACTTAAGATTGATCAAACCAAGATATAGGCCAAGGGGCACAAGATATAGTAGATGTGAGACTTCTAAAAGTGAGAAAGTTTTAAAATTGAGAGGAACAACCAAGGTCTAAGTTTTCCAAGTGTACAAGACCAAGGTTCTATATAATTCATAAATATCATCTATAACATCACATTTCCCATTTAAATATACTATAATGAAAATAAATAAGCTATAGATTTAAAACCCATGACAAATGCTCAAACTAGCATTTTCCCTAAAGGTAAAAATTACACTAGAAATGATGTAATTTTTTCTAGTAAATTAAGGTTTTGTAAAGTGAAAGAGTGTAAATTTATAGTTTTATCTCACTAGAAACCCATGATCACTAACTTCGTTTTACCTTTTATGCACAAAATGGAAAATAAAAAATTATATTTATGTTGGAGGTTATGATGGAAAATTAGATTGTGTGTTCCTTCATATGGTATGAAAATGAGCTATGCAAGGAGGAGAAAGTTTTTCTCATTGTTATCTTTAGTAATGGAGAAGTGGTGGGGAAGTTCAAAACTATATAAATCATATGAAAGTAGTGAAATATTTGAAGATGAGATGAGTGGTGATGGTGTGGGGTAATGAAAATGTATTTTAAGTGATGGATTCAAAGAATACCAGATATATATACATGTAAATTTTAATGACATGTCACATTTATCAATGGAATCTATAGATTAAAAAATTTATTAATGTTACCCAATACATGATTGAAATAGGTGACATCTCAATGCAAACAAGTGATATATATCCAAGGGCTCTTATAAATATGTAGAGAATGCACCATGTGTCAATTTAGACAAGTCTAAAAATTATTAGAAAAAAATTATTACTACTTTAACTATATAAAACCAAACTAGACAAGCCTAAAACCAAATAGACAAATAATGGAAGGCTTCCTCATGAAATATCCCTCCTATATAATATAATCAACCAAAGCAGGTTGACATATGGAAAAGTATATGGATAAAGATTTTTCTAGGATTTTTCCACTCTCATTTTTAGTAACACTAACAACAATGTATGTATTCATAATATTAGTTCTCATTTATATTCATTTGGTGACTAGAGGAAATGAATAACTATTGGTAGGACCACAAGCACTATCAATTCTGGGTAGTATACTAGTCTTGAATTTGAATATCCACCAATCTATGCATGCTCTCTCCAAATGTTATGTTAGTATGACATAACTCAAATTTGGCACCACAACTATTGTTATATCTTCCCTTATGGATGGTAAAATTGCATACTAAAGACTTCCCATTCTAATTTCTATAATAGATTGTAGAATGGTAGAGCTACAATAAATGTAATCTTGTATAACATAAATGATATTAGTTGGTCCTCCAAATTGACTATGTTATGAAATATATGCATTTTCCATTTGTGAAACCCTAAATTTTTATAGGAGTGGTTGGAATCCAGGGAAGAATAAATGGAATTGTTGTTTTCATGAAAGGTAAAGGCACTATTCTCAATGTCAAAGACTTTATTAATGTCTTTTCATCTAGTGTTATTGGATAAATAAATTTTTAGATGAGAATGTTTGATGAAAATACCACAAATGATACACTTAATTATTATAAGTATTTAGTTTTGACAAAGAAACATATATTTCAACAACTGCATAGTTTTTGTACACTTGGTAAACATGTAAGGTGCATGCAAAATATAGAACTGGGCATGATATTATTTTGAGAAAAATTAGAATGAATATAGAAAAATGGAAAGCTTTCCTTGGTGAAATATGCCTCTAGAATAAAATATAGATTCCATCATTTTTGTCCAAAATAAATGTTTAACTAAATGTCATAAGGCTTCATGATATCTAGCTAAAAAATATGTATTTATTTGAGTGTAACTTTTGACAACTACAACATATTAAATAATTTTTAGGGTTGGACATGGAAAATTATTAAAAATTTACATTGACACTTAAAATTTGAGTCTTTGAATTCCTTGTTTGAATAGGAGAGAATAGTAAAAGAAGTTCATTTTTATCAACATACAGCACATAAGATTCAAGATAAAAAAAAAGGAGATGGATATCACAACAACTTGTTTTAAAGGGTTATTTGTATTCAAATAAAATTAGTCAATGATCCCTAGATTTCTTGGTGTCATTTTTATTAACATCATTCGATTCAATTAAAACTATTGAAATATTTCTAAGCTCTCTTTGACACATCAATATTGGTCTATGTTCACTTTAATAATCCTTCCAAAATATATTTTTCCTAACAAATTATCCCTTCTATTTTTTTTAGAAGGGATAAATAAGATTATTATTAAAATAATACACAATGAACATAATCATCCAATAGACTTAATTGATCCATATGCAATTAAAACTTGCAAAGAGACAAATTCAAACTATTTCATGTTAATTTGGTACAATCACATTACAATATAAAACATTATATATATATATATATATATATATATATATATATATATATATGCATCCAAAAAAAAAATACTAAATATTAGGTGACACTTTCTTCTAAATGTACCACCCCCATACCACACGCAACACCCCACACCTATCATATATTCACCTATAATTTCTTGTAAATTTAAAAAGAGTAATGTAAACCTATTTTTGCTACATAAATTAATGTTCTAAAAATAGATAAAACTAACTACTATGTTTATTTTTTGTGATTTGAACCCTATTTCATGTGTTTCCATGTTAATTTTATCAACCTTTATAAGATTTCTTTCCACATGTCAATATTGTTCATACATTCATGATATCAATCAGAACTATCTATATGTTTTTAAAACTTGCTATTTGTGCCTCTCCTTTTATTTGAGGGTCCCATCCACCCATTTATAACTTTATTATGTCTAATAATTGGAAGTCAACATACACATGAATGCCACCAACATTTGAATGAAAGTCACATATAAATAGGCTAGTGATTAGGTTCATTTGATCATTAGCATAATTATTAGCACAATCAAGAACTTTCCATTTCTTAGATATCATTCTATTTTTATCATTCTTGGATCATGTGTTGAAATATTTTCTTTTATGAAAATTTTATTTTACATTTTAAAGTTTATTGACATATTTTTTCTAGTTTGATTGGTCAAATAAATTAGTGGATTTATATAACACAATTGAAATTTGTATATTTAACTCATTTTGAAAAGAAACAAGTCAAAATGTAAAAAATTAGGGTAAGAAGTGAAAGAGAAGAAGTATGTGAAAGATAAGAAATAGGTGAACAAGTTTGGAAACAATTTTCAAAGTGACAATCGCTAACCAAATTTTTTATATGATCCTAATATCAATCTCTCATCAATTTTGTATTTCAATGCAATAGATGTGACAATTGTGGATGCTCATTTCAATTTTTGAATTGTAATGATAAATTTAATGAAAACATATAAATAGCCTTATATTACCTATTTCCTTACATATGTGTTTATGCTCAATTTAAAGTGTGTGCTAAATATTTTATACTTTTAGAGTCCTTAAATTAAAAAATTGAAGACTTTTTTACCAATATATGAGGTGGAAAAATATCATTAGTTTTATGTACCACACATTCATTAGTTTCATATTTTGGTTATGGATACATCATTATTTATATATGATCGATGCTTATAAACTTATCATTCCAATTTGTAGATCCAAAATGACCAACATTTGATAATTACATTGACTAAACCAACCTTACTACACCCCCAATGAAATTAGTTTACATTAATAATAGTAATCCAATTTAAAATGAATTTTCTACTTATGTTCCATTTGTAAGTGAAAGTTACATATTTGGAATATAAAAATTCGGGATCTGCATTGTAGAGCCTTCAAGTCTACTATGAAATTGGGGCCTACACAAACACAAGGAAACAAGACAAAGGAAGTTGAGAGGATAAGCCTTCACACATCAAAATATTAGTAGGGATATAATAACATTAGACTTGTTGAACATCAAGTCATAACTTGTAGCCATAAAATTTACAACAAATGCATTGTATTTACAAATTATAAATTTTATTCAAATATCACATAAGCTTTCCATCCAATTTAATCAAGATTAATCCTCTACAAGTTGGAATTACATCCAATTTTTTTTTGGTGTGTGTGTGTTAACATTGATAATCAGTATTTTTGTTACGAAAAAATGAGTAATTTTTTAATATCTTTCAAACGTATTTTATGTTCCACACCGAATAACTAATGGGAAGCATTGAATTGTTGTGTATCTATTTATGATTAGTACGTACATTTAAGTTTGGTGTATTACTTTATGGTTAATATGTGGGGTTAGAATAGTGTTTAGGATTAATAAATATTTAGATGAAAAGTGAAAAAAATCTATCCATGTGTTATACTCAAAATTTCACAACTATAATTAAATTTTTACACTCATTGACACCAGTGTATCCTAGTTCTCAACCTATTTCACTCATCCAATTCAACTTTAAATGATCATGTTTGTGTTGTGACTTGAATTTCTATTATGATACTTCTCTTTATTACTATGATAAATGATCCTATTGTTACGACACTTGATTATTTGAACTATGTTCTACTATCATGCATCTCAATCCCCTCATTTTATTGGTCTCATGAAGTTTATTAAATATTATTTTATTCAGTAATTAAAAGAATAAAATCAATAAATGAACAAAAGATTTTTAATTAATTTTATGTAACATCCCTATTGGGATCTAACTAGAAATACATTTTTTTTTAAAAATAAACACATATACAAAAATAGACTACATCCTGAGAGTCTAACAAAGATAATAATAACATTCATGTGTAAAAAAGACAATAATTCATATTACAACATAGAGTGTGGATCTCTAACATCATGAGAGAATGATAACTCAATAATTATAATACTTTAAACTCAAATTATGTAAATACACAATCACCACTGTCAATGCGCATCAAAGTATAATTAAAACTCTTCATGACTAGTTTACAATAGCAAGTACAATATAATACAATGTATAAATAAAATTCTTGGCTACTGCAGAGCATAGTTCCCTAACTTTAAGTATTTGTGGTAATCTCGAGTGTCATCTCGATAAGTAGTATTGATGTGGAGAGGGAGAGCATCATATGAGCACTTTACCACACCAACCACAGACCAAAAATCATCCAAATTAATCACATTAAAGAATGGTCCTCCCTTCATAGATGGGTAGATAGTGATGGTGCAGGAATCTAGAGAGACTAGTAGGTACCTGTGTGTTGTATAATTTCTAACTAACTAAACATGCAGTGTATCATATAAAACTTGATCTATTGCAAGATATAAAACATACATGTAAATCATACTCATGAAATGATAATGTCTCACTAAAAATATTTTTTCTCAAATTTTTACAAATAGTAATATAAAAGCAATCTATAGATCTATCAATTTCATACACACCACTTGATCGGATTACCTTCATCTAACATTGCAATGTCAGTAAGCCAATGAAGTACATCTCACTCCTTAATATATATTAAAAATGTAGATTGATCAAATATAATTCAACTACAAGATTCAATAACTTACATCCTACTAGAAAATTCATCACATGACACACCATACATAGGAGTAATAACAACAAACATTTAGTCCATCAAATATATGCATGAATCTTTCATTATATTCTTTCCCATACAAGAAATAATGATTAAAAATAGACCACCTAGGTAAACATATAATTTAACTATTCAATTTAAATAATATAATTAGTTTCCTATTATCTACACCCTATAGCTACCCATATTACTATAGTCTAGTGTTGTAAGACTTAACTACCAATTTTCTCGCAATTAATCATATGAAATAGTATCAAATACATGGAAACAAAAATGTTATAAAAGTAAATGTATATAACAAAGTAAGTCATCATTCCATGGAACATAATAACATACCAAAATAACATTTGTTAAACTCTCAAAGTTTGCATGCACACATACACAAGTCTTACCAACTGTAACAACACACACTATCCTTAACAATAATCAGTATGCACATAGTAAATAGTCAAATGTAGTTATGAGTTTAGGAATAATATTTATAATATGTACTAACTGAGTACAACATATTTTTATACTATAATAATTTATGATATCCTATACTATCATAGGTTCTCAACTACATAAAAACACATAAACCAAACTTTGATTTTCAAGACTCAACTGATTTATGCAAATAATAACAAACAAATAATACATGATTATACCTCCTGGAAATACCCTAAATTTAACTTTATATAAGCACATCAAAGTATCACAACATATAAACATGAATCATGATTCCCCATTATGCACTAAGTGTAACCAAGCATTTATAATTAATAATACAGTCTTAGTATGTAATGCACATAAGTGTTCCATACTGAATACACATGACTAACAATCATTCATATTATAAATAATGAGTCAAATAATTCATAACTCATTATCTTATTGACTCATTTACTTCTACGAGACTGTTCTAAAAGTTTTGACTCTTGATTCTTATGTAATTTAATGACTTATACAATCATCTAATGAATTATAGGTATAATTCACACATACAAACACTTGTACATCGTAATGTGCACCACATGTAGGTATTCTAATGATATGCAATTTCTAAACCATGGTTAGTGTTTTATTCATAACTACTAGGCATATAAATCAAATCATGAAGTAGTTATAAACACATAGAACACACTCATTTCATATAATAACCCAAAACTTTTATTTTTTGAAAATGCAAGATGTCCAGTTTTACCACCAAATTAACAATTAGTTTATATTTGAAGGTTTACAAGAAATAGTTTGCTAAACTATATTATTTAATTCCTTCATTTTTTGGCTAACATTTCTCCCAAGAATATTAACTAAGAGATCTATCCCCCCATGGTTTAATTATGTAAATAGTCATAACTCGATACAATGTCACATCCCGTGTGATGGTTTTCATATATCAAGGAATCTAAAAGTTCCATTAGTTTTATCACACACAAAAAAGAGGTAATTATATTTTATCTATTCAATTACAATACGGAGATCTGAGGCAAAATTAAGTTTCACCAAACATTCAATCTTGCATTAAGGAAGAGACATTATGCTCAACATTTTTTATTTATATTTTATATTTTTAATTATTACCCAACATTTCCAATTAATGACTTGGCACTACTTAAGGTGACTTAGAGTTAAAATTAAAACTCAGCCTTCTTTTTAGACATTGATCAATTTGTAATGCTACTAATGATAATATACTCAGTCCATCTCAATTATTTACACTTAGCACTCTAGTTTATTAATTCAATGGTTAATAAAGTCTGGCATTTCCAATTGACTAAGTGTTTCAATAAATTGACTTGGAATTTAAAATAAGGCCCAAAAATTAAAATAAGTCTCAAAAATTAATATTTTAATTTAGAAATATATTCACACCTCTTGCAATTTATAATTGGCATCTTAGATTTATAAATGGTGTTTCATATTTGTTGTCCCTGAAAAATGCCACTCATTTTTGGGACAACCTACAGACCAAAATTGCCTCTTCCCTTTTCAAAATTTGTTCTGAGCATTTCGGTTCTTCATTTTTCAAAGCTTTCTCTTAGATTTACAGACTCTACAAATAGGCTCATTTCTACAAGTTCAATGGGCTTCACAACTTTTGTACGTGGGTTCAATCAAAAGAATCAGTTTCTAACATTTGGTTATTTTTGGAATTGGTTCATCACCTTGGTTTGAGTAGAAATTTCCATCAGCAAGCATCAGCAACAGGTTCAACGTTTGGTTCATCCTTTGGTTCAATAGTTGGTTCATCGCCAAAGTTCAAAGAGAGCTCGAAGAAAGCAAAGGAAAAGCCTGACTGAAGAGAAAAGCCCATGGAAAAGCACCCGATGGAAAAAGACAGTGTTTGCATCCATCATGCAAGAGCGGCAATTTTTGCCACCCTTGCATCTTTTGGTTTCTTTTACGCAGAAGCAGAAATTTTTTTCACCCATGCATTCTCATTTTCTCTCCTCTAGGTGAAAGGGTGGTGATTTTTTCCACCCTTACACGTTCTTCTTCACCGACTCTTTGACGTGCATAGGCGGCAATTTTTGCCGCCTATGCACAGGAACTTCTCCAATATGCAAGGGCGGCAATTTTTGCCACCCATACATTCCTTCCCCCCATTTTTCCTAACTCTGGAAAATTTTCATTTTTCCTATTTTCCACGCCTGCTCCCCTTTTTCTTCCACTTTTTGACCTGCTCATGCCTCATCCCTTTCAAGTGCATTTCCCTAATTGTGATCATCAAATTTACAATTTTCTCAGATTGCTATTTTTTCTCCTGATTGCCCAATCATGATTCTTACTGTAGTTTCTCTAAAGGATCCCTCTTCATCGACGTCTTTTCAACAAAAATTATTCCAGATCACTGAAGTTTCTCTGAAGAAGTCGAAGACCATGAAGAAGACTGAAAATAAAGATTGAAGCTGTTCTTCCGTGCTTTATTCAAAATGCACTTCATAATTGACTTGGGACATTTTCACATGCAATTTTGTAATGTGTAATTACATGTAAAAAATCTATAAAAATATCTCAAAAGTCAAAGATGACTCATCTTTGACCGAGATATTTTTATATATTATAATCTTTTTAATTTTGAAGGTTTCTCCCTATATATATAGGGGACCTCTTTTGTAAATCTATCTCTGATAATTGAGAGTAAAAACTCTACTGAAATTGAGACACTTCTTGAGACTTTGTGCTCAACTTGTAAATCATATTTTGTTGAATGAATGAGAAGCAAGTTTATTTCAAACTTTGTGTTGAAGTCATCTACATTATTTAGGAAATAGTTCTTATATCCTCTTTCGTGGTAATCTCTTATTTATTTGATTTAATAAGCAAAGTGTGTGTGTTGATATTATCTGAGGATGTTTCTAAAAGATAGAAGAGAGACTTTGAGCTACTTTTATTTTTGTGATCCTTTTATCTTTTGTAGTTTTAGGCAAAGACTTTGTGCTTCATTTCACTCTACGATTATGTGTATTCTGAATTGGTAAGGAAACAATGAAAGACTTTGTACTTATGTAAGTTTCTTTGTTAACTTTGTGACTTACTTCAGGGATTTTCTACTCTACGCTGGATACCATTCCTAAAAAAAGAGAAATGTTATTGACCAATGACCAGGATTTCTCTCTCTTGTTCCTTGGACATCACCTCTGAAAAAAGAGAGGTGGATGTTGTTATACCACCCCAAGTATTATTTTTTGCTTAATTATATATACATATAGCGTATAAATATTCATAGGGAACCTCCCCTTGATGAGAGGAGAGATTTACCTCATCTAGATCTGGTAAAACCACACTTTGCATGGTGTAAATCTCCCTGTGCAATGGTTGATATACCTATGTTGTCATCAATTAGTTGATGACAAAATATTCACCCAACAACTTTTTGGTGACTCCGCTGGAAATCGAACATGTAGTTTGAAACCTCAAGTTTCAGATTGAAGCAGTCCCTACCCTTATCCATTACATAGTCTGGCGACTCCATTCCATGTCTTAACCATTATCATTATAGCTTTACCATCTTCCTCCATCTCCATTTTATTATCTGGTCTACAAAACTAGAGCCGTTGGGAAAGAGTGCGTAGTTTGAAGCCTCAAGCCTCAAGCTGAAGTAGGGCCACTTCTTTTCCATTTTTGTTCTGCAATCTGGCCACTTCACCCAGATTTGTTATCCCTATTTTTCATAATTAAATCATGGCAGTTCAAGGCCCCTGGGGTAACTCTTTTAGCCCACTCAACTTGACTCCACCTCTGCATGAGCTTCCATGCAGTTCAAAAAAAAAATTCTCCAAATTCTTTGGTGATGGGAAAGTTCATCCTGATGAACACATTGCAGCTTTTAGCATAACCTGTGGTGTAATAGGGGTAGAATTTGAAGACATAGCAGTCAGGTTGTTCATGGAGACACTACAAGGCGTTGATGCAGATTGGTTCTACCACCTACAGTCTGGATCGGTGACTGATTGGGACACCATGAAAGACAAATTTGAAGCCAAATTTAAGCCTGTAGAAGATGCACATGCCTTGCTGGCCCAGCTCACTCAGATGAAGAAAGAGCCTCATGAGCCTATGAGAGATTTTATTGCCAGGTTCAACAAGCTGAGGCATAAGATTTCCATGATCACCCAACTGACACCTCAGAATCTCATGTATTTCTTCATCAACTCACAGTGGCCTGAAGTGAGTTTTCTATTAAGACGGGCTAGACATATAAACCTTGAGGCTACCCAGGACTTGGCTACTGAGATAGAAGATGACCTTATCTTGGTAGGAAAGATAAGGAGAGACCTTAATAAAGGTAAATCCTCTTCATCTTCTAAGTATTCACCTGCAGTCACCACTAACCTAATGGTGAAAAAGTTGGCAAATAAATTGCTAGCCTTGAAAAGGCAAATGGCACAAGGTATGTCTTATGCTCCTCTATATAAAGATATACCAAGGAGAACATTCTCCAATCAGCCATATCAAGGTAATGCTACCAAAAGTCAAGGGCAGCTAAATCGCCTTCCTCCCCCATAGAGGAACCTAGCCATTGAAGCACCTCTAGACAACTCAGCAGTTGGATATTTGGAAACTAAACATGATTTCTCTTTCCAACCTAAGTTTGATCAAGAAGAATCAGTTGGCGACTCAGACATCAATTTTTTGAATTATTAAGATGAACCCAAAAGAGAAGGCAATGCAGCTGAAGGGTCATATGCTGTATTCACCCAGTCCAAGAATCAATTAGCTCAACAAGCTGATAAAGAGAAAGCAAAGGAGCGACCTTAACTAGTAGTTTCAATTGCTAAGTGTGGATCCACTCTTCCTTTCTAGCCAAAGGACCTGATTGTTGCTAAAGAAGTATCCCAAATAATTATGCAATTTCTACTTTAATTTTGCAGTCCAGTCCACCCACCCCTCCCAAAAACCAAAAGAATGAACTCTCATCCTCTGTGCCTAGTCTGATTCAGCCATTTGACATAATTGATCATGTCAAAAAGACCAAAAGTTAAATGACTAAATTTGAAGTCCTGCAGTCCAACCCCAATCAGTTGGACAAGTTGGTACAAGATGTCAAGACCCAAGTGTCGGCCCTTGAAGCTCAAATTTTGTTTGAGTTTTCAGGCAGGGGTGATTACTTCTTGACCACGGAGGATGTCTATGTTTTTGGAGACAAAAGTCCAGTAGGTGGTGATCCAAGAATTGATTCAAACCAGACATCAAAAGGATTGGTAGGGTGTAGTATAAATGAAAAAGGGTCTTCCATCTCTAATGAAGAGAAATCTGATAGAAGATCCATTTTTGGTGATGTTTGGATCTGAGAAATAGATGGCAGTAATTCCTCTATAGGTGCTGGGGCCAAGTTGGTGTTGATATCTCCTACGAGGGATACTCTTCCTTCTATACACAAGCTGTAGTTCAACAACACCAACAACACTATCGAGTATGAATCTTTGTTACTTGAATGGAGAGCTACTCGAGACAAAGGAGATGTCGAGTCGGTGGTCTACCAGGTGTCTGAAGGGGACAATCAAGACATGTGCTAGACTGAACTATCCAAACAACAAATTATGGTAATAGACCAGGCTGCTACCCATCAGAATTAAAAAAGGGACTCTGCAGGAGAACCAAGATTCATGGTTCTTAGACTAGAAATCAAGTCTTGCCAAGGGTTAGCAAGAGAAGAGAACTAAGAGGAAGACATAAGAGATTCAATTTTTGGTGGAGAGTTCTATTCGCTCGTCACTGATTTTGGGGACAAAATGGTTTCCTGCTGGTTTATCAGGATGGCACACCATTTTCACTGTCTCACAGAGGGCGACATCTAAAGCACTTCAAATCTTGAGGCATCAAATAAGATCATCTATACATATGTATATTTGTATAGTCTTTAGTTATGTTTTGTGCTTTTCATTTTCATTTTTGGAGTCTTTCTTTTTGGGTAGCATGACTCCATAGCCCAATGGCACACTTCAAGGCACTGGAGATTCTAGACTCTATTCCCTTCAATCAATTTTTTGCAATAGAAGGAAGTTTCCCAACTTGAACCAGCTGTTGTCTCTGAAAAATGCCACTCATTTTTGGGACAACGTACAGACCAAAATTGTCTCTTCCCTTTTCAAAATTTGTTATGAGCATTTCAGTTCTTCATTTTTCAAAGCTTTCTCTTAGATCTATGGACTCTGCAAACAGCCTCATTTCTATAAGTTCAACGGTCTTCACAACTTTTGTAGGTGGTTTCAATCAAAATAATCAATTTCTAACATTTGGTTATTTTTAGAATTGGTTCATTGCCTTGGTTTGAATAGAAATTTATGTTAGGTTATGGAGCTAAAAGCTTCACGTGGATGCAGACATGGAGGAGGATGCTATTGTCACAGTCACCAGTGTCAGTCAGGCCAATTGACATTGATAAGGTACAGATAGAAAGCAACCAACGTCAATTAGGAGTCGGCCAACATTGGTCACCCCCAAGCAGACAGGGACTGACCTCGGTCGCCTGTGCAGTTCCAAACTATGATTTCTATGAAAAGTTCGTTAATGAACCGATTGTTTGCATGAAGAAGGCTAATTATAGTCTTGAGCTGCAGATATAATTATTGTAATTAGATGTCTAATTATTATTTGCATGAGATTTATATAATAGACTCGAGGGTTGTACTGTAATTTGTGCTAGAGAGTAAGAGAGCAAATATTAGCTCCTTCTATGTGTGAATAGAGCATGGTGTGTTCCTCCTAGTGCCACAGTACCAAGTATGGGTACTAGTTTGGAGAATCAAAAAGATTCTTCATGTATGTAGGATCTTGGTCAGTAGGTGTGCAAGGCCACATTTGAAGATCTACATGGTAAGTAAGATCGTTGATCTGTAGGTGTATGTGTGTGCAAGGTCTAAGGTTTGAAAGTGTGCAGAACTAGGCTGATCTATAGGTGGCAATAGAATCAAGGTGACAACAACACAATAGGGAGCAAGATCATGTGGGATCTACTTGGAGTATAGTGTGTACTCAGTTATAGAGCAAAGAGGAAGGCAAGGTAGTTCCTTCCAAAGTAAGATCATTTGAGTTGCAAGTTGTTGCAAGTTTAGGGGAGACCTACTTGAAGTATGATTGTGTACTTGGAGTACGTGGAGCACTTGTGGAGTGCGTGGAGCACTTGTGGAGTGCGTGGAGCACTTGTGTACTGGCAGTAGAGATACTGACTAGTTGGAGGTGAACACCAACTCTGTGTTTGAGTTGTGTGTTGGGACCGTAAGAGAGAGTGAGCTCTTGAAGGTGAATTACTGTACACTTGAGGTGCGGAAAGCCTCTGTAAGGTGAAGAAGAACTGTGGCATCTTTTTGGTTGTAATTCTTTTCTAGAAGAGTATTAATACAATTGGGTATTGTCTCTCATATTCTGTGTTATTTTTGAATTCTAGTTACTTGTTACTTCTGGTTTAATTTCACATATTATGTTGCTTGTACATGGTAATCAATGGTGCTTCCTTGGGTTCCTAAAAGTTGGTATTAGAGCATGTTTGTTGTTCTAGGTGCTTGACAAGTGGTATCAGAGTTAAGGTTGCAGGGAGCAGGTTTGTGTTCGATTACAGGTCACTCTGAAAGGTTTCTGATTGAGTGGGAGTATAGCAATGACAAAAGAAAGTACACTAAGAATGGAGGAATTGAAAAGCATGAATGGTCAATTACGGTGTTATGGAAAAAAAGAGCAGGTAAAAAAATATTACTGGTTGGTGAGAGATCAGCGTGAAGGAACTGATGAAACAAATGTTACAGGTGTTGTTGCACAGAATGCTCTGTGATGTTTCTTGGATAAAGTAGAATCTTGTTTTATAGATTCTATTGCCTCTTTCCATGCAGTCCAAAATAGAGTATTTTTCCATGTTAAGGTATTTAGAGACTTTGGAAAGATTTATTTAGGGGCTAGTGTGCCTTGCCAAAGAATTGGCAAAGGAGAGGTGACGTTGAAATTGTAGGCAGCCAACACATGGGTGTTGAAGGAGGTCATGCAGGTCTTGGTCTTGAAGATGCGGCTAATTTCTTCAAGAAAGTTGGGTGATGAGAGATGCACAAAAACTCTCAGAGTGGATGCACTTGAATTAGCTGGTGGTAAAAAAGTAGATTTTCTTTATCTATTTACTTATATAAATGATTCTTCTTCTATTGCAAACGTGTGGCTTTGTAGGCTTGGTCACATGAGCAAAAAGGAGATGCATGTTCTTAAGCAGAAGACAGATGTGTTTGACAGACTAAAGAACTAGAAAGCCTTGATGTTTCTGGAGGAGATGATGGGCAGAGATCAGCAGATGGGACTGAGTAACTCTGATTAGGGCAGTTTGGATAGGGTTTTGATCTATGGAGAGCTCACAGATAAAAAGTCATCACTCACAGGCGAACACAGTTACCGACTTCAGTCAAGGGGAACCAGCATCAAACAGATAGGTGCCGATGTCGGTCATGTGCAGACTAGAATCAGTGGTGTCAGGCAAGGTGGCTACCAGCGTCGGTCAAGTAACCGATGTCGGTGACTAGGTAAGACCGATGTCGGTCAAAAAATTGGCATCGATAAAAAGGACAATCACATGGAAACTGACATTAGTCAGATGCAGATTGTGTGGTGACCAAGGTCGATCACTGTAATAGATTTTTGATGGATAGCAAGCTGTCAAGGAGTCTCAAATGCCCATATGGAGGACTGAAAGGATAAGTAAGCCTCAAATTCATTATTTCTCTTCTTTATACTCATTGCTCACTGTAGAGCAAAAAGGATCCAAGAAACAATGGGAGCATGGCAAGAACAGGATGCAAAACCAAATGGGTGATTTGGTAGGGTTGTCAGCCAGAAGAAAGCACTGAAAGACGAATGGATACCTTAGTTAAAGAATAGAGAGAATGGATACGTGAGACAGAAGGCCAAGTCATATGGTCTTGAGGAAGCTGCAGGATAGTGGTACAGGTTTTGATAAGTGAATGACAAAGTAGGGCTTTAATCAATGTCAATGTAACCATTGTGTTTATCTTACCAGGTGGATGATGGTCATGACATTATCCTGTTATTATATGTGGAGGATGAGCTTGGTGCAGGTACAGACATACAGGGTTTTGTTGAGCTAAGGGTAAGGTTAGTTTAGTGGCATGTCATGAGGAATATGGAGCAGCAAAATTCTTTGGCATGAGTGTGTTCTAGAGACATGGGAGATCACAGGTTGATTTTGTCTCCAGATGATTGTTGTTCTAAGTGCTTGACAAGTGGTATTAGAGCGAAGATTGTAGGGAGCAGGTTTGTGTTTGATTACAAGTCACTCTTAGGGGTTTTTGATTGAGTGGGAGTATAGCAATGGCAGAAGAAAGTACACTAAGAATAGAGGAATTGAAAAGCATGAATGGTCAATTATGGTGTTATGAAAAGAAAGAGCAGGTAAAAAAATATTGTTGGTTGGCGGTAGATTAGCGTGAAAGAATTGATGAAGTAGATGTTGCAGGTGTTGTTACACAAGATGCTCTGGGATGTTTTTTAGATAAAATAGAATCTTGTTTTATAGATTTTGTTGCCTCTTTCCATGCAGTCCGAAATAGAGTATTTTTCCATGTTAAGGTCTTTGGAGACTTTGAACAAATTTATTTAGGGGCTAGTGTGCCTTGCCAAAAAATTGGCAAAGGGGAAGTGAAGCTAAAATTACAGGCGACCAACACATGGGTGTTGAAGGAGGTCATGCAGGTCCTGGTCTTGAAGATGCAGCTAATTTCTTCAAGAAAGTTGGGTGATGACAGATGAACAAGAACTCTCACAGCAGATGCACTTGAATTAGCTGGTGGTAAGAAAGTAGTTATCCTTTATCTATTTACTTATATTACTGATTCTTTCTCTATTGCAAAGACGTGGCTTTGTAGGCTTGGTCACATGAGCAAGAAGGAGATGCATGTTCTTAAGCGAAAGACAGATGTGTTTGACAGACTTAAGAATTGGAAAGCCTTGGTGTTTTTGGAGGAGATGATAGACAGAGATCAATAGATGGGACTGAGTAACTCTAAGTAGGATTGTTTGGACAGGGTTTTGATTCATGGAGAGCTCATGGGTAAAAAGTCATCACTCACAGATGAATACAGTTACCGGCATCAGTCAATGGGAACCATTGTCGAATAGACAGGTGCTGATGTTGGTCATGTGCAAACCAGAATTGGTGGTGTCAGGCAGGGTGGCTACTGGCATCAGTCAAGTAATCGACATCAGTGACCAGGTAAGATTGACATCAGTCAGAAAACCAATGTTGGCAGAAAGGACAGTCACATGGGAATCGATGTCGATCAGATGCAGATTATGTGGTGACCGAGGTCAGTCACTGTAACAAATTTTGGGCAAATAGCAAGCTTTCAAGGAGTCTTAAATGCCCATATGGAGGATTGAAAGGATAAGTAAGCCTCAAATTTGTTGTTCCTTTTCTTTATAATCATTGCTCACTACAGAGCAGGAAGGATCCAAGAAATAGTGGGAGCATGGCATGAATAGGATGCAGAACCAAACAGGTGATTTGGTAGGGTTGCCAGTCAAAAAAAACCACTAAAGGATGAATGGATACCTTAGTTGAAGAATAGAGAGAATGGATATGTGAGATGGAAGGCTTGGTCATATGGTCTTGAGGAAGCTATAGGATAGTGGTATAGGTTTTGACAGGTGGATGACACAGTAGGGCTTTAGTCAATGTCAGTGTAACCATTGTGTTTATCTTACTAGGTGGATGATGGTCGTGACATTATCCTGTTACTGTATGTGGAGGATGAGCTTGGTTCAGGTTCAGACATACAGGGTTTTGCTGAGCTAAGGGTAAAATTAGTTTAGTGGCATGTCATGAGGAATTTGGAGCAGCAAAATTCTTTGACATGAGTGTGTTCTAGAGACATGGGAGATCACAGGTTGATTTTGTCTTCAGATGATTGTGTGATACCAGTTAGCACACCGATGGTTGGATAGTTCATAGAATAGGGTCCTGATTCACATGATGAGGTTAAGTACATGCGTACTAGACCTGGGTTATCCATGTAGTGGGTGCTGTCAAAAAGTTTAGAGTTGATCCAGGAAAGAAGCACTAGACGGCAGCTCAGTGGATTCTCAGGTATCTGAGAGGGACTAGCAGCAGGTGCACATGCTATGCAGGGTCAAGTTCTTTTCTACATGCGTTTGTATATGCGGATGCGGTAGGTTACTTGGATGACAGGAGGTTCACCATAGGTGTTGTGGTGGTTGGTCTTTAGGATTGATCTTGAAGAGGGATACAAGCCAAGAAATAGATTAGACAGGGTATAGGTATAGGTACAGTGTAGCTGTTTATCTCTAAGTGGGAGATTGTTAGGTTGTGGAGCTAAAAGCTTCACCTAGATACAGACATGGAAGAGGATGTTGTTTTCATAGTCACTGGCATCAGTCAGGGCAACTGACATTGGTAGGGTATAGACAGGAAGCAACTGACATCGGTCAAGAGTCGGCCGACGTCGGTCAACCCCAGGCAGACAGGGACTGACGTTGGTTGCCTGTGCGGTTTCGAACTATGAGTTCTATAGATAGTTCGTTAATGAACTAGTTATTTGCATGAAGAAGGCTAATTATAGTCTTGAGCTACGGATCTAATTATTATAATTAGATGTCTAATTATTGTTTGTATGAGATCTATATAATAGACTCATGGGCCGTATTGTAATTTGTGCTAGAGAGTAAGAGAGCAAATATTAGCTCCTTTTGTGTGTGAAGAGAGCATGGTGTGTTCTTCTTAGTGCCACAGTACTAAGTATGGGTGCTGGATTGGAGAATCAAAAGGATTCTTCATGTATGTAGGATGTTGGTCAACAGGTGTGCAAGGCCACATTTAGAGATTTACATGGTAAGTAAGATCATTGATTTGCAAGTGTATGTGTGTGCAAGGTCTAAGGTTTGCAGGTGTGCAGAATTAGGTTGATCTGTAGGTGGCAGCAGAATCAAGGTGACAACAACACAATAGGGAGCAAGATCAGGTGGGATCTACTTGGAGTACAGTGTGTACTCAGTTATAGAGCAAAGAAGAAGGCAAGGTAGTTCCTTCCAAAGTAATATCATTTGAGTTATAGGTTGTTAAAAGTTCAGGGGAGATCTACTTGAAGTACGATTGTGTACTTGGAGTGCATGGAGCACTTGTGGAGTGCATGGAGCACTTGTGTATTGGTAGTAGAGATACCGACTGGTTGGAGGTGAACACCAACTGTGTGTTTGAGTTGTGTGTTGAGACTATAAGAGAGAGAGTGAGCTCTTGAAGGTGAAGTACTGTACACTTGAGGTGTGAGAAGCCTCTGTAAGGTGAAGAAGAACTGTGGCATCTTTTTAGTTGTAATTCTTTTCTGGAAGAGTATTAATACAATTGAGTATTGTCTCATATTCTGTGTTATTTTTGAATTCTAGTTACTTGTTACTTCTGGTTTAATTCTGCATATTAAGTTGCTTGTACATGGTAATCAATGGTGCTTCCTTGGGTTCCTAATAGTTGGTATCAGAGCATGTTTGTTGTTTTAGGTGCCTGACAAGTGGTATCAGAGCTAATGTTGTAGGGAGCAGGTTTGTGTTTGATTACAGGTCACTCTCAGGGGTTTCTGATTGAGTGGGAGTATAGTAACGGCAGAAAAAAGTACACTAAGAATGGAGGAATTGAAATGCACGAATGGTCAATTACGGTGCTATGAAAAGAAAGAGTAGGTAAAGAAATATTGCTAGTTGGTGGGAGATCAGCATGAAAGAACTAATGAAGCAGATGTTGTAGGTGTTGTTACACAAGATGCTCTGGGATGTTTCTTGGATAAAGTAGAATCTTGTTGTATAGATTCTATTGCCTCTTTCCATGCAGTCTGAAATAGAGTATTTTTCCATGTTAAGGTCTTTGGAGACTTTGGAAAGATTTATTTAGGGGCTGGTGTGCTTTGCCAAAGAATTAGCAAAGGGGAAGTGAAGCTGAAATTACAGGCGGCCAACACATGGGTGTTGAAGGAGGTCATGCAGGTCCCAGTCTTGAAGATGCAGCTAATTTCTTTAGAAAAGTTGGGTGATGAGAGATACCCAAGAAATCTCATAGTGGATGCACTTGAATTAGCTGGTGGTAAGAAAGTAGGTATCCTTTATCTATCTACTTATATTACTGATTATTTTTTTTTGTGAAGACATGGCTTTGTAGGCTTGGTCACATGAGCAAGAAGGAGATGCATGTTCTTAAGCGGAAGACAGATGTGTCTGACAGGCTTAAGAACTAGAAAGCCTTGGTGTTTCTGGAGGAGATGATGCACAGAGATCAACAAATGGGACTGAGTAACTCTAAGCAGGGTGGTTTGGACACGGTTTTGATCCATGGAGAGCTCGCGGGTAAAAAGTCATCACTCATAGGCAAACATAGTTACCAGCGTCGGTCAAGGGGAACCGGCATCGAATAGACAGGTGCCGATGTTGGTCATGTGTAGACCAGAACCGGTGGTGTCAGGTATGGTGGCTGCCGACGTCGATCAGGTAATCAATGTCGGTGACCAGGTAAGACCGATGTCTGTTAAAAAATTGGCATCAACAGAAAGGACACTCGCATGGGAATTGACGTCAATCGCATGCAGATTGTATGGTGATCGAGGTCAGTCATTGTAATAGATTTTGGGCAGATAACAAGCTGTCAAGGAGTCTCAAATGCCCATATAAAGGACTAAAAAGATAAGTAAGTCTCAAATTCATTGTTCTTCTTCTTTATACTCATTGCTCACTGCAGAGCAGGAAGGATCTAGGAAATAGTGGGAGCATGGCATGAACAGGATGCAGAACCAAACAGGTGATTTGGTAGGGTTGCTAGCTAAAAAAAAGCACTGAAAGATGAATGGATACATTAGTTAAAGAATAGAGAGAATGGATACATGAGACAAAAGGCTAGGTCATATGGTCTTGAGGAAGCTACAGGACAGTGATACAAATTTTGACAGGTGGATGACAAAGCAGGGCTTTAGTCAATGTCAGTGTAACCATTGTGTTTATCTTACTAGGTGGATGATGGTCATGATATTATCCTATTACTGTATGTGGAGGATGAGCTTGGTGCAGGTTTAGACAAATAGGGTTTTCTTGAGCTAAGGGTAAGGTTAGTTCAGTGGCATGTTATGAGGAATTTGGAGTAGCAAAATTCTTTGGCATGAGTGTGTTCTATAGACATGGAAGATCACAGGTTGATTTTGTCTCCAGATAATTGTGTGATACCAGTTAGCATGCTGATGGTTGGACAGTTCACAGAATAGGGTCCTGATTCACATGATGAGGTTAAGTACATGCATACTAGACCTGGGTTGCCCACGCAGTGGGTGCTATCAAAAAGTTTGGAGCTGATCTAGGAAAGAAGCACTAGAGGGCAGTTCAGTGGATACTTAAGTATCTGAGAGAGACCAGCAGTAGGTGCACATGCTATGTAGGGTCAAATTCTTTTCTACATGTTTTTGTAGATGTGGATGTTGCAGGTTACTTGGATGACAGGAGGTTCACCACAGGTGTTGTGGTGGTTAGTCTTTAGGATTAATCTTGAAGAGGGATATAAGCTAGGAAATAGATTAGATGGGGTATAGGTACAGGTATAGTGCAACTATTTATCTCTAAGTCGGAGATTGTTAGGTTGTGGACCTAAAAGCTTCACTTAGATGCAGACATGGAGGAGGATGTTGTTGTCATAGTCACTGACGTCGGTCAGGCCAATCGACATCGACAGGGTATAGACAAGAAGTAACTAATGTCGATTAAGAGTCGGCCAATGTCGGTTACCCCCAGGCAGGCAGGGACCGACGTCGGTCACTTGTACGGTTTTGAACTGTGATTTCTATAGATAGTTCATTAATGAACTAGTTGTTTGCATGAAGAAGGCTAATTATAGTCTTGAGTTGTGGATCTAATTATTGTAATTAGATGTCTAATTATTGTTTGCATGAGATCTATATAATAGACTCATGGGATGTATTATAATTTGTGCTAAAGAGTAAGAGAGCAAATATTAGCTCTTTCTGTGTGTGAAGAGAGCATGGTGTGTTCATCTTAGTGCCACAGTACCAAGTATGGGTGCTGGTTTGGAGAATTAGAAGGATTCTTCATGTATGTAGGATCTTGGTCAGCAGGTGTGCAAGGCCACATTTAGAGATCTACATGGTAAGTAAAATCATTGATCTGCAGGTGTATGTGTGTGCAAGGTCTAAGGTTTGCAGGTGTGCAAAATCAGGTTGATCTACAGGTGGTAGCAGAATCAAGGTGACAGCAACACAAAAGTGAGCAACATCAGGTGGAATCTACTTGGAGTATAGTGTGTACTCGATTATAGAGCAAAGAGGAAGGCAAGGTAGTTCCTTCCAAAGTAAGATCATTTGAGTTGTAGGTTGTTGCAAGTTCAGGGGAGATCTACTTGAAGTATGATTGTGTACTTAGAGTGCATGGAGCACTTGTGTACTGGCAGTAGAGATATTGACTGGTTGGAGGTGAACACCAAATCTGTGTTTGAGTTGTGTGTTGAGACCATAAGAGAGAGAGTGAGCTCTTGAAGGTGAATTATTGTACACTTGAGGTGTGGGAAGCCTCTGTAAGGTGAAGAAGAACTGTGGCATCTTCTTGATTGTAATTCTTTTCTGGAAGAGTATTAATACAATTTGGTATTGTCTCTCATATTCTGTGTTATTTCTAAATTCTAGTTACTTGTTACTTTTAGTTTAATTTTTCATATTAAGTTGCTTGTACATGGTAATCAATGGTGCTTCCTTGGGTTCCTAATAGTTGGTTTCAGAGCATGTTTGTTATTCTAGGTACCTGACAAGTGGTATCAGAGCTAAGGTTGTAGGGAGCAGGTTTGTGTTTGATTACAGGTCACTCTCAGGGGTTTCTTATTGAGAGGGAGTATAGCAATGACAGAAAAAAGTACACTAAAAATAGAGGAATTGAAAAGCATGAATGGTCAATTACAGTGTTATGGAAAGAAAGAGAGGGTAAAGAAATATTGTTGGTTGGTGGGAGATCAGCGTGAAAGAACTGATGAAGCAGATGTTGCAAGTGTTATTGCACAAGATGCTCTGGGATGTTTTTTGAATAAAGTAGAATCTTGATTTATATATTTTGTTGCCTCTTTCCATGCAGTTTGAAATAGAGTATTTTTCCATGTTAAGGTCTTTAGAGACTTTGGAAAGATTTATTTAGGGGCTGGTGTGCCTTGCCAAAGAATTGGCAAAGGGGAAGTGAAGCTGAAATTGCAGGCGGCCAACACATGGGTGTTGAAGGAGGTCATGCAGGTCTCAGTCTTGAAGATGCAACTAATTTTTTCAGGAAATTTAGGTGATGAGAGATGCACAAAAACTCTCACAGTGGATGCACTTGAATTAGTTGGTGGTAAGAAAGTAGGTATCTTTTATCTATCTACTTATATTACTGATTCTTTTTCTGTTGTGAAGACGTGGCTTTGTAGGCTTGGTCACATAAGCAAGAAGGAGATGCATGTTCTTAAGCGGAAGACAGATGTGTTTGACAGACTTAAGAACTGAAAAGCCTTGGTGTTTCTTTAGGAAATGATGGACAGAGATCAGCAGATGGGACTGAGTAACTCTGAGCAGGGCAATTTTAACAGAGTTTTGATCCATGGAGAGCTCACAGATAAAAAGTCATCACTCACAGGTGAACACAATTATCGGCATCGATTAAGGGGAACTGGCATCGAACATACAGGTGCCGATGTCAGTCATGTGCAGACCAAAATCGGTGGTGTCAGGCAGGGTGGCTATAGGCATTGGTCAGGTAACTGACGTCGGTGACCAGGTAAGACTGATGTCAGTCAAAAAACCAGTGTCGATAGAAAGAAAAGTTGCATGGGAATCGACGTCGGTCAGATGCAGATTGTGTGGTGATCGAGGTCGATCACTATAACAGATTTTGGGAGGATAGCAAGCTGTCAAGGAGTCTCAAATGCCCATATGGAGGACTGAAAAGATAAGTAAGCCTCAAATTTGTTGTTCCTCTTCTTTATACTCGTTGCTCACTGTAGAGCAGAAAGGATCCAGAAAATAGTGGGAGCATGGCATGAATAGGATGTAGAACCAAACAGGTGATTTCATAGGGTTGCTAGCCAAAAGAAAGAACTGAAAGATGAATGGATACCTTAGTTAAAGAATAGAGAGAATGGATACGTGAGATGGAAGGCCAAGTCATATGGTCTTGAGGAAGCTGTAGGACAATGGTATAGGTTTTGACAGGTGGATGACAAAGTAGGGCTTTAGTCAATGTTTGCGTAACCATTGTGTTTATCTTACTAGGTGGATGATAGTCTCGACATTATCTTGTTACTATATGTGGAGGATGATCTTGGTGCAAGTTTAGACATACAGGGTTTTGCTGAGCTAAGGGTAAGGTTAGTTCAGTGGCATGTCATGAGAAATTTGGAGCAGCAAAATTCTTTGGCATGAGTGTGTTCTAGAGACATGGGAGATCACAGGTTGATTTTGTCTCCAGATGATTGTGTGATACCGATTAGCACACCGATGGTTGGACAGTTCAGAGAATAGGGTCCTGATTCACATGATGAGGTTAAGTACATGCGTACTGGACCTGGGTTGCTGACGCAGTGGGTGCCGTCAAAAAATTTGAAGTTGATCCAGAAAAGAAGCACTGGAGGGAAATTCAGTGGATTCTCAGGTATCTGAGAGGGACCAAGAGCAGGTGCACATGCTATGTAGGGTCAAGTTCTATTTTACATGTGTTTGTAGATGTAGATGCGGCAAGTTACTTAGATGACAGGAGGTTCAACATAGGTGTTGTGATGGTTGGTCTTCAGGATTGATCTTAAAGAGGGATACAAGCCAAGAAATAGATTAGACAGAGTACAAGTATAGGTACAGTGTAACTGTTTATCTCCAAGTGGGAGATTGTTAGGTTGTGGAGCTAAAAGTTTCACTTGGATGTAGACATGGAAGAGGATGCTATTGTCACAGTCACCGGCATCGGTCAGGCCAACCGACATTGGTAGGGTACAGATAAGAAGCAACCAACGTCGATCAGGAGTTGACCGACGTCGATCACCCACAAGCAGATAGAGATCGATGTCAGTCACCTGTGCGGTTCCAAACTGTGAGTTCTATGGACAGTTCGTTAACAAATTAATTATTTACATGAAAAAGGCTAATTATAGTCTTGAGCTATGGATCTAATTATTATAATTAGATGTCTAATTATTGTTTTCATGAGATCTATATAATATACTCATGCACTGTATTGTAATTTGTGCTAGAGAGTAAAAGAGAAAATATTAGCTCCTTCTGTGTGTAAAGAGAGCATGGTGTGTTCCTCCTAGTGCCATAGTACAAAGTATGGGTGTTGGTTTAGAGAATCAGAAGAATTCTTCATGTATATATAATCTTGGTCAGTAAGTGTGCAAGGCCACGTTTAGAGATCTACATGGTAAGTAAGATCATTGATTTGCAGGTGTATGTGTGTGCAAGGTCTAAGGTTTGCAGGTGTGCAAAACCAGGTTGATCTGTAGGTGGCAGTAGAATCAACGTGACAGCAACACAACAGGGAACAAGATTAAGTGGGATCTACTTGGTGTACAGTGTGTACTCGGTTATAGAGCAAAGAGGAAGGCAAGGTAGTTCCTTCCAAAGTAAGATCATTTGAGTTGCAGGTTGTTGCAAGTTTAGGGGAGATCTACTTGAAGTAGGATTGTGTACTTGGAGTGTGTGGAGCACTTGTGGAGTGTGTGGAGCACTTGTGTACTGGTAGTAGAGATACTGACTGGTTGGAGGTGAACACCAACTCTGTGTTTGAGTTGTATCTTGGGACCGTAAGAGAGAGAGTGAACTCTTGAAGGTGAATTACTATACACTTGAGGTGTGGGAAGCCTCTGTAAGGTGAAGAAGAACTGTGGCATCTTCTTGGTTGTAATTCTTTTTTGGAAGAGTATTAATACAATTGGGTATTGTCTCTCATATTCTGTGTTATTTCTGATTTCTAGTTACTTGTTACTTCTGGTTTAATTTTGCATATTAAGTTGCTTGTACATGGTAATCAATGGTGCTTCTTTGGGTTCCTAATAGTTGGTATCAAAGCATGTTTGTTGTTCTAGGTGCAAGACAAGTGGTATCAGAGCTAAGGTTGCAGGGAGCATATTTTTGTTTGATTACAGGTCACTCTCAGGGGTTTTTGATTGAGTGGGAGTATAGTAACGGTAGAAGAAAGTACAGTAAGAATGAAGGAATTGAAAAGCATGAATGGTCAATTACGGTGTTATGGAAAGAAAGATCAGGTAAAAAAATATTGCTGGTTGGTGGGAGATCAGCGTGAAGGAAATAATAAAGTAGATGTTGTAGGTGTTGTTACACAAGATGCTCTGAGATGTTTCTTGAATTAAGTAGAATCTTGTTTTATAGATTCTGTTGCCTCTTTCCATGCAGTCTGAAATAGAGTATTTTTCCATGTTAAGGTCTTTGGAGACTTTGGAAAGATTTATTTAGGGGCTGGTGTGCCTTGCCAAAGAATTGGCAAAGGAGAAGTGAAGCTGAAATTACAAGCGGCCAACACATGGGTGTTGAAGGAGGTCATGCAGGTCTCGATCTTGAAGATGCGGCTAATTTCTTCAAAAAAGTTGGATGATGAGAGATGCACAAGAACTCTCATAGTGGATGCACTTGAATTAGCTGGTGTTAAGAAAGTAGGTATCCTTTATCTATCTACTTATATTACTGATTCTTCTTCTCTTGCGAAGACATGGCTTTGTAGGCTTGGTCACATGAGCAAGAAGGAGATGCATGTTCTTAAGTGGAAGACAGATGTGTTTGACAGACTTAAGAACTGGAAAACCTTGGTGTTTTTGGAGGAGATGATGGATAGAGATCAGCGGATGGGACTGAGTATCTCTGAGCAGAGCGGTTTGGATAGAGTTTTGATCCATGGAGAGCTCGTGAGTAAAAAGTCATTACTCACAAGCGAACACAGTTACCAACGTCAGTCAAGGGGAACCAATGTCAAACAGATAGGTACCGATGTCGATCATGTGCAAACCAGAACCGGTGGTGTTAGGTAGGGTGGTTGCTGGTGTCAGTCAAGTAAATGATGTCAGTGACCAGATAAGACTGATATCAGTCAGAAAACTAGCATCGACAGAAAGGACAGTCGCATGGGAACTGACGTTGATCGGATGCAGATTGTGTGGTGACCGAGGTCGGTCACTGTAACAAATTTTGGGTAGACAACAAGCTGTCAAGGAGTCTCAAATGCCCATATGGAGGACTGAAAGGATAAGTAAGCCTCAAATTCTTTGTTCCTCTTTTTTATACTCGTTGCTCACTGTAGAGCAGGAAGGATCCAGGAAACAGTGGGAGCATGGTATGAACAGGATGCAAAACCAAACGGGTGATTTGGTAGTGTTTCCAGTCAAAAGAAAGCACTGAGAAATGAATGGATACCTTAGTTAAAGAATAGAGAGAATGGATACGTGAGACGGAAGGCCAGGTCATATGGTCTTGAGGAAGCTGCAGGACAGTGGTACAGGTTTTGACAGGTGGATGACAAAACAAGGCTTTAGTCAATGTCAATGTAACCATTGTGTTTATCTTACCAGGTGGATGATGGTTGCGACATTATCCTATTACTTTATGTGGAGGATGAGCTTGGTGTAGGTTCAGACATACAAGGTTTTGCTGAGCTAAGGGTAAGGTTAGTTTAGTGCCATGTCATGAAGAATTTGGAGCAGCAAAATTCTTTGGCATGAGTGTGTTCTAGAGACATGGGAGATCACAGGTTGATTTTATCTCCAGATGATTGTGTGATATCGATTAGCACGACGATGATTGGACAGTTCACATAACAAAGTCCTAATTCACATGATGAGGTTAAGTACATGCGTATTGGACCTAGGTTGCCCATGCAGTGGGTGCTGTCAAAAAGTTTGGAGCCAATCTGGGAAAGAAGCACTAGAGGAAAATTCAGTGGATTTTCAGGTATTTGAGAGGGACCAGCAGTAGGTGCACATGCTATGCAAGGTCAAGTTCTTTTCTACATATGTTTATAGATGCGGATGCGGTAGGTTACTTGGATGACAGGAGGTTCACCACAGGTGTTGTGGTGGTTGGTCTTCAGGATTGATTTTAAAGAGAGATACAAGCCAAAAAATAGATTAGATGAGGTATAGGTACAGTTATAGTGCAATTGTTTATCTCCAAGTGAGAGATTGTTAGGTTGTGGAGCTAAAAGTTTCACCTAGATGCAGACATGGAGGAGGATGTTGTTGTCACAGTCACCGACGTTAGTCAGGCCAATTGACGTTGGTAGGGTATAGACAAGAAGCAACCGATATCAGTCAGGAGTCAGCTGACATCGGTCACCCCTAGGTAGACAGGGACTGACGTCGGTCCCCTGTGTGGTTCCGAACTGTGAGTTCTACAGACAGTTTGTTAATGAACCAGTTGTTTGCATAAAGAAGGCTAATTACAGTCTTGAGCTACGAATCTAATTATTGTAATTAGATGTCTAATTATTGTTTGCATGAGATCTATATAATAGACTCATGGGCTGTATTTTAATTTGTGCTAAAGAGTAAGAGAGCAAATATTATCTCCTTCTGTGTGTGAAGAGAGCATGGTGTGTTCCTCTTAGTGCCACCGTACCAAGTATGGGTGCTGGTTTAGAGAATCAAAAAGATTCTTCATGTATGTAGGATCTTGGTCAACAGGTGTGCAAGGCCACGTTTGGAGATCTACATGGTAAGTAAGATCATTGATCTGCAGGTGTATGTGTGTGCAAGGTATAAAGTTTGCAGGTGTGCAGAACCAGGTTGATCTGCAGGTGGCAGCAGAATCAAAGTGACATCAACACAATAGGGAGCAAGATCAGGTGGGATCTACTTGGAGTATAATGTGTACTCAGTTATAGAGCAAAGAGGAAGGCAAGGTAGTTCCTTTCAAAGTAAGATCATTTGAGTTGCAGGTTGTTGCAAGTTCAAGGGAGATCTACTTGAAGTACGATTGTGTACTTGGAGTGCGTGGAGCACTTATGTAATGACAGTAGAGATACTGACTGGTTGGAGGTGAACACCAACTCTATGTTTGAGTTGTGTATTGAGACCGTAAGAGAGAGAGTGAGCTCTTGAAGGTGAATTACTGTACACTTGAGGTGTGGGAAGCCTCTGTAAGGTGAAGAAAAACTGTGGCATCTTCTTGGTTGTAATTCTTTTCTTGAAGAGTATTAATACAATTGGGTATTGTCTCTCATATTTTGTGTTATTTTTGAATTCTAGTTACATGTTACTTCTGGTTTCATTCTGCATATTAAGTTGCTTGTACATGGTAATCAATGGTGCTTCCTTGGGTTCCTAACAGTTGGTATCAGAGCATGTTTATTGTTCTAGGTGCCTGACAAGTGGTATCAGAGCTAAGGTTGCAGGGAGTAGGTTTGTACTTGATTATAGGTAACTCTCAGTGGTTTCTTATTGAGTGAGAGTATAGCAATGGCAAAATAATGTACACTAAGAATGGAGGAATTAAAAAGCACGAATGGTCAATTACGGTGTTATGGAAAGAAAGAGTAGGTAAAGAAATATTGTTGGTTGGTGGGAGATCAGCGTGAATAAACTGATGAAGTCGATGTTGCAGGTGTTGTTACACAGTATGCTCTGAGATGTTTCTTAGATAAAGTAGAATCTTGTTTTATATATTTTGTTGCCTCTTTCCATGCAGTCCGAAATAGAGTATTTTTCCATGTTAAGGTCTTTAAAGACTTTGGAAAGATTTATTTAGGGGCTGGTGTGCCTTTTTCAAAGAATTGGCAAAAGGGAAGTGAAGCTAAAATTGCAGGTGACCAACACATGGGTGTTGAAGGAGGTCATGCAGGTCCCGGTCTTGAAGATACAGCTAATTTCTTCAAGAAAGTTGGGTGATGAGAGATGCATAAGAACTCTCACAGCGGATGCACTTGAATTAGTTGGTAATAAAAAAGTAGGTATCCTTTACTATCTACTTATATTACTGATTCTTCTTCTGTTGTGAAGACGTGGCTTTGTAGGCTTGGTCACATGAGCAAGAAGGAGATGCATGTTCTTAAGCGGAAGACAAATGTGTTTGATAGACTTAAGAACTGGAAAGCCTTGGTGTTTTTGGAGGAGATGATGGACAGAGATCAGTGGATGGGACTCAGTAACTCTGAGCAGGGCAGTTTGGACAGGGTTTGTTAGGGTGTGGAGCTAAAAGCGTCAACTATTGCAGACATGAAGAAGGGAGGTTGCTAAAGATCCAGAAGTACCGGCATCAGTAGCATGATCGACGTCAGTCATGACTAGTACAGAAGGCAACTGGCATCAGTAGATAGTTGATCGACGTCAGCCAGCCCCAGATAGATAGGGACCGACGTCGGTCGCCTGTGGCAGTTCCAAAACTGTTGTTGATGAATAGTCAGTTAAGTGAAGCGAGTGTTTGCATGTTAAAGGATTGATTATAGTCACGATCTACGTGTCTAATTATTTTAATTAGAGTTCTATTTTTGTATGCATGGGATCCTATTTAAAGACCCATGAGGCATGTATTGTAAATCAAGAAGGCAAGTAAAATCATTGAAGCAAGGTGCAAGGTCAAGGAGATCTACAGGTGTAAGGTCAAGGAGATCAACTGAAGCATTCAAGGAGGGATAACAACTCAGGTTGTTGAGTTGGTTATGTTGAGCAAGAGAGAGAGGGAAGAAGGTCTTGAGGTGTGGCAAGCCTTTGAGGTGGAGGAAGAAGTGGCATCTTCCTTATTGTATTTTCTTCTAGTAATATTTAATACAAGAGTGTGTATTGTCTCTCAAATTCTTTGTTGTCTCAAGTTTTTAGTTACTTAATCATTCTAGTATAATTCCGTGTTTAATTGCTTATAAGAAAGTAATCAATTGTGCTTTCATTGGATAAAGGGTTCCTAACAGTTGGTATCAAAGCTACGGTTTGCAGGGAGCAGGTTATTGTTTTTTAATTACAAGTCATTCACAGGGTTTTCTGATTGAGTGAGAGTTCAGCAATGGCAGAAGAAAGTAAGCTATGAATAGAGAAGTTTAACGGCAAGTATTATCAACATTAGAGGATGCAGATAGAGGATTATATGTATCAGAAGGATTTGTACTTACCGTTGGGTGGGGTTGCATGCAAGCCCACAGATATGAAAGATGAAGAATGGAATTCTCTTGATCAGAAGGCTCTGAGTTCCATAAAGTTGAGCCTTGCATCGTCTATGATTTCTAACTTATCACAGTGCAAGACAATGAAAGAGTTGATAAAGTCCTTGGCAAATTTATATGAAAAGCCCTCGGCTTCTAATAAGATATTCCTTATGAAGCAGCTATTTACTTTGCAAATGCAAGAATGTGGATCAGTACATACTCATCTTAGTGATTTCCATGGTTTGGTAAACCAGTTAGCTTCAGTCAATATTGTTTTTGATGATGAGGTAAAGGCTCTCTTGATTTTATGTTCTTTGCCTAAAAGTTGAGATAGTTTGGTTATGGCAGTAAGTAATTCTGCATCTGCTTCTAAAATCTTAAAAGTTGATGATGTTATGAGTGTGATCTTGAATGAAGAAATATGTAAGAGAAGCACAAGTGAATCATCAGGGAATGCTCTAAGTGCAGAAAGCAGGGAAAGATAAAGAGAGAAGATAGAGCAAGGGAAATCAAAGTCGAAAGTGGGAGGAAGATCCGAATCCAGAGGTGTTACCTGTTGGTTTTGTGGAAAGAGAGGACACACAAAGAAGGAGTGTTGGTTGAGAGATAAAGAGAATCAACATGTAGGTAATGAAGAAGCGAAGGATGCAAATATCGTGGTAAAGGATGCTCTCATACTTTCTTTGGATAGTCAGGTAGGATCTTGGGTTTTAGATTCTGGTTCTTCTTTTCATGCATCCCCAAATAGAGAATTGTTCCATGAGTATGTCCAGGGAGACTTTGGAGTGCTTTATTTAGGGGATGGTACACCTTGTCAAATAGTTGGCAAAGGGAAAGTGCAGCTGAGATTGCAGATTGACAACACATGGGTGTTGAAGGAGGTCATGCATGTCCTGATTCTGAAGCAGAGTTTAATTTCTATTGGAAGGTTGGGTGATGAGGGATGCACAATAACCCTCACAGTGGATTCTTGGAAGATTACCAAGGGAGCACTTGTTTTAGCAAGAGGTAAGAAAGTAGGTACTCTTTATTTATCTACTTGTATTACTGATTTTACTTCTGATTTATCTACTTCAGCTGTAGATTCGAAGATGTGGCTTAATAGGCTTGGTCACATGAATAAGAAGGGAATGGATGTTCTTGATTCAAAAGGTATGTGTTCAGATTCAGAAAGCATAGATAGAGTTCATTGTAGAAAAAGGAAATTTGATACTTTTGACAGGAACAAAGAAGCCTTGGTGTTTATGGAGGAGATGAGGGACAGAGATCAATCACAAGGGCTGAACAATTTTGAGTAGGGTAGTATGGACATGGGTTTGATCCAAGATGAGCTCGCAGATAAAGATTTCATCACTTATAGGAACACATAGACACCAACGTCGGTCACTTGGAACTGACGTCGATCAGGCAGGGACTGACATCGATAAGGTGGACACCGGCATCAGCCAGGGAAACAGCGTCGACAATCAGGGTCAGTGCAGAGAACTGACATCGATTAGGAGCAGACTGGGAGATGGCCGAGATCGGTCACTAGAATGAATGTTGGGTGGACAACAAGCTATCAAGGAGTCTCAAACGCCCATATGGAGGTCAGAAAGGGTAAGTGAACCTCATATTCATTGTTCACCTTCTTTATATTGCTTATTGATGGTCAAGAACTAGGAAGATGGAAGAAGCAATGCAGGTAGAATCCAAAAATAGTGGGAGCTTAGCATGGATGAGGAGTGTGAGTCCTTGGAGAAGAACCAAATAGGTATTTGTTGGTGGATTTGTCAGCTGGAAGGAAGCACTGGATGAGGGATGGATTCCCATGTTAGAGAAGAGAGTGGATGGACACGTGAGACAAAAGGCTATGGTATATGGTCTTGATTAGGCTGCAAGACAATGGAGGTTTGACCATTATATTTTATCTTTACCAGGTTGGATAATATTATCTACATTATCCTGATACTGTATTGTGTTGCTTGTTGCAGGGTTTCATATACAGGGAGTTTTCTGAGCTAAGGGTAAAGTTGGTTCAGAGGTATGTCATGAAAAATTTGGGAGTAGCAAAATTCTTTTGGCATAAGTGACAGGTATAGCATCACAGGTTTTGTGGTGGTTGGTCTTCAAGAGTGACTTTAAAGAGGGATACAGAGCCAAGGAAACAAAGTAGATAGTGTACAAGTACAGGTACAGTTGCATCTATTTATCTCTAAGTGGAAAATTGTTAGGGTGTGGAGCTAAAAGCTTCAATTATTGTAGACATGAAGAAGGGAGGTTGCTAAAGATCCAGAAGTACCAGCGTCGACAGCATGATCGACGTCGGTCATGACCAGTGTAGAAGGCAATCAGTGTCGGCAGATAGTCAGCCGACGTTGGCCAGCACCAGACAGACAGGGACCGACATCAGTCGCCTATGGCGGTTCCAAAACTGCTGTTGACAAATAGTCAGTTAAGTGAAGCGAGTGTTTGCATGTTAAAGGAATAATTATAATCACGAGCTGCGTGTCTAATTATTGTAATTAGAGTTCTATTTTCATATGCATGGGATCCTATTTAAAGACCCATGAGGCATGTATTGTAAATCAAGAAGGCAAGTAAAAGCATTGAAGCAAGGTGCAAGGTCAAGGAGATCTACAGGTGTAAGGTCAAGGAGATCCGCTGAAGCATTCAAGGAGGGATAACAACTCAGATTGTTGAATTGTTTGTGTTGAGAAAGAGAGAGAGGGAAGAAGGTCTTGAGGTGTGGCAAGCCTTTGAGGTGGAAGAAGAAGTGGCATCTTCCTTATTGTATTTTCTTCTAGTAATATTTAATACAAGAGTGTGTATTGTCTCTCAAATTCTTTGATGTCTCAAGTTTCTAGTTACTTAATCATTCTGGTATAATTTTGTGTTTAATTGCTTATAAGAAAGTAATCGATTGTGCTTCCACTGGATAAGGGGTTACTAATAGGGTTTTGATCCATGGAGAGCTCGCGGGTAAAAAGTCGTCACTCACAGGCGAACACAGTTACCGACGTCGGTCAAGGGGAACCGGCGTGGAACAGACAAGTTCCGATGTCGGTCATGTGCAGACCAAAACTGGTGGTGTCGGGCAGGGTGGCTACCGGCATCAGTCAGGTAACCGATGTCGGTGACCAGGTAAGACTAACATCAGTCAAAAAATTGGTGTCGGTAGAAAGGACAGTCGCATGGGAACTGACGTTGGTCACATTCAGATTGTGTGGTGACCGAGGTCGGTTACTGTAACAATTTTTGGGTAGACAGCAAGTTGTCAAGGAGTCTCAAACACCCATATGGAGGACTGAAAGGATAATTAAGCCTCAAATTTGTTGTTCCTCTTCTTTATACTTGTTGCTCACTACAGAGGAGGAAGGATCCAAGAAATAGTGGGAGCATGGCATGAACAGGATGCAGAACCAAGCAGGTGATTTTGTAGGGTTGCCAACCGTAAGAAAGCACTAAAAGATGAATGGATACCTTAGTTAAAGAATAGAGAGAATGGATACGTGAGACGAAAAGCCAGGTCATATGGTCTTAAGGAAGCTGCAAGATAGTGGTACAGGTTTTGACAGGTGGATGACAAAGCAGGGCTTTAGTCAATGTCAATGTAACCATTGTATTTATTTTATCAGGTGGATGATGGTCGCAACATTATCTTGTTACTGTATGTGGAGGATGAGCTTGGTGCAAGTTCAGACATACAGGGTTTTGCTAAGCTAAGGGTAAGGTTAGTTCAGTGGCATGTCATGAAGAATTTGGAGTAGCAAAATTCTTTGGCATGAGTGTGTTCTAGAGACATGGGAGATCACAGGTTGATTTTGTCTCCAAATGATTATGTGATACCGGTTAGCACGTTGATGGTTATACAGTTCATAGAACAGGATCCTGATTCACATGATGAGATTACGTACATGCGTACTGGACTTGGGTTGTCCACGTAGTGGGTGTTGTCAAAAAGTTTGGAGCTGATCTGAGAAAGAAGCATTGGAGGGCAATTCAGTGGATTCTCAGGTATCTGAGAGGGACCAGCAGAAGGTGCACATGCTATGCAGGGTCAAGTTCTTTTCTACATGTGTTTGTAGATGCGGATGCAGTAGGTTACTTGGATGACAGGAGGTTCACCACAAGTGCCGTGGTGGTTGGTCTTCAGGATTGATCTTGAAGAGGGATACAAGCTAGAAAATAGATTAGACGGGGTACAGGTACAGGTACAGTGTAGCTATTTATCTCCAAGTGGGAGATTGTTAGGTTATGGAGCTAAAATCTTCACTTGGATGTAGACACGGAGGAGGATGTTGTTGTCACAATCGCCGGCATTGGTCAAGCCAACTGACATTGGTAGGGTACAGATAGGAAGCATGAAGAAGGCTAATTATAGTCTTGAGCTACGGATCTAATTATTATAATTAGATGTCTAATTATTGTTTGCATGAGATTTATATAATAGACTCATGGGTTGTATTGTAATTTGTGCTAGAGAGTAAGAGAGCAAATATTAGCTCCTTCTGTGTGTGAAGAGAGCATGGTGTGTTCCTCCTAGTGCCATAGTACCAAGTATGGGTGCTGGTTTAGAGAATCAGAAGGGTTCTTCATGTATGTAGGATCTTGGTCAGCAGGTGTGCAAGGCCACGTTTGGAGATCTACCTGGTAAGTAAGATCATTGATCTGCAGGTGTATGTGTGTGCAAGGTCTAAGGTTTACAGGTGTGCAGAACTAGGTTGATCTGCATGTGGCAGTAGAATCAAAGTGATAGCAACACAACAGGGAGCAAGATTAGGTGGGATCTACTTGGAGTACAGTGTGTATTCGATTATAGAGCAAAGAGGAAGGCAAGGTAGTTCCTTCCAAAGTAAGATCATTTGAGTTGCAGGTTGTTGCAAGTTCAAGGGAGATCTACTTGAAGTACGATTGTGTACTTGGAGTGCATGGAGCACTTGTGGAGTGCATGGAGCACTTGTGTATTGGTAGTAGAGATACCGACTGGTTGGAGGTGAACACCAACTGTGTGTTTGAGTTGTGTGTTGAGACTATAAGAGAGAGAGTGAGCTCTTGAAGGTGAAGTACTATACACTTGAGGTGTGGGAAGCCTCTGTAAGGTGAAGAAGAACTGTGGCATCTTCTTGGTTGTAATTCTTTTTTGGAAGAGTATTAATACAATTGGGTATTGTCTCTCATATTTTGTGTTATTTTTGAATTCTAGTTACTTGTTACTTCTGGTTTAATTTTGCATATTAAGTTGTTTGTACATGGTAATCAATGGTGCTTCCTTGGGTTTCTAACAGTTGGTATCAGAGCATGTTTGTTGTTCTAGGTGCCTGACAAGTGGTATCAGAGCTAAGGTTGCAGGGAGCATATTTGTGTTTGATTACAGGTCACTCTCAGGGGTTTCTGATTGAGTGGGAGTATAGCAACGATAGAAAAAAGTACACTAAGAATGGAGGAATTGGAAAGCACGAATGGTCAATTACGGTGTTATGGAAAAAAAGAGCAGGTAAAAAAATATTTCTGGTTGGTGGGAGATCAGTGTGAAGGAACTGATAAAGCAGATGTTACAAGTGTTGTTGCACAGAATGCTCTGGGATGTTTCTTGGATAAAGTAGAATCTTGTTTTATAGATTATGTTGTCTCTTTCCATGTAGTCTGAAATAGAATATTTTTCCATGTTAAGGTCTGTGGAGACTTCAAAAAGATTTATTTAGGGGCTGGTGTGCCTTGCCAAACAATTGGCAAAGGGGAAGTGAAGCTGAAATTGCATGCAGCCAACACATGGGTGTTGAAGGAGGTCATGCAAGTCCCGATCTTGAAGATGTGGCTAATTTTTTCAAAAAAATTGGGTGATGAGAGATGCACAAGAATTCTCATAGCGGATGCACTTAAATTAGTCGGTGGTAAGAAAGTGGGTATCTTTTATCTATCTACTTATATTACTGATTCTTCTTTTGTTGCAAAGACGTGGCTTTGTAGGCTTGGTCACATGAGCAAGAAGGAGATGCATGTTCTTAAGCAGAAGACAGATGTGTTTGACAGACTTAAAAACTGGAAAGCCTTGGTGTTTCTAGAGGAGATGATGGACAAAAATCAGCAGATGGGACTAAGTAACTCTGAGCAGGGTGGTTTGGATAGGGTTTTGATCTATGGAGAGCTCACAGATAAAAAGTCATCACTCACAGGTGAACACATTTATCGGCATCAGTCAAAGGGAACCAGCATCGAACAGACAAGTGCCGATGTCGATCATGTGCAGACCAAAATTGGTGGTGTTAGACAGGGTGGCTACTGGCATCAATCAGGTAATCGACATTGGTGACCAGGTAAGACCGATGTCGGTCAAAAAACTAGCATTGGCAGAAAGGATAGTCGCATGGGAATCGATGTTGGTCAGATGCAGATTGTGTGGTGATCAAAGTCGGTCACTGTAACGGATTTTAGGTGGACAGCAAGCTGTCAAGGAGTCTCAAATGCCCATATAGAGGACTGAAAGGATAAGTAAGCCTCAAATTTAATGTTCCTCTTCTTTATACTCGTTGCTCACTGCAAAGCAAGAAGGATCTAGGAAATAGTGGGAGCATGGCATGAACAGGATGCAGAACTAAATGGGTGATTTGGTAGGGTTGCCTGCCCAAAAAAAGCACTGAAAGATGAATAGATACCTTAGTTAAAGAATAGAGAGAATGGATACGTGAGATGAAAGGCCAGGTCATATGGTCTTGAGGAAGCTGTAGGACAGTGGTACAGATTTTGACAGGTGGATGACAAAGCAGGGCTTTAGTCAATGTCAGTGTAACCATTGTGTTTATCTTACCAAGTGGATGATGGTCGAGACATTATCTTGTTACTGTATGTGGAGGATGAGCTTGGTGTAGGTTCAGACATACAGGGTTTTGCTAAGCTAAGGGTAAGGTTAGTTCAGTGGCATGTCATGAAGAATTTGGAGCAGCAAAATTCTTTGACATGAGTGTGTTCTAGAGACATGGGAGATCACAAGTTGATTTTGTCTCTGGATGATTGTGTGATACCGGTTAGCACACCGATAGTTGGACAGTTCAAAAAATAGGGTCCTGATTCACATGATGAGGTTAAGTACATGCGTACTGGACCCAGGTTGCCCACGTAGTGGGTGCTATCAAAAAGTTTGGAGTCGATCTGGAAAAGAAGGACTGGAGGGTAGTTCAGTGGATTCTCAGGTATCTGAGAGAGACCAACATCAGGTGCACATGCTATGTAGGGTCAAGTTATTTTCTACATGTGTTTGTAGATGCAGATGCGGCAGGTTACTTGGATGACAAAAGGTTCACCACAGGTGTTGTGGTGGTTGGTCTTCAGGATTGATCTTGAAGAGGGATACAAGCCAAGAAATAGATTAGATGGGGTACATGTACAGGTACAGTGCAGCTATTTATCTCTAAGTGGGAGATTGTTAGGTTGTGGAGCTAAAAGCTTCACCTAGATGCAGACATGGAGGAGGATGTTGTTGTCACAGTCATTGACATCGATCAGGCCAATTGACGTCGGTAGGGTAGAGATAGGAAGCAACCGACGTCAGTCAGGAGTCGGTCGACGTCGGTCACCCCTAGGTAGACAGGGACCGATGTCGGTCACCTGTGCGATTCTGAACTGTGAGTTCTATGGATAGTTCATTAATGAACCAGTTGTTTGCATGAAGAAGGCTAATTATAGTCTTGAGCTATGGATCTAATTATTGTAATTAGATGTCTAATTATTGTTTGCATGAGATCTATATAATAGACTCATGGGCTGTATTGTAATTTGTATTAGAGAGTAAGAGAGCAAATATTAGCTCCTTTTGTGTGTGAAGAGAGCATGGTGTGTTCCTCCTAGTGCCACAGTACCAAGTATGGGTGCTGGTTTAGAGAATCAGAAGGATTCTTCATGTATGTAGGATCTTGGTCAGCAGGTGTGCAAGGCCACATTTGGATATCTACATGGTAAGTAAGATCATTGATCTACAGGTGTATTTGTGTGCAAGGTCTAAGGTTTGCAGGTGTGCAGAACCAGGTTGATCTGTAGGTGGCAGCAGAATCAAGGTGATAGCAACACAACAGGGAGCAAGATCAGGTGGGATCTACTTGGAGTACAGTGTGTACTCGGTTATAGAGCAAAGAGAAAGACAAGGTAGTTCCTTCCAAAGTAAGATCATTTGAGTTACAATTTGTTGCAAGTTCAGGGGAGATCTACTTGAAGTATGATTGTGTACTTGGAGTGTGTGGAGCACTTGTGTACTGATAGTAGAGATACTGACTGGTTGGAGGTGAACACCAACTGTGTGTTTGAGTTGTGTGTTGGGACCATAAGAGAGAGAGTGAGCTCTTGAAGGTGAATTACTGTACACTTGAGGTGTGGGAAGCCTCTATAAGGTGAAGAAGAACTGTGGCATCTTCTTGGTTGTAATTCTTTTCTAGAAGAGTATTAATACAATTGAGTATTGTCTCTCATATTCTATGTTATTTCTAAATTCTAGTTACTTGTTACTTCTGGTTTAATTCCACATATTAAGTTGCTTGTACATGGTAATCAATGGTGTTTCCTTGGGTTCCTAACAGTTGGTATCAGAGCATGTTTGTTGTTCTAGGTGCTTGACAATTTCCATCAGCAAGCATCAACAACAAGTTCAACGTTTGGTTCATCCTTTGGTTCAACAATTGGTTCATCACCAAAGTTCAAAGAGATCTTGAAGAAAGCAAAGGAAAAGCCTAACTAAAGAGAAAAGCCTATGGAAAAGCGCCCGATGGAAAAAGATAGTGTTCACATCCATCATGCAAGAGCGGTAATTTTTGTCGCCTTTGCATCTTTTGATTTCTTTTATGCAAGAGCGGCAAATTTTTCCACCCATGCATTTCTATTTTCTCTCTTCCAGGTGCAAGGGTGGTGATTTTTTCTACCCTTACACATTCTTCTTCGCCGACTCCCTAACATGCACAGGCGGCAATTTTTGCCACCCATACATTCCTTCCCCCCATTTTTCCTAACTCTGAAAAAAATTTATTTTTCCTATTTTCCGCACCTGCTCTCTTTTTTCTTTCGCTTTTCGACCTGCTCACACCTCATCCCTTTCAAGCGCATTTCCCTAATCGTGATCATCAAATGTGCAGTTTTCTCAGATTGCTATTTTTTCCCCTGATTGCACAATCATGATTCTTATTACAGTTTCTCTAAAGGATCCCTCTTCATCGACGTCTTTTCAACAAAAATTCTTCCAGATCACTGAAGTTTCTCTGAAGAAGTTGAAGACCATGAAGAAGACTGGAAATAAAGATTGAAGCTGTTCTTCCGTGCTTTATTCAAAATGCACTTTGTAATTGACTTGGGACATTTTCACATGCAATTTTGTAATGTGTAATTACATGTAAAAAATCTGGAAAAATATCTCAAAAGTCAAAGATGACTCATTTTTGACCGAGATATTTTTATATATTATAATCTTTTTAATTTTGAAGGTTTCTCCCTATATATAGAGGGGACCTCTTTTGTAAATCTATCTCTGATAATTGAGAGCAAAAACTCTGCTGAAATTGAAACACTTCTTGAGACTTTGTGCTCAACTTGTAAATCATATTTTGTTGAATGAATGAGAAGCAAGTTTATTTTAGACTTTGTGTTGAAGTCATCTGCATTATTTAGGAAATATTTCTTATTTCCTCTTTCCTGGTAATCTCTTATTTGTTTGGTTTAATAAGCAAAGTGTGTGTGTTGATATTATCTGAGGACGTTTCTAAAAGATAGAAGAGAGACTTTGAGCTACTTTTATCTTTGTGATTCTTTTATCCTTTGTAGTTTCAGGTGAAGACTTTGTGCTTCATTTCACTCTACGGTTACGTGTATTCCAAATTGGTGAAGGAGACAATGGAAGACTTTGTACTTACGTAGGTTTCTTTGTTAACTTTGTGACTTACTTCAGGGATTTTCTACTCTACGCTAGATACCATTCCTGAAAGAAGAGGAATGTTGTTAGCCAACGACCAGGATTTCTTTCTCTTGTTCCTTGGACATCACCTCTGAAAAAAGAGAGGTGGATGTTGTTATACCACCCCAAGTATTATTTTCTTCTTAATTATATATACATATAGCGTATAAATATTCATAGGGAACCTCCCCTTGATGAGAGGAGAGATTTACCTCGTCCAGATCTGGTAAACCCACACTTTTCATGGCGTAAATCTCCCTGTGTTGTGGTTGATATACCCATTTTGTCATCAGTTAGTTGACGACAAAATATTCACCCAACAATATTTATATCTTAACAATTTTAACTAAACAATCAATGTTTATATCTTTATGCATGAAGTGCCTAATTTCAATCTGAGATCAAACATTATATCAATGCTAAAGTATTTAATTTTCCAATTATAAAGCAAATTGTAAGGAGTTAGAAGCTTAGTCGTCATAGAAATATTCTTGAATATATAATAAATTGAATGTATTAAAAGACTAAAATAATTACATATAATATGATCTCACCATATTGTGGATGAGAGATACTAATAATATTCAATTGAAAAATAATTACATTAGGTAATATGTTATAGATAAAATAGTGATTTAGCATAGTTACATATAAATAATATGTTATTAAATAAAATAGCGATTCAAAATAGTTACCAATAGATAATATGTTCTCATCGTATTTAAACTCCATTTGTTTCAAGCTATCTGAATAGAATATGTAACATATAAATTATTAGAGTTGCCATATAAGATTAATACATCACTGTATGGTGATTTGGTTTGAGTCTAAAATTTACTCAACTATATAGCTGGGTGACACTAGACAAAAATAATAATTTCTATTTGAAAAAAGAAGCTAGGTTAATATAAAGTCGATTCCATAAAATTTATATATTCTAAGTCATTATTTATTTCTTGCTTCTACGATGCACCTAGTTTGCTCACAATAATAATATATATGTTATTTCTAATCTACATCTAATCACCTCTAATATAATCCATAGAATATAATATTTATCATCTAATTTCAATGATTTGATGCCACAACTATGTGAATTGGAGAGCTATATTAGCCATGACACTTGTGAAAACTATTCTATTAAATTTTTCAAACATTCTGGTTATATGACATAGTCCAAATCAACGATAATGACATTATATTATGACATGATGCTAATGACATTTTGGTTTTATGATATAGTATGTATAGTGTCATATAATTATTGTAATAAGCTAACACACTCCATAAAGTTAATTTACATCTATACCGCATTACCACATATATGTTGATTTTATATATGTTACATTGGTGCACTATTATCATAAATAGTTTGGTAATAGACTTCAAATTAGTTAGAATTCATAGCTCTTTGTGTAAGGTGCTATTTGGTATTTAGTGTAGTGAATATAATCGTAATACTACTCAATGTAGTATTTTACATGAGGCATCTCGAATAACAACACGTAAGTCTATGATTGATGGGATGTCGGAGTTGTATAAGTTGTTATAGTTATGGTATCGCATAAATATCCTTCTTACATTATATGAAAATATTTAAAGGTAATTCATGGCCAAAATATATATAACAGAATATGCATTTACTCTACACTAGACAATTATTCAGATTATAACTTTGTAAGCTAAGAATTAAATTTACAATATCTACTTGGTTATCTTATTTGCACTTCTTCAAACTTTATTTTAAAGACACATCTCTTGCCTTCTCCTTCGTCTCTTCTTCTGTATATGCTATGAAAATTCTCTATTTCTTTCTTCTTCTTAAATAGAAAATAGATTCTAAATTCTTTTCCCATATTTTTGTTTTTGATTTTTTTTTGGTTCTATCTTTTTATTTTTGCTAATTTTAAGATTTTTAATTCTTTTTTTATTTTTCTTATTTTCTATTAATTTTAATTTATTTTTTATTTTTTCCTTTTTTAATTTTTTTAAATAATTTTTTTTTATATTTTAATATGAGATTTCAATTTCATATTAAATCAATTTAACATTTAATTATACTTTAGTAATTTAATAATAAAATAATAACTCATATTAATTTTACTTTTATTAATTTTACCTATACGTGTATTGATGGAATATTAGGTTAAGCACACAAGGGAATTCATTCCTAAAATTTACCTATTCAAGCAAATATAACAATTTAAACAAACACCAAAACAATCATTTTTAAATGCATTTTCTACAATGACTAATTATTGTGGTATGTGCAGGGTTTCACTAGCTTTCTATCGACCTGCGATGTCTCCATCTATAGCATCCTCTCCGATGATGCTCTCCCTCTAGTATGCTTGAGGGAAGAATTTTCATGCGTCCACCTCAAAACATACATGTAATTATATTTTTTCACATGATAATGATAAGCAACATTATATAACTGAATCAATACATTAATATACTTAAAAATTAAATGCATACATCATCTAGTTAAATATAAGCAATCATGTATTATAATCTAACTAAGAAACATTAAGTTATCCTGAAATAACATAATTCTTAAAGTTAGTCAGAAATATAACCAAATCTGAATTTGTTAATTGTAGATATTCATAGATAATCTAAGTAATTCATCTAATGAGGAATCAATATGTAACATTTTCCCTTTAATAATTATTAAAATAAATTATTTTAAAAAAGGTAAAAAAACAAATTATTTTTAATGTGTGGGAATTTTTAAGTAATTTTACAAAATGGAATAAGTGGTAATTCCTTCCACATGATGCCCATGGAGTATTTGAAGAAGTTTTCCAAATGGATGAAAGAAGTTTAAAAAGTGAAAATTTGACTTCCATTTCCTATTTCCTACATTCATTTCTCCACATTGCCATGCACAATTTTTATAAAGAATATTAAATATTAATTGATTGTAAAGTTTATCATTTATTTCAAGTATAAAAAACATAAATAAAAATAGTGATGGTGATAAAATAATGGAATGGTCATTTCAATGAAGAAAGTGAATAAATACATGGATAAGCTATGAGGAAGTAAAAGAAATAAAAGAAGAAAAAAATAGAATAAGTGAAGAAATCCTGAGCACCTCCAAGAAGCTATGAAGAAAGTGAGTAAATACATGGAGAAGTCATGAATAAGTAGAAGAAGTAGAAAAATAGAAGTGAAGAAATACTAAATACCTCCAAAAAGCTGTAAAGAAGTGAAGAAATACATAGAGAAGTTGTAAATAGTTCTAAAATCTCATTGGAGACCGAAAGATTAATTCAAGATATTTTAGCACAATAAAATATGCATTCATTCATATTTTCAAGAAACTCCAAATCATTGTGTATGGCATCCCACTTCAAGTGCTCCAAGTAAATATTAAATTTCTTTAGTAAGTTGTATATCTTTTATTCTTTTCAAAGAAGCCTAACAAATTCTAGCATGGTTTTCAAGAACTCTAATGTGGTTGTTAAATAACTCCAAGACAACTCAAAGATAATTTTTAAGAACTCCAAAATAATCTTTAATAAATTCAAAGGTATTTTTAAGAAACTCGAGAAGTGTTTTTCAAGAAAAAGAAAATAATTATTTTCTAGAAACAACCAGTTCAAAGCTTTCCAAGAGGGTTTTAAAATAATTTCTAAGAAATTTATTTTAATAAATATGTATTAAATCATAGTTGTAAGAAGAGTTCAATGCATTTATTTAATTCTAAATCAATTTTTGAGAAAAATAGTTTTCAAAAAGTGGTTTCAATAAAATCAAAGTGGTTTAGCCACATCAGGGTGATTTCAAGAAAATCAAGCAAGGGAAAGACAATTTTTAAGAAAATCAAGAAAGCTCCAAACTTTAATTAAAATTATAATGTTCTTGTAATTTTTAATATTTTTTAATATTCATTTTTAAGTAGCTTAAAAATAAACGTAAAGGCATTTTTTCAAACTCAGCCCAATTTCTAAAACTATTTTATGCAAGGTCGTCTCTTTTAAAATTGCTTGATTACACAAAATTTGTCTTTGTAAAGGGTGGACCTAGAGACTTTGACCCAACACCTTAGTCGACATGACTTTCTATCAATTAAGGTCCATTTCATCAACCTAATTTAGATCACAGACAATCTACACCATTGGACATTGCCTCTAATATTAAACCATGTTTTTGGGAATGTGACAAAGTCAGTGTTTCTCAATTTTAGATAATTTTAGATATATTTAATAAATATTTTTACCCTGTGAAATGTGCTTATAAGATTTTTGAATTAAGTATATCTCGTGCAACTACTCATAGGGTTTCACAAGTAATATTTGAGACAAAAAATGATGTTGTCAGTAGATCAAGGGCTAGTTCATCAACCTAAACATGATTGGTTTGAAGTCACACACTTGAACATATCTACTAATATCTAATAGTTTTATTAGGATATTATAACAAGGCACACTCAATTTTAAAGAGTTGTTATAGAATTAAATGATGAAAAAAATTGTACTTCTATTACTTGACTAATTGCTAAAATGTCTGAAATAAGATAGATAAGAATGATTTTTTGACTTTATTGTACATACCAATAGTAAAAATTTCATATGACAATTTATGAAAACATGGAACATGTCCTCCAATCATGTTTCCATTGAAATCAATCCACTAAATAAGATCCTACATACCTTGCATATAAAAATACAACACTTATTTCCCAAAGAGCACAACCAATGAAATCATTCTTAAAGCTACGCAACATTGTGCTAACATTTATACAAACATATATAAAAAATAAGTAACATTAAAGGCCTCTAATCATAATCAATTCCCAAATGTCATCTCCTTAGATCCCCTTACAATCTCTCTAAAAGTAGGACCTACTCATCTTGTACCAACTATAGTTAAATATCCTTATCTAAGTAAAACCCTAATTAGAGTTAATTCAATAATCTAGAGTGATCCTCTCACCACTAACACATTGGCATGGTTCTCATAAGTCATCAAGAAAATAAAAAGAGTCATCAAGTTGATCACTATTGATTTTGAAGCAATCACATCCTTGTCAGCTCCTCCTCCTATTATGTAGAATCCCAAAGTGACATAAAATCACCATGAATGAACAAGGAATCATATTTTCATAGATTATGACATCCATTACCAACAAAAATATATAATACATGTCAACTGAAGACTATCAAATTTATATAGTGATGTTGGAAAGACATAAAATGGAATGATACAAATAAAATTCACAAGAATCATTGAATGTGATCATTCAATGTATGGAGAATTAAAAATCTCAATAAACATGATACAAGGATGAAAATTAGCAATTGGTGGCATATGTTCAAAATATTGTTAACCCAATAAGATATTGTTTAGTCCTAATACCTCCAATGATCACATTAATAGATACAGGCATGATTTTAGTGTCAATATACATTAAGAACATGGGAATAGTGATGAAGACTTGGTCATAAAATGTGTTTGTGCATAGATTGAATTTAATCAATGACATCATGAGGATATTTGATAAGGTTCAAATAGGATTGAATGTATTAAATGGATTTGAGTTATAATTCACTTGGGAGATGCTATTCATTGAATCAATCCTCCCTAATATTCATAACATGATCTAATTAGGTTTCTCTTCACATTGATGGAATTCTCTAGAGTCAACATCATGGTCTATATCTCATCTAGTCCAATGCTACTAACTTTTGAATACATATGCTCAAGAATGTAAAAAATAAACTTGATAGCATCAAAGAGGGATGCAATAAAATTATATCTAACATCTAGAAGTTCATTGAAGAAATTATTTGTGGTTTATTTCATGATGAGAATCAAGGAAATTCTAAAATGTGACTCAAAGAAAAACTATCAGAGTTGGTCAAGAATGAATCTTCTATGTCTTCAGGTTTCAATGTTTCCTCTATTATGAAGTTCAATAAACATCAAATCCTTTTTGAATAAATATAAAATAAGTCAAATAAATACCATCTCATTTGTAAGCTCATTTCTAAAGTGCATATGGTCTTTAGATATTTTTTCATAACCCAAGAATTTTTAGAAGCAAAAGATATCAAGAAGGCACTCAAGTGACTTATGAAACTCTAAGCTTCAAGGAATGAACACGTAAAGATGTGATTTGACATGGAAGTGCATGCTTAGTCCTATATGATTGGGATAGGATAATTAGTTGTTATTTGGCTAGATATAATTAGATATAATGTCAGTTATTATCAAAACCTAGAGCCTACTTTTGTGCTTCCAGCGAATGGATCATGCAAACAAAGTCACAAATTTAAAAGGGTCCCACTTTGTATAACCATGGATCATTTAATAAAGTTTATTTTATTTCATTAAGTCAATTTATTTTATAAATTTATTTTATTTTTATAAAGTGATTTATTTCATTTATAAAAGTGATGATGTAATAAATGAACTTTTTCTATTTTTCATAAAGTCACTTTCTAGATCCTATTTTCTTATAAAACACTAACTAAATTTTATAACTATCTTGAAAAAGTTATTAAAAGGAGTTATTGGGTCATTTTGACATAATTTTTGACATGAGAAATAAATTTTATCAAGATGGAAGAAAAGACTTTGTATGTACAACCACACGAAGGATGAATATAAAAATGATTTACATAACTTTATGCCATGAGTGTTTTTAGATGAGTGATTTGCATGAGTATGTAAATATATTTTCATTCTTATTCTTTTAGTTTACTAAAATGTTGATTTTTAGATAGTCAATAAATGTAAAAATTTTAGTGTAGAAGTTATTTTGACTCTACATTAGGAACTTTTGTCATTATGAAACATTGGTGAGATTGAAAAAAGAATTTGTGTATATTTTTATTAGGAAATATGAGGTTGTTGTATATATTTATTTATAATGATATTCATTCTCCTTGGTGTATGTATCATGTTCATAGGTTTAAAATATGTCTTTCCCGTCTCATTTTCATAATAAAGGTTTCCTATATTAAAATATCAAATTCTTGGATTATTTTAGTGAGTTTCTATGTTTAACCACCTAGAGTTATCATTTTTCTTCCCTGGGATTATTATATCATCTTTTTATGTTTAACTAGCTAGAAATTTTCCATTCTCACTTATTTTCCTTTTTTTCATTATTGCCTTTCATTTCTCATTTTCATAACATGTCTTCACTTTTTGGTTAAAAGTACAACCCCCATAGAAAACATTTTTGTTGTAAATAATTATAAATAAATTTATTTCCTACATTTATTTTACTTTTAATAAATGTATCTCTACCTGCTAATAGGAGAGAGACTTTGTCCAAATGTTTTTGACTGAAAGTCCACATTTTTGCCCCTAAGAAAATTTTCAGCCAGCACCACGAAAATGCCTCTAACATAATAATAACATAAATATCCATTTGAAAAACCATAAAAAACTAATTTTCATTTTTTCACCCTTTGTAATGTTTAATATATATGTTATGGTTATTATTAGACATTCATATATCTATTTAGTTCAATACCAACCCATGTGCCTAGCTAACATTATTTGAGCATCTCAAGACAATGACACTATTGTTAACATATACAAGATAGAGGGGCCCACTAATATGCAGACACGTGACAAACACAGACACATCATTATTTGATGATATGATTTTAAATTATAGGTTAGATATTTGTGGTTGTTTTTATGGGAATTTATAATTTTACTAGCTTTGATATTTTATTTAATATACTTTTTAATGATGTGTGCAATTATTTTACTCTTGTCAATTGAAGTGAAACTATTTATTGCAATTTTTCATCATAAAAGTGTAATATATCCATTATCATTATTATTGGACATTAATATATCTATTCATTTTAATAAAAATAACATATACCCACATGCCCAACGGACATTATTTGAGTAGCTCAAGATAATGAAACCATTGTAACTAATATATATAAGCAAGAAGGGCCTATTAATATGAAAACATGTGAAAAATGTAATCACATATCTTATTGATGATATGATTTCAAATGGTAAGCCAGATACTTATGGTTGTTTTGATGGAAATCTATAATGTTAATATATGTAATATACTTTTCAATGAAATGTGTATTTAGCTTGCTCTTGTCAATCTAAGTGAAACTATTTGTTGCACTTTTTAATCATGAAAATAAATAGGGGAAGGGGACCAATTATTGGATAGGGTCCAATTATTGTGATTGTGGTTGCAACCCCTTTCTATTATTTTAATATCTTAAGAATTATGTATAAATGTTTGTATAATTCTTTTTAAAGTAACCTATACATTCTATTAAAGTCTTTTCATTATTTAGATAAATAATATTAAAAATATGAACTACTATATAAAATATTATACACATAAAAATAAATAAATAGTGCAATTAAAAAAATAATGTGCATCATATTTTAAAAAATTAATATCATTTTCATAAATATGAATATATTTTTCATAAAAATGAATATATTTTTAAAAATTGAATATACTTTTTAACTATTTACATCCTTTTGTAATATCTTAAAGGTGGAAATAATTTTAAAAACACCAACTTCATTCAATATTTAGAGTCCAAAAAATTCACTTTTGTACATCTGATTGTAAGTTATACAAGACAAAATATAAAACATACAAGGTTATCTAATATTGTAATTGATCCACTTACATTTTATTATACCATATCATATTTAAAATTCAAAAATTTGACTCCAACATATGACTCAACCAATCTCCATTAATTGGCCACCCCTATAAAAATGAATGCAAATACAATATCTAAGCCTCACTATTCAAAGGAAATTCAAAATATATTGTTGGGATAAAATATATCTATAAATGACAAAAAATTGTAGAGCAATAAATATATGATTTACAAAGAGTGTCAGATTCGAGTTAAATTAGAAGCATATTTTAGCACTCAAAGATCCTTCAGTTATTCAGAGGATCATGTTCCAACTAAGAAGTATATATTTCCCTAAAGAAATAAATGTATCTCTCTATGTTTTCATGTACCTCATCCCCCAAATGCCCATTGAACCTACCCAAAATTTATAAAGAATCAATGTTTCACAGATAAATTTTTGTTGGTAGAATGGAGGGATGAAAATTATTGTTACTATGTCTTCTATGTTCATGGTTTTTTTTTTGTGTTTTTTTTTTTTTTTTTTTGCATGCCTTCACTCTAACTAAATGTTTACTGGTATGTTAATGTAGTGATGAAGTGTTACACATAGGTTTGTCTCATATTAAATGCACAATAGTGATTTTTTTTTTTTGCATGCATGTTATTGTTATTATTCCTTCTATGCTCATTATGTTTTTATGTGCCTTCACATTTGATTCAATGTTTACTAGTATGTTCATGGTGTCAACCAAGGTATTAATTAAAATATCAATAAATTTTATTATTTTTATATCAACCCACATCATTTTATAAATTTTATATCCATGTTGGAAGGCACTTGTGTCATTAGTTTCCATGGAAGTGCCATGTTGGAAGATGCTAGTGTCATTATTTTCAAGGAAGTGCCATGTTAGAATATGAAAATGTTCTTAATATGCACTGACCATTTTTAAAGATCCCTAGTGGCCATTCCTCCCTTAATGTGGCATTTTAATGGTGTCATGTATTCCATCTTCAACCTATTCACCATGTTGGAGGGATGAAACATTACCCACAACTGAATCCATAACTTTATCATGTTTTCATTCCCATCTGACTCTAAAATTGCTAGTATTTTAATAAAAATTCTTGAGGATTTTTGAATTCAAGTCATTGTGTGATTTATATATGTGTCACATCTATATTTCCTTGCACAACATCGATTGGAAGAACAAACAATCATTGTTATGTGGATAGAAGCCCTGGAGGTTTTCATTCCCTAGCATGAAAATTTAATGTCACCTTGTAATAGTGGATAATAATTACAAACTCCTTTATTACAAGGTGACTTTCATTTTTCCTTCTAGTCAACAAGCATATATTCTCATTAGTAAATTTGATAAGGCCACAAAAGAATTGCTAGCCATTTTTTTCATTAATGTGGTTTGTTAATGCCACCATGAATTCCATATTCAACTGATTCACCATAATTCAACCCATAATTCAACCCAAAATTACCCATAATTCAACCCAAAATGTCAGCATGTTTGCAATTACATCTAAATCAACATTTGTTGGTATTTTTATGGAAGCATTGGAGGTTTTCATTCACATGCTAGTAAATTTTACTATCTTTGTATAATCCAAATTGTTATGTGGATGGAATCCTTGAAGTTATTCAATCACAAACTAGTCAAAGTTAATATTTTGTATACTAATTAAGGTTTTCATTCACATAAGAACATGTGCAACTATTTTTTTAATAAACCAAATTATTTTATGAATTCATGCTATTGTGTACTTTATATCTATGGTGCATTATTATTTCCATACATTAACATTAGAGGAATGGCATGTTACCTACCTTGAACAACCTAGAAACATTTAATGTGTTAGTGAACATTTACATCTATGTGGATGGAATCCCCCATGACTTTCATTCACATACAAGTAAAATTTATTATTTTTTAATCAAAATTTATACTTGCAATCCCATTCTAGTAACTTTTGAATCATATGCATGAAACAATCCATTTTATGAATTCTTTTTTCTCCAGTATTGATATGTTATTCATTCACATTTTCAAAATTATGAAAATTTTATGCCATAGTTATTGTTAAATTACCAAACAATTTTTTTGTGGATGTAATCTCTTAGAGTTTTCATTAACATATGAATAAAAATTATTATTTTTGTACAAAAAATTAGACTTTTTTGAATTAATTTTGTTGTGTTTTCTATATATGCAATGCATTTATATTTCCTTACATGAAACATTCATATTATATAATGATTTAATAAGTAAGGCCAATGTTTGTTTCTCGCTCATTCAACCAATATGGTGGGATCACCTAAGAGCGTAGACTTAAACCACTTGGCTTAAAATTTTGATGAATAATAAATTTCAAATGAACACATTATTTTATCATTGGCAAGTAAAAGTTTTTGAATTAGGGCATGATGTAAAATTAATACTAGGAAATTACTATAAAATGAAAAACTATGTTGAAATACAAGTGTGTCCACAAGATTAAACATTTAATGGTATGTGGATGGAAGCCATGAAGGTTTCCATTTGCATATTAGTAAATTTTAATGTCTTTTTATCAAAATTAATAATTTCATTAATACACCAATAAATGTTGAATCAAATATATCAAACAAAATCCTTCTATGAAATCATGTTGTTCTGATTTACATATGTTGTTATGATTTCATTTTTCACTTATCATTCACATTTTCAACATTACAAATATTATTTCCAATAGTTGTTTCTGATATGTTATCCATTATATTTTCAATTACTTATATATTTATTTACTATTGTAGTTCATCATGAGGAATGCAAAGAAGAAGGCATAGTTTGTTATAAGATGTCCATGCACAACAATGAGGAATAGATGAGTCAAATTTCTTGAAGTTGTTAATGAAGAATATCAACCCACTAAAAACAAGTCTAAGATTAAATTTTTTAAAGACCAATACCCTGCCAACCAAGCAAAGAAGGTAGCCAACATAAATGTTACCACCATCGAGAATAAGTCATTACACTCTGAGTGAATAAAGGAAGATATGGAAAGTGCAATGAGACATGTAGATGATAATGGTTACTCTAATAATGATAGAATAGTAAAGTGGGACATGAAACCCAATAATTTCTTCAATTGGATAAAGGAATTATAACTACTACCAATAGGGGTTTACCCAGCATTTTATCAATTAAAGAAGAAAGTGAGATAGTGAAATGGTGCAAGGAATTAGCGTACATGTGGAATATGTTGGACATCTCAAATTTGAAGGCACACATTACAAACATATGAAAAATCAGGCCCAACCCTTTTAATGATAGGGTCTCTAGGAAGTCATGATGGAAAGGCTTAAAAAATAGGCACCCTAATTTGTCTATGAGAATAGCAGAAGGAATTGATAGACATCGGGTTGTGATCTTAAGGCCATCCATACTGATAGTTTTTAGGATAACTTGATATATTTATATGCCAAAAAAACTTATGGGTGACACAAAATATGGAGCTATGATGAGATATGGGTACAAGCCAGAAAAAATTGTTGCATGTAAGTCATATCAAAAAAAAAGGTAAGGAGTGTGCCATGGATAGTGTTTAAGAGTATAGAATTGATCATTATTTTATCACATGTGAATGCAGCTAGCTAGAGTATCTTGAGGTTATACCTATTCAAATGAAAAATGGAATTATAGAATTAAATTTCAGGTGGTGAACCTAGTGCATGTATGGATTCTCAAACCCATGCATGATGGAAAAATTATTTAAGAATTGGATGCATCATTTATAGAGATCTATACTAAGAGGAGTTTCACCTACTAATATAAATATTCTCATATTTTTTTGGGCATGAAAACCATGTTGAAATATCAATGATTTAAGAGGATAAATATATGGGGATATACCTACTTACATTTCTCACACACATTACCCATTGGATTTAAGTGTGTTTGGTCTATTTAAGGCTTAATTTAGGATGAAAGATAATATGAATCATGGTTGTGAGATAAAAAACATGAATTGGCCACTTTGGGTAGCAAAACATTAAAATTGTCACAAATTCATAAGAATATAATATTTTGATCTTGAAGGACATGTATTTGGCCTCTAAACCATGAGGAAATAATGAATAACATGACACCAATTACAACATTCCAATTTGAATAGGATGAAGTTAGTTTTGTTAAAAATATAATGAAGTTGGAAAGGCCAAATAAGGAAGACATTGAAGTTACTATACATAATATGGATCAAACATAGCATGATAATGTTATCTAAGGTAAAGAAGTTCAAACAATAAATGCTAAATGTAGTGTATGTAAAAAAAAAATGTAAATGTAAATGCAATAAATACTAAAGGTGTTGAAGATGCTAAAAATGCAACATTTAGTTCCATATAAGATTGTTTAAGTCTTCCTATGCAAGAAATCCCACCATAATGGCTAAAGGAGGGAGTAAGCAATCTTGGCCTCAATTGTTAATTAATGGAATCAAATGTCTCTATGTCAATACCACCATCACTTAACAAATAAGAAACTTCAATACCAACATTTATGAAATTACCAATGGAAAGGGTTATAAATAAATTAGGAAATAATGCACTCAAGTTAAGCCAACAATCATAAATTCTAACATCATATGACTAACATCAAATGTATATATAACAATAGTCCCAAAATAAGGAGATTTAAGAATTGAAGGCAAGGAAGAAATAACAAGTTGATGATACGAAAACCCTTATGTAGATTAAGAGGGAAAGAAGGAATTATCAAAAAATTGTAAATGAAATCAAAAGGAAAAAGGATAAAGAGAGGATACAACAAAGGCAAGAAAAGGATAAAAATAAAGAGCATGATAGAAGGGATAGGGAATTTGAGAAGGCTAGAAAATAATTGGAGAGGAAAAATCATTTAAACTGTGAATTTAACCCTCTACTTGAACAACATCACATATTGAATGAAATGATAAACATTATATCCCCAATCAGTCGGTTTGGTATCCCTCCTATTTATGTTAACACAAAATAAAAATCCATTGAGGATGTAACCTTGGACGAATAAACACCAACTCCACATTCTCTAAATATAGGGAATGAAGGGCAGAAATCAAAATTTCCACATTGGATGGTGTGATTTTTATTTTAACTTAAATAAATACATTGTTTTGTACATGTATTGATACAAGTGAATTATATTATGTAATTATTATGTTCTGTTATATCACATTATGCAAAAAATAATGTAATGAAATGTATTTAGTTTGATATCTAATGCAATGAAGTGTATTAATAAATGTCATGAAAGTACAAGTATTTAGTTTGATTATGTAATGTAATTATTATTATTTTTATCTACCATTCAACATACAAATGGATCATAAGCTTAATGAAAATTTTATTCTAAAAGTGAATACCTTATTATTTTTCTATGCTCTTGACATTGAAATATGTCATCATTACCGATAGATAACAAACATAAAAAACATAGATAAATAATAAAAGCAATAAAGAGTTGAGAATTACAAACTTTGAAAAAAAATTATGAGCATTCCAAACTTCGCAAACATATACTGTGTTAAGAAACACATTGAAAAAAATAAATAAATCTTCATGAACATAACAAGTGTTAAGAAACACAATGTTTGTAAAAATTTCTTGAATTGAGCATCCCAACAAACATTCATCCTTTATAGCAATTCAACTTTTGTAAAAATCCAAAATGCATGAATATAGTAGTTGATAATAGAATAGAAAACCTATCAATAACATTGACAATAGAATGGAAAACATGTTAACAACATGTCACAACAATATATCAATAACACATCAACATATAAATAAGGCAACAACATAATGAAAAATGTGAATGAATATCATAACAACATGTTAGTAACACAACAACATGATTTCATATTAGGATTTGGTTTGATACATCTATCTCAACATTTATTGGTATGTTAATAAAATTCTTATTTTTGATAGAAAGACATTAACATTTACTAGTATGTGAAAGAATAACTTTAGGGATTCCATTCACATACCAATAAATGATCCTTTGTTTCATATTATTGACCCACATTAATTTCACACCTTCCTCATTACACAAAATTTCAAAATAATGAAAAACAAATGTACATCACTCAACATTTACAAGTATGTGAATGAAAACATTAATGATGATATAAAGACGATATTATTTATTGGAATATATTAATGAAAACCATTATTTTTATATAAAGATGATAAGAATTATTGGTATGTTAAGGAAAACCATAATTTTTATACAAAGACAATAAATTTTATTGGTATGTGAATGAAAAGATTTAGGGCATCTATCCACCTTCTAATAAATGTTCACGCTTCCATCAACATGAGTGGAAAACATATCAACAACACTTATGACAAATAATATTTGCAATTTGGAAAAATGTGAATGAATAACACAACAATATTAATTCACGTGCACATAACAATAAATTTTAGGGTTTCCATCCACATTGCAAAAAATGTTCAATAATTTATTAAAAATAACATATGTAAGGCACAACAACATGATTTCATAGAAGGACTTTGTTTGATAGGTTTGATTCAACATTTACTTATATGTTAATAAAGTTCTTAATTCTGATAGAAAAACACTAGCATTTACTGGTATGAAAATAAAAACCTTCATGGCTTCCATCTACATACCAATAAATGTTTGGTCTTTAGGATACACCTGTATTTCAACATGGTCCTTCATTTTATATTGATGACCTATATTAATTTCATGTCATTCCTTGACATAATTTTAAGTCGGTGATAAAATAATTTGTTCATTTGAAAATTATTATTGGTAAAAAATTTAAACCATGTGGTTTAAGTATGCATCCTCAGGTGAGCCCACTAGAATGGTTGAAGGAGGGAACAACAAACTTTGACATTACTTGTCCAATTATTATATAATATAAATGTTTCAGACATGGAAATTTAAATGCATTGTATATATAGAAAACATAACGCTAATTAAGAAAATTCTAATATTTTATTTAAAAATGATAACATTTATTCATATGTGAATGAAAACTTTGAGTGCTTCCATCCACATCATAAATTGTTCAGTAATTTAACAACTACAACAAAGAATATTTGTAATTTTGAAAATGTGAATGAATAATACAACAACATTATTTGACATAAATATATCAATAATGCAATAACAAGAATTTAAAAAGGGGTTTGGTTTGTTACATACGAGTCAACATTTAATAGAATAGAAATGAAAGTATAAATTTAGATCAAAAAACAATAATATTTACTCTTCTGTGAATGAAAGTTGTCGGGGCTTCCATCCACAGTTGTAAATGTTCAATAACACATTCAACATTTATAGATTATTCGAGCCAGGGAACATTTCATATCTCTAACATTAATGCAAGGAAATAGTATTTCATCATAGATGTAAATCACATAACAACAGGAATTCAAAAAATAATTTGATTTGATACAAAGATAATAACATTTATTGGCATGTGAAAGAAAGTCTTAAGGGCTTCCATAAACATACAAGTAAACGGTAAGTCTTCCAACCCATGTTGTGTATGAAAAAAAATGTGACATGGATATAAAGCACACAATGACATGAATTCACAAAACATCTAGGGATTGCATTAAAATACCAATAAATTTGGAGTTAGATGAGAATGAAAACATGTTAATGTTGTGGGTAGCATTTCATCCCTCCAACATGATGAACATGTTGAAGATGGTGCACATGGCAAAATTAACGCACCACATTAATGGAAAAAATGTCACAAGGGGTCTTCAAAAATGATTGTTGCATATTAAAAACACTACGATCTTCCAACATAGAACTTCTTTGCATATTAATGACACAAGTGTCTTCCGACATGACCATATAATTCAAAAGATGATATGGGTTGATATAAAAATAAGAAAATTTATTGCTATGTTAATGAATACCTTGACGGACACCATGAACATACCAGTAAACGTTGAATTAGATGTGAAGGCATGCAAAAACACTATGCACATAAAAGGTACAATAATAATAACAAGGATGCAAAAGGAAAAAAAACACAACAATGGGTTTAGTTATAGGAAACACCCATGTGTGTAATGTTTTCTCACTCTATTAACATACCAATAAACTTTTAGTCATATGGGAAGACATGCATGAAAACCAAGAACATAAAAGACCTAATAACAATAATTGTGATCCCTTTGTTTTGATGAAGAAAATTTCTCTATGAAACACAACATGCTCACGATATTTCAGGTAGGTTCCATGGTGGTTTGGGGGGAGGAGGTATGTGAAAACGCAGGGAGTGACATTTTTTGGTGCAATATTTCATCCCTCCATTAATATACCAGTAAACATTTATCCAGATGTGAAGGCATGTAAAAAAAATCCATGAACTTAGAAGTCACACAAATACAACCATGGCAATAAAAGGCACGATAACAATAACATCCACATGAAAAATAAAAAGAAAACAATTGTTGGTTCAATTATAGGCAACACAACTACACATAACGATTCATCCCTTCATTTTGTCGACGGAAATTCCTATTTGAAATGATGCATGGTCGAGAACTTTTGGGTAGGTTCCATGGCAATTTGGGGGGATGAGGTACGTGAAAAGGCAAGGGGAGACATTTGTTAGTAGCATGCAGGGTGGCATTAACTCACAACATTAATGGAAGAAAGCTCGCCAAGCCATGCAAAAAATGGTAGTTGCCTCTGCATTTATGAACCGTTTGTCATTTGACATGGTACTTTGTTTTATATTAATGACCTATATTAATTTTGGTCTATGCCTTACTTCATAAGTGTTTATGCCAATGTTAAATTAATATGTTCATTTGAAATTTATTAATGATCATATATTAAATCCAATAATTGATCTCTCTAGTTTCAACATTGGATCACACTTAAAAAAATTCGAAAATATGACATTTCAGTGTAAAAATCATCTTAAGATTTCAGAGAATGTAAAAAATCCTCCCAAACGACTTGCTTAAACTCAAAAAACATCAACCCATCTAAATCCAAATTTCAAATTAAAAGATGAAGTAATGTGAAAACTGTGGAACCCTAATTTCACCCCTTCCCCCACCAACTTGGAATTAGGACCAGCCGTTCAAATTTTATCACTTGAGGGAGGCATTGAAAAGCAGACATAGACCCGTGACAAATGTTCAATCGGCGCGCTTGATTTCAGTTAAAGCTGTCAGAAATCATATGTACTTACCTGAAGACAGCCAATATCCAGATCTTTCATAAACAGAGCGTTATCCTATTAACACCACGACAGAAATGGAGGGGAAACGCATATCAGGTAGCAGTATGAATTGGATTGCTGCACTAGGATGCGCAACTGTTTTTCTTGTAGCATTATTTGTGAATGTTAGTTACAAGCGTAGACATAGGCATAGGCATAGGCAGCCTCCAGGACCCAGAGCTCTTCCAGTAATATGTCACTTTCATCTTCTCTCAGACACGACTAAACCCATCCACCAAATTCTATCTTCACTCTCAGCACTCTACGGACCTATTATGCATCTCAGATTTGGTAGCCGCCCAGTTTGGTCATCAGTTCCTCTAAGTTTGCCAAACAATGTTTTTCAACAAATGATTTGGCTTTTGCATCCCGTCGTCAGCTTGCTCAAGGACAGCATATGGGCTACAATTTTCGCATGCTGGGGTGGGCTCCCTACGGATCCTACTGGCGAAACGTTCGGAAAATCTGTGTGATGGAGCTCCTCTCTTCCAAAAGGATTCAATCTTTTCAGCCCAAAAGGACAAGGGACATCTCCAAAGCCATGAATTCTCTGTTTCGACAGGGGCTATTGGATCAAAAGATAATCAACATGAACGAATTTTTCTTCCACCTCATTTTTAATCTTCTGATAGGCATGATAATAGAGGAGCAGTATCTTGGAGAGAAATCATCGATTTCGTTTGCTGAAGTGAAGCATGTGATCGAAGAGTCTCTACTGCTGCACGCGGCCATTTGTATTGGGGATTATATTCCCTGGTTGAAACGGTTTGATCTGCAAGGATACGAGAAGGCCATGAAGAATGCATATAAAAAATTAGATTGTTATTTGCAGAGAATCGTGGAGAACCACAGGGAGAACAAATCCAAATATGAGAAAGATGAAGATCAGATGGACTTTATTGATGTGCTCATTTCTGAGGAGGAGAACGAAGCAATTTCTGATAAGGATGCCTTCATTAAAGCCACTGCTATGGTATCAACTTTCATCCATTTTTATTTCTTTATTTTTATAATCACCTCCAAAAATAAATATAGCCCATTGTTTATATATGGCTCTTCCTTTAACATCTTCAATCAAAATTTTGATGCAGAATATGCTTGTAGCTGGAACAGAGACATCTTCAGTTGCGTTGGAATGGGCATTATCATTGCTGTTGTTTCATCCCCATACATTGAAAAGGGCACAAGAGGAACTTGATTCCCAAATTGGACGCAGCAGAGTGGTAGAGGAGTCAGATATAGGGCAGTTAAAATACCTGCAGGCAATTGTGAAAGAGACGCTGCGCCTTCACCCACCAGTGCCTCTACTGGTACCACACCAATCTATTGAAGATTGCACTGTTGGAGGCTTTCTTATTCCTGCAGGGACAACGCTCATGATCAATCCCTGGGCAATTTAGAAAGAAGCAAATGTTAATTTCTATAACCCAGCAACATTAATTCCACAATAAATTCATAGAGATAAATCTGATTTATAACGATTAAAACCATTGGGTTAATTAACAACTAATAACCGCGGAAGCAAAAAATAACAATAAGCCAATACAAAAAAGACAATAACACAGAGATACCCAGAAAACCCCAATGTAGGGAAAACCCTGCAAATGTTGGATCTTCTATTCAGCGTAACAGCAAACTTTTTTTTTGCAAAAATACAATCTCTGAGTTTGCTACAACAATCTTACTTTTATAGGAGAGCCTAGCTGCGTTACTTAGCGTGCAAGAAAAAAAACTTTCCTTGCTTTCTTTGGCTTTTTTTTTTTTTTTTTTTGCACATAAAATCACTCTAGGATTTATCTTATCCTTACAAACTCATAAACATTTTATTTAAAGAATAGAAACTACTGTTGCTGAAAATCCAACTCGAATTGTTTTAAAGCATATCTAATCTTGAGTTGCTTTAAAACAATTCCACATTCCACCTTTCGAGCTACAAAAAATCAACACTCCCTCTTAGCGAGGAAGGTGTTCTGCACCACACGCATCTTGTCCCTGAAGAATTCAAACTTGCCCTTCATCAAGGCCTTCGTCAGGATATCTGCAATTTGTTTGTCCGTAGGAATGTAATTGAGCTTCACTATCCCCTTCTCCACACAATCTCTGATGAAGTGATACTTGATCTCAATGTGCTTTGACTTGTCATGAAACACTGGATTCTCAAAGAGTTTGATACAACTCTGATTATCACAATAAATGACTGTAGGATCCAGCTCCTGATTAAAGAGCCCAACTAGAAGTTTTCGAAGCCAGATAGCCTCACATGTAGCCATACTGGCTGCCATATACTCAGCGTCTATAGAACTCAATGCAACTGACTTCTGTTCCCTGCTATACCAAGAAATTGCTACTGATCCCAAACTGAAACTACACCCTGAAGTGCTCTTTCGATTAGCGATACTGCCTACCCAATCTGCATCAAAAAACCCCTTGAGCTTCACTCCATCCTGCTGAACATACTTCAGCCCATAATCAACTGTGCCTTGGAGATATCTCAAAACATGCTTTGCAGCTATCCAGTAAACACGTTTAGATTCCACCATAAACTGACTAAGTGAGTTCACTACAAAACAAATGTCTCCCTGGTGTTGACCAGATACATAAGAGAGCCTATCAACTGTCTGTATAAGGTAGGGTCCACTACCTCTGATCTAGAAGCATCAATCTTCTTCCAGTTGGTCACAAGTGGCGTTGACATAGGCTTACAGTTTTCCACCCTGAATCGCTTCAAGATATCAATTAAGTACTTCCCTTGTCCAAGGAAGATTTCTCCCTCTTTCTGCCACAACTCCAATCCCAGAAAGTAGTGCATCAACCCCAAGTCCTTCATCTCAAGCTCTCCTGCAAGATCCCACTTGCAGTGTGCTATGAGCTCCTCTGACCCTGTGAGAAATAGGTCGTCAACATATAACAATAATATGAGAAGTTTACCCTTCACCTGAACATAGTACAGGTTCAAATCTGCCTCACTCTTGATGAAGCCCACACTCTACAAGTAACTATCAATACGTGAATACCACGCCCTAGGAGCCTGCTTGAGTCCATACAATGCTCTTTTCAATCTGCATACATGAAAATCCCTCTCATGTGCTTCAAACCCTTCTAGTTGCTCTATGTAAATCTCTTCCTCAATCACCCCGTTGAGGAAGGCCGTCTTTACATCTATCTGATGAATCCTCCAACCCATCTGTACTGTTATAGAAATGATAGCTCTTATGGATGAGTACCTGGCTACTGGAGTGAAAGTCTCATCATAGTCGACTCCTTCCTTCTGTGAAAACCCCTTAGCCACAAACCGAGCTTTGAACTTTTTCACACTATCATCTGCAGCATGCTTAATCTTATACAGCCATCTCGAGCCCACCACAGACTTATCTTCTGGTCTTGGTACTACCTCCCACACACTGTTCTTCATGATGGAAGAATACTCTTCCACCATGGCATCTCTCCATACTTGGTGCTTGGATGCCTCCTGAAAGCTGGAAGGCACTACTTCAATTAATTAACTCATAAGTGCCACATAATCTGAATAACATCTGGGAGCCCTTCTTTGTCTGACTGAATCTGGAGGATCACCTACATATTCTTGAGCCTCTCTTAATGTTTGCTCAGCTGCCCTGTTTCTCCTCTTCTCACTAATAGGAATCTGAGGCTGAGGAATTATTTATTCCTCTATCTGATCATCCTGCTTGTTCTGCTCTCCAGCTTGCGTGACTGAGGTTTGAGAAATTTATGCTACCTCAACTGTGGATGTTTGTTCCTCCTCATTCATCAAGTTACTTGACTTCTGAAGAGCCCTCTCTTCCTCAAACTTCACATCTTTGTGAACCACTATTTTCCTGAGAGTAGGAATATAAACCCGATAAGCCTTAGAAGTTTCACTGTACCCAACAGGGATACCCTTCTCTGTAGTAGGTTCCAACTTGGTTCTCTTCTCAACAGGAATGTGACAATACACAAGACATCCAAAGATGCGAATGTGCCCCAAATCTGGTTTGTTACCAGTGAACGCTTCCTCTGGAATCAATTTGCACAACACTTTGTGAGGGCTCCTATTCTGCAAATACATAGCTGTGTTGCAAGCTTCTGCCCATAAGAACCAAGGCAGATCCTGATCATGAAGCATGGCCTTGGCTGCTCCAATGATAGCTCTATTATTTCATTCATCAACCCCATTCTATTGAGGGTTGTACGGAACTATCAACTCTTTCTTGACACCTTCCTAAGCACAAAAATCTTTGAAGGCATTCGAAGTATACTCGCCTCCATTATCAAACCCTAGTATCGTGATCTTCTTCCCAGTTTGGTTCTCCACAAGAGCCTTAAACTCTTTGAACCTACTGAAGAGCTCATCTTTATTCTTCATGAAATATATCCACGTCTTCCTGGAGAAATCATCAATGAAGGTAACATAATACTCATATCTATTTAAGGATGTTGTTGACATAGATCCACACACATCTGAGTGTACGATATCCAAAATCCCTTCGGATCTAGTGTCGCTGCCTGGAAAATTGGTTTTAGCATATTTCCCAAGAGCACAACCCTTGCACACCTCATGTTGTTTTGTCTTCATCTCAGGTAGCCCCGTCACTATTTCCTTAAGAATATTAAGTGCTCCATGGTGAAGGTGAGCCATCCTCCTATGCCACAATTCTCCTATCCCTTTACAACTAGTAACCAACACATGTGCTGGCTCAAACTGTAACCAAAATAGGCTGCCATACTTGACACCAATCACTTTTGCAATCTTGGAATCTTTGGGACGAATATAGACTTTTCCCCTCTCAAAGGTCACGATATAACCCTTGTCTTCCAAGGCAGAAATTGAGATTAAATTCTTTGTCATGCCAAGGACATACAACACATCCTCCACCAACAAAGGTTTGCCAGACTCCCTTTGAAACTTGGCGGTGCCAATACCAGTTGCATGGTACTTGGCATTATCTTCGAGCTTAATATAGAAATCCAACTTCTTCTCGTCCAACTTGGTGAAACATTCTTTGACTCCCGTCATGTGGCGAGAAGCCCCACTATCAATATACCATACTCTGTTGGCACTTGAACTTGAGAGACAGGCAATGAGTGAAAACTCATTCTCAAATTTTGATGCAAACTCGTCCACCTTTGCTATAGCAGCAAATTTCTTCTTTTGCTTGTCCTTATTTTTCTTATTCAGACATTAACTGCATAGTGACCCATCTGATGGCAGCAAAAACGTTTAATCTTGCTCAGATCTTTCTTCTTCCCACTCTTGGAAGAAGAACCTTTTGATTGCTATTTATTGGACTTCTTCTTACCCTTGCTTGCAAGAGCAAGATTTTCTTCATCTTGACACTTCTTTGTCTGATCTCCCCGATCAGCACCTTCACGGATCTCCTCCTAAACAAAATCATCCCAAAGTTTTGCCCAATCAGGTAGATGATCTCTACCGACAACACACTTGACAAATACTTCCCAGTGCTTTGAAAAACCATTTAAGGCTATACGCACCAACTCATCTTCTATAATCATCTCTCCAACAGTAGCAAGCTCATCCCTAACCAGTGTCATCTTGGACAAGTAAGAGGTCACACTCTTGCCTTTGGACATCTTGGTATTATGCAATTTGTCCTTGAACATCATCTTATGACTCTGATAGTCGCTCTTGTAGACACCAAAATAGTGTCAACCCCCCCCTTTGGTCCCTTTCTAACTTCAACATTCCTAATCTATACTTTATTAATTTAAAATACTTATTTTAAATTAATCATCCCCCTAGACACCTCACCTTGGATTCCTAGCTCTTAGACCATTTATCACCTTATGACTAATCATAATTACCTAAGACCTAATTTTAACTCTCCCACTAACTCTCGCACCTATTAAACCTGCCTTTGGACCGTTTAACAACGACAAGCAAACTTGGCAAATGGAAGAATGGGTAAAAGGCTAAAAATATCCTTTTTTCCCATTCTCTAGCCGTCGATGTCGGTTAACAGTCGACTGACACTGGCGGTATCACCGATGTCGATTGCTTAAAACTAAATTTTGACCTCGACTGCAGGCCCGAATGCGAATTCTCTTGCTCTCGAGATTTGAATTCTAGTGCTCCTCGACTCCTTGCATATCAAAGGCAGGCTTTAAGACGAGGCATCAACATTTTATCATCACTCTCCAGGCTAAGAAACTCTACAAAATTTACTCCACACCAGATTGAAACGTTGCATGAGGTCTCCTACATCAGCCATAACGAAACAAGTCTTCTACACTTTCGATTCTCCACCAAGAGCTAAGTATTCTTCTGCCTTTCATTTCAGTATCTTTAGAATGGATTGGTAATCAGTGAATTTGCTATTTTCTAAGTACTGTTGAGACCAAACCGAGATTTCTTCCCAGAGAGGCTGAAAAGCCTTCTTCTTATCCTGACTCTCATCTCACACATAACATCTACCTTTGTCCTTCCTAAGACTCTGTCCATTGTCCTGCATCCCTGCACAACCCTTTTGAATCTCCCAGACCATTCTGTTGACCACAGACATAACCTAAAACCCGTCCAAGGCCCATTGCCCCTACCGACATCGGCACCAAGGCCCATTGCCCCTATCGATGTCGGCAGCATAATCGACGTCGGCAACATTTACCAACCGACAACGACAGACTAATCGGCGTTGGCGACTGTGAGAGGTAGATTGCAGGAATCAGGTACGCATTATCTATTTTTATTCTTTAGCGTTTCATTATTTCTCTTTCTAGCAACACTCTTTTGTCAAATAAGTGGACTGTCATCCCTCAAGGAAGTCTTTGCGCTTCTGGGACCGAGCTTTGCTTGGTAGTCCACCATATATCTATCTAACATTTTTTTTGTTTGTCTTTCTTATCTACAAGTGTCGTCCTCCATAGCCAAAGAGGATCTCCTTCAATCATCTGGATATGGTGCGCAACTTCATCCGGGTATCATCTAACCCCTGACTATTATCTTTAGTTTCTTAATTTTTTTTAATGTGAAAAGCAAAAAAATGAGAAGAAACATTCTGGCACACCTGGTGGGACCCTAGAGTTTTCCTTGGGTTCATTTCTTCTAAAAGACAAACTTTCATATAGGTGCATTAGAAAATTTTCTCTTCTTGCATCCTTCTTTTATCTCTTTATCTCGGAAAGAAATCATAAGCACAAGTTAAAAAGAACTTCTTTCTTTTTCTTCTTGTCACTCTTTCCTTACATCTTAGAGTAGTGAAAATTTATGCTCTTAACCTTTTCCTCACTTGTTTGCATCTAAACAAAACATTTCAATTTGGGTTTAAAATATATTGCATCTCATTCCTGCTTGAATGCATTTTTAGCTCATCTAGTAATTAAAAAGCATTATGAATAAATCGTAGTGCACATATGTTATACAACCTGACCACATTCACAAAATCAAACATCTAAACATATCGAAGACAAGGCCCGACTAAAATTTCATCACCTAGCGGATACCTTACCCTTCCTGATGATCCCACTTGGACTTCACTACCAAGGGGAGAACCCACTCTGTTCTCTGGCAAAGTATAAACTCTAGGGGAAGTATATATTAGCTAAGTGACCCAGCTTGTCTCTGGGCTCGTGAAGTGAAGGGAGCAAGCTCTTAGCACCAGGCCATGTACATAACCTAATACAGATTTTGAGCACTAAAACTTAACCCGAAACCAACTTTAGACTGCCTTTTTTAGGACCTGTTCCAAAAGCCCAATTCTCAAACATATTCTTCTAAGGCATAAGCCAACACGACTAAAATTTTATTCTTAGGAATTAGAGGTTGCCTGTCTTCATTTATTTTCCTATTTTTATCTAGTTTTTTGAGTTGGCATGGACGCATTATTCTGAGCTCCAAAAACAACTCAGAACTTTCTTCTTTCTTCCAAAATTTTTTAGTTTTCTGAGTTTCTAGAAATACACAATAACCGACATCAATTTTTCCACCGATGTCAACAACTGATCTTCATTGACATCGATTATCTGACCAACCTCGGCAACATATCCTCACCGACATTGATTTTTCTACCGACGTCGGTCACTGTCAAAAAAATTTCTTCTCAAACAGCAAGCTAAAAACTTGACCCTTTTACTGTTAAAAACAAATTCTAGTTTTTTGACGCTGAAACATACAGTTTTTAAACCCTGAATCTATTTTGCCTTGGATGGTTTTGACACGAAGTCAAACCAAAACTCTTGTTGACCACGCAAGGCAACAACCACTCCCGCCTTTGCCTTCTATATCAAGTCCCCAAATGGAGTATAATTTAGAAACTAAGTGTACTCCTATCCGACCAACCCCAACTCAACCCCCTATTATTCTCGAAGGGGATCAAGACTTTGAAAAGTTCCTTGACCTCAATGTTAAGGCTCTTTTGCACTATCTCGCGAGAAGTCAAACGCAAGATCCTTCAGGCAACCCAGTTTATGGGATGCCAACTTCCTTAGTTGAAACGACAATCATATCAACAGCCTCCATAACCCAACCCATGGTCACCCAGACCATTGCCTCAACTAACAACCCGACCATGACCAATATTCAAAGTGTGGCCTCTCCTTCTTTTTCTGGACCTACCTCCATTGGGGTTTTTGTACCCCCTCAACCACAAACCATTCAACAAAGTCCTACACCATTGCATAACTTAATTGTCTCCATCCCACCTACTCTTGCACCCATAAATACAAGAGTGACTACTTATCTTTCGGCTAGTGTTGCCACCATCCAACCACCTTTGGCGACATCAAGTCAAATTGTACCCTCTAGCTTCATGACACAACCACCCTTGACTTCAACATCAGTCCCTATGACTAGTTACCAATATGTTGCGCCTATACAAACGCAATCTAGCACGTCATACACCCCATCTAACAACACCTTCCAAGTACCTTACAACCTAGGGGGTGCCCCATATGTCAATCCACCAACCGATCTAATCAAGATGCTGATGGATAAGATGTCTAATCTTAAGACATCCATTTTCGGTTCAAGCAATGTTCTTTCATATGAACAAATTTGCAATGAACCCATCCACGTTTTGGTGCCTATTAGACCATATCCTAGCCAGTGGAAACTTCTCAAGTTTACTCGCTTTCAGAGTAAAGAGGACCCACAACAACATCTACGAGCGTTTAGACACGCTTGTTACCTTATAGCACATGACGATGCATTGTTACTATGCACATTTTCCATGTCGCTTTCTGGTGCTGCCCTCAATTGGTATAGTTCTATTACCAGTCACTCTTTATTTACCTTCACTCAACTAGCTCAACTATTTTTTGACCATTTTTCAATTAACATCACTAAGGTCTCTATCACGGATCTATATTCTATTAAACAATTCGACGATGAGTCAATAGCTGACTTCGTTGCCCGTTGGAGAGGTTTGATTAACCAACTCTCCTTTTCATTACCTCAAACTGAGCTCATTGAGCTCTTTCCAAGAGCATGTGCCAAACACATCTCATCTACTTTGCGGGTCCAAACATTTTGCACATTTGACGAAGCTTTCACCATGGCCCAAAAGCTTGAACTTCGCGTTGTCGAAGAGGATAGAGTCAAATTGCGTAGTAAAAATAACAACGCAAAATCCGATGACCATTCTTCTTTCAAACCTTCTTCTTCCAACTCCAAGTCTAAGGGTCGGCAAATGCTGTCGTCGTTAGATCATCATGTACTACAACTAACCAAACTAACCCCTCTACATCACAATATTTCACAAGACAATTCCAACAACGGAATATACAGCGTCAATACACTCCAATAGGAGAATCATACGCTTCCGTGTTGGATAAACTAGTCAAGCAGGGGGTCCTCAATCTCCCTCAAATCTGACCACTTCAATTTGACCCCTCAAAAGCCATCTCTACATGGTATAGGGAAAATGACTTTTATAAATATCATCGTGTCAAAGGCCATGACATAGACAACTGTAAAACCTTCAAAAACATTATTCAAGACATGCTAGACAAGGGGGATCTTGTTTTGGATAACCCAAATGCGCTGGCTAACCACAACATAAATATATTTAGACAACTATTCCCTAACCATCACCCAAATCAGAATAACATTTAGACCATAGTCGATGACCTTCAAGAGCATAATATACGCACGATCGACATGGTTTCTAACCAACCTCTCCTACAGTCTGAAGAGGTTAATCAACCTATTTGTCCATCACAGATTGAAGTCTTCTTCTCCTATTTGTCCTCCACAGATGGAAGATAGTCTTCCATCCACCCCCTTTCACATATAGGAGAGTCTACTTCAAACTCTCCCATATTGGAGGACGCTTTGGTGGTACCAACACTGGTAGCCTCTCCTTCATCCTTTTTATCATCAATGGGGGATCACACATTCCCCGCTCCTAGAACTAACATCGAAACCATGATCATCCCTGCACTCTGCCCTCTCGAAGAGCCACATCCTCCAATGCCTTCTCCACCAAGAGAAGAACTCATCACTTCACCCACTTTAGTCGAGGAAGATCAAGTGATGGTTCCTTCTCACCTTTGGCCCATGATTGTTGAGTCTGACACATTTTCGATCTCATAATCACCTAAACCCTCACAAGCATCCACCACACCAAAACAGATTAAATCTCTCGGTGTTCACCCCGTCTCGAACCTCACTCACCCACAAGTGAAGGTAGACTTGAACCGTGGCCCACATAATAGTGGCCCTCGCACCATACCAAAGAAGGCTACTAAATCGCGTTGAAGAACTCCTCCTCCACCTTCACCATTGCCCTCTATTTTGGGCCCACATCCTTCTACCTCAAAAGGAGTGCTCCCTATTTCAACACCTCACAAAAAAAAACCACCTCCATTACTCCCTCCACCCATCAAGAACATATCTCCTCCAAAACATCTGACACCTCTCACCAAGAAAGTGCCATTTACACATGTGGTCTCACCACCAAACAAAAAGATGGTACAAAAAACTCCAACAACTTCTAAATAGAAGTTGTCATCTCTTACTACAACAAAATATGCAAACCCACTAGCGGGTTCCTATGCTTTGCTATTACGTCAATTATTGCAGTCTGCTAGCATCAGTCTCCCACCTCTTAAGCCATACCAACCTCTCAGACCAAAACCATCTTGGTTCGACGACACTAAAATCTGTGCATATCATTGCACACCTGGACATGACACTGAGCGTTGTTACACTCTTAAAGTTTTCATCTGCCAACACTTAAAAAAAGACATCTTTCTCATTAAGGATCCTCTTGACCACCCTTTCGACAAATCACCGACACTATCTCATGTCTTCCAAACCTCTTCACCTTCACACTCATCAACTCTTAGATCAAAACCATCTTAGTTCGATGACACTAAATTTTGTGCGTATCATCGCACACTTGGACATGACACTGAGCGTTGTTGCACTCTTAAGGTTGTCATTCATCAACACCTGAAAAAGGACACCCTTTTCATTAAGGATCGTCTTGACCCTCCTTTCAACAAACCATCGACACAATCGCATGCCTCTCAAACATCCTCACCTAAATCGAGATCTCAACGCAAGACTAAGGTCCCTCTATTACCTTCAACCCCGTTATTTGAAATCAACACCATCAATGTGGCCACCAAGTTACAAACCATGAAGGATAAAGGAAAAGAGAATGTTTCTCTCCCTTGGACATATCCTTCCATCAAGCCCTCTTAACCACCAAAACCCAAGATTTCAATCTTGGGCACATCCCAACCAACATCTTCAAACCCAATTCATGACCCCATGGTGAAACAACTTCACCAAACTCCTGTGAAGACATCTTTGTATGACCTAATACAAAGCTCTCCGCAACATCACCGAATCTTAATCAAAGCCTTACAGGCAGTGAAGGTCCAACCCGAAGACCCCCAACCACTGACCACTTTAATAAAATCATTACCCACCATTGCCTCCATCACCGTCCGTGATTCTAAGATTCCAAACTACAATTTGGAAGATCAGGATTTTGCCCTCTCAAACTAAGCCTATTAGACAAAAGCTTCACAAGATGCATCCTTGCGTTGCACTTCTTGTCAAAGAGGAGCTTCATCATCTTCTCTTCATCTCATTTATCCAACCCATTGATCATCCGCAATGGGTATCAAACATTCTCCTTGTCACAAAAGCGATTGGGGGGATTCGACTTTATTGACTATCACGACCTCAACCAAGCATCGACCAAACATCAACTAACCAAGCATCGACCAACACGTGACCAATATGGAAAGAAGTAAATGAGGCAAGTTTGCTCTTAATTGGCTCAGACCTTATATCATAACACACAAACATAGATCAGGGACTTATCGTCTGTCTTCTTTCAAAGGTCAGCCAGAATCTGAACCCCTTAATGCCCTACATCTTCGACCATTTTACTGTTAATCAAGTAATTACTCACTTGACGTGTAACTTGAGCTCATCCCTTGGGCAACCCCCATCATCCTCATCCCTATTCCTTTCAACATTTTTTCCTAAAAACATTAGTCAACCTTTTTGTCGAGCATGAATGCTTTGTCCTAATAAAAGGAGAACCCTTAAACCTCTATAGGCTAGTCCATGACTAAAACTTTAGTCCACAAAACATATAAAATTGGGATGCCTATTCAAAGGTCATAAAACTATAAATGTAGACTACTCCCTTGAAAGACAGCTGCATAATTGCTGTAATTGATAGACTATTCCCTTGAAAGATAGCTATTCGAAGACATTCAACCATACAAAGTAAAATATAAACCACTCCCTCGAAGGATGGCTATACCCAAATTTTGCTACAAACAACACTCTCTCAGAAGCTTCCCGCATCGATCAGCTTCACATATGACCACAAAACAAAACAACATCTCCACGTAGACTTCCCACATTGATCAGTCTACCAAAAAAAATAAAAAATGACGACTGACAAACTATTAAGTCATGGACTTGTCTATAGTCGTTCTCAGGGTCACCTATAAAAGGGGCAAAGTTATCCTTGCTAAAAAGGGTTATGCTATCCTCACATCTCACATAATCAAACCTACTACCCCAACATACTCAAGAGATTTCAAGCTCACTTAATGTCAAGTGATTCGACTACTTCTCTAACATAAAACAATGGTCAATGACGTAATGCATGAACGGGGCTTTTATTTGCAAAAACCCTATCTATGCTATCATTATAGTCCTTGTCAATGAAAGAGAAACACGCCTTTCACTTCTTATACATCGTCATATAACCAAACCCAATCAAACCTGACCAAACCAAACCAAAACATTTTCAAATCACTAACATATCATACCCCATTCACACTAGTTTCTATGGAAACCAATACACATGGAAACTATCAACCATACACAATTTATGTCAAGCATACACCATCACCAATATGAAACTTGTTGAGGCATAAATATACTCATTTCATTTTTAGCATACACCATCACTAATATGGCCAATTGCTAGGGATGAAAAACCACCCAACCAATGTTATAGAATACACCATCACACAATATGGAAAAGGCTATAACATCATCACTCATTTCATTTTTAGCATACACCATCACTAATATGGAAAATTGCTAGGGATGAAAAACTCACATCACTAATATTACAGAATACACCATCACATAATATGGAAAAGGTTGTAACATCATCATCATCCTCATCATTTCAAGTATGTCCCATCACACATATGGGACATGCTAACAGACTCTAACCTGACCAAAACAACTATCAACCACTTTGACCCTTCCTCCTTTTTTTAGGGAGAACTACATTAGCCTGAGGCCCTTAAAATAGGGGATATGTAGGTAGCACTCAGTTGACATGGGGTCTTTTGAGGTTAGCTCACCCATCCATTTGCCCGTTCGTCTCCCTAATGACGTCGGCCACATTCGTTTGTTCGTCTACCTGATCGACAAACCATATAACCTTTAACCATGACTTAACCTCGACCAACACAATCCATAACCTACACTCTTCTTCCCTTTTGGGGAGAACTACATTGGCTTGAGGCCCTTCAAATAGGGGCTATGTAGGCAGCACTCAGTTGACACAGAGTTTTCTGGGGTTAGCTTGGCCATTTGCCCGTTCGTCTCCCTAATGACATCGGCCATTCATTTATTCGCCTACCTGATGGATAAACTATTTCACCTTTAACCATGACTTAACCTAGTCAAACCCAATCTATAACCTCGACTCTTTCCTCCCTTTTGGGGAGAACTACATTGGCCTGAGGCCCTTCAAATAGGGGCTATGTAGGTATCACTCAGTTGACATGGGGTCTTCTGAGGTTAGCTTGGATATTCTTTCGTCCATCCATCTAATGGACCAACTATCTATACCCAACCCAAAATCATGACCAAAAAACCAACCCTGACACTAAATGAGTTACCTAAACTTCTCATGGGGCACATTGGAGATCACATACATCTCCCTGACCACAACACATGCCACTTGAGATCAAACCATGACTCAGCCCAACTCGACCAATGACCTTGGAGATCGCGACTGTCTCCTCAGACCACGACCACTTCTGAGACAACTTTGCCTTGGTTGTTTTGATTACATATATGCTACCTCACGAATAGCTAGCAAATTGTGTGCAACCCACATTACGACTCTCACACCTATTGACAGATTGTGCTCCAGTTGATCCTCAATATTTGTGACATTTTCATATTTTTCAGGAGCACTTCCTGAGCCCAGGATACTTGGAACACAATGATCATTGGAGCTACAGCCTTGATCATTTAACCCAATCAGCTACGACTAAATGCTGGGGACCAGTTATTTCAATTTTAACACTCCTTGACCTTTGACTGCGACAATTTGACCTACCTATCACATGAAGTGGTATGCATGTAATCTCAACTTTTGCAGCGTTCACACTCAACCTTCACCATATCCATCCACTATCTATCAAATCGGCACTCGATATTAGGTTACCTTCCCTCGACTCCTGCTTTGAGGGGGAATACCTCATCCCACATCTGGGGCAACCAACTCCTATTTTTGTCTTGCAATTCATCAGAACAACCAACAAGACAAAAATGACCTTATCCCATACCTAGGGCAAATTACTCCTATTTTTGTCTTGCAGTTCATCAAAAACAACCAACAAGACAAAAAGGGGAAAATGTAGACACCAAATAGTGTCAACCCACCCCTTTGGTCCCTTTCTAACTTCAACATGCCTAACCTATACTTTATTAATCTAAAATACTTATTTTAAATTAATCATCCCCTTAGACACCTCACCTTGGATTCCTAGCTCTTAGACCATTTATCACCCTATGACTAATCATAATTACCTAAGACCTAATTTTAACTCTCCCACTAACTCTCGCACCTATTAAACCCACTTTTGGACCGTTTAACAACGACAACCGAACTTGGCAGATGGAAGAATGGGTAAAAGGCTAAAAATAGCCTTTTTTCATTCTCTAGCCATCGACGTCAGTTAACATTCGATCGACGCCGGTGGTATCGCCGATGTCGGTTGCTTAAAACTAAATTCCGACCTTTACTACAGACCCGAGTGCGAATTCTCTTACTCCCAGAATCCGAATTCTATTGCTCCTCGACTCCTTGCATATCAAAGGCAGGCTTTAGGACGAGGCATCAACATTCTATCATCACTCTCTAGGATAAGAAACTCTACAAAATTCACTCCACACTAGATTGAAATGTTGCATGAGGTCTCCTACATCAGCCATAACGGAACAAGTCTTCTACACTTCCAGTTCTCCACCAAGAGCTAAGTATTCTTTTGCCTTTCATTTTAGTATCTTTAGAATGGATTGGTAATCAATGAATTTTCTATTTTCTAAGTACTATTGAGACCAAACTGGGCTTTCTTCCCAGAGAGGCTGAAAAGCCTTCTTCTTATCCTGACTCTCATCTCACACACAACATCTACCTTTGTCCTTCCTAAGACTTTGTCCACTGTCCTGCAGCCCTGCACAACCCTTTTGAATCTCCCAGACCATTCTATTGACCACAGACATAATCTAAAACCCATCCAAGGCCCATTGCCCCTACCGACATCAACATCAAGGCCCATTGCCCTTATCGACGTCGACAACATAACTGATGTCGGCAACATTTATCAACCGATGACGGCAGACTAATCGACGTTGGTGACTATGAGAGACAGATTGCAAGAATTAGGTACGCGTTATCTATTTCTCTTCTTTAGCCTTTCATTATTTCTCTTTCTAGCAACACTCTTTTGTCAAATAAGTGGACTGTCATCCCTCAAGGAAGTCTTTGTGCTTCTGGGACTGAGCTTTGCTTGGCAGCCCACCATATATCTATCTAACATTTTCTTTGTTTAAGTCTTTCTTATCTACAGGTGTCATCCTCCACAGCCAAAGAGGAGCTCCTTTAATCATCTGGATATGGTGCGCAACTTCATCTGGGTATCATCTAAACCCTGACCATTATCTTTAGTTTCTTATTTCTTGTGAATGTGAAAAGCAAAAAAATGAGTAGAAACAGCTCTGATAAAGTTTTGTGAGTGAATCCCACATCTCCTTGGTGGTGTCTTTCTCTGATAAATGAGGAATTAAATGATCTCTTACTCCATCCAAGATAATCCTCTGAGCCTTGGCCTCTTTAACTTCATGTGAATCTAAGGCAACATGATCATTTGTTGGTGGAGTCACTTATGTGCTAGCATAGATCCACAACCTATTCTCCTTGAGAACAGATGTAATCTGAACCTTCCAGTGCAAGAAGTTAGACACACCCTCGAGCCTATCCTCATATCGAATGCTGGTTGCCATAGCCGCAAAAATAACTAAGGATGAAAGAACTGATTTTTTTTTTTGAAATCTGCATTACAAATCTTGGCTTCATATTCAGAGTCTAGAGCTCTGATACCATGTTAATTTCTATAACCCAGCAACAGATTAATTCCATAATAAATTCATAGACATAAATCTGATTTATAACAATTAATACGACTGGGTTAGTTAACATTTAATAACAGTGGAAGCAAAAAGTAACAATAAGCCAATACAAAAAAGACAATAACACAGATATACCTAGGAAACCTTAATGCGGGGAAAAAACTGCAAATGTTGGATCTTCTATTCAGCCTAACAACAAACCTTTCTTTTACAAAAATACAGTGTCTGAGTTTGCTACAACAATCTTACTTTTATAGGAGAGCCTAGCTGCTTTACTTAGCTTGCAAGAAAAATAACTTTCCTTGCTTTCTTTGGCTTTTTTTTTTTTGCATATAAAATCACTCTAGGATTTACTTATCCTTACAAACTTAGAAACATTCTATTTAAAGAATAGAAACTACTGTTGCTGAAAATCCAACTTGAATTATTTTAAAGCATATCTAATCTTAAGTTGCTTTAAAACAATTCGACATTCCACTTTTCGAGCTACAAAAAATCAACAGCAAAAGTTTGGAATAAGCCACAAGAATTTATACCCGAACGTTTCATGGAAGGAGGAGATATAGAAATAAACAACATTTACATTAGGGGGAATGAGTTTGAAATGATACCGTTTGGGTCAGGGAGACGAAGATGCCCTGGAGTTGCTTTGGCAATGTGTGAAGTGCATATAACTCTTTCAAGGTTGTTGCAGGGCTTTGATTGGTTTGTTCCAGATGGATGAGTGATTGACATGAATGAAGGAGTTGGTATAACAATGCTGAGGGTAGTGCCTTTGGAGGTTATCATCAAGCCTCGCCTTCCCCATAGTCTCTACTAAAGCCTCACTTATATTATTTAGCTGGAGGAAGATTTGTAATAAGCTTCATAAGATAGTTGTGATCATTGTCAAGTGTGTCCGAGTAGAGCGGATAATCTTTTCTCTGTGTCTCCGTTCTTGATCTTATTCAGATGGTTATATATATATTTTTTTAATATAATGTTAAAGATTAGCAATGTCATTGTTTCCTCGAAATGTATGTATTTTATAGGAAGTGTATCCCGATTACAAATCTGTTTCTTGAGGTTATACCCATAAACTGATTTAACTATCAATTTCCAATTAATTAGCTCTTAATTTTAAAATTGTCTTCGTGATAATATTTTTTTTCCACTATTATTTATATATATATATATGAAATAGAGTTTATATTATTAATATAAATAAAAAAAAACTTTGGTGGAAAGAAAGCACACCAAAATAATAATAACATAAATAAATTCTAGAATATAAAAAAAGAGATAGTAGCAAAGAGACAAGTGAAGGAAGGATCATAATGAGGAGGATCACCCCATTTGGAGCTTGGAAGATCTTTTTTTTCAACAATAGGGTCCCATCTATATTCAGAGGTGTGTTGGTTAGCATCTTATTGCACCTCAGTATCTTGTAGTGTGGTGGGTAGAGATAGTTAAAATGAGCAAGGGGAAGCCTTTCTCTAGTTGTGGTTGTTTTCCACCCTGTGAGCTCCCATGGGGTGACTCATTCTACACTGGTCTGTAAGAAGCAGAGAGGTCCAAACCTGAGCCAACAAAATATGAGAAGGCAAAGAGCCCCAACCTCCATGTTGGGTTAAGGGAGGAGAGTGATGCTGCTATGGAGAACTAGTAGCATGGGTGTGAGAACCAATTGAAGGGGTGTGGGTGACAAGGCATGAAAAATCATATATCCAAACCCATGCACTTTGGGCTTTGGGGTAAAACTAGAAAAAGTGCATGAGAGTCTCTAGGTGCCCACAGAAAGGGAAAATGGTCACATGCCCCCTAATTGAATTAGCCTTCTACCTATAGGAAGCCCTTGATGAAACAAACACTAGGAAAAGTGAGCCAACATAGGCTCAATACACACAACCCACACATTCTAAAAATGTCTCCCACAAACTGTGAGTGAGGATTGAATATTCTAACGACCATTAAATTTATCAACCATAGGAAGATGCAGTGAGAGCCATTCATAAATTTTTTGAGTAGTGTAATTTTGGAAAGGGGTGTCAACATACCATCTACAGTTTTTACACCAAGGGCGGGAAGAATTGACTATGATTTTGTGAAGTAGTTTTGATGGAATAAATTCCACAATCTCTTCATAAGATTCTTTGTCTGGAGCAAAGAGATTAAACTTACCTTTGAATTCATCCCAAGGGAGCCAAAATCTAGTGTTTTTAAAAAATAAACTTTGCACTTTCCAAATTATGGGTGAAAGTTATTATTGGTAAAAAATTTAAACCATGTGGTTTAAGTATGCATCCTCAGGTGAGCCCACTAGATTGGTTGAAGGAGGGAACAACAAACTTTGACATTACTTATCCAATTATTATATAATATAAATGTTTCAGACATGGAAATTTAAATGCATTGTATATATAGAAAACATAACACTAATTAAGAAAATTCTAATATTTTATTTAAAAATGATAACATTTGTTCATATGTGAATGAAAACTTTGAGTGCTTCCATCCACATCATAAATTGTTCAGTAATTTAACAACAACTACAACAAAGAATATTTGTAATTTTGAAAATGTGAATGAATAATAAAACAACATTATTTGACATAAATATATCAATAATGCAATAACAAGAATTCAAAAAGGGGTTTGGTTTGTTACATACAAGTCAACATTTAATAGAATGGAAATGAAAGTATAAATTTAGATTAAAAAACAATAATATTTACTCTCATGTGAATGAAAGTTGTTGGGGCTTCCATCCACAGTTGTAAATGTTCAATAACACATTCAACATTTATAGATTATTCAAGGTAGGGAACATTTCATATCTCTAACATTAATGCAAGGAAATAGTATTTCATCATAGATGTAAATCACATAACAACAGGAATTCAAAAAATAATTTGATTTGATATAAAGATAATAACATTTACTGGCATGTGAAAGAAAGCCTTTAGGGCTTCCATCCACATACAAGTAAATGGTAAGTCTTCCAACCCATGTTGTGTATGAAAAAAAATGTGACATGGATATAAAGCACACAATGACATGAATTCACAAAACATCTAGGGATTGCATTAAAATACCAATAAATTTGGAGTTAGATGAGAATGAAAACATGTTAATGTTGTGGGTAGCATTTCATCCCTCCAACATGATGAACATGTTGAAGGTGGTGCACATGGCAAAATTAACACACCACATTAATGGAAAAAATGTCATAAGGGGTCTTCAAAAATGATTGTTGCATATTAAAGACACTACCATCTTTCAACATAGAACTTCTTTGCATATTAATAACACAAGTGTCTTTTGACATGACCATATAATTCAAAAGATGATATGGGTTGATATAAAAATAAGAACATTTATTGCTATGTTAATGGATACTTTGACGGACACCATGAACATACCAGTAAACGTTGAATTAGATGTGAAGGCATGCAAAAACACTATGCACATAGAAGGCACAATAATAATAAGGATGCAAAAGGAAAAAGAACACAACAATGGGTTTAGTTATAGGAAACACCCATGTGTGTAATGTTTTCTCACTCTATTAACATACCAATAAACTTTTAGTCATATGGGAAGACATGCATAAAAACCATGAACATAAAAGGCCTAATAATAATAATTGTGATCCCTTTGTTTTGATGAAGAAAATTTCTCTATGAAACACAACGTGCTCACAATATTTCAGGTAGGTTCCATGGTGGTTTGGGGAGAGGAAGTATGTGAAAACACAGGGAGTGACATTTTTTGGTGCAATATTTCATCCCTCCATTAATATACCAGTAAACATTTATCCAGATGTGAAGGCATGTAAAAAAAATCCATGAACTTAGAAGGCACACAAATACAACCATGGCAATAAAAGGCACGATAACAATAACATCCACATGAAAAATAAAAAGAATAAATTGTTGGTTCAATTATAGGCAACACAACTACACATAATGATTCATCCCTTCATTTTGTCGATGGAAATTCCTATTTGAAATGATGCATGGTCGAGAAATTTTGGGTAGGTTCCATGGCAATTTGGGGGGATGAGGTACGTGAAAAGGCAAGGGGAGACATTTGTTAGTAGCATGCAGGGTGGCATTAACTCACAACATTAATGGAAGAAAGCTTGCCAAGCCATGCAAAAAATGGTGGTGCCCTCTGCATTTATGAACCGTTTGTGATTCGACATGGTACTTCGTTTTATATTAATGACCTTTATTAATTTTGGTCTATGCCTTCATAAATTTTTATGCCAATGTTAAATTAATATGTTCATTTGTAATTTATTAATGATCATATATTAAATCCAATAATTGATCTCTCTAGTTCCAACATTAGATCACACTAAAAAAGGTCGAAAATATGACATGTCAGTGTAAAAATCATCTTAAGATTTCAGAGAATGTAAAAAATCCTCTCAAATGACTTGCTTAAACTCAAAAAACATCAACCCATCTAAATCCAAATTAAAAAATGAAGTAATGTGAACACTGTGGAACCCTAATTTCACCCCTTCCCCCACCCTTAAACTTGGAATTAGTACCTGCCATTCATGGAGGCATTCAAAAGCAGACATAGACCCGTGACAAATATCTAGATCTTTCATAAACAGAGCATTATCCTATTAACACCACGACAGAAATGGAGGGGAAACGCATATCAGGTAGCAGTATGAATTGGATTGCTGCACTAGGATGCGCAACTATTTTTCTTGTAGCATTATTTGTGAATGTAAGTTACAAGCGTAGGCATAGGCATAGGCAGCGTCTAGGACCCAGAGCTCTTCCAGTAATAGGTCACTTTCATCTTCTCTCAGACAAGACTAAACCCATCCACCAAATTCTATCTTCAGTCTCAGCACTCTACGGACGTATTATGCATCTCAGATTTGGTAGCCGCCCAGTTTTGGTCATCAGTTCCTTCGAGTTGGCCAAACAATGTTTTTCAACTAATGATTTGGCTTTCGCATCCCGTCCTCAGCTTGCTCAAGGACAACATTTGGGCTACAATTTTTATTTTCTGGCGTGGGCTCCCTATGGGATCTACTGGCGAAACGTTCAGAAAATTTGTGTGGTGGAGCTCCTTTCTTCCAAAAGGATTCAGTCCTTCCAGCCCAAGAGGACAAGGGAAATCTCCAAAGTCATGAATTCTCTGTTTCAACAGGGGCTGTTGAATCAAAATATAATCAATATGAACCAATTTTTCTTTCACCTCATTTTCAATCTTTTGATGGGTATGATAATAGATGAATGGTATCTTGGAGAGAAATCGTCGATTTCGTTTGGCAAAGTGAAGCAGGCGATGGAAGAGGCTGTTGTGCTCCATGGGGCCATCAGTTTGGGGATTATATTCGATGGTTGAAACGGTTTAATCTGCAAGGATACGAGATGGCCATGAAGAATGCACAACAAAAATTAGATTCTTATTTGCAGAGAATTGTGGAGAAGCACAGGGAGAATAAATCCAACTATGGGGAAGATGAAGATTAGATGGACTTTATTGATGTGCTCATTTTCGAGGAGGAGAACGAAGCAATTTTTGATAAAGACGCCTTTGTTAAAGCAACTGCTATGGTAACAAGATTACCCTTTTTTATTTCTTTATTTTTGTTGAAAAGTGATGCTGAAGTGCAGTTCACTCAATGCTATTTTTAGACTATTAGTGTAAATTTAGTTTGCATGAATAGTTTTTTGTGGAGTTAAATTTACACATTAATGTTTAGTTAATATATTTTTTAGAAAAAATAAAGCCTTAGAAAGGCTAGAGTTAGTTTTAGTTGCTATTACATGCAAATTTTTATTTAGATAAATTTAAAATATTTTATTCAATAATTAGAAAAGGATGTTCACATGCAATTCTATTAATACATTGTAATTGATCTTTATTTTCAAGAAGAAGAAGGAGAATGATTCCAATTTTTTTGAATAAGAAGTATTTTTTATTTTTGCAACTCTTATCTCTTATGTATTATGAATATTGCATATATTTGGCTATGATTTAATTTTATTTAAAAATTCTGCATTTGGTATCAGAGCAGGGATTTTTCTTTTGGGTTAAAGATTTAGTAGTTGAAATTTTGCCAAAAAATTTATCATGTCAAATTCTAACTCCTTGCCCATTCTAGAATTTGATGGAAATGAGTATGATTATTGGTGTATCAAAATGATGTCTTTTTTTACAGGAAAAGATTTGTGGGAGATTATTGAATCAGATTATGTAGAGCCAGCTGATTGAAATGCCCTCATAGCAAATGATAAAACAGCTAAGGAGGCTAAGAAGAAGAATGCTCAAGCCTTATTTCATATTCAAATAGCTCTAGATAAGAGCCTATTTCCATGAATTGCAGGAGCAAAGACAACAGAGGACGCTTGGAAGACTCTAAAAGAAGCTTATCAAGGTAGTGATCAAGTCAAAGTTGTCAAGTTACAGACATTGAAAAGAGCATTCGAAAATTTAAAGATGCAAGAAGCTGAAAGTGTGAGTACCTATTGTGTCAGAGTAAAAGATGTGGTCAATAAGATGACTACACGTGGTGAAATTGTGAACAATGAGGTTGTGATAAAAAAGGTGTTGAGGACTCTCACACCAAGGTATAACCATGTTGCCATAATCATAGAAGAAAGCAATAATTTGTCTACCCTTCAATTTGATCATCTAGTTGGATCTTTGATGTCTCATGAAGAAAGATTGAGAGATTCATTTGGAGAAAGTGATGAGAAAGCTTTTTCCTCCAAATTACAAATCATAAAGAATTAAGATGCCAATAGTAGCATCAAAAGTAATCAAGGCCAAGGTAGAGGTCAAAATCAGAATCATTCAAGAGGAAATAGAGGCAGAGGTGGTTTTCAAAGAAGAGGTGGTTTCAGAGGAAGAGGTAGAGGCTGATTTGATAAAAGAAATATCCAGTGTTATCATTGTAACATGTATGGCCACTTTAATTATGAGTGTAGATTAAAAAAAGATAATAATGGTAAAAGCATTCATTATGCTCAAAAAGGTGATGAGAATCCTCCAGATAATTTATTTTTATTTTATGACAACGCTGAAAATATTTCTAAAGACATTTGGTATTTAGATTCGAGATGTTCTAACCACATGTCAGAGAATGATTTTTTTTTTTATAATGGATAAAAGTTTTAAATCCGAGATCAAACTTGGTGATGACAAATCATTGGAGGTTGTTGCAAAAGGAGCTATGGAAGTCCGTACAAAAGAAGGTATGAAGAGTGTTAAAGACATTTATTACACTCCAAATTTAAAGCATAATTTGTTGAGTGTTGGACAATTATGTGAGAAGAATTATAAAGTTGTATTTGAAAATCAACAATGTATAATTTATGATAAGAAATAAGGAAATAGGGTGGTAATAGTTGTGCCTATGACAAAGAATATGATGTTTCCATTTAATTTTGGTGAACATAACAAGAACCTTGTCAATATGGCATATAAGGATACAAGTTGGTTGTGGCATCTCAGTTATGGGCATTTAAATTTTCATAGTTTGAAGATTCTAACATCAAAAGCATTAGTTTCGGGTTTACCTAAGGTTGAAGAGCACAAAGAAGTTTGTGAAAGATGTGCTAAAGGAAAACATGTGTTGATGATTTAAAATTGCACTTGATTCTAGTCAACAACAATGGAAAGTTTCAAGATGTAGGACTTGCATCTTGAAACAACCTCCAGATTTTAGAGAAGCTTTTTCTTATTTAAATTGAGTAAATACTAAGAAAATGGATAGGAATTTAAATCAAAAACACAATGCAAGAAAGAAAATCTAATCTATGGCGATGCGCTTGAATGTAATTCGACCTTATCCTGAGCACAATGAGACTATATGTAGGATTCATTTACATTTAAGAGCAAACAAGTGCATAATCAATGTAAAAGATTGAAACAATAGAAATAGAGGCTCACAGCATAGACTTATTTTGCTGAGATACAGAAAATGTCAACAAAGGCATAGGGTTCAATCTTCTTATTTGAATTTTCCAATCACATAAGAGGTGCAGAAACACATAGAGTTATGTAAACCTTCCAACTCAAGAAAACAAGACAAAAGTAAATGACATTCCTAATCACAGCTCTAGAAAATCTACAGTATAGACTACTTTTGAAAATGACACAGATAATATCAACAAAGGCATAGGGTTCAATCTTTTTATTTGAATCTTTCAATCATACAAAATGCACAAAAACACGTATAGTTATATAAACCTTTCAACTCAAGAAAATGAGACAGAAACAAATGATATTACTTAGCCACAACTCTAAAAAGTCTAAACTTTTTCAATAATTCTCTCTCAAAAACTCTTTTTTCTTGATAATGGATGATGATGATTTTGGTGATCTCTACACCCTTATTTATAGCCTCAGATCCACTCCAGATTGTCTGCTTATTCTCAATCTAACAGCCCAAATCAAATCTTTCCTAATTGAACGTGTCTAACAGAAGATATCTTATAGATTCTGGAATGCTTCATCTTCTGGTAGTTCATTAGCTAAAATAGATTGCAGGACACTCCCTTCTCTTGAATGCTAGGTGACACTTAGCCAATTTCCTCTTATTACTTTAGCAAACACCGAAGGATGACACTTGTCATGTTTCGCAGCACCTATTGAAGACACACGACACTTTTCACGTAACTTATACTCTTTTGTGTCTTCGGTCAGGAGTGTTCCACCTTTGACACTTGTCACGATCCACTTCCTTGAAACTTCAATAGCTTGAAAGAAAAATAAGACCCACAACATCTCTTACCCGAGAAACTTTGAAAAGAAGCATAGGACAGGTGGTAAACACTGTTGCTTCATCAAAGATACATGGCAATCTCTGCTTCTCTTACTTGGGGTTACGTGGTGATCTCTGCTACTTGTAGTTGCCTTTTTAGAAACCTATGGAAGATGACACGTGGTGGTCTCTGCTTTACTCTATTGATATCATAGAAACAATTTGGTTCTCATTTCACATTTACAAGGAGAGCGACACCTGGCAGCTTCCGCTTGCTTCATACACAAAACTTGGGACCCACCATGGTCTTTGCTATATCAGTGAAGCAAAATAAAGATAATTTGGATCGTGACACATGGTGGCTTCCGCTTTCTTCTACTGGAATACGTGGCAGCTTCTGTCGCTTTTAGAAAAGCGAAACTAGAACCTTCTGCTACTGCCACTTGGCACGTTCTGCTTTACCTCGATACTTAGCTTGTTAAACCTTTCACTAAAAAGAGACAAAATGAAAGTGCTGATATGAAACTCAGACGTTGACACTTGGCACATTTCGCTGAGTCGCTATGAGATACATGGCACATTCTGACCAACTCATTAAAAGTATGAAAGGTGCCTCAGACGATGACACTTAGCATTTCTCTTGGGAAACGATGCCTCAGAGGATGACACTTGTCGACTTTCACGTGATTTCAACACTTAGGAAAAAATAAATCAAAAGGAAAATATAGCCCATGCTCTGTATCACGACTTTGCCATCTCAGACCAATGAATGCGAGGACAAAATTTGGTAGTGCACAGCTGAAAAAATAGGATGAAGTGTAGAGTAATTTATAACTCTACAGTTATTGGCGACCCCAAGGAGTTTTGAGCCTGCTCAAAAAGAAACCACAGCTCCTGCTAGACAAAAATTTCAAAATCACAGCTTCAATAATGATGTCTGGTAGGCAGACCACTCTTCATCAGATAACCCTTGCTTACTCTGCAATTCATTGAAGGCTAAATCAAGGTCAATAATATCCTTGTGTGAAAAATGTTGCAAAATTTGAACTGTAGCCTTCAATTTGAATTTGAGTTGGAAAATAAGAACTAAGACAACTTCTACTTCAAGTATTGATGAATCATCCCTTAGATTTTGGAAAATTGTTTGATCTTTCTGTTTGGCCAATAGCAAAGGTTCAATTTCTTCTACCATTAGCACGGTGTTGTCATCTAAAAACATAGAAGGAAAACCTAGTTGCACTAGATCTTCAACATGCTGTTTCATTTCATCGATTCCTTCCTTCATGACATCCAAAAGCTCCTTACAACTATTGGTTGCGGAATTGCAACTGAGAACTTCGTTTACTCGCTTGGCAGCAACCATTCTGTCATTAATTCCTGCTGCTAACAGTGTTGCATCCGTTGCATCATATGAATTTTGCAGCAATGTTTCTGAGTCCATTACTCTTTCAGAGACTGTAGCCAAAGTATTTACAATTGAACTCTCCACCTTTTGGCACAATTTTTGTGCATTTAGCAGGAAGGTGAGAGATGGCCTGAGCTGAATAGTCTCCAAAGATATTCTCTTCCATATGGATTCATATAGCTCCTTAACTAGACTTAATACTCTGACACTCTTTGGCCTATTGGCTAGCTCTAGTGTCAATTGTGCTGCTCTCTATTGCTCTGAGTGAAATTGGGCTATTATGACCACAGTGTTATTCTGTTCAGCCAGCAGCTTTTGTTGCAATTGGGAAACTTGCAACAGGTCTTCCTCGCTCTTTTCTTGTAATGCTGCTTTTTCGCGCCTAAGGGTCATCATCGCATCCTTTCCCTGTGTGAGCTCTACCTTTAAAGAATCATTTTGGGCTTGAACTACCCAGTGTGTCTGAAGAGAAATAGTATTTTGCAACTATTTATTTAGATTCCCTATTTCATTGTGTTTACTATTGATCTTTGAGGTCAAACTGATACAATTTGTCTTTTCCTTGGCTAGCTCAGCTTCCATCTTCTGTAGCCTTCTTGATATCTTCAAATAATCTTTAGTAACTATAGAAGTGGATTCAGTCAGTAGCTCAACTTTGTCCTGTGGCCTGAAGAGTGACATGTCGATGGCTACTGCATTCATCGTGTAATCTTTCAGTTGCATCTGTTCTATTGGATTTATGACATTTGGTGACAAATGAGTCACTATCAATTACTACTGAATGGGGTCAAATTGCGACCACAAATGGGGTGTAGCCAAAGCTTTATTCTCCTTAATCTTCTTCTTCTCTTCGGGCTTCCCTTGCCTTCCTAGCAGCATCTACTTGGGTCTAGAAGGTGGAAGGAGAGGTAATGTGCCCACCTGCAAAAGGATGTCCTTGTGGTAGACCATATTGAATAGCCAGTTGTTGGCTATGGGAAATCTGAGGGAAAGGTTTCTTGGGAACAGAAGGGGAGAAATGAGGTAATGTTAAAGCTTGAGGTGGCACAGACGGGATGAAGTGAGAAATGGGAATGGCAGAAGTGACAAGGGAAGAAATAGACTGAGAAGGAGAGGGAGGAGTAGTACTTACTTGAGGAGCAATTACAACACCTTGTAATTGGTGTTGTGAGGTGTCTGTCTCCTCCTCTAAAGTAAATTGAAACTGCACCCTCTTTCGTTTCTTGGGTGTCTCTTCTTCTAGATATATTTTTGCTTCTTTCAATGAGGCTTGTGGGGAACTGGGAATATCTATAATCGAGACTGATGGGGAAACTTGTGATGGTAAAGGCACCATACTTTTCTGCATTTCTATGGTGCTAAGGGATGGAGGCCAAACTGATACAGTTGCTGCAGCTACAGTTTGCTCTGAGGCTTGTGACTCTTGGCTTGACCCGGCCTTAGCTTCCTGTTCTTCACCCGGTGTAGGCAAATTACCTATCTTTAGGCTAGATACATGGGAGAGATGACACTCATCCCATAGTTCTTCCCATCTTTCATCTGTGTCTACATTCTCGAAAGAATGAGTTGTTTGACAAATTTCCTGCCTATACTTCTAATAGGCCTCTATCTTCTCAGTATCCCAATCTTTATTTTTTAATGCTCTCCTTAAGCCAGAAGTCATTCTGACTTTAGGATCATACTCTCTCTGCTTAACATAGAATGTCTCCCATGGCTTATTCTGTGGAAGTGGCAAGTTTGTTAACTCAACATAAAATCCAGGATTGTCTTCCCTAGAATTTTTCTTGGTTTCCCAAAAAGGGTAGCTCTCATGTGCAATTCTGATTGTAACTCTGTTAGTTCTTATCCAAGAGGCTATGAAATTGTTTGGGTCATAAACCCATTTGTCTTCTACTAGAAGGAAACCCAGAAAGGCTAGCTTTCTAAGCAAAACAACTTCAGCATCTGTGGTTTCCAAAACCATGTCGTTGGTCATCTATGGTAGATTATACATTTTTATTTTCCTCTTTCCCAAGCCAAATTCATTGTCAATTATGGATACCTGTCTAGTGACCTCTAGGAATGTTAACCTAAGAGTCAAGATCTTAGGTAGCAATATCGGTTCCCCACAAAAACCATGGACTTTTATAATGATATGATGGGATCCAAAATAAAAATCTCAAGGAATTGGGCAACTAGCCAGAAGATTTGAAATAATGGGGAATAATCTATTCATAATTGGTTCAGGACTGAGATGGCAAAAGGCACGAGTGACAAATAATTCCCAAAAGTTATTAGGATTGTGGAGCTAAAAGCTTCACTGATGCAAACAGGAGAGGAGGTTGCTGAAGGTTGCTGAGTTGTAGAGAAGCTGGGGTCGGTCTGATCAGCCAACGTCGGCAGGATAGCAAAGGGAAGCAACCGACGTCGGTCATATATCGGCCGACGTCGGTCACCTCCAGGTAGACAGGGACCGACGTCGGTCGCCTGTGTGGTTCGACTGCGAGCTATTTACGGGCAGTTAGCTAACGAACCAAGTGTTTGCATGAAGAGATCTATTTTTAGACTGAGAGCTGTGGATCTAATTATTGTAATTAGATGTCTAATTATTGTTTGGATGAGATCTATATAATAGACTCATGGTTGTATTGGAAAAGTGTGCTAGGGAGTAAGAGAGCATAATTATAAGCTCCTTCTGTGTGTGAGGTAGAGCAATGGTGCGTTCCTCCTAGTGCCTCAGTACCAGGTGTGTTGGTGCTGGATTGGAGAGCCAGCTGGGTTCTTCAGGAGTGTAGGATCTTGGTCACAGTTGCATGGCCTATATAGGAGATCTACATGGTAAGTAAGATCGTTGATCTGCAGGTGTATGTGTGTGCAAGGTCGAGGTTCACAGGTGAGCAGAACCGTTGTTTGATTTGCAGGTGTGCAAGGTCATATAGACAGCAACACAACAGGGAGCAGTATCAGGCAGGATCTACTTGGAGTACAGGTGTGTACTCAGATAGAGCTAAGAGGAAGGCAAGGGAGTTCCTTCCATAAGTATGGTCTGTTGAATTACAGGTTGTTGCAGATTCATGGGAGATCTACTTGAAGTACCTTGAGTACTTGTGGAGCACGTGGAGTGCTTGTGGAGTGCGTGGAGCACTTGTGGTGTGCGTGGAGCACGGGAGGTGAACACCAACTCTGTATTTGAGTTGGGTGTTGGGACCTGTGAGAGGGAGAGCTTTGGGGAGAAGAATTACTGTTCACTTGAGGTGTGGGAAACCTCTGTAAGGTGGTGGAGAAGAAATGGCATCTTCTTTATTGTATTCTTTTCTGTATAAAGTGTTAATACAAGTTGTGTATTGTCTCTCATATGCTGTGTTATTCTGAATTCTAGTTACTTGGTGAATCTGGTTATTTTCGCATATTATAGCTGCTTGGTATTTGGTAATCAATTGTATGCTTCCGGTGTTTCGCATTCCTGACAAGTGGTATCAGAGCTAAGGTTGCAGGAAGTAGGTTGTGTTTTGGTTACAGGTCACTCTCAGGGGTTTCTGATTGAGTGGGAGTAGAGCAACGGCAGATCAAAGTAAGCTAAGAATGGAGGAGTTGAAAAGCACAGACGATTACTCACAGTCCGATGGAAAGAAAGAGCAGGTAAAAGAACATTGTTGGTTGGTAACAGATCAGCATGAAGACACTGAAGATACAGATGTAGCAGGTGTTGTTGCACAGGATGTGTTTACAAGTTTCTTGGATAAAGTTGAATCTTGGATAAAAGATTCGGTTGCCTCTTTCCATGCAGCCCCAGGTAGAGGAGCTGGTAAGCCTTGCCAAAGAATTCGCAAAGGGGAAGTGAAGCTAAAATTACAGGCGGCTAACACACAGGTGTTGATGAAGGTCATGCAGGTCCCAGGTTTAGAGATATGGCTAATTTCTTCAGAAAGATTGGGTGATGAGAGATGCACAAGAACTCTCACAGCGGGAGCACTTGAATTAGCTGGTGGTAAGAAAATAGGTATACTTTATCTACTTGTTTATATTACTGATTCTTCTTCTGTTGCGGAGACGTGGCTTCGTAGGCTTGGTCACATGAGCAGGAAGGAGATGCATGTTCTTAAGCGGAAGACAGATATATTTGACAGGCTTAAGAACTGGAAAGCCTTGGTGTTCTTGGAGGAGATGGCGGACAAAGTTCAGTGGATGAGGCTGGATACATCTGAGCAGAGCAGTTTGGACATGTGTTTTGATCCAAAAGAGCTCACGGGTAAAAAGTCATCACTCACAGGTGAACACAGGTACCGACGTCGGTCAGGAGGAACCGGCGTCGAACAGACAAATGCCGATGTCGGTCATGTGCAGACCGAAGCCGGCGATGTCGGGCAGAGTAAGACCGACGTTGGTCATGGGACCGACGTCAGCAGTATGTAAGATTGATGTCGGTCAGGAGGACCGACGTCGGCAGCAGGGACACCAGTGCTGGCAGGTTGGTAGTCAGGTACAGACGCATGGAACCGACGTCGGTCGGATGCAGACTGTGGGGTGACCGAGGTCGGTCACTGTAACGAATTTTGGGTGGACAGCACGCTGTCAAGGAGTCTCAAACACCCATATGGAGGACTGAAGGCGTAAGTAGGCCCTCAAATTTGTGTTCCTCTTCTTCATACTTGTTGCTGATTGTAGAGCAGGAAGGATCCAGGAAACAGGTGGGAGCTAGGCAGGGTTATAACGCAGAATCGGATGGGTGTCTTGGTAGGTTTGCCAGCTAGATGAAAGCACAGAGACGAATGGATTCCTTAGTAGAAGAATAGAGAGAACGGATACATAAGACGGAAGACCAGGCATATGGTCTTGAGGTAGCTGCAGGACAGTGGTACAGGTTTTGACAGGTGGAGGACAGAGCATGACTCTAGTCAGTGTCAGGGTAACTACTGTGGTTTGACTTACCAGGGGATGATGATTGCAACATCATTCTGTTGCTGTATGTGGATAGTATGCTAGCTAGCAGGGGTGTACATACAGGGTTTTGCTGAGCTAAGGGTAAGATTAGTTCAGTGGCATGTCATGAGGAGTTTGGAGCAGCAGAATTCTTTGACATGGGAGGCATGGAGATCACAGGTTGATTTTGTCTCGAGTGGGAGCTGATGTGAATCAGGTGTTGGCGAGGTTCGGGATGCAGAACCGGAGCACACTAAGGGCTGGACAGGTACAGTGTCCGAAATCACATGAGGTCTGGTATAGACCTGAGTATTCCCATGCAGTGGGAGATGTCAGAGTTAGGAGCCAATTCGGGGAAGTGGCTTCTCAGGTTTTTGAGAGGGACCGGCAGCAGGTGTTGCTATGCAGGGTCAGGACTTCACTACAGGTGTTGTAGGTTCGGATGTGGCAGGGTACTCGGATGATAGGAGGTTCATCACAGGTTGTGTGGTGTGTTGTCTTCAGGTTGGAGCTTGAAGAGGGATACAAACCAGGAAACAGATTAGACAGAGTATAGGTACAGGTACAGTGCAGCTGTTTATCTCCAAGTGGGAGATTGTTAGGATTATGGAGCTAAAAGCTTCACTGATGCAAATAGGAGAGGAGGTTGCTGAAGGTTGCTGAGTTGCAGAGAAGCTGGGGTCGGTCTGATCAGCCGACGTCGACAGGATAGCAAAGGGAAGCAACCGACATTGGTCATATATCGGCCGACGTCGGTCACCTCCAGGCAGACAGGGACCGACGTCGGTCACCTGTGTGGTTCGACTGCGAGCTATTTATGGGCAGTTAGCTAACAAACCAAGTGTTTGCATGAAGAGATCTATTTTTAGACTAAGAGCTGCGGATCTAATTATTGTAATTAGATGTCTAATTATTGTTTGGATGAGATCTATATAATAGACTCATGGTTGTATTAGAAAAGTGTGCTAGGGAGTAAGAGAGCATAATTATAAGCTCCTTCTGTGTGTGAGGTAGAGCAATGGTGCGTTCCTCCTAGTGCCTCAGTACCAGGTGTGTTGGTGCTAGATTGGAGAGCCAGTTGGGTTCTTCAGGAGTGTAGGATCTTGGTCACAGTTGCATGGCCTATATAGGAGATCTACATGGTAAGTAAGATCGTTGATCTATAGGTGTATGTGTGTGCAAGGTCGAGGTTCACAGGTGAGCAGAACCGTTGTTTGATTTGCAAGTGTGCAAGGTCATATAAACAGCAACACAACAGGGAGCAGTATCAGGCAGGATCTACTTGGAGTACAGGTGTGTACTCGGATAGAGCTAAGAGGAAGGCAAGGGAGTTCCTTCCATAAGTATGGTCTGTTGAATTGTAGGTTGTTGCAGATTCATGGGAGATCTACTTGAAGTACCTTGAGTACTTGTGGAGCACATGGAGTGCTTGTGGAGTGCGTGGAGCACTTGTGGTGTGCGTGGAGCACGGGAGGTGAACACCAACTCTGTATTTGAGTTGGGTGTTGGGACCTGTGAGAGGGAGAGCTTTGGGGAGAAGAATTACTGTTCACTTGAGGTGTGGGAAACCTCTGTAAGGTGGTGGAGAAGAAGTGGCATCTTCTTTATTATATTCTTTTCTGTATAAAGTGTTAATACAAGTTGTGTATTGTCTCTCATATGCTGTGTTATTCTGAATTCTAGTTACTTGGTGAATCTGGTTATTTCCGCATATTATAGTTGCTTGGTATTTGGTAATCAATTGTATGCTTCCGGTGTTTCGCATTCCTGACAAAAGTCATATGGGTCACTAGTCTTTGACAAAATATGTGTCCATGTAGGCACAAGAATGGTCCTTTGGAGATCAAAATTTGAGTCATACATATTAAGATACATATGTTGAGAAAAGAGTTTAGAGTTTTGAAAAAACATGAAATGGAACAAATAGGAAGAATACCTGAACACTCCCTTTGATCTAAAATGGGCCAATTGTTCTACCATCGAGAAAGTAATTTGTTCAAAAAAGTCGAGTCAATACTCTTGAGTTTTGTCAATGGTCTTCAACCTGAAAAGGATAGCCATTTGTTCTGCATACGCTGCCATATCATCTTTCATGCCAAGGATGAGAGCCATCATAGACAATGCGTCTTGCCTAGCCTGTGTAAATTGAGCTCTTGGTGCAGGAAGTGTGGGTACCATAGTGTCATCATCACCCAATTGTAACTCAGATCTCAAGAACCTTGTCTAAGTGTTGATATTTGCCCACGTTCTTTGCATCTTGGCAACAGTGGGAAACGTAGCTGTACTATCATGATGCAGGGATAACATATCCTTGATAGCTTGCGGTGTGATTTGCACTATGAATGGGCCTCGTTGAATGGTGCCTAAAGGTGCATGGAGCAAGTCTGCACATAATTCGACTAGGTCGGGGCATGAATGCACAGCTGGGACAATGAACTGAGCTAGTTGTGAGGTCCATATCCTCATGGTGAATTTTTTAAATTGTCCTACTCTAGCCCTCTGTAGACACCTTTGATGTGCCCCTTCTCTAAGATTTTTGCTACTGGCTCTCTGAAGAATTGGATCCATGATGCCGTCTGCATAATCCTTTATTTCCACTAAATCACTTGCTGGACCAGCTTCAAAAAACTTGGCCCTTGGATAGGCCTTCAATGGCTACGCAAGAGCTGAAGCATATGATTTACTTGCAAGAAACTTATCAAGGGATTCATACATCCCAGCTCTTTGTTGTGAAGATTGTGCCCCCTCCATCTTTGTATCTTCTTTGTGGCAACTTGTATGAACTTTTGCAAAGTAGAGACACTTTCGCTGAAACAAGTTTACTAAGCAAAGAAAATGCAAGTAGTAGAACATTTTTCACGCAGATATAAGAATGTTTGAGAACTTGTAAACTTTAAACCTTGCTAAGAGGTATTTATTGACCTATCAAGTCTCAAAACGACATTAAACTCGGATAACCGTTAGTAGATCCTACTCAATATTTATGGAATAGCGGGATAGACATGTTATGCAAGTGGCTGCACAAGGTACCTTGGGGATTTCTAAAGATTTGGGAGATATTCAATGCATTGGAGAATTTTTGAAAATTTTGAAAATTTCTGAGCTGTCAACTACGTGTTCAAAGAACACTTATTTAAAAGAAAAGCGGGAAAACAAAAAAATGGGAAAACAAATCAATAAAATAAAGCAATACGGAAAGGGGAAACTACCTAACTACATTAATGAAGCATCTTTATCTCCCTCCTGGATCAAAAGCAAAATTTCTAAATTCTCTTTCATGACAAGCCCGCTTATGTTGCCATACAAGTGATCGAATTGGGTATAGCTTTGGTGAATTGCCCTCTGTGTATGCCTCATTAATTTGCCTGTATTCAAGTAAGTTCGAGTCAAACATGCTTCCAACATATATAAGCTCTTCTTGTTCTTGGAAGCTCATCGAATATCAGCTCTTGACATTGGCATGTCTTACCAGGGAATCAATTATTGACTTAATTCCTTCTGCTTCAAACTCCGATTCCATTGCGTGATCATCCTCCTTAATAACTTCAAAATTATCAATATCTTGAAAGGATAATTTTGCAAGTTTACAATGATTTTGCACATGTAATTGAGGCTCAATGCTGTTTTGTTCCTTTTCAACTGGCTCACAGCTTCCCTGAAAAATAGTATACCCTGACCCAATGATTTCAAACAAATCATTTAAATCATGATCAATGAAATGTTCCTGCTTTTCCTCATCATTTTGCAAATTAAGAAGAAAATCAGAGATTATCTCTTCTTCATCAGAGGTTAAGGTATATGCTTGTGATTTCTCACTAGGAATTTGGAATTCATAAGAGGTATCTTTTGACTTTTCTTCCTCCAGAACATTTGGGATTCTATGATCTTCATCAAGTATAATGTAAGTGCCCAGACCAATAGATTCGTAATTTCCATATGGGTCACTCTGCATCATAGCTAATAAATGATCATTTTCTTCTTCTTGATTATACCCAGTCCATTCACCTAGCTCTTCGACAAAGACCCTCTCTTCTTTATTCATCATGGCGTGGGCTGCCTCTAACTTTGCAGTGGGCTCATTAGTGATGTGATCTTTATATAATGGTTCAGACAATATCTTCATCTTTGAACCATATTTGGTTCTTAAGATGAGATGAGACCAATCAAGGGACATATATCCCCCTATTTTGGTTGTAAAGTCTCTTGACAAACATAAGCCAAAAATATGAGGTATATCTATCACTACTACATCTTGATTTACAATTATATTTGGACAAGCATATAATTGTAATTGGAGTTGTTTAATTCTCCCTATGATTTGTACTGCTTTGCCATCTAGCTATATGACCCCTTTAGTGAGTGGTTCATACTTAATCTCTAAAGCATCAGCTATCTACTTGGGCATCACTATTGTACTAGCCCCTGAATCAATCATTGCATTATGCAACAGTTTCTTGCCAACTATTAAAGTTAAATAAAAGGGATCTGGTTTGGACTTGCTTACCTTTGCTATATTATTTACTAGGGCTATTGTCTGCAGATGGACTGTATCCTTGAGCTTTTATTTTCCAGTAGTTCCTTCTTTGGTAACAGTACCTTTGGGCATTGCTTGGCCTTGTAGAGCTTCTTATAGTAGTGTCTTCTATTTAGGAATAGCCAATATATCCCATATTAATACTTGCACTGGAGTCTTCTTCAATTGATCCATGACATTTATTGGTCCTAGAGTCTGAGCTTTTTGAAAATAGGGGTATCTTGTTTTTTTCTAAATTTGGGCTAAACTCCCTTGATTTTGCACTGGCTGAGGCACTTCTTATCTGGCAGCAGTGTTTCTTTGTCCTTGAAATGGAGGATTTTCCATGACTTGACTATTTACAATCTCAGGTTGTTCCACCATCCTTCTCTTTGATTTGGTGTAATAATCAGATTGCACCACTAGTTTTTTTGGAGGTAGATGCTTCATTCAAAAAAATTCATTCTTCATCTTCAACCCATGAGAACAAAGCATGTTCTGGGGCTATTTCTTCCTCTTGTTGCAAGAACATTCCTTGCATCTAATCCACTAGGACTGAATTCTGCATACCAGGAGACTGGTAGGCTTGATTGTCATTGGAACTTGCAAACTGACCATCCATTCTTCTTTGCTCTACCACCTTTTGTTGTAGATTACCCATAGGACAATATCTAGGTGCATGAGCAATGTTGCAAGGAAAACACCAGGCATTAGTGCTATCTACATAGTTATTTTGCCCTGGAATAATATCCCTATTTGAATTGGGAGGGATAGTCTGTGAGGGTGTGGGGACTGCAACCAATTAGTTTGCTGGCTGATGATTAGTTTGTCTTGGAGGACCCTGATATTGGTTTGATTGAGATGAAAATCTGTTTCCTTGATAGCCTTGATAGGGAGGCCTAGGAAAAGTACTCTGCTGTCTTTTTATATTGATCAGTTCATTAGAAAATGTCCTCAGGGTATTCTTGATATCATCCAGCTCAGTTGATTGAGTGGGGACAATTTCTTTAGCAAATGGTTGAGGGTAAGTGTACATAGACACAGGTGGGATTACAGATTTAGAGACTTCTTGAGGTAATGGCAAGGAAATTTCTGGGAACATGGGTATGGAAGGCCTTAGAGGTAATTTTTCAGCATCTATTAAATTGTTCTCAGCTCTGACCGCATATTCATAAGCCTCTGGCAAAGTGTGTCCTCCAAGTGACTGAATCATAATAGATATATCTGAATTCAATGCCTTAAGATAAAACACTATGGCCATACCTGTAATGGTCTAGTTGTAACAGAGATTTTGTCCCAAGTCTTTTGAAATCTGAAATTGAAGTCAGTCATGGCTTCTTGTGGTCCCCTTTGATTGGTAATTAACTGCTATAACAAAGAAGACTTATCACCCTTCTCTGCAAATCTCTCAAAGAAAAGATCTCTAAGCTCATCCCATGTAGAAATGGTATTTGGAGTCAGGGACCTATACCATTCTAAAGCTTTCCCTTTAAAAGAAGCTGTTAATAATCTTATGGCTACATTTTTCTATATAACATGTATAGCACAGACATCTGATACATCTTGAAGATGTTCAACAGGTGTTTTAGAGTCTTGCCCACTGAATTTAGGCAGAGTTTTTAGGGCATTCACTGGTGTCTGGTGGTATTGGGAGAATTAAGGGACTACCAGTGTTCCAGGTTACATAATTTCTTGGGGGTATAGGGGCTCCCATATTTGCTCTGGGTATTGGTACAAACTGGTTAGCTCTTCTTCTTGTACTTGTTACCAAAGGTGGCAAAAGAATACCTAGATTTGTAGCAGATTGTGATCTGGTGCCTGGTCCATAGCTATGACTTCTCGTAGCTCTTTGGTTCATATGATCTTGAAAGAGACTTCAAGATTGGTCCCACCGGGCATGCCAAAAACTATTGATGATTTAAAATTGTGCTTGATTCTAGTCAACAACAATGGGAAGTTTCAAGATGTAGGACTTGCGTCTTGAAACACCCTCCAGATTTAGAGAAGCTGGCTCTTCTTTAAATCGAGTAAATACTGGGAAAAGGGATAGGAATTTAAATCAAAAACACAATGCAAGAAAGAAAATCTAATCTATGGCGATGTGCCTGAATGTAATTCGACTTTAATCCTAAGCACAGTGAGACTATATGTAGGATTCATTTACATTTAAGAGCAAACAAGTGCATGATCAATGTAAAAGATTGAAACAATAGAAACAGGGGCTCACAACATAGACTTTCTTTGTTAAGATACAAAAAATGTCAACAAAGGCATAGGGTTCAATCTTCTTATTTGAATTTTCCAATCACATAAGAGGCGCAGAAACACGTATAGTTATGTAAACCTTCCAACTCAAGAAAATGAGACAAAAACAAATGACATTCCTAATCACAGCTCTAGAAAATCTATAGTATATACTACTTTTGCAAATGACACAAATAATATCAACAAAGGCATAGGGCTCAATCTTCTTATTTGAATCTTCTAGTCATACAAAATGCGCAGAAACACGTACAGTCATATAAACCTTTCAACTCAAGAAAATGAGACAAAAGAAAATGATATTACTTAGCCACAACTCTAGAAAGTCTGAACTTGTTACAATAATTCTCTCTCAAAAACTCTTTCTCCCTGATAATGGATGATGATGATTCTGGTGATCTCTGCACCCTTATTTATAGCTTCAGATCTACTCAGAATTGTCTACTTGTTCTCAATCTAATAGCCCAAATCAAATCTTATCTAATTGAACGTGTCTAATAGAAGATATCTTATAGATTCTGAAATGCTTCATCTTCTAGTAGTTCATTGGCTAAAATAGATTGCAGGACACTCCCTTCTCTTGAATGCTAGGTGACACTTAGCCAACTTCCTCTTATTACTTTAACAAACACCGGAGGATGACACTTGTGTTCTGCAACACCTATTGAAGACACGCGGCACTTTCCACGTAACTTATACTCTTTTGTGTCTTTGGTTAGGAGTGTTCCACCTTTGACACTTGTCACGATACACTTCCTCGAAACTTCAATAGTTTGAAAGAAAAATAAGACCCATAACATCTCTTACCCGAGCAACTTTGAAAAGGAGCATAGGACAGGTGGCAAATTCCGTTGCTTCATCAAAGATATGTGGCAATCTCTGCTTCTCTTATCTAGGGTTACGTGGTGATCTCCCCTGCTTGTAGTTTCCCTTTTAGAAACCTGCAGAAGATGACACGTGGTGGTCTCCGCTTTACTCTGTTGATATCATAGAAACAATTTGGGTCTCATTTCACATTTACACGGAGAGCGACACCTGGCGGCTTCTGCTTGCTTCAGACACAAAACTTGGGACCCACCATGGTCTTTGCTATATCAATGAAACAAAATGAAGATAATCGGATCGCGACATGTGGTGGCTTGTGCTTTCTTCTATTGGGATATGTGGCAGCTTCTGTCACTTTTAGAAAAGTGAAACTGGAACCTTCCACAACTACCACTTGGCACTTTACGCTTTACCTCGATACTTAGCTTGTTAAACCTTTCACTGAAAAGAGATAAAACGTGGGTGCCGATATGAAACTCAAACGCTAACACTTGGCGCATTCTGCTAAGTCACTGTGAGATACGTGGCACATTCTGACCAACTCATAGAAAGTATGAAAGGTGCCTCGGACGATGACACTTAGCGTTTCTCTTGGGAAAGGATGCCTTGGAGGACGACACTTGTCGACTTCTGCTTGATTTCAAACTTAGGAAAAAATAAATCAAAAGAAAAATAGAGCCTGTGCTCTGTATCACAACTTCGCCATCTTAGACCAACGAATGCGAGGACAAAATTTAGCAGCGTGTAGCTGAAAAATAGGATGAAGTGTAGAGTAATTTATAACTCTATAACATGCAAGAGAGAAATTTCCAAAAGGCAATGCATGGAGGGCCCATTATCCACTCCAGTTAGTTCATTTAGACATTTGTGGTCCTATGCAAACAAAGAGTTTAGGTAAGTCATCATATTTCATTACTTTTATTGATGATTACTCACGACAGTGTTGGGTTTATTTTTTGAAGACCAAAGGTGAAGCTCTTGAGACATTCAAGAGGTTTAGAGCCCTTGTAGAAAATGACAAAGGGTGTAAAATCAAATGCTTAAGGACTGATCGTGGAGGATAATTTTGTTCAAAATCCTTTCAAGGTTATTGTGATATGCATGGCATTAGAAGACAACTCACCACTGCATACACACCTCAACAAAATGGTGTAGGTGAAAGGAAGAATCGTACATTGGTGGAGATTGCACGAAACATAATAAAAACAAAGGGATTAAGTAATTATTTTTGGGGAGATGCAGTTGCTACAACAATATATATTCTCAATCGGAGTCCCACTACTGCACTTGACAGGGTGACTCCATATGAAGCCTGGTATGAGAAAAAATGAAATGTTAATTATTTCAAAGTTTTTGGTTGCTTAGCCTATGTTCATTTTCCTGATCAAAAGAGACAAAAGTTAGATTCCAAAAGTGAGTCATGTATTTTTGTTGGATATAGTGAGGAAAGTAAGGCTTACAGGTTATATAATCCTCTCACTAATAAGCTTATTGTGTCAAGAGATGTGATTTTTGATGAAGGGGGAGTTTATGGTCATCAAAAAGGCCATATGGAGAAGTCAAAATCTATTTTAAATGAAGTTATTATGGATGATATTGATCATAGGTAGGCCACTAATATTTCTATTCCAAGTGCTACAAATCCATTAAGTAACCCCTCATCTAGTTGTTCAATTCCTAGTGTAAGTCCAGATTCAAGTCCTAGTTTTGCAAGGAAGGTAAGAAGATTGAGTGACATTTATCAAAGGAGTTCAAATCAAGCACATGAAGAAAATCCAAGAGGTGAGACACTGAATTTTGATTTACTTACCAAGGCTGATTTTGAACCATCATGTTTTGAAGATGCATATACTAATGAGGTTTGGATGCAAGCAATGCAAGAAGAGATGGATTCTATTCACAGGGATGACACTTGGGAGCTTACAAAGCTTCCACATGACAAGAAGAAGATTGACACCAAATGGGTCTACAAGACTAAGTGTAACAGTGATGGAAGTGTTGAAAGGCATAAGACGAGATTAGTTGCTAAAGGCTTCAGACAAAAGTATGGCATTGATTATGAAGAGACATTTGCACCAGTAGCAAGACAAGAGACCATTAGAATGTTGGTTTCATTAGCAGCTCAAAAGAATTGGAGCATCCATCATATGGATGTGAAAAGTGCCTTCTTGAATGGGTACTTAGAAGAAGTATATGTGGAACAACCACAAGGTTTTGAAGTGCAAGGAAAATAAAATCATGTCTACAAGTTAAAGAAGGCTTTGTATGGCCTCAAACAAGCACCAAGAGCATGGTATGCTAGAATTGATGGATATTTTTAAGATAATAGCTTTCAAAGAAGTAAGAGTGAACCTAACCTTTACTACGAACAAGAAGGTAATGATATTTTGATTGTAAGTTTGTATGTTGATGACTTGTATATGGGTAGTAGTTCTATGATGAAGGATGAATTCAAAGTTTTCATGATGAATGAATTTGAGATGAAAGATTTAGGCCTTATGAAATATTTTTAGGAATGGAGGTTTATCAAAGGGAGAATAAAATTTTCATTTGTCAAACAAAGTATGCTAAAGATATGTTGAAGAAACTTGATATGGTTGATTATAAACCAGTCTCCACTCTAGTTGCTCATGGAGTTGTGTTGTGTAGAGATGATGGTGCTGAAAGAGTTGATGAGACAGCCTATAGAAGTATTGTCGGAAGTTTAATGTTTCTAACTCACACAAGCCCTGATATTGCTTATTCAGTTTCACTTATTTCAAGGTACATGTTAGAGCCATTAGAAATACATATGAAGGTAGCCAAGAGAATTTTGAGGTATGTGAAAGGCACTCTAGATTTTGGTATTCATTACTACACTTCTAAAAGGTTCAATCTTGTTGGTTTTAGTGATTTTGATTGGGGAGGTAGTTTGGATGACTGAAAGTCAACATTTGAGAATTGTTTTTCTTTTGGTTCTGGTTTGATTACTTGGAGCTCAAAGAAGCAAAGTATAGTTGCCCTTTCTTCTATAGAAGCAGAGTATGTTGCAGTCACTTCAGCAAGGACACAAGCATTATGGCTTAGAAAACTTCTTGAAGAAATTGGAGAGATTCAAGTTCAGCCCACAGTTATTTTTTATGATAATATTAGTGCTATTAAATTGGCCAAGAATCCAGTCCATCACAGCAGGACAAAATATTTTGATTTAAAGCATCATTTTATCCGAGATTTAGTGTAGATGAAGTTAGTAGAATTGAAATACATCAACACTAAAGAACAATTGGCAGATATCTTCACGAAAGCAATTGCAACATAGCAATTTTTGACACTTAGAGACCAAATTGTGAGCCCGCTCAACATCAAGGGGGAGTATGTTGAAAAATGATGCTGAAGTGCAGTTCACTCAGTTCTATTTTTAGACTATTAGTGTAAATTTAGTTTGCATGAACAGTTTTTTGTGGAGCTAAATTTAGACAGTTAATTAATTTTTATTTAATATATTTTTTAGAAAAAATAAAGCCTTAGAAAGGCTAGAGTTAGTTTTAGTTGCTATTACATGCAAATTATTATTTTAGATAAATTTAAAATATTTTATTCAATAATTAGAAAAGCATGTTCACATGCAATTCTATTAATACATTGTAATTGATCTTTATTTTCAAGAAGAAGAAGGATAATGATTCCAATTTTTTTTTGAAGAAGTATTTTTTATTTTTACAACTCTTATCTCTTATGTATTATAAATATTGCATATATTTGGCTATGATTTAATTTTATTTAAAAATTCTACAATTTTTATAATCACCTCCTCCAAAAATAAATATAGCCCATTTTTTATATATGGCTCTTCCTTTTAACATCTTCAATCAAAATTTTGATGCAGAATATGCTTGTAGCTGGAACAGAGACATCTTCAGTTGCGTTGGAATGGGCATTATCATTGCTGTTGTTTCAATCCCATACATTGAAAAGGGCACAAGAGGAACTTGATTCCCAAATTGGACGCAGCAGAGTGGTAGAGGAGTCAGATATAGGGCAGTTAAAATACCTGCAGGCAATTGTGAAAGAGACGCTGCGCCTTCACCCACCACTGCCTCTACTCGTCCCGCACCAATGTATAGAAGCTTGCACTGTTGGAGGCTTCCTTATTCCTGCAGGAACAACGCTCATGATCAATGCTTGGGCAATTCAGAGAGAAGCAAAAGTGTGGAATAATCCGCTAGAATTTATACCTGAACGTTTCCTGGAAGGAGGAGAAATAGAAATAGACAACATATACAGCAGCAGGGGAAATGAGTTTGAAATGATTCCGTTTGGGGCAGGGAGACGGGGATGCCCTGGAGTCGCTTTGGCAATGTGTGAAGTGCATATAACTCTTGCAAGGTTGTTGCAGGGCTTTGATTGGTTTGTTCCAGATGGACGAGTGATTGACATGAATGAAGGAGTTGTATAACAATGCCGAGGGCAGTGCCTTTGGAGGCTATCGTCAAGCCCCGCCTTCCCCATAGTCTCTACTAAAGCCTCATATTATTTAGCTGGAGGAAGATTTGTAATAAGCTTCATAAGATAGTTGTGATCGTTGTCAAGTGTGTTCGAGTAGAGCAGATAATCTTTTCTCTGTGTCTCCGTTCTTGATCTTATTCAGATGGTTTATTCAGATGGTTATATATATATTTTTTAATATAATGTTAAAGATTAGCAATGTCATAGTTTCCTCGAAATGGATGTATTTTATAGGAAGTGGATCCCGATTACAAATCTGTTTCTTGAGGTTATACCCATAAACTGATTTAACTATCAATCTCCAATTAATTAACTCTTAATTTTAAAATTGTCCTCGTGACAATATTTTTTCCCCACTATTATATATATATATGAAATAGAGTTTATATTATTAATATAAATCAAAAAAACTTTGGTGGAAAGAAAGCACACCACAATAATAATAATAATATAAATAAATTTTAGAATATCAAAAAAGAGATAATTAAAAAAGAGATAGTAGCAGAGAGCCCAGTGAAGGAAGGATCGTAATGAGGAGGATCACCCCATTTGGAGCTTGGAAGATCTTTTTTTTCAACAATAGGGTCCCATCTAGATTCAGAGGTGTGTTGGTTAGCATCTTATTGCACCTCAATATCTTGTAGTGTGGTGGATAGAGACAGTTAAAATGAGCCTAGGGAAGCCTTTATCTAGTTGTGGTTGTTTGCCACCCTGTGAGCTCTCATGGGGTGACTCATTCTACACCGGTCTGTAAGAAGCAGAGAGGTCCAAACTTGAGCCGACAAAAGATGAGAAGGCAAAGAGCCCCAACCTCCATGTTGGGTTAAGGGAGAAGAGTGATGCTGCTATGGAGAACTAGTAGCATGGGTGTGAGAACCAATTGAAGGGGTCTAGATGACAAGGCATGAAAAATCATATATCCAAACCCATGCACTTTGGGCTTTGGGGCAAAACTAGAAAAAGTGCATGAGAGTCTCTAGGTGCCCACAGAAAGGGAAAATGGTCACATGACCCCTAATTGAATTAGCCTTCTACCTACTACGAAAAGTGAGCCAACATAGGCTCAATACACACAACCCACACAGTCTAAAAATGTCTCCCACAAACTGTGAGTGAGGACTGAATATTCTAACGGCCATTAAATTTATCAACCATAGGAAGATGCGGTGAGAGCCATTCATAAACTTTTTGAGTAGTATAATTTTGGAAAGGGGTGTCAACATACCATCTATAGTTTTTACACCAAGGACGGGAAGAATTGACTATGATTTTGTGAAGTAGTTTCGATGGAATAAATTCCACAATCTCTTCGTAAGATTCTTTGTCTGGAGCAAAGAGATTAAACTTACCTTTGAATTCATCCCATGGGAGCCAAAATCTAGTGTTTTAAAAAAATAAACTTTGCACTTTCCAAAATCCCCGTAGGTAGAATTTAAGGGAGTGAATCTAAGGCACCTCTACAAGAGGAATTACATGGAAATTAATGATAGGGGATAACTATAGGAAGTGTTGATTGATAGAGAGTCCATATATAAACCCAAAACCGTTCTATAAAAGCCACAATTTGACTCTTTCAGAAGCTTTCTAGATACTTTTTATCACCAAATATCCCACAACTTTCACAAAGGCAACAAGAGTAAGGAGGTTGGAAAAATAAGACCTTTCCATGATGCATAGTCGTAAGTGGAGCCTTGAGTAATCTGATTGCACATGAGCACATTTCAAGCTTCATTTACTTCAATGGAATGGACAATCCATTTAACTTATAGAGACAAACCTTGGTAAGAGACATCTATCAATCCCATACCGCCTGCCTCCTGGGGAAGGCAACAATACTCCCAAGCCACCCTATGAAAACCTTTTCCAGTAGAGGGGTTAGCCCAAATGAAGTATTTGAGATTTTGTTCTATATTTTGGATTGACTACTTGGAAGGCACCGAATAGGACAAATAATACACATGGGTGGCTACGATCATATTAAATCAATTTTGTAATTTTCTAGCCAATGATAAAGGTTTGGTGATCCAATATAATAGCTTATTTTCCACCATGTCCACCACATATTACTAAATTATAGAGTGGGAGGCCTAGAAAATAAAAGGGGTAAGCAAGAACTTAAAATTTTCATTATGTTGAGCTAATTTCCACTCATAGAAAGCCATCTAGTGAGATGGGCATAGGAAATAATGTATATAACACTAGGTTTTATGTTATTGAATGAAAGAGCTCGAAGAAAGACAAAAAATATCAAGACAATGTATGGTACTACCAATATTATCCTCATCCTCAATTAGAGTGAGGAAGGAATCATTCATGAAATTCCCATTAAGAAGTTGTAAGGGCTCCTCAGTTGGAAAATAAATGTAATAGATGAGCCTTGAGATTGGGCATTGGCTAGTAGGTAGTCTAAACCTTCAACATCAAGAACATAAAGAATCAGAGCCCATGGGAAACCCTGTCTAATGCATTTGAAAAGACAAAATTACTCTGAGCTAAATCCATTAATAGAAATAAAGGCAGAGGCATTGGCAAAAATCATATGAACCAATTACAACAAGGTAGGACCAAATCCCAAAGCTTGAAATATAGCCAAAATGAATGGCCATTCTATATGGTTATATGATTTTTAAAGTCAATTTTATAAACATGGCCTTTTGATTGAAGCAGTGAGCCCATTCCATGCCTTCCCACACAACAAAGAAATTTTCCAATAAATATCTTCCTTGAATGAACCATGTATGCTTGGGTTGAATAACTAAAATCAAAAGGTGGAAGACCCATATAGCTAACACTTTGGATATAATTCATAGGAGACATTAAGTAGAGTGATAGGTCTATAATTTTACATTAATTCAAGGATGCCAAATTTCAATATGAATTTGATATGCCTTTTGTTGATATTCAGGCACAAGGATTGTCTGTGAAAGGCTTTAAGGTAGACTTTATAGAGATCATGTCCAACAGTATCTGTCATAAGCAACCCTTTGGGAAGAAGTGACTTTGCTCAGAATAATTGAGAGACATGGGTCAAGAGCTCATTGTTTCTCTAGGGAAGGCTCCTGAGCTATGAAAACCTAAAGAATTATTAGCGAAGGATTTGACCCTGTCAATCATTTTAATGAGGCAACAACCATCCTCCTATATGGATTGGATCTATTGGGATATATTTTTGGCTTTGATCATGTGAAAAATTCCTTGAAAACTCTATCCCCCACTTTGACTTAGTGTAGATGTGCTCGAATTTGTTCTCTTCATTAGGTACATGAGATAGGAAAGAGAAAAGGAATGAATACACCTCATTGGGTATATAAACTAATGCATCAACCTAATGACAACCTATGTGTGCGCATGTATATAGTAATCAAATAGTTAAATATCTTGGACTGATCTGATAGCTTGTTCAATCCTCATATGTGGGTGGCTTAATAACTCAATCCAATTTTGAATCCATCATTTCCCACCCCTGTTTAGTGCATCATGACCTATGAATAGATTAGATAAGACTGTAAGTGTGTCTAACCCTCTCATGTGGGTGGCTTAAAAACTCAAGTAGGTTATGGCTCCATCTTTTCCCATCCATGTGTAGTAGATGCATCTAAAACTAAAATGCACATAGTGTTTAGATTATCTATCTGGGTATATCTAACTATGTATGTTGGCTCTGCAACCACTTAGGTATATGAGGTAGCTCTAGGCCACTCAATAATGCCAACCAATACAGATGGAGTAAGGCATGAAATTAGTGACAAACTAAAATATAATATCAAGTGTATACAACATAGAGAATGATATGGAGTTTTCCATTCTATTTGATCAACCTGTGTGTAACTGAGTATATGAAAAGTATGTACCATGCATATTCCCCCAATCTGATATTTGAGTATATTAATTCCAGACTGAGCATGTAATAATTATATCTATGTATCTGAACTATATATGGGAGTGATCATGCCATGCATTATGTGACCAATCTGAGAAATTAATATGAATTTGAGTTGACATGAGTGTATCTAAGAAAAATTTGAACATAAATGTCAAATTTATAGCTATATTTGTGCAAACTTATATTATATCTAGTGTACTATTCTGGCTAATCTGGACTGCCTCGAAGATGGGGATATTATACAATAGCACCCTATGGCACTAGTGTCCCAATATGGGTGTTAATGTCTATTTGGTCTAAAACCTATGTGATTGAACTACTTTTTAAGTCCATATTTTTTCCTGTGTCTGATCTATGTCTAATTTTTTGAAACTTAGCCTATGTGCTAAAAATGATCTATGAATAGCAATGTAGGAGCCTAATCTCTATGATAAACCCCTATGAATTCCCATTATTTTGAGGGTAGTTGTTGACCTATGCAAAAACTATCCTCAAAATAAAAGAGCTCTATAAAATGTGTTAGTCAGAGCATTTATGATAACTGCATGATATTCTAATATAATGTGCAAACATAACATCATAATGTAAGAGAATATGAGCATAAATACATGTAATGTAAGATGTATGTTGTATATATCATTTCAAAAGGGTGCCAAGATAGATGTAATCAACGTATATAATATAAAATATAAGTAGCTACCTAGAGGAATTGGGTAGGATGTCCATCATGACACCCAAATAGGAAGGGTAGATGCATGAGGTTCATCTTGGCATTAAAAACTGGTGTGTATAAAAAGTAAAGACAAGTGTCATGGTGAAGACAAATACAATAAAGCATACATATAAAACACATGAAGTACACAAAATAGGCCAAGGGGCCACACTACAAGGGATATGGACACATGTCACTAAATCTGAGAAAGAATACTACAAAGACATCTTCAAATGTCCACATATGCAAGCAACAAGTAAGTTGGTTTAGATCCACATAGAAAGACAAGTTCAAATGCTTGCATATATAATTAGGAAAGCACACATAATGGACATGGGCATATGTCCAAGGCATACATGAATAGAAGTGGTATAGAGTGAAATAATAGTGACATATTGAAATGACCTCAAATAGAATAAGCATAGGAAATACAATCAAGTCTAAACTAGGATAAATAGAAATGAAAGTAAGTATAACTATGTAGTACAAATTTGTGTAAATGTTATGATATACATATGTTGATTCCAAACTAGTAATAGTCAACAAATAAATGAGTGTGAGTAGAAATGATCAATATCAAGATATATCAATGCTTAAACTCGAATGTATAGAATGTAATGATTGAACTTGGTAGTAAAAATTATGTATAAGATGCCCCTGAGTGGAAAAATGTATCAAATGAATAAACTTGGATCAATGTATAAGACCCAGTGGGTAGATGATAGCAAGTCTAGATTAGTGTAGTGGACCAAAGTCCTATATATAATCAAGCACTTGATAAGAACAATTGAAGCATATATATATATATATATATATATATATATATATATATATATATATATATATATATATATATATATATATATATATATATATATATATATATATATATATATATGATCAAACTAACTATAATAAGATATATAACATATGTAATGTCTGGCAAGTAGAAGAAGAAATGTAAACATAACAATGCATACTATCTATAAATTTTGTGTTTTATAAATAATATTTGAATGTTTTTATAGTTTGACATGTTATATTATTTTTGTAATTTATAGATATAGGATATGTACAAGTAAATGAAAATAAAGTATGTATAAGGATAGAGAGAGAGAGAAGAAAGTATATACATGGAGTAAGAACCATACTAACTAATGAGTCTCATGGGAGACTCACTATTTATGTGACCTGTGTTGAATAAGGGAACTTTGATCATGCGTGTTGTATGAAATGGAAATTATGATCCCATAATATGTTATGCAGAGTAATCTGTGTCTATATCTACTTGTGTACAAATGCTATGAATCTATGGCACTATCTGTGATGCCCTGTGAATTATAGGGGTCTTAGGAACCCATATGGTAGAAGAAGAAGCTATAGGTGATGTAGGTGCCTTGTGATGATAACCTTGAGAACCCAATAATACTAATTTCATCATAAATTGAGTAGAGTAAGGTCCTCTAGAATCTGTGACATATCTATGATGCAGGGCTCTCTCTAATAATGGTCTTTATGGGAGAGTATGTGTACATGTTGATATCATAAGAGTAGACATTAGTACACTAATGGATCTATTGGACTCTATAATGTATGCATAAGAACTATACTTTGAGATGTAACTGATAACTATGCAATATCTGGTAACAGTGATGGAACTGTAATGGGTGACTGTGTTGGAACTATAACTGGTACCTATACTAAAATTGATTGTGGGATGGGTAGAGGATAATCATATGAGACACCCTCAACTTTGAACATGTGATTTGCATGTATGTACTCTAGGAATTTATTTACTATAGATGAGATGGCTCAGAGCTATTGTAACCATGGCCTACTCAATAATATATCAAATACACCTACACTAGGTACTAATAAGAACCAAGTGGCTATGTGTGCTAGTCTAACTTGTAATGGAAGTACAATCTCCTTGATGGAGCTCTGAACATGAAAAATAAAACCACTAATAATATGTCTATGAGGAATATATCCTACTCTATGTACCCCAAATATTGTAAGAGTGTCATAGTTCACATGCTTATACTTGATCCATTGTCAACCATAACACTCTAGTAGGATGATGATCTATGTATGCTCATATGAAGAGTGCATGTAAATCTATTTCATCATCAATAATCTCCTACTCTAAAAATTTATGAGTGGTCTAGGTTGTAGTATAGTATGGTATTTTTTTGCCAAATTTGGCCCACATATAAATCTTTTGCATGGTTTGATGGAATGAGTGGACCAAAGGTTTGAAGCAGGTCTTGAGTTACAAATAAGAGGATCTAAGTAGGTTTCATGGTGTTCAATCAGTTTAAGGTCAAGGAGAAGTTGTACAATCCTTAGGGGATTCATTAGAGCTTCCAAAGATCAAACAACAACTAACTGACTTAAGCAAGAAGAGCTAGACTATCATTAGGATGTCATGAAGAAATAGATGGGTCAACTTGTTTTTGCATTTAATAATTGCACTTAGAAATCCTCTTAGGCCAAATAAAGACATGGACATGATGCCCTTTATGCCTTGATCTTTCTCTACAAATTTCATGTCTTGATGAGTTCTCTATCTTGAGATATAAGTCTTCAAAGTTTAGCTTACAAAATGAAATGTTTGTTCGAACGTCAAATTTAAGCCCCAACAAATAACTGTTTGGATTTAAAAAATCCTTAGACATTCACGTGAACGTCAAAGATGTTTATGTGAATGTCAAATGACATGCACATGAACATCAAAATAAATCTCAGTAATTATCCATTGGGGTTCAAATATTGACGATCACACAGACATTAAAGACATTCACACAAACATCAAAAATGTTCACACAAATGTCAAATTAATCCACAATAAATAACCATTGGGGTACAAAATTCCTAAGACATTCATGCAGACATCAAAGATGTTTGTGCAAACATCAAATATGGGCACACAAACATCAATTTTGGGCCTTGTGAATTATCCATTTGAGTTTAAATGTTGGGTCTTATCAAAATCAAAGTCTCACATTCAATCATGCATCAAATATCTATGAGACATGATTAGGTCAACTAGTCAAAAGGGATCCCTAAGGAGATCCAATGGCATGTGTTTGATCATACCAAAGGGGATCAATGGTGCGATATGGGCCAAAAGGTCATTAAGTTGAGTTGATAATTGATAACCAATGAGTGAAGGTGAGACCAAGATACTTTTGACGAAGGTTGAAGAAGCAATTTTGGACCTAGGCAAGGAAATATATAGAGCTGAGATCAAAATATGACCTAGGCTAAACTAGAACAAATAAGCCAAATCCCAAGGCTACCATTAAAGCTCAGCCAAGATCCTTTTTTGAGGAATTTGAACCTATAAACCTAATTTTCTAAGGTTATAATATCTTTTTGTGATGATGTTCACCATTCTTTGGAGGAGAGCCATGTATATAATGATTTCTTGGCTTCCATGACACATAGAGATATAATAGGTATTTTGAGTCTAATACAGATCAGGGTGGGCTAATAGATGCTCAAATGATATAGATATGTCTATGTGGATGAATTGACTATCTAAAAACCAATAAAGGAGATTAGTTTTTAGTTTATAGTAGATCCATGTTCAAGATTTGTAGTAAAGAGCACGCCAAAGTGTAAATATGATAGTCAAATCATCTACAGTTTAGTAGGAACCTATATCTGCCCAAAATAGATATAGACATCGTTTTATCAAGCCAAAGAATATGAGGACCTTGTCCTCATAATGAAGCCAAGTGGAAGGTGTGGCAAAGTTCATGGAGCAAGTTGAGGGATTGGAGAAGTAGTTAGATCATTCAATGTTGATTAGAGCCTTTGGAGATATTTTCTCATTAAATAATCATGACTCATCATGAAAAAATGATTCTTGTCTTCTAGTGGATCTCTCAACCCATGAGAATAACTTGAAGACTACTGGAGCTAAGGTAGGTTAACTTGTGATGATGGACTAATCCTGATTGGATCAAAAAGGTGGTGAAGCATTCCTTGAAAGGTGGAAGCTCATTGATTTCTCTCAGATGGTGTGCTCCTTCTCTCTTCTCCATTTTTATATATTATCCCATTCTCTCATCCATTGTAAGGGGTTCTTAGATTTTATAACTTTCATCTTTTTGGGAGATAAGGATACTCATTGAGACTCTTGCAAAAGGGTGATCATTTGATAAGGATAAACCTTGTCAAAATATTGTAAGAACTACCTCTTGAAGTAATAATATTAACTCTTTGCCTATCTCTTGCCTTTGATTAGTGATTAGTATGCTTGTGCATGATGAATTTGTGAAGGAGAATCTTCCTAGTGCATTGTTCTTCTAATTACCTCTTTTAAGGTGTTTTCAAGCTATTACAGGTCTAGATTAGTGTTCTATCTGAACCTCTTCTATGAAATACTTATGCAATTATCAATATTGTGAGGTCATGTGAGCTATAGTTGTCTTATGCTAATCTAATGTGGGTTTAAGCTCATGTGAGTTTTTGTATTTTTTGGTGCATCACATTTTAGCCTTCTTATAAACCTTTTTTCTCCCTTCTAACACTTTTACCTATGCAAGCATTACTTTAGGTGAACATCAAGAGGAAGCTAGCCTTCTCTAGAGGTTCAACTCCACCATATGTTACCCATAGCCTGGGGTTGTCCCAATATTATAGCTCAATTGGAAAGGGTCTGAAAAACCTCTCTAAGGGTGTAGATTGATGCTATAATAGTTTCTAACATGAACAATGGGATAAAGCTTATCATGCACTAAGTTAAGAGTTTTGGTGTTCTCTTCATTCAATCAGCCTTTGGAGGCAATTATGCAAACATCAATAGTGACTCTGAGCATTCATCAGCTAGTTTAAGCAACCTAGGTGCCTAGTCATCTTAATTTGGTATATATAATCAACCATCTTTTAATTAATATGATTATTCTCTACCTTATCACCACACTTATCAGGCAAATAATGTTTATGTGTTCCCCCCAAGTGGCCCTCAAATAACCTATCGACCCTATCATGGCCTTTGTCCTCTTCCCACCCCTACATATGACCAAGGTTAGCCTCCTTTGCATTCAAATCATTCTTTTAATTCCCCTTGTCAATAACAAGCTTATCCTATTACATCTTTGTCAGGAGTTAATCAAGCATTATCAATTTATATTGAGTTGATAAGGGAGATTGGTAGGATTTTAGAGTTTTCTCCAGTCATCCCTATCCATATTCTACAAAAGGCAAAGAGTGCTCTTCAGTTGGTCAAGAACAGATGGCCAATTTGTGAGGGTGAATAATGGTCATCTTGTGAGAATAAGAACATAGTAATGATAAGAAGCATGATCTAGAATGTATATAGTTGTTGATATATTATGAAGAGAAACAAGCTCATTTGGATTAGTCTTATGTGCCCTCTCCCCTCCAAGAGTCTCAAGCTCAGCCTTCAAGAGTTCTTGATCAACCCCTAGTCAAAGTTTGTCTTTGTCAAAACTTAGAGAGGAAATATTGGACTAAGGCAGGATAATCATGAAGATCAATGAGGGGGTTAATCTTGGATAAGAATTCCCTATTCATGCCATGGAGGATGTTTCACATAAATTTTGCTTAATTTATTAATAAGAAAGTTGTAAAACTTCAAAGAAGGGTGAGGTTAGTAAAACCTGGATTTGGCTTGCACACTATGATCCAAATGGTTGTAGATACTCTTTATCGAGGTAGGAATGACCTACAGATAAGAAAACACTAAATAAATGGTTTATTAGTTAGGTAGTAGGGTGGATTTCCTAGCATGCTAGGTCTAACAAGGATAAGCTTCCTTTGGGGTTGTCAATCCACACTTTTAAAAAATCAAGTTATGGAAAGGAAAGATAAATTATTTGCATGAAGAATAGAAGATAATGAAATAAATTATATGAAGTTATTGAAAAAATATGAATTTGCCTAATTATAGAAATAAATGATTAAATATTAATGCTAAATAAATCAAATGTGGTTCAAAAAATAGGGTGATGGTATGTGATCAGGTAGAAGGTTAGAAAGTGGGGTTTGGTTAAGATTTGATAGGCGAAGTAAGCTTGCTATTAGAATTGACACATAGTGACCATTGATGTTTGGTAAAGAACATCGATAGTTAGGTGACCATCGGTGGTTAGGGGTAAACCATCAACAGTTAGGTGAACATCAATGGTTATTGTCAAATTTGGCTCAGGGAAAGGAAGGTTTGGTCTGGATGGTTGTTGAATGATTTTGGAAGGTGGGTTTAGGTTGGATGTTGGTTATGAGATAGAAAAAAGGGACTAATTAATAAAAATAGATACTTAGCTCTATTTCTTGAATAATGTTGAGGTGAGTGGCTGAAAACCCCTTATGAAGCCTAGAATAATTCTGGCAAAGTGATAGTACCTTAGCTATTGATTGATGAGCAACAATACTTTGTATCTCTAACTTGGTTAATAGTTCACTAGAAGAATACCTACAAAATAAGTTCTGATACAAGAAACTTTGATAATTGATGATTATTGATCTCTCTCTCCTTTCACATCCTCCTCTTCTCTTTATATAGGAAAAAGGGAGTGGTGAAACAAGAGGTTAAACAACCAGTTTAACAAGCTGTCTAATTTTAGAATTAACATGTATTGATTACACACATAGATCAAACAACTAAAAATTAAAAAAATAAGTTAGAGATAAGATAGATTTAACCCTTAAGGTGGTTAAATGATGACCATCAATGGTCGAGTCTAACCATCAGTGGTTAGGGGTTGATCATCGACGGTCGATAAGACAGAGGTAGAATGGTGAGAGTTAGTTATGTTGACTTAGGTTTGGTAGTTAAAAGGTTGTGAAGTGGTCTCAAGGGGGTCCATGGGTGGTTTGAGGGTTAGTGAAACATCTATAACTATCGCGTATGATTTTATAGTGTCTACATTTTTTCCTTTTTATTATGCATGTTTGTATCAACAAGGTGTAAAATAAAAAAGGATGGCTAGTCAAAGGTTTGACTACCCTAAACATGGGAGGAGGTGTTCCCCTCAAACTAGGAATCAATGAGATAAAATAGAATCAGATGTGGTTTTGATGAGTAGTTAAGTGGGTGATAACATTAGTTAGATTGGGCATCAAGGTGTAAATGCATACACAAAATGCAACTAAATATGATATCACATATCGTGCATAGACTAGACTACCATAGTTGAGTTAGTTGGGTAAAAATAAGTTTAGCACTAGAATGACAAGTGACAAGTAGACCAAGCGACCACATGTAGGCATGACAATTAGATTACACTTGTAAATGCAAGTCTCCTAGGTAAGTTAGTGTATTATTAGGTTTCCAAGGTAGGAAGTACTCCTGGGAAGATATAAATGAGTCAGTGTGCAAAAGTAGCATGGGTTCAAGTTGCTTAAGATGGAAATTAGTCATAGTAATCAAAGTGACCAAGGTAAAGTCATTAAAAAAATGAAGAATTTGGGCCAAAATGATCAATATTATGGTTGGTGTGTTTGTTGGAGTAGGTAATCTCCATGGGTATGTAGTAGTTAAGTAGGTTGGGGTAAGTTGGTTTGTTTTAAAAATTTATGATTGTGATGAAAAAAAGTTGGGACGTCAATCATCAATAGTTAGGGTAAACCATCAATGGTCACCTATTGATCATTAGTGATCATATGTCAACCCAAAAAACATGATGGTAAAAATCCATTGCGGGTTTTTGTTTCCTTATTGTTGTATTATTGATTTGTGATGCTTATCTCTTAGCAAGTGCAAAAAAAATGGTGATGGTTGGAGTTATTTTTAGTGATTGAGTGAGTTGAGTGATTGTTGGGTGATTGAGGGTGATTAGGTTTTAACCAAGGTTAAATTTTTCAACTTGAGAGGATGCAAAGAGGATGAGGGAGATCACAAGGTATGATGGTGGTTCTGAGGGCACCTCCATGTTGGTGGTCATGAAATGAGGTAGGTATTGCACTTGTATTTGGTAGTTTTAGAATTGAATATGTTTGTTGTTGTTTAGGGATATGGATGGTAGATTAGGCATTATGAAAATATGTGGGGGAGGATGTTTGAGGTGGAGAATTTGGTAGATGGGTGGGAGTTAGGTAGAGGGAGGTTAGAATGGTAGTTAATTATTGTTTTGTTGATTATATGTAGATAATAGAGGGTAAGGGTTATGGTTTTCCCACTATCAATAACTATATAATGACCATCAGTGGTATATATCGACCGTCACTAGTCATTATCAACAATCGATGGTTGATAGGCGACCATCAATAGGTCACTTTATGGTGATTGTTGATGGTTGGTCCCCTAACCATTGATGATTGATGGTTTGATCAATGATGGTTCTAAAAGGAACTATTATCGATTGATAGTTGATCGTCGATGATTGATGAGATAGGGTAAAGTTAAAATTGTTTGATAAATGGGGTGGGATTGGTTAAAGTTAAAGGTTGTGTAGGTTTTTTAAGGTTTAAGTAGGTAAGGGGTAAGGTTAGTGTGTAAAGGTGTAGGTTGTGAGTTTAGAGAAGGGTTTGGTAGGTGAATAGGGGAAATTGGTAAAATTCATAGGCAAAGGCATGTTGAGTTAGGTGAATTAAGGCATCAATATCAAACCTTATAGGTGAGGGAGTAGCTACAGATGAAAGATCGAGAGGTACATTTGCTAGATGAGGTTCAACAAGAGATGATAGACTAGGAGTGGGATCACTTGTTAGTAGTGGGTTTGGGTGGTATAAATTACTATCAACAAATTCCCTAGGATGCGATTATGTTAGTGACACTCATCAAGAGATGGGCCCTGATCACTAACACATTCCTTCTTACCATTGGAGAGATGACAATCCTATTAGAGGACATTCACTGGATCATGTAGCTATTATTATGAGATAAGCCAATAGAGCACATTGATAGTGAGGAACGAGACCAACTAATGGGTGTATTATATGGTGATGACATGGTGTATGCAAGGTGACATGCTAGAGGCATACATTATGCAACCTTATATCATATGGATAGGGGCACGAGATGGGTTGTCACTATGATGATGATGGTAGTGACTTATTATGCATTAATAGACTCAAGCAATGGTAGGTTTCATTCTATGTTATTAGGTGTTTTCATAGGCATGGTGATGGATATTATAGTGTAAACTTGGGAACCTATATTTCTAGTGTAGATATATCAATATATTTAGGGATATAGGGCATACAAGAGGTATGGAATCAACATTAGGTTATTGTTATGCTACTAGGCTTATGAGCACATCAGAGTCCTTTGACTAGGTTGGATGCCATGGCATGACTTTATTTAGATGGACTTCAAAGTGGGGTTTATGTGATAGAGATATGATTATGAAATCATAGGACTAAGAGGAGGGATACATGATCTGGAGTCATATAAGGACTGATTAGATGCACTGGTGGTGGGTGACATGATTTAACCACCATTTGTTCAATTTCCTTCATGGGTCAGTCTTATGAGGCATGTTTTATTGCTATAGAGTTAAAGGTGGATCTAAGGGAGATAAGATCTAAAGGTAGAGTTGATCCATTTCAACAAGGCGAGGAGACAATTTGGTCTCATTTAGGATATCCCAGGGGAGCTCTCAAGGTATCAAAGGGAGGATGTGGAATTCCCATTGCTTGCACCAGAGCTTGAATATGTGTTTATTAATCATGAGGAGATACTGATGAGGGTTGAGATTGATGATGCAGGTGTTATGAATGGGTACCCTACATGGTTCCAAGCACACTATGATGCAACCATGTTAGGAGATGTTGGGGGGTAGCAAGATTTGGATGTGGATGTATAGGTCGGGGTGGTAATCAGAGAGATGAGGATGCCTTGGACAGACATGAATTGATTATTGAGATGGATTAGGCACAAGTGGCACTAGCTATAGCACAAGCATCATTAACATCCATGACCCAAGAAAGGGATGTGGCATAGGGCTAGGCGGCAATGCTTATTGGAGAGAGGGATTAGGCTAGTGCTTAGCTAGCCACTATTAGATAGGAGAGAGATGCTCTTAGGTAGGTAGGAAGGTAAGTAATAACATCGATAGGATCACCAATTACTATTTCCATGGCTATATATGTTGCAATAGTGAAGGAGATATGCTATTATGAGGCCTTGGTATTCACATATCTTTTAGATGAGCCTAAATGGTGTGAGTACAGAGCAAGGATCATCGAAGGGGCCACTAGTGTGACACTAGGTCAATGGGCCACATCTGTAGGGGGATAGGTAGGCTTAGGAGGTGGATAGACTCTAGGAGGTAGTGGTACTCCCATGTCTTAGATTGTGATGAGACATTGTACTTTTGATGTACCATATGATTTTGATGATACATCTATTAAGAAACATATGCATTATTGTATATATGACCATTATTTTGATTATGAATTCATGATATATAGATTTGATCATGGTTTATGGTTTATGTTGATGGTGATGTGGTTTATGTGATGATGTGATGTTATGATGAGTAGCATGTTATGGTTTATGTGTACTTTCCTATCTAGGCATGTGATGTTATGGCTATTTAATTTGTGTTCATAATGATGTTGATATTGATGGATGTTCTTTATGTGATTATAGATAATATAAATGTTATTAGATGATGTGATTTTATTTATAGTTATGGATTTGGTGTTATGATCATGATAATGGTTATGGTTAGTGAGGATGATGTCATGATGATTATGTTTATGATGTTATGATGTTGATATGACACAGTTATGCTCATGATGTTGTAACTAATGTTTGCCACATGGTTACATTATATGGACCATAGTTCTATGGATGTGATAGATGGTATGATTAGGTGATGTGATGTTCATGATATGATGATGTTTGTTATGTGAGATGTTTTATTGCACATGTGGATGTGTTGAATTTATGAATCTTTGCTTCCTTACCTAGCTAGGCATGTGATGGATAACATATATGGATGATTTATGATTGAATGGTGATAGATGCTTCATGATTAGTTGGTGTTGTTGGTTATTTGGATGAGATGATTATGATGTTATTTTGAGTAGATACATGTTGAGGTAGATTATATGTGATGATTTATTGACTTATGATGTGATAAAAGGTAATGTTGTAATGACTGTATGTTTTTATGATTGGCTATGATGGTAAAAATGTTCTTGTGATTAAAAACACTTAAATAAGGCAAAACACATAATAAAACACATAATTGGTTTTTAAATGTTTTTAATGAGCTACATATGTTTAGATGAAGGTGGTTTAATCTTTAAGAAACATAAAGTAAGTTGGATTAAAAAACGAAATGTGAGAGATATAGGATATTCAAGAGACAAGCATCATAATGAATGTATCAATAATTAGATATGAGAGAATAAGAAGGAATGGTGCTTTTTGAATGGTAAGGACTGATACAAACTTAAGTTAGATCAGCTTATAAACATAAGCCCTTCAAATACTTCGCATGAGCAATTGTTAGTTGATTAAAAGAGTGCCTTGATCTCATAATGTCAAGTAAGCTCAAAATACCGTGTTTATAGAAGGTATAAAGGGGAGATGGATGAAAATTGAACCTTCTTGTGAGACTAGCATGCCTCTTCTACAGGTTACCAAAGATCCAATATAAACAAATCCATGTCATATAAGGTATAGATTGATTGATATAGGAAGTCTACTCAAGAAAGCCAATTGTGGCTTCTAAATTATTTTTGATTTTGGTAATGGGTCTTTCAATATTTTGTTATTACTTTGAGGGATGGATAAGATGATCGATGTAGGAAGCTTCTAAGAAATTACTATGATTTGATAAATGCTTTAATCAATCATCCTTTAAGGGAGTGGTTTAAGTTTGTGAGCTTTGTTTAAAGCTTTTGGATAGCTATCCTTCAAGGGAGAATTCTACCTTATATTGAGTAATTTTGATATGTTTTGGTAGTTGTCCTTCAAGGGAGTAGTCTGAATGCTTGGAATGACCCATATGAGTTTTAGCTTGTTTGTGATTTTTTTGATTAATTGTGTTTTTACTATCGACATGGATTTGCTTATATAGGATCAAAAGGTTCACCTTTATAAAGGTAAAACTAGATCACAAGAAGGTTGATGATGGGTAAAAGAGGTTTAAGTGACAAGAACCATGGGAATCCATATTATAAGGGGATGAAAATTACCATGAGAGCCATGCCATGGGTAGAGATTTGGTACCTGTGTTAAATATTAGGTGAAGGTTGTAACAGATAATCACATAATTTAGATTTAATTGGTTATCCTTAAAATAAGGGGATCCATGTGGGTGAAAATAAGGGATGAGCTTAAGTTAGACAAAAGGTGAGTTCAATCCTATTTAACAAAATAAATGATACATATGCAAAGCATTGAGGGGCTCAAGTTCCAATTTCCCTTCAATAGAGGACAACCGGTAAGCTCTTGATCCATACTTGTGCATTATGTTATAAGGTCCAAGTCAATCGAAAGAAAACTTGCCCCACTTTCTTTTCTCCATATGATTACATGTTGATTTTCCTTTAGGATAAAGTATTTGATATTGAATTCTCACACTTTGAGCTGTTTGTTATAAGCGTGCTTGATTCACTCTTAATAGACACAAAGATGGGTAAGCATAGCTAAATGACATTAATCAAGTAGCTCAAGTTAGGCTAAACATTCTTGATGATAATCATTCTTAGAAATGAGATCTTGCAAGGATATGTGAATAGAGGGAATGTGGACTTTGAAAGGAAAGATAGCCTCAAATCCAAACATAATAGAGAAAGGGGTAGAACCTATAGGGGTTTGAATGCTAATATGATATTCCCATAAGGTGAAGGGGATGTGTAAATTCTAATCCTGACTAGATGCATTAACCATTTTAGTTAGCATGTTGTTAAGATTTTTGTTAGAGGCTTTAGCCTAACCATTAGCTTGTGGATGATACGTTGATGAGAAAATTAAATTGATACCAAATGTGTCACAAAGACATTGGACTTGTTTATTTTTAAAATATATACCATTATCGATGATAATTTTATTAGGAACACCAAAATGATATATAATGTGATGGTTGATAAAATCAACAATAATTTTGGCTTTGATTGAGATGAGAGGAATATCCTCTACCTATTTGGTGAAATATTATATTGCAGTGATGATAGAATGATGACACTACAAGGAATAGGGGTTGATTTCACCAATAAGATCTAAACCCCATTGTGAGAAGGGCTAGAGATCCTTGGATACTTGGAGACTATGGCTAGGTACGTGATGTAAATTAGCACATCATTGACATTTAACACACTTTTTCAAATAATCAAAATAATCTTGGTTAAGGCTGGGCCAATAATAGCCAAGATGAAGGATGAATTTAGTGATAGCTAGACCACTAAAGTGTCCTCCATAAATCCCATCATGCATTTCCCTGATAACATGAGAGGCTTCATGACTATGCAGGCAACAAAATAGGAGACCATCAAAGTTGAATTTATAAATAAGTCCCCCTAGTATGGTATAACATGAGGTTCTCTAAAAAAATGCTCTTTGAGCATTCCTCAAAAGGTTGGAAGGGATGATGGCAAGGTTAAAGTAGTCAAAGGTCTTCTAATACCAAATGTCAGGTTGGATCTCCTCCACATTGAAGATGGTAGGAGAGTTTGATTTGATATAAGAAAGATTGGTAAGTATATGGATAATGATAGATAGATTAGAGTTAGAAGGTGCAAATGAGATCTAGGAAGTAAGAGAAGCCATTATATTGACAAACTTGTTCATAGATCGTGGAGTGGTTTGGATATAGTAATGTTCAAATGATGTTAAGAGTACATCAACTAGTTATTTGTATTATTGTAAAATATCATTATTACATTGATAAGAGCCACTTATTTGATTGACCATGAGTTGGGAGTCACCAAAGATGCTAATTGTTTTGACTCCCAAGGCTAAAGTAGTATGGAGACCTATCACTAGGGATTCATACTCAGCCATATTGTTGGTACACTCAAAATATAGCTTAAAGGATAAAGGAAGAGGTTCACAATGAAGGGGATAAGGATGATTCTAGATACCCCACCACATTGAAACTTTGATCCATCAAAGAAAATGGTCACTTGATAGGTGAAGTTTGCTTGAGATAGGGTCATGATGGACTCATCTAGAAACTCAAGAGGAGGAGGCCAGTTGTATACTAATGGTGTGTCAGCCAATTGGTCAGCAATGAATTGCCCTTTAATTGACTTCTAATAAAGTAAATCAAGGTCAAACTTAGCCAAAAGCATGATCCACTTGCCAATACATTGATTTTGGTATGGCTTGGAGTGCATATGCTTGAGTGGATTGGTATTGGTTATGACATAGGTCTTGTGGTTGAGAAGGTAATGGTGAATTTTTATGGCCACAAATACCAAGGTGAGGAAAAATTTCTCAATATAGGTTTACCAAGTCTTATACTCTATAATAATATGGCTAATGTATTAGATGACTTGCTCTTTATGTTTCTCATCCTGATGAGCCAACATTACCCCTAAGGAGTGGTTGGTGGCAGAAATACAAAGGTAAAAAGGTTGATCTTCCTTGGGAGAAATGAGGATGGGTGGAGATAGAATGTACTCTTTAAGTGAATCATAGGCCTTTTGACAGTCATTATTCTACTTAAAAGATACATCCTTCTTCAGAAGGTGGTGAAAAGGTTGGCATTGATCATAGAGTTATAAAGTGACAAATGGATTGAAGCTTCCCCTAATGCTATGGAGTTGCTTGATGTGGGTGGGAGGAAGTATGTCAAGGATCATTTTTATTTTGGTGGGATCAACTTCAATTCCTCTAAGGGAGATGATAAAGCCAAGGAGATTTCCTAACAAGACCCTAAAAATACACTTCTTAGGGTTAAGGCAGACATGATAATAGATGAGTCATTTAAAGACAATCTTAAGAATGGCCAAATTATTTTTATGACATTTGGATATCCTAAAAAGGTCATAAAAATAGCCTTCTATGATTTTGTGAATAAGGTCATAAAAGACGTAGGTTATAACACATTGGTAGGTTGCACTAGTGTTCTTTAGACCAAAAGGCATGACCCTATAGTAAAAGGTTCCCCAAGGGGTGATAAAGGTAGTTTTGTGTTGATCTTCAGGGGAAATTAAGATCTAATTCTAACCTAAACACCCATCCATTAGAGATAACATCTCATGGCCAGATGTAAGATCAACAAGTTGGTCAATGCTTGGCAAAGGAAAGTCATCCTTTGGTTAAGCAAAGTTAAGGTCATGAAAGTTTACACAAATGAAAATTCCCTTATGGATTTTGTGATAGGTATGATGTTTGAGACCTATTAGGGGTAATCAATGGGTTAGATGAAATTGATAGATATGAGACATTGAATCTCTTCTTTGATGAGAAGGGTTATGCAAGGGTGTATTCATTGAATTTTTTTCCTAACTCGCTTATCATTGTGGTTGGTAACTATATTGTGGGTAGTGATGGAGGGGTCAATTCTTGGAATGTCACTATAAGACCAATAAAATGCTATGCTATGGTATTTTAGGAAGGAGGGGAAGTCTCAAAGCTCCTCATAATTTATTAATCAATCGATTTTGACAATGCATGGGTTATCTAGATTACCCAAGTTGATATCTATGGTGGATTTATTTAACATGGTTGAAGTCTCAGGAGGAAGATATTTATGGATGGAGGAATCTTTTACAACAAGATAGGTGAGAATGGAATCATCATCTTCACACTGAATGGTATTAATGGAAGGAGAGTCATCTCCTACCATCTTAGGGTGAGTTAGAGGAATGGTTACAGTTGCCCCATATTTTTTATAAGTTAGGGGTTTGAGGTTGATCATGTTCATGAAAAAAAATGTTAGGGGGGATGATGCCAGAATCCTTAGTTGTTGATGGTGGAGTGGATGGTGAGGATGGGATTTCCTCATCAATGACGATAATAGGAGGTGGATTGGTTTGCATTTTAGGTGGCATGAAACTGTCAGGATCTAGAATAGAAAGCTTTGATACCACTTGTTAGGATCCTACTCCTTAAGAGCACAATTGATTACCTTTGTATAAGCAACTAAACATGAAATTAAACTAGAAGTAATAAGTAACTAGAATTCAGAAATAACACAGAATATGAGAGACAATACAATCTTGTATTAACACTCTTTTAGAAGGAAATACAATGAAGACATCACACTCTTCCCACACCTCTTAGATGTACAATAATTCTCCCTCAAGAGTTCTCTCTCTCTCAATTACAAACCAACTTAAACACAAAGTTATTCCCTCCACCATTCAGTGACAATCAACCTGATGGTTGTTGTTGCCTATTGCCAGTCATACCGGTGACAATCAACTCAATGGTTGCTTTGCCTACCTTATAGTAGATCTAACTGACCTTGCTCTTTGTTGTGTTACAGATCTCCTTGATCTTGCTACCCCACAGATCTAACTGACCTTGCACACACACACACACCCGCAGATCTCCTTGATCTTGCTACACCATAGATTAACTAACCTTGATTACCATGTAGATCTCCCTAATCTTGCTACCTGTAGATCAACTGATCTTACACACCTTGACACAACCAACCCAATTATTGTTCTTGCCTTCAAGTGAAGGATCTAATACTTTAGTCCTTATTCCTTGATTAAAATACAACCCCATGGGTCTATTAAATAGATCCCAAAACAAACAATAATTAGAAACACAGACTCAAGACTAAAATTAGTCTTTACATGCAAACTGACTGTTCATCTAAAATTAGACAAATCTAATTTTGGAAACACACAGGTTGCCGACATTGGTTCCTATCTAACCGATGCTAGCCAACCCCTAACTGATGTTAGTTATTGTGTAACTGAATATGATTGACGTCGATTGATCAGACCGATGTCAGTTACTTTAACACTCAACAACCTCCACCATTTACATCAGTGAAGCTTTTAGCTCCACAACTTAACAGAAACCAAGGCCATTATTTTCATGAGGTTCTTGGGTATTTATTAGAAGAAACTCATGTGGCCCATGTTTATATCAATCTAGACAAAATCCATTTCAAGCACACCTATAAATATATGTCTTGGAAAACTCTTATTTATCTAGATAGGAGAAACTAGAGGTGAATGGTTGACATGAAAAAAAGGTGGTGAAAGTGTCAAGGGTTTTATTAAGTCCCCCATAAATGCAATTGGTTTGACAAGTTGAGGGATTGAAAGGAATAATGGCTCCAATATTGGGGTCATAACTAAGTTATTTGTCAATATTCCCATACTCTTGAGTATTAGGAAAAGTGTCTACTGTCAAAAGGTGATACTCCCCCAATGAAAGATGCTCAACGGTTGATTCCAAAGGGTTTGTTGTGGGGATTTGAGTGGAAGGGATGAATGAACTTATGGATGATTCATTGGTAGAAGAAGATGGGGATTAATCTTTTATTGATGGAGGCTTATTGGATGGAAGAAGGAGAATGTTATTGGGTCAATACATCATGTTGCATGATGTAAAAGGAATCAAGTTAGCTTATATGTTAATAACTTGACCTTCATGTTTAAATTTGATGCATCAATGTAGGGTGGATGACACACAACCCATGGAATGAATCCAAGGGCATCCTAACAAAATATTCTACTCAAAATCACCTTCTACTATGTAGAAGAGCTCAATAAGATTGTAGGATCCTAGGTGAATGTGAGGGACAATAGTTCCTAAAGTTATGGCCATGGTACATTGAATGATCAGAACACTGCTAAGGTTTTTGACATAATGTTCTTAGGTAATTTGAGTTGGTTATATATGTGGGAGGAGATAATGTTGATGTTATCTCCACCATCAATTATAACCCTCTTTATGTGGGTTTGGTTGATGTATGCGGTAATGAAGAGGGGAGGATATATATCATCCAGATAGATGGAGGATATTTATGAATCCTTGAAGGTAATAAGGATGGAAAGTTGAAGAGCTCTGATAAAGGTTGCTAAAGGTTGTGGGTCTTCTAGTTGAACCTCTATGGATTACAAATCCTCTATCATCACTTGGAAATGATGGGGTGAGGTATTGATTAGTTCATATAAACTCATATTCATTGGTGTTTTGTGAAGATGTTTCAAAACTACTCATTGGATTGATTCAGAAGGGTTGGATTGAGAGGGACCTAAGATGGACACCTTGGGTTTGGTTGAAGGTAAAGGTACTTGGTGTTGTTTAGGTGATTGGGTGGTGGAAGAAAGATATGTCCATGGAATGGACACTTTTCCATTTACCTTATCCTTTGGTTGAGCCTCTAATCATGTGACCACATGGATGGTATGGATTTGGGAAAGAGTCGGGATAGAGGATTACTTTGCTTCTACTTCACTCTAAGATGAGAGGGGGGAGTAGGTAACTGTTGGTTTATGGCTCTTGGTTGTTGGGTTAGTGGTGAGATCATATGAGGCTCATATAATAATAAGTCATCCTCATGATATATCCAAGAGATTAATACTTAGAGAGCCTTACGGTTATCCATATCATGTCTAGGTGTTCTATGGTATGAGCATACTAATTTGTCATTATACCAGGATGGTTTAGGGTTGTGTGGGTCAAATAGTTTAATAGGTGGAAAAGTTAATAAATATTCTTGTAATAACCTTTTAGGATGGTTGAGTATGACTTGGGTAAAGGTGGAAAAGCCATGTAGGTCTTAGGTTTGATAGTTGAGGTGAAAGCCATTTTAGGAGTAGGTTTGATGGTAAGAGATTAGGGTAAAGGAACATTCTTGGTGGATGGTTTTGGTATAGATTGTTTTGAGGTGAAAGGTGTTAGGGTAGATGCTTGAGTAATATATGGTTTGGTTATAGAAGGTTTGGTGAAAATAAGTGAGGATGAAAGTAGGAGTGATGGTGTAACCAAAAGTGGTGGTTAAATTTGGGTTTTGTCTAAGATGGTTGGTTTCCTTTCTGAGGTCCCAAAATAAATGGGAAAGTGGAAATGGGAGGTAGAGTTTTGGTTTGTGGGATCTTGGGTGGTTTCACCCTCTTTGTTGGTTTATCTTGGGATTAATTTGGAGGTCTTAAATCTAACTTTACTGATGGGTGAGTAAGGCTTTGGGCAGGGAACATGCTTAGGTTTTTAATGGGTGCGATTGTGATGAGGGAATCTACTTGGGCTATTTCAGGTGGAGTTGGTTTGGTCAGTTCAACTATGGTTTAAGTCATAGAGGTTTCTAAAGGTTCAATTGGAGTGATGGTGGGTTCAATAGCAAAAGGATAAGGTTGGGTTGATAATGGCATGGTTAATGGATTTTGCTTGGTTGGCTAAGGAAGCCCAAAATGATGCCAAAACATGGCACAAACCATGTCGGGTTGGGATAAATAATCCAAGTTTTGAACCAATATAGAGAAGGGCTTATAGATGGGTTTGATCCCTTAGATATTTTTCTCAAAAGACAAACCCATAGGTAGAGAGAGAGAGAAGTGGTTACCTCATACTTTTCCTCAATAAAAGGGTCCAAGGTTTGGGAAGATGAGTCTCCTATAGGAGAGGTAGGTAGAGTGATCTCTTCCTTAGAGATGCTTTCCAAAGGAAGAGTAGATTTTTATATGACAAAGGAGAAGAATGCGGTGGTAATGGTTACTTATTTTGGTATGTATCCCAAAGGAGAGGATGGTAGTTCAAATACCTCAATGAGTTGAGAAAGGGGAATAGTTGTTTCCTTGGTTTCATTTTAAAAAGGAACGGAGAGTGACTCCACTACCTTAATAAGAGGAGGGCCAGTAAAAATGGTTTTGGCAATGGTTTCCTCAACATTGAGTTCAATAAGAATTATGTTAACAATATGGACTTCATTGTTGTAAGAGGATTCTACTCTATTATTTTCATTATTCACATAATGGGCATGGTTGGGAAATGTATATCTAAATATGTCAAGTGATTGATTTGGGGGTACATTGGGGTTATCCAACACAAGTTAACCCTTATCAATGAGATTTTGGATGATGTTCTTGAAGATATTTCACCTACTAACTTCATATCCAATGACATGGTGGAAGGCACACAATTCATTCTCCTTATACCAACCAGGTATAGGATGAGAGGAATCAAATTATTATGGAGGTTTAATCGACAAGAATTATATGATATTTGCTTTCAAAAATTGTTCCAATATCAAAGCAAATGACTCCCATAACAGAGTAAATTTATTTTGGCTATTTTAGTTTGGGTTTTTAGTGTTCTGATTAGAGAAACTAGAGGAGTTAGGTTTGTTAAAAACTAGTGGAGTGGTTTTAAGGAGAATTACATTCAAAGTTCCTTTGTTTTTGGAGTTAGTTTTGGTTTTATTGTTAGGTTTGGATGAGGGAGCCTCATTTGGTTTGAAGGTGGAATTATTATTTCTCAATTTTAACTTCCCCTCATTAATGGCTATATTCTCTAACTTCTATGCCATGGTGAAAGCCTCATCAAAGGTCCTGGAAGTCTAAACCCACAAAGTGGAGGAAATGTGTTTGGCACAGTCCCAAGCAAAGAGTTCAATCAACTCAGGTTAGGGTAAAGAGAAAGAGAGCTGATTTATAAAGCTTCTCTAATGGGCTATGAATTCAATTATGGACTCATCATAAAATTTCCAAATGGAGTAGAGATCAGTGATGGAAATCCTCTTAGAGATGTTTATGAAAAAGTGGTCTAAAAATGTTTGAGCTAGTTGGGCAAAGGAAAAGAGGGAGTTTTTTGTAATGGAACTATACCAATCTAGTGCTAGATCTAATAAAGACATGGGAAAGGTGTGAAGAAGGAGAGCATCATCATAATTAATCAAAAATCAAGAATGCTTAAATTCTCTTAGATGTTATTGAGGGTCTTCCTTGCTCTAAAATTCTAAAAATTTCAAAAGTTCCCATTAAGGAGGATAAGGTCAAATGGGGATGGATAGATGAATTGGTTCATTGCAGATTTGGTCATAAGATAAGAGGTTATGGGCACAAAAAATAGATGACTCCAAAGTAGTCATTTTTTCCATTAACATTTTGATCAGATCCATTTATGGTTGTGTACCCCCATAGTTGTATGATAGATTATGTTGGGTTTGAGTAGGTGTAACATACAGATAGCTGGTGGGGGGTTGAAAAGCTACCACATATTGGTATGTGGACATAGGTGGTTGGGATGATGCCACATATGATTATGTGGAGATAGGTGGTTGGGTGGAAGGTAGAGGTACATACCCTTGTGGGTTAGGGATGTAGCTTGGGATTTATGCATTGGGCACTTGTTGGGGGATTGACGTAGGTTGGGTTGGAGGTATGGTTGGGTTGGTAGGTAGAAGATAGGTGGTAAATTTGGTACTGATGGGTGAAAGGGTAGAAGGTATGGGGACTAGCAAGATTTAAAATGGAGTGGAGCTAGGTGGGTTAGAAACAAGAGGAAGGGTAGTGATAATAACAGAGGGTAATCCCATAGTAAATAGAGTACATGTGCCTAAAGTTTGGGTTAATCTTATACTAGAAGGGCTGTTGGTTGGGTGGGCTAGTTTTGGATGGTTGTATTGATGTAATTATTAGTAGAAGAGGATACATGGGTGAGAAAGTATTGGGAGGAGATGGTTGCAACAAATGTATTTCCCATAAGGTGGGATGACATGTCATAGGGTGGGTTGATAGGTGGAACTGAAGTAGGGGTACGATGGGATATGGTGTTAAGGTAATATTGGAGGGCTATAGGGTTGTTATCCAGAAAGGTGGTGAAATCCATGTCACCTTAAGAAACCATCCAAGGGATATTAGGAATTTCAAAAGGATGGGAAAAACTCTCTTCATTTGAGATGTACTCCATGGATGAGGGAGAAGAGGAAGACATATGATTAGGAGGTGGAATTTGATTGGCTTGGTTTCTTAACTATTGCCTAGTTAAAATCATGTAGATAAGTGAAAGAGGAATATACAAGCAATCTCACAACTCAAAAAAAGAGAAGACAAGAAAAAGTCAAGGAAATGAAACACAAAATAAAGCACATTAAATCTTAAGGTTATTTTTTAGTCTCTCTTGTGGATTATGCCTTAAGCTTTAATAATTGTGTGACTCAACTTGGTTTGTAGAGTTGGTACTAGAAGAAAATATCAAAAGATGGTTTTAGGTAGTTAAAAGCTCTCAATATCTATACTATAACTTGGTACGGGGCTTGATATTGGGGCCTACCCCCTCACTTCACACATCATAGTGATAAAGGTGTCAGATGCTTATCCAAAATATATCAAGTTGCTAGAGATTATACTCAACCAATGTACTAAGTTAGTTCTCCCTTTGGTGGTGAAATATAAGTAAGATATGTAGGAAAGGTGATCACTAGGTGATGAAATCCCAATCAGGCCTTATGTCAATGTTTTTATGATCGATTAGGTGTAAGTGTTTTGGTCTTGTGTGTGTGATAAGAGTGAAGCTATGATTAATTCACTTGATTAATTAATCTATGTAATCTATAATAAGTAATAAAATAGTGTATGCAATCGATTTTATACCCAAAATGAAATTTTAATTTCATTACATGAGTAAAAAATAAGAAGAAGCACCTAGATGCAACTATGAACCCAAGAACAGACTCAAGAGTCCCACCGGGCATGCCAGAATGTTTCACATAAATTTTTATTTATTTATAAAGAAGAAAATTGTAAAACTTGAAATAAAGGCGAGGTTAGTATAACTTGGATTTGGTTTGTGATCTATGATCTAGACAGTTGTAGATACTCCTCTTTGTCTAGGAAAAAATGACCTGTAGATAAGAAATCACTAAAGAGTAGTTGATTAGTTAGGTAGTAGGATGGATTTCCTAGCATGCTAGGTCCAAGAAGCATAAGATTCCTTAAGGGCTATCAATCCACACTTTTAAACATTCAAGTTTTGGAAATGAAAGATAAATTTCTTGCATGAATAACATGATATACTAAAATGAAGTACAAGAAGTGCTTGAAAAGAGATGAATTTACCTAATTATAGTAATAAATGATTAAATATTAATGCTAAATAAAATAGACATGGTTTAAAATATAGGGTGATGGTTTATGATCAGGTAGAAGGTCAGAAAGTGGGATTTGGTTAGGATATGATAGGTGAAGCAAGCTTGTTATTGGAATTGACACATAGTGACCATTGGGAGGTGGATAAGAATGTTGTCAATTAGGTAACCATAAGTGGTTAGGGGTAATCCATCTATGGTTAGGTGATCATCGATGGTTACTATCAAATTTGGCTCAAGTAAAGGTAGGTTTGGTCTAGAATGTTGCTAAGTGATTTTGGAAGGTGGGTTTAGGATGGATGTTGGTTGTGAGATAGAAACAAAGGGACTAATTAATGAAACTAGATAATTAGCTCTGTTTCTTGAAAAATGTTGAGGTGAGTGGCTAAAAACCCATTGTGGAGCCTAGAAAAATTCTAGTAGAGTGACAGTACCTTGGATGTTGATTGATGAGTCCCAACACTTCAGATCTCTAACCTAGTTGTTGTTTCAATAGAAGAATACTTGAAAAAGAAGTTCTGATACAAGAAAATTTGATAATTACTAATGATATTGATCTCTCTTTCTCCTTTCACCTCTTTCTCTTCTCTTTATATAGGAAAAAGAGAGTGGTAAAATAAGAGGTTAAACAACTTGTTCAACAAGCTATCTAATTTTAGCATTAACATGCCTTGATTACTTAGATGGATCAAACAACTAAAAATAAATAAAAAAATTTGGATTTGAGCTAGATTTAACCCTTAAGATAGTTAAAGGTTGACTATTGATAGTCGAGTCTAACTATCGGTAGTTATGGGTCGACCATCGATAGTCGATAGGACAAAGGTAGAATGGTCAAAGTTAGTTAGGTTGAATTAGATTTGGTAGTTAAAAGGTTGTGAAGTGGTCCCAAGGGGGTCCAAGGGTGGTTTGAAGGTTAGTTTAACATCTATAAATGTCATGTACAATTTTATAGTGTCTACACTTACATAACAACAATAGAATGTTCACTTAGATTCCTACACACCTCAGAACTAGCCTCAACTAGTGCATTGGTCTTATCCTTGAGCTTGGTCTCTTCAATCTTTTCTTTAGACTTATTAAAAAATGTAGTTAATAGAAACTCTTATCTTTCCTTCATGTCTATCATGGAAAACAAACCATTTTTTGACTCAGTCTGATCACTCTTATAATATTTATCATCCATTTGCTTACTAACCTTCTTCTTCTCTATCGTCATTTTATTTTCTTGGCTTTTAAGCTTAAATTGATCTGCAACACTTTCAACTAGAGCAATTTTCTTATCAACTTTTTGATTAGTCTAATTATCAATGATAATCTTTGGTCCCATAACCAAGAATGACCTTTATTATGCATTAAGGAAGTTTCATGTCCTTTGAGATACCTTGAGGACCTGTTGACTCCACTTGTGTAGAAACTTTACATATAACCACTCTTATGACAATGGAAACAAATAACATCATTTGTACCTTTTGACAGATTTAAAATATGATCAATCTTTGGCCAAAAAATCCTTCTATCATAGCTTCATGAATGTCCATAATTGGCTAACTTCCTTCTATAGTCCTTAGCTTTATAACCATACTTAATACATGTATAATAATGACCATGGAATACACTATCATACCTTGAAGCATTTAGTTGTGTAATAGACCTTCTTGCATTGCTTTCAAAGCTTGCATTCTCCTTGACATACCTAGGATTCTCATGCTTCTTTTCTAGCTTGTTCAAATTGTGTATCTTGATTATGACCTTTTCATACTCATCTTTCATAGAAATAATATTAGTCTTCAATTAAACATATTCAACTTATTTATCTCTCATGCTTGAACAAGTAGTCTCTATCTAAATTTTGAGAACTTAGATAGTCTCCTTATACCTCTTATCTTATTTAACCATGTCATCCGTCATTCTAAATGCTTTCTCTTTAATATGACTAATCTATTTTTCAAGACTTTTGACCATTGATCTCAACTCAAGATTTTCTTTCCTCAACTATTTAGCCATCTTTTTACCACTTAGGATCTCCTTCAATCTATTATGCTTCCTCTAAAGGACATACTCTGATACCAATTTTTAGAGGTAAAATCACTAGGGGGTGAATTAGTAAGCCTAGATAATCTAACTTCAATTTCAATCCTTTCAAACTCTCAATCAATTATTACAAGCGTTTATGAAGCATACACATTATTCATATCAATGAATAAGAGAAATAATGCAAGATCAAGCACATAACACATGACATATGTGGGAAAACCTATTGGGGGAGAAAACCCACTAGAATATGAAATTGGACTACTATCCTATAATAATAAGAACCAATTTAGACTAGCTACAATTTATCAAGGAGCTACCATCCCTTATTTAGTGAGACTATAATTCCACAAGGTGCTGCAACACCTATCTAGTTGAGCTACCATAACAACTAGATATTTATCAAGTTTCACCTTGAAAGTAGGATACAACCCCCTAGATGTTGAGCAACAAAAATAACATCTAAGAATAAAACATCTCATCAACACTGATTGCCTACCAATCTAATGGAGATATAAAGTATATCAAATCTCTTCAACTCTGCACACTCAATGAATCCAAATCCACCTTTTGGATCACTCTTCACTCCTCAAAAATAACTCTATCACCACATAAATAACATGACCAAATGGTCATACACATATTCCAAATTCTGATCTATCTCTAAAATCAACCACCAATCTCACACATACAACATCTATCCTTTGTTCACACTCAAAACATCTAAACCATCCTTTTGGATCACCCTTGACCTCTTCACTCATCCTCAACCTGAAATATCACTATTATGACATCAAAAACATGATATAAAATTCATACACATAGTCCTTAAACTAATCTACTCATTAATCCATCCACTGGGCACCCACCCTCTCTTCTTTCCTTTGCACTAATGTTGTCTATACTCACCAAAGCCTCTCACTTATCAAGAAACCATCACATTTGGTTTCACTATTTATAGAGCATTCATGATCATCACCATATTGGCTAGCTAGTGGGCATGAATTAACCATTAATTCATCTATTAAATTGATACACAACTCAATGCCATCCTCAAAGGTTATCTATAGCACCCATGGGACACCTTTAAGAAGCAATATCTTTCAATTAGGCCTTAGAAGCCCTTATAAGTCTCATATAGACCTATTCACCCATTTATCATTTTATCAAGAAAAATAAATAAAACAAGACCACTTTAAAATGATTAGGTCCACTCCACATGAACCCTTAGACATCCTCAAATTCTTACAATTGTCATTGCACTCTTCTGTGTAAGCTCAATCAACTCAAACAATAACCTTGTTCATAAGGACATTATGAATGAACACATAGTTAACTTATTAAGATTTTTTAATATAGTATAAAAATATATCATGCATCCAAAATACATAAATATTATCCTTTTTTAGTCTAAAATACTCTCCAATAGCTAAGTCATCATGAAATAGCGAAACAACATCAACATAAGCTCAATTGTCCTTCTCAGGTCACTTACAATCCATGGTCAAACACAATCAAATTTGGAGCACAATATAATAAAATGTATACAAAATAATAAAATATAAATAGGTTAATTATATGCACCATGGAGTCCTCTACAATTTTTATTTTTACATCACCATCAAATTCATCTTAGATCAAAAATTATAGCCAAAATACAGAGCATTGGTTTTTCCCTTTACAAAACTCAAATGACAACGGTCATAGTTAAACCTAGAACACCTTGCCATCATATCATGTCATCACTTCTCAGATAAATCATGATTAATCAATATTATTTTAAATATCTTAGTATTTAACAATTTTAAACTTTGAATAGGTTAACCACTTTGACTCCACTCGCACCATCGATCTCAATCGCATGATTAAATGCGAAGTGTTAGATCTTTATCCTTTAACTTTGCTCAACATTAAACCTTTAAAAATTATTACCATCTCACTACTTCCTAAAATATTGGAGAAAACATGATCCATTTATCTCCTCAAGAGTTTCTTGAACTTTACCTTGTGTAAAATTCACTAAGTATGGGAACCATTGTAATCTGTCTAAGAAGCCAACTTTGAACCTCAATAACTTTTGTTGTGCTTAGATTCATGATCTCAGATTTGAACCATAAGATCAAATTTAAAATGGGAATCCAAAAATTTATCAATTTTATCCAAAATTTTTCATATGTGTGAGATATAATTACATTAATATTCCTACTCAAATTTTCTACCATAGAGCCAACTATGCCTAAAAATGCCTAGAAGGCCAACTTTGTACATGCATATATTTTGATGCACTTCATTGCATAACTTGAAATTTAGCACATAAGAACTAGGAAAAAAAATAAACAAACCCATGTGACCATTTAATTGTGAAACCTTCACATGTGAAAAATATAACATAATCATATTTCTTACTCAACTCTATTTGAACTTAGAAAACACAATCAAACTACCTGGGAGGTCAACTTTGCACTTACATATCTCTTGTTATGATTCATCACATGACCTAAAAATTAGTGAATATTAATTATGAGTAAAAATTAATATAAAAAAATTATAAAATCCTTATAAAACTATAAAATGTGTGAAATATGACTACAATAATATGATTACTAGCTTTGCTTGAGCTCCTCTGCAAATGTGGCTATGGAAGATTAGTGAATTTTGTCTGAGAAGACAACTTTTCACCCACATATATATGGTTAAGCATCATTTAATGAACTAATAATTTAAAAATATAAATTTTTTACTAATTTTAACATAACCATATGACCAACTCCCCCTGACTCATCCACATGTGTGAATGCTAACATCATTAATCTACTCACTCAAATTTCTCTGCCACTAGACCCAAAAGGTCTAGATGAAAAATATGGACTACCATATGAATTAAAATCATGAAAAAAAAAATAATATCCTATAATGCCTCTTATGGGACCTATTTCACATCCTCAAATAATAATATTCATCCCTAATCATCCCTAACCATGCCAAAATAGAAGATCAACCAAGCCTACTTCAAGCATACTAGGACAAGAACATTGCACACTTTGTCATTATCAATTAGACTATATAGGTACTTCATATACTCACCTAAACACGTATATGACATCATCATGATATCATTGACAACTCTCCAACAATCTCCCCCTTTATCATTGATGTTAATAACCATTATTTAGTAATATATAGCTCACCTTCCTTCTATCTCTTCAAGAACTCCCACAATAAGAACTTTATACCATTTTGACATAATGAAAAAGTGGGAACCAAATAATATTTAGGACCTAAAAATAATACCAATAGGATAAGACCATCTTATAAAGATATTACATAATCCCCCTTACCTTGAGCCTACCTCTTCTTTCCTTAACAACATTCTCTTGCTACATGCTAACACTCTTCAACCAAGCACTGCAACCAATGAAGAAAGAACACACAAAACACTAAAATATGATGTAAATCACCAAGAAACATATTAGAGTTACTCCCTCTAATATATCTGAGCCATTGCACATCTTGAGCATATTTAGATCTCTATACATCATGAAAAATAATCACATAGGCTTACTAGCCTTCTCTTTTAAGCCACGCCAAGGATCGCCAATAGAAATTCATGTTACTCATCAAATAGGACAAATACTATAAAAAAAAAATGATAAATCTCCTTGTAACACTCATGCCTTTCTCTTTTGGAGAAATTGAGTAAAAACATCACATCTTCATTTCTAAGCATGTCTAGACTCCTTGTAGCCCTACCTAGAACTTGCAGAGCCTAAAACTTTTAGTAGATATACCTTCAAGACTTAAAAATTAATATTTGGATCACTCTCATATTCCCCCTCAATAAAACCAATACTCACTACCTAGATCATCCTCTACAACATACTTCCTTCACAAACCTACTAGCTAATTAAGCCTCCATTTTTACAAAAACTTGAATAAATAGAAATATACAAACCTTTAGATCTATATGAATCTAGATTTGACAATCCATTTGGCCCATTAAACCTATTAATAAGCCTTAGATCTCAAATAATAAGGCAAACCACTTTTATAGAAAAACCTAAAACCTTAGAATCTCAAAAAAAACAAGGTCAACAAACCTCCTTCTGGTCAAAGCCCTCCTCTAAAACTTATTGAACACCTAGAGACAACCATCACATAATTTTGGACCTAAAATTGAGCCTCTATACCTTTGGGAACTTTTAGTTCCTATAATCCATTTTAGGCCTACTTACCCTTATTCCAAAATGAAAATTGAGAGCACTCAAAAATCTTCAATTAGCACAAATAGGATCATCAAGACACAAAACTACCTGAAACACATTCAAAAGAAGTGCAAAAAAATTTCTAAGAATAAAAATCTTCTTGGAATATCATTAATCTCATTAGGCCAATTGGAAACACCAATTTTGACCCTGTAGACATTACATAGACAACAACACTTGCTTATCCACTAAAAGGAGTATCTTAAGAAGCATAAATAGAGACACCCCTCTTTAGAATAACTTAGAAAAATGTGAAACTAGGAGTTACCCACAACTCCTCATAATCCTTCTCCTTCTTGGTCATCTGATACTTGTAGTTCTTCTTCTTCTTCTTAGGATTAAGATAAGCAACATGCTCGACAATTATAACATTATCTTAGATCAAAATTTATAGCCAAAATACAGAGCACTAGTTTTTCCATTTGAAAAATTCAAATGCTAACAGTCACAGTTAAACCTCAAACACCTTGTCATCATCTTATGTCCTCATTACTAAGATCAATCATGCATCATCGATCTTATTGTAAGGAGATCGATATTTAATGATGTTAATGTTGACCAAATATGACTTTTAGGTCAAATTTGGGCCCATATAGGTAAAAAATTATTTTTAAAAGATGTTTATGGGTCAAATAATTTGTCATAGGCTATATTATAATTCATTTTATGTTATCTAATGCTTTGTTATCTTTAGGCATGGTCTAATAAGTCATATGTCATGTTGAGTCACTTAATAAGATTTTAAGGGGTCATAAATGAAAGTGGAATGGTTAACAAGGTATATAAGTGTAATTTTTTCATTTAAAACATCCAAGAGGTTAGTTTCCATATCAAGGATGTCAGTCACATCAAAATCTTGTAGGTTGTTTAATTGAAATTCAAGAAACCAACTAAAAAAGGGAGCATTTAGTACTTATGTGACCCATCAGGGAAGGTGACATGTGGGAGAAGATCATGGAGGACCTTTTAATATTCCTAAAACTAATATCAATGCTTTAAATTCTCTATAGGTACCATTTTTAATCCAAAACCATTTTGCTCCTTCTTTGCCTTTTTAGACATACAAAAGTGACTAGCAGGTGTGTGTTTAGTATGAATAAATCAATAGGTTTCAAGGAAAATGATATTGGGAGGTGATATTAAACTTATATACCTTAATTTACATAAGAATAATTAAATTATTGATCAGTTTTGCTTTATGAATCATTCTTTACAAGCTGACTATGTTTTTCTGCTCATTATTTCCTGCACCCTATAGGTTTTGTTCCATTTTTCTCAAGTCCATAAAAAACAATTAGTGATGTTGAATCTAGAGGATGTTGGTTAATTATACTATGATATCCATACTTATTTTCATGTTTTATGATGTTTTTATGGGCAAGTTGTCTCATGTTACAGAAAGGTGTCACAATATTATGAAGTTTCAATTAATTCTTCTTTGTTCTAGAATGTTGTTATTCTATAGATGTTCCATAGGGATGTGATATGGTGTTACACATGTTTAAATTAAAAAATTTCCATCCCTTCCATGTTTGGTTTCACCACATCATTCTTTTAATGACTTATAATCTTACCATTCGGCTCAGTCAACTCTTTGCTTAATTTCATGTTGAAGCACACATGTATAGAGCTTGTTTATCTTGTTCATGAGATGGTAATAAAGGTAGATCATTTTACAATACAATATATGTTTAATATAGTTAATTTATATGTTTGGGAAAGTGAAAAATTAATTACAAGATTAGTCACCATGCTAAACCAATTATTAAACACCCTACCTACTTTGTTCCATATGTATGCAAGTGGTTTTCACATTGAAAGAGATGTTTTGGAACTTGTCTAAAAATGTTCTTGGTGGAAATAATGTATTTTAAGGATTGGAAATGAGTTTATTTATCCATGAGGCTTTTCCTCCTTAATTTTTCTCCATTTCATGCTCACTGTCCACATTCAGCTCATATGCACACCTACAGGAGCCTTTGCTAACATCATGCTGAAAGTGAACAGTTGAGAGATGTATTAATCTATTAATGTTTTTTAAGGGTGAATTTGGATATTTATGAGAGCATATAAATTTAATCACATTAGTATCTTTCATACCACCCAAAATTCCCTACTTCACTTCCTATGTGTGAGAATGCCCATCTATAGGTGTATCACATAACCTTGAGAATTCTTGTATGGAGATTTGACACATGGAGGGAAATTTATTTTGAATTATAGTATGTGAATTGACCATAGAAGACCTATATAGGGTGTCAAAAGGACAAAAATAAGGTATTAATGATGTTGAAGGGAACAAGGACTAAATTTTGGGATCAAATCCTTAAAATGAAGAAACAAAGGTCTAGGGGATTTTTGTGGACATCTTACAACATGGTGGTAAAGAGTTTAAATGAATATAAATACATAAATATGATAGAATATAGTATGGATAAGAGACATGCCAAAAATGAGGGTCATAAAATGAAGAGAGGATAAAAGTTTGTAGCCTCAAAGTTGCTTATAAAAACACTGAATTCTTGCATTCATCTTTACATGATTAGAAGTCTTGAGTGACTATTGATATCCTAACTTGCAAACAATGCATTCCATCATGGCTAGAATGGTCCCATGGATTGAATGGTGTAAATAGTGGCATAAATACCATTATTTTGATATTGATTCATAGTTTTTAGGTTTCATGGGCACCTAAAGGTGTCCCTTCTTAGATAAATATGCACCTATAATAGGGTATATAGACAATGAGATAGAATTGGTGTTTTGGTGATTTTTAGGTCATCCAAGGTTGGTGAAGGTATAATTATATAATTTATGACCCCAAGGGATTAAAATAAGGCCTTAATTACCATGATCAAAGTCTAAATGAGCTAATGCACACCTACAATAGTCACCTTGGCAGGGGTTCTCAATCAAGAGGGACAACTCAGTTTGGTGAGTCCAAAGTGAAGGTAAGGGTTAAATGGAGGTTGAAGTGATCAAATGAACTAATAAAACCTTATTAAAGGGCATGATGATCTCTATAAACCTTTTAATGTGTGAAAATCCTACATAGGTCCCTTAAGAACCTATATGTACCTACAACTGTGTGCAATCATGGTAAAGGCTAGAGCTGAATGTATTTAGGAGGAGTCGAAGGTTTTATATAAATTATAAAATGGTTCATGGTAGCTAAAAAGGTGTTTTTTAAAATACCCAATAATTTTCCAAGCTGATCATCTACTCTCCCTACCAAACCAAAGGTAGCAATCTATATAATGCATTAAGGGACCCTTTGCTCAATGGGTGAAAATGAGAAATCTAATGAAGAGAAGTGTTTTGGGTGAATCAAAAGAGTAATAATAATGATTTTAAGGTATATAATTTTTTTAAGAGTCCTATAAATTAGGATTTATAATTGAAAAGGTCATCCTTGAGGAAGGAAACAGGGAACACATTCAGGGTTTGACATATAGTCTTGAGAATTCAAGGATGGGAAAGGGTTTATAGTAGGGTAGAGTGATGAATAGGTTTAAAAAATATCCAATATAATTTTTAAACATTTAAGGTACTATTTATAATGAAAATCATGCAAAATAAAGTTAAAACCAAGCAATATATAGTCCACATGCCATTTCTGCACATAGTCAACACTTGAAAAGTTTGGCTTGGGGTTTTATATGTTTAAAGGTGCTAGAGAGGTCATTCTAACCTAAAATTTTGTGAAATTAGTCCTCATGAACAAAGGAACACAATCATGTAAGTTTTATATTATAAAATTATGGCACATATCCTTTGTTTTGTCTTAGAGGTAGACCACTTTCATGCATGCATAGATGTAAAGAATGGAGAAAATGTGACCTAAATAGGTGTTGGGTGCCTTGAAAAAATAATGTCATGATTTTCTATGATGTAGTATCCTGTATTTAGATGGAAAATCATGAATTTATCCAAATTTTGATGAGGAAACACAAATAAGTGTTGGTGGACAACCATATACAGTCAAGCCCTAAGGGTCTCAACTAGGCCTAATTGGTGAGTGAGAAGAAGAGATGAGAAAGAGTAATTGTAAGGTTTTATGGTGACTTGGTAGGTTGAAAAAAATATAGGGAAACATGAAAATCATCCCACATAGGGGAGAAGCCTTAAAGTGAGGTATAGATCCTCAAAGGTGTAGACAGGCCTGTTAGGCAAGGTTCAAGCCTAAAGCCAAATGGGAATTCACTTCACTTCTAGTATGAAATATGATATATCGATGACTAGAAAATATTTATGAGGTTTATTTAGACATGTTTGATATTTTGGTATATATAAAAACCTATAGGAGATCTAATTTCAACCTAGAGATATTCTAAGCATGTAGGAATTGTGAAGACAAGCTTGATAGGATGATTTCAAGTTCTCATATCTCCTCTGAAAATTTGAATGGGAACTAAAGGATTTTTTAGGGGTCATTAGGGTCCATTATAATCATGATTGTTGCATTTTTTAGCATTTTTAACGTCAGGGTTTTATGAAAAAATCTTAAGGAAGAAAACTACCTAAAATCTTATTGAACCCTTGGAAGAAACCCGATGGAGAAATTAAGATTGGGGAGATATTCATATGGGATAAAATGTATATGAATCTTCAGGTCTCCTCCTCATCAATTTTTTTGCTGCCCTACCTTTATGAATAGGTTAAAAATGGGTTATTTGAACTATTTTATGTATTGTGTAGGGTACAAGAGGTTTCAAGAGATGAAATCAAGTTTGGGGGAAAGATTAGGAATTTTAATAAATACATATGGTCATTTAATTCCAGTAAAAAATTCTTAAGTATCCAAAATAGAACTCTCATCTCAGCTAATCAAAACTGACATAGTGAACATAAGGGCGAGAAGTGTGAAAACCTCAAATGGATGTATTTTTAAGGTGCACCTAAATATTATAAGGTAATGTAAGATATTTAAAAGTTTCATGAGATCCATTCCATGGATTTTAATTGAAAAAATATTCTAATTTTTAGGCCAAGTGTGAGGGGTGATAGAAAAGAGGACTTTTTTAGACTATAGGCATTGATGGCTTACTTCCAGAAGATCCAGATGAGTAAGACTACAACCAATGCATGGAGAGGAATTTATGAAATCATTCCCTCTCATTCTAATAATCAGACTTTTACCTATTTAATTTTGGGACATTCATATAGGTCCAAATCATGAAGGTAGTTTTCTAGGCCAAGATAAGGAATTTCATGCCACTTTTCATAAGTTTCATGACTTGTGTGGACACTTGGACTTCCTATAATTTCATGGTTAATTTCACATCTCTTTATCATGAAAATTTAACCTCTTTTCTTAGCTTGATATGTGTCTAAGTGACCTTTGATTTCCCTTGTCTTGTCCCTCTTCCAAATGTTATAGATAGTGACTATTTTGGCTCTTTTGAGCAGCCTCCATTGGTTGATGGTGAAACCCTATCAAATTTTTTACTTGAATGAATCTTGAATAAATAAAAAAGTTAATTTTAATACTTACATGCTGTAAAATTGAGTTTTGTTATAATCTTGGTGTTCTTGTCTAGTAGAAGATGATATTTTCTAGCATGTTATCCTTGATTATTCACCAAGTGTGCAAAAGAGTAATTGTTACATTTATTTTTTAGTGTTATATTTTAGTGTATAAGTGTTTTATAAGTGGTTCTTGACTATATTATCCAAAGGAATAATTCATTACGCTCCTAAGAATCAAAATACCTCTTGAACCTAACATATAAAACATTGATGTAACAATCTATTTTATGTTGTGAGTTTTGTGTGAAGAAAGCTTTTAAGTATTATAATTTAAATCAATAGGAGGAAATTAAATATTGGTGCATCAAATTTTATTTGTCTTATTTTATATTTTTAACCCTTTTCATGCCAAGTTGATAAATAAGAAAGTCTTTTAAAGAGTGCATCAAGGGAATTATCCCTTCTAAAGATTCATCTCACCAAATTGTTTACCCATAACAAGTGAGATGTTTCCATTGTTCCACTTGTATTAGGAGAGCTAGGCATATCTTAAAGGGGTGAAAATCTAAGTAACAATAGTTTTTGGCATGCTCGATGGGACTTTTAGTCCTAGAAGATTATCCAAAATTGGTGCTAGTCTTAGCATATATACATCTACAAGAACATTTAAGTTTAGTACTTAGAAACTCTATTAAGTTTTCAACTCTTTAGTTTTTGATCAGCCCTTAATTTCCATGCCAAAGGTGATCACTAGGTCTGTTTTGAAAGGTATAAACTTTGAGTTTGTGCAATCACCTTTGTATTTTATTAAAATATTTACGTTTGTGAATACTCATCCTTATTCAAGGGATTTAGTGTTTAAAAATTCCAATTTATTACTTAATTCAACCTCTAATACCCATATTCTACATTCCAATATGGCTAGGAGGCAACCTTTTGTAGCCTTCACCAGATCATCTCCTTTGAATCTTTCCCAATGAGACCAAATTCTTAGAGCAACCCTTAAGAGTGTTCCATATTTTAGTGGAGAAGGTCCTATTAATCTTATTTAATACATCAAAAACATGGAAAACTTATGAAATATCCACAATATCACTCAAGATAATGTAGCCATTAGACTATTGTCATTGTCTTTCAAAAAGAAAGCTTTAGATTGGTATGGGACTGTTCCTCATAATTTCATTACTTCATGGGATAAATTAGGAGATCTATTGTCTAAGAGGTTTGAAGAGAAGAGTGATCATATATCACTAGCTAAGAAATTGACCACTATCAAGAGGGATCCACAAAAAATCATGCAATATTTTAACTCTAAATTTCAAAAAACATGGGATAGGATCCCACACCTTGTGATACCTACTACAAATTATGCCTTCTTGTACTACCTAAAATCATATAATAGTGATGTATCCATGATGATCCAATCCATGGGTAGAAATACACTTCCTATTGCTTATGAGATAGATATTAATTCTAAGAATTGTCTTGTTCAAGTAGGGAAGATTTCTCTTAGACCACCAAAGCCATTGTTCCTTGATTTACAGTCTCCTAGTCAAGTTACAATACCTACCTTGGCTATTTTGCCTAATAGTCAAGAAAATTTTTCCCTTACCCATACCAATGAGATCCATGAAGTCAAGAGTTTGATATAAAGTGATACCAATTAATTGGTTGCTCTCAATAGATAACATGCTCAAAATTATAGGCCTTATCAGCCCTAAAGTTAGTTTGGACAAATAAGTAAGCCTCCTTTTCAAGGTAATGCTCAAGGACAAGGTCAAATAACTCAAGTTAGACCTTTCCAAAGTTTCAATCCCAATACTCCATCATCATCTTCTACATCTCTTATTCCCACTCAAAATAACTTTGTTTAAGAACAACCATGATATCCTTCCTATGACTAAGATCAAGACCAAGTTGCATATGCCAATGAAATGCCTACTCAATCCATGACAATACAAGGTAGTCAAGCATCTCAAGTTTCTAGTTTTGAGGTACCAATACAAAGTGGGGTAGACAATGGACAAACACAATCTAGTTATATGCTTATGAATCACTTGGAGGGAGAATTTTTTGCCATCAATCATTTGGGAATTCAAACAATGTGAATACTAGTGTGTCCTCTAACACTAGAAAAAGGGCTGTTGAAGAGATACAAGTAGCTAATAAAGGACCCATTTTGAATCCTACATCACCTTAAATATTAGGTGGGTCTAACTCAACTCCTAAGGTGTAAGAAAATTAGAAGTTTTAGAATATACAGGAAGCTCCTACACAATCATCTTCACATGCTACACCACATGGTACTCATGCTTCCAAAGAGCATTTCAAGGTGATAAATCCTTATATAAATTTTTTGGATTAAAATAAGAAATAACACATGAATATTTAATTATGGGATTCATTAACATTACCAAGACAAAAAGATATTGTCTAAAATGAATTGTTTAGACTAGGTAAACAAGTTGGATCAGTTAAGACTAAAAATGTTGTCTTGGTAAAGGGAACTCATACCATTGATGTAAAAGTGAATAAAAATGATAATACTCCTCCCTTTTACCTATAATTAATCATTTGTGATTACTTAATCCATAATTATATCATAGATAGTGGGGTTAGTAATTCAGTTATGCCCAAGTCAATAGTGGATAAACTAGGCCTCAAGTATGAACCAATAGCTAAGGGAGTTATAAAATTGGATGGATCACCAAATAAGACCTTGGGAGTATTCAAGGATTTGAACTTTATTTTACATTCTTGTCCTAATTTTCCATCCCTCATGATGTGGTTGTTGCAAATTTACCTTCATACTTTGCTCTTTGTTTGTCAAGAGAGTTTACAGCCAATATAAGTGGATACTTGGCATATAATTGGTCATATACGGTTTTTAGGACAAAGTATGGCACCAAGGTGAATATTAAATCATATCCTATCCATAAAAATCATTTAGAGTCTTACATGCCTAAAGTTGCAAATGTCAATTATGCCATTCTAGATGAGGAAGAGCTTCACATGGACCAATCTCTAACTTCTCTTAAAGGATGTGATTTGTATCTAGATGAATGGGGAGTTGAGAATTATGAGCATGATCCTTAAAAATCATAGATGAATCTGGTATTGGAGTGTATTGCCTCCATGAGGAGGGATCTTTCATGCCAAATTTGAAGAAGCTAAATGAAAACATGGATGGTTTATAATAACTATTATTTGATGGATCTAAAAGAAAGGATGAATCATGTAGTGGAAAAATGTTAGTTTATCCATCTAAGGAAAGGTACTAATATAATTTAATATTTCACTTCACTTGTAATTTTAATGTGGTAGAATATGAGGCCCTCATTTGTGGCCTTGAGTGGGCTAGAAAAAGAGGTGTGAAAGAGTTGCAAGTGTATGGTGATAGTGAGTTAATTGTGAATGAAGTAAGAGGCCATAATTTGAATAATAAATTTTTAATTAATTCCTATAAGAATATAGTGTGGGATATTTTGGAATATTTTCAAGCCTTCAACATCTAATTTATCCCAAGAGAAGACAACAAACATGCTGATAGGTTGGTAGCAATTGGAGCCCAGTTTGATGTTCTAAAGAGGATAAGAGAAGAGAAGAACTAAACCCATCTCAAGGTTATTATAAGACCCTCTATACTTGATAATGTCACTAATTGGAAAGTGTTTTAAAGTGACCAACAAATATATATATTTATACAATAGGAGGTTGAGTTTTCTTCAAAGAATTAGTCCAAACTGCAACAACAATATGGAGGACAGATTATACAATTGAAGACAAACAAGCTCCCTAAAATCTTAGTCAAACTTGAGATTATCTTCAATGATGATGACCATTTAAATAAGGAAAATGTAAAAATTTCTAATAAGAAATAAAACTAGGAGAGAGTACAAATCTTCAAGGATAAGTTGCTTGCTCTTTGAAAGGTATGTACTAAAGAAGAAAGATGTGCTTTCGTTGAGTTATGTAAAGAATATTTTGATGTATTTGCATTTGAATATAGTTATTTAAAGGTATTTGATCCATACTTATCTAAACATACCATAGATATAGATGATATTTATAATACCATCAAGCAAAGGAAAAGGACAATCAATCCTAAGATTGAGCCTCTCATGAGAAACTAGCTTACAAAGTTGATTGAGTCCAAGATCATTTTTCTTATTAAGCATTCATCTTGGTTAGAAAACTTAGTCCTAGTAAGGAAGAAGAATTGGGAAATTAGGTTATGTGTTGTATTTAGATACTTGAATAGAGTTTCCTTGAAGGGCCATTATCCTCTTCCTTCTATGGAGCAAATTTTGCAAGTTGTTGCAGGTAGTGAAAGGTTCTCTATCCTTGATGGATAGTTTAGGTATAATTAGTTTTTGGTAAAGGAAAGTGACCAATATAAGACAAAATTTACTACTAAATCGGAAAATTCATTTTTGTTTCTCTAATAATGGTGCAACATTTCAATTTGTAATGGATATGGATTTTTAAGGTCTAATAAATGACATTGTGTTGGTGTATCTTAATGATATCATAGTTTTTCTAAGCATGAAAAGGATCATTTGAATCATCTTAGGTATATTTTTGAGATATGTATAGAGTTTTGAATCTCTCTTAACCCAGATAAGTGTGTGTTTTTTGTCCATGAAGGCAAAATTTTAGGAAACATTGTCTCAAAGAAGGGCCTATCCATAGATCCTAAAAGGGTGAGTGCAATCTTGGCATTGGATTTACCTAAACACAAAAAATGTTTAAAAAGTTTCTTTAGAAAAATAAATTTCATAATGAGTTTCATTCCTAACTTTTATAATTTATTCAAGCCTATAACCTCTATGCTAAGGAGAGATGAAGTGTTTACTTGAATAAGAAGAAGGAAGGAGAGTTTTGAAGAGATTAAACAAGATATTGCTCAACCTCCAAATCTTACAAGTCATAATTTATCAAAGTAATTCAAATTGTACACCTTTATAAATGATGAGTTGATTTTTTCCATGCTCACTAAATCAAATGGAGCAACCTATTTCTTTCTTTAGTCAAGGATTGGAGAGCATGAGGTAAGGTACACTCATGTAGAGAAACAAGCAATTTCCATTTTTATAAGTCTAAATAAGTTTAGGAAAATTTTGTCTAAAAATAAGATTCATATATTAATACCTCATCTGAGTGTCAAAGACTTATTTTTTAGCAAAGATTTGACTAAAAAAAGGGCTGATTGGATCACAAAAGTGATGGAGTATGATGTAGAAATCAAGACAACCAATCTAGTGAAAGGGAAGAGATTATGTGAACACCTTGATTCATATTTAAGGGAGAAAAAATAAGTTATTTTAGCCCTTCATGATGATCCTATGACAGCTTCATCTTCATCAATGAGGAGTTGGACACAATAAATGATCCATTTTCTTCAAACCGGTGAGTGTTTACAAGGTCTAGATAAAGCTAAAAGAAGGCACTTTAGATTACAAACTATTCCTTATGTAATTTTTTATGGGGTTTTGTTTAGGAAGGACTTATCTAGTGTGATATTGATATGTGTTGAATTAGATCAGGTTGAGAAGATATTGCTTGAGTTTCATGATGGACCAGCCGGTGGTCACTTTGCTCTAAGAACCATAGCTACTAAGATTATGAAATATGGATATTTTTGGCCTAGTTTATTCAAAGACACCCATGCTTGGGTAAGGAAATGTAAAAAAAAGTGCTCTATTTGATGGTAAGCAAAAGCTTATAGCCTTGCCTCTACATCCAATACAAGCAAACCAACCTTTTATGCAATAGGGTCTAGATTTAATGGGCCTAATACACCCACTTTCTAGTGTTGGCCACAAGTGGGTGTTGACTAATAAAAAATACTTTACAAGATGGGTGGAGGCTATAACTATCAAGGAAGTGAATGAAAGTTTAGTTTTAGACTTTTATGAAGGCATACTGACAAGGTTTGGGGCTCTTTCAATAATAATTTTACATAATGAATTGGCTTTCCTTAGAATTAAGACAAGTGAGTGGGATTTGAAACATGGTATTTATTTTAGTACTTCCTCCAACTATTATCCATAATGGAATGGACTAGATGAGTCCACCAATAATAATCTAATCAAGATCATAAAAAGGACAATAGAGGAAAACAAAAGAACTTGGCATTCCAAGTTAAAGACAACTCTTTGACTGATAGGATCACCCCAAAAAGAGCCATTGAAAACTCACCATATACACTTATTTATGGGAGAGAAGCTAGACTACCTATTTCACTTGAGTTACTAGCCTTGGATCTCACTTACCAGCTAGAGTTTATGGAAAATGAAAGCATGAAGGTTATATTGTGTGAGTTGATAGAGCTTATGTTGGAAATATTGTCATTGATGTCAAAGGTTTAGTATTATTGGTGATAAAGGCCCCATTGCATTTAATGTTGTTTATCTTGGCCAATATGAGTTAATATTTATTTAATATTAATGAATATATTTTTGGTTGCATATGAAACAAAATAAGGGCCCATGGAGAAGTTAAAGAGTCAAGGGATAAAGACAAAAGAAGGATGGGACACATTTTCCCATGAAGAGTCATTTTGGGGAATACCAAGAGTCACCAAGTGAAGACAAAAGAGTAAGGGTGAATTTTTCATGAAGGGACACTTTAAGGAATATGAAAAGTCACCAAAGATAAAGACAAAAGTGGGAAGGACATTTTTGGTCATGAAAGGTCACCACATGACTTTTCAAATGCTTGGATATGAAGGGTCATCCAAGATTGGCGCCACATTTTCCATGAGGATTGAATGGTCACAAAGGGGGAAGGCCAAAGGTCATTTGGAAAGCTATAAATAAAGGCTTGAGTAGCCATTTGTAATATGTGAGTGTGAGGTTGATTTGATATTATAATATCTAGCTTACAAGGGCAATTGTGAGAGATGAATATGATTTGTATTTGTTATATCTATCTTAGAAGAGCAAAGGCGAGAGAGAGAGGAAGGAGATGTTGGATTAATCTATCAATTATTGAGATAACAACATTGAGAGATAGGTGTGTGGTATACACAAAGGGGTTGGTGCTCTTATGGGTTGGTGCTCATGAATTGTTGCTGAGTTGGTGCTTGGCAAAGGGGTTGGTGCTCCTATGGGTTGGTGCTCACGAATAGGTGTTGGGTTGGTGCTCGGCAAAGGGGTTTGAATCTCCTATGGGTTGGTGCTCACAAATTGTAGCTGAGGTTTGTACTTGGCAAAGGGGTATGGTGCTCCTGTGGGGTTGTTCTCACGAATATGTTTGAGATTGATTCTCTGTGGTTTTTCCCACATTGGGTTTCCATGTTATATCTAGTGTCTCTCTCTATCTTGTGTGGATGTTTATTATTTGAGTTTTATTACATATCTTGAATGTTTAAGTAAGTGGAATTTGGTTAAAGAAAAGATTTATAAGATATATAATATACTGATTCACCCCCCTCTCAGTATATTTTGTGCTTAACAATTGGTATCAGACCAGGTTCCTTTTTGAAAAAGTTTTATAGCTTGAAGGTAGATCAAGAAAGCACGATGGCTGGGTCATAGGAAGGATTTTCTACAAATAAGGCACCTTTGTTTGATGGGATGAATTATGCTTTTTGGAGCATGAGAATGAAGGTTTATTTGATGGCCCTTGGATTCGACATATGGAAATCAGTGGTGGAGGAATATGAAGAGCCACAGACATCTACAATTACTCCAACAGAAAAGAAGGCAAGTGAATGTAATGCTAAAGCTTTAAATGCTATTTTATGTGGTTTATGTGAATCTAAATTTGTTAAAGTTATGTAATGTAAATATTCTCATGAAACTTGGGTAAAACTTGAGAATATTTACAAAGCTGATGGAAAGGTTCAACAAGCTAAACTGTAGACTTTTAGAAGGTAGTTTGAAAGTTTAAAGATGGAAGAAGAAGAAGATATATCAAGTTATCTCTTACGAGTTGATTAGATAGTAAATTAGATTCAAGGTCTTGGAGAAACATTGGAAGAGTCAATGGTGGTGCAAAATGTTTTGAGATCTCTACCAATGAGATATGATGCAAAGGTTTCAGCAATCGAGGAGATGAAGAATTTAGCCAAGCTAAAGATGGATGAGCTTCATGGTATTCTCACGGCATATGAGATGTGGACAGAACAAGATAAACCCTCAAAAAGAGAAGCAACTTTCAAGATGTCAAAGAAGGAGAAAGCTAAGATTCAAGAATCAAGTGATAGTTCCAGTGATGATGAAGATGACAATGAAGCATTTTTCATTCACAGGCCAAAAAAAGGAACAGGTAAATATCAAAGAAAATTAACTTTTAAATGTTTTAATTATGGGAAGATTAGACATTTTCAGCTAAATGCCTAGATAAAGTTAAAGATGATGAAGAAGAAAAGCCTACATACAAGAAGAATTTCAAAGGAAAATCTAAGAAGGGATTTGAGAAGAAGAGCCTGTATTCTAAAGATCCTAGCTTAGGCGAAGATAGTGAAGTCAACGATTCAGAAGAAGAAGAGATTCTATTCATGGCCATACATGATGATGATCAAGAAGAAGAAGAGGAGGAAGTTGAAGTAGATATGGAAGGAGAACTCAATTGTGCCCTAGAAGAGTTAGAAGCTGTTCAAAAGAAGAATCGAAGGTTAAAGCGCCAGATTGAGAAAAATGAATAAGAGTCAAAGGAAATGATTGAAGATCTACAAGCACACTTTGAAGAAGCCAAGAAGAATGAAGAATCTCTCAAAGCACAGTTAGAAATAGCAAGAAAATATTGTGAAAGGTATGTTATTGAAATTGCCTCTTTAAAAGAAGATATTAAGAAAGCAGTCAGTGATAAAGTAATCAGTGATTCAAAATTTGAAGATAGCACTAACATGCTGAATAAGATATTGGAAAGTCAAAAATCATACTAAGATAAGATAGGGATCAGTTTTGAAAAGAAAAAGAGCTATGCTGAAGCTCTAACACAAGAGGAAATAGAAAGGGGAGAAGTGAAGAATACAGAGGACATTCCAAATAGAGAAGGCTAGAAGGAACAAAGCTACAAAAGGCAATCAGGTCAGAGATATACAGACAGGTCTTATTTTTATGGCTATTGTTTTTATTGTAATGGATATGGTCACAAGAAAGTAAAATGTAGAAAAAGAGCTAACAATTTTAGAAATAAGGAGAAGGAAAGTCAAGTAGAGTCAAGCAGAAGCCACAACTCTTTTGCTCCTCTATCAAGCTTTAATGAAGAGACCATAGTATGCTACAAGTGCAACAACTTTAGACACATAGCTCGGTATTGCAGAAGTGTGTTCAAGTCAGTCAAGAAGGATCAGAGGTTCAAAGCTCTATTCATCAAGAAGAAGGATCAGAGTTTCAAATCTCCATTCACCAGGGAGAAGATTTAGACATGTTCATGGAAGAAGAAACAACATGAAGATTCTATGATGGTGCAGACATCTCTGCATGCGGGAGGTAAAGATTAGCCATGGTTAATTGATAGCGGATGTTTGAGGCATATGACAGGTGATAACAGTAAGTTCATTTCTCTAAAGAAGATAAATGGTGGTACAGTGAGATTTAGAGATAAAACCACTGCCAGGATAGCTTGAAAAGGTACTTTGAGTTTGGATTATGGTAGAACTAAGATAAAATGTTTTGTATGTAAAAGGTCTTAAGCATAATCTTGTGAGTGTTAGTCAAATTTGTGATCAAGGATACACATTAAGGTTTCATGCTGAAGGTTGTGAGATTAGAAGAAAAGATTAAAATGAGTTGATTGTAGATGCTCAAAGGATAGGGAACAATGTATATGTTTTGTCAGATATCTTCTCAAAGGCATGATCAAAAGATACATTCAAAGATCGGCGAGAGGAGTTGGGAGTAATTTCTATTACTTCCTACCATTGATGTTCAGCATTAAGTGAGGGGAGCTAAGTGTTAGCTCTAGGTAGGCCCTTTGCCATTGATGTCAAAGGGGGAGAATAATAGGTACAAGTATAGGTGCAGAAAATAGGTACAAGGAATAGGTACATGTTGCTACAGTAAGGAGTTACTGTATGTTATCAGATGATGGTATGTGCAGGTGATAGGATGTGGCAATTTTAGGATTGAGGTTGCCATCAATGACAAAGGGGAAGATTGTTGGAAATATTGTCATTGATGTCAAAGGTTTAGTATTATTGGTGATAAATGCCCCATTGCATTTAATGTTGTTTATCTTGGCTAATATGAGTTAATATTTATTTAATATTAATGAATATATTTTTGGTTGCAAATGAGACAAAATAAGGGCCCATGGAGAAGTCGAAGAGTCATGGGATAAAGACAAAAGAAGGATGGGACGCATTTTCCCATGAAGAGTCATTTTGGGGAATACCAAGAGTCACTAAGTGAAGACAAAAGAGTAAGGGAGAATTTCTCATGAAGGGACACTTTAAGGAATATGAAAAGTCACCAAAGATAAAGACAAAAGTGGGAAGGATGTTTTTGGTCATGAAGGGTCACCACATGACTTTTCAAATGCTTGGATATGAAGGGTCATCCAAGATTGGTGCCATTTTCCATGAGGATTGAAAGGTCACAAAGGGGGAAGGCTAAAGGTCATTTGGAAAGCTATAAATAAAGGCTTGAGTAGCCATTTGTAATATGCGAGTGTGAGGTTGATTTGATATTGTAATATCTAGCTTAGAAGGGCAATTGTGAGAGATGAATATGATTTGTATTTGTTATATCTAGCTTAGAAGAGCAAAGGTGAGAGAGAGAGGAAGGAGATGTTGGATTGATCTATCAATTGTTGAGATAGCAACATTGAGAGATAGGTGTGTGGTATACACAAAGGGGTTGGTGCTCCTGTGGGTTGGTGCTCACAAATAGGTGCTAGGTTGGTGCTCAGCAAAGGGGTTTGAAGATCCTATGGGTTGGTGCTCATGAATTGTAGCTGAGGTTTGTACTTGGCAAAGGGGTATGGTGATCCTATGGGGTTATTCTCATGAATATATTTGAGATTGATTCTCTGTGGTTTTTCCCACATTGGGTTCCCACGTTATATCTGGTGTCTCTCTCTATCTTGTGTGGATGTTTATTGTTTGAGTTTTATTGCATATCTTGAGTGTTTGATTAAGTGGAATTTGGTTAAAGGAAAGATTTATAAGATATATAATATACTGATTCACCCTCCCTCCTCAATATATTCCATGCTTAACAGCTTAAAGAAAGAAGAGATCAAGCTATGTAAATTATGAGGGCTCATCAAGATCAAACAAAGAGATAATTTGATAATAAATCCATGTCAACAAGTTTCCAAGAAGGGGACATTGTTCCAAAGTGGAATGAAGATAGGGATAAGCATGGAAAATGTACAAAGTTTGATGCTTTATGGAGTGGCCCTTATGTAATCACTCAATGCAAGAAACATAATGCTTTCCAAATTTAGAATTTGGTTGGATAGGAGCTTCATATCCTAGTAAATGGGATATATCTCAAACATTGCTACTAAGGTTATCCTCTCTCCTTGTACATAGTTGTTGTTTTCCTTGTTCTCCCTAAGTGCTTATGCACATGTGTGAGTCTTGTTGGTGTCTTGCTTTGCTTTGCATTTTCTTAGTGTGTTATGGTTATTTTGTGTGTGTTTTAGGCATTTAATTTATATTTTTACTCAATATTTCATTGAATCCCTAGCCCATGTATTAATAAGGTGACTGGTCTTTAGTATAATAGGCATACTACCCCTACGAGTCACCATTTTCTTGACCAAATTTGACTTTTAGGTCAAATTTGGACCCATATAGGTAAAAAACTTATTTTTTTAGATATTTAGGGGTCAAATAATTTTTCATAGGTTATATTATAATTCATTTGATGTTATATAATTCTTTGTTAGCTTTAGGCATGGTCTAATTAGTCATATGTCATGTTGAGTCACTTAATAGGCTTTTAAGGGGTCATAAATTCAAGTGGCATGGTAACCAAGGTGTAAATGTGTAATTTTGTCATTTAAAAAATCCAAGATGTTATTTTAACTCTTAGGGATGCTAGTTACATTATAATCTTGTAGGTTGTTTACCTCAAATTCAAGAAACCAACTAAAAAAGGGAGCATTTGGCACTTGTATGGTCCATGGAGGAAAGTGACACATGGGATAAGATCATGGAGGGAATATTTATATTAATATCACTCATATAAATTATTTACATGATTTGGAGGTGCCATTTCTAATCCAAAACCATTCTAGTCCTTCTTTGCCTTCCTAGACATATATAAGTGACCAACAAGTTTGTGTTTAGTGTGGACAACTCAAGAGGTTTTAGGGAAAATGATTTTTGGAGGTGATATTAAACTTATATAAATTAATTTACTTATAAATAATTCAAGGATTGATCAATTTTGATTTATGAATCATCCTTTACAAGCTAACTCTATTTTTTCTCACTATTTCCTGCACCCTATAGGTTTTGCTCCATTTTGGTCAAGTTTGTATGAACCAATTGGTGGTGTTGACTATGGATGATGTTATATAACTTATAATATGATATATATAATTATTTTCATGTTTCATGATGTTTTTATGGGGAGGTTATCTCATGTTACAGGAAGGTGTCACCATTATGAAGTTTCAGTTAATTCTTCCTTGTTCCAAAATGTTGCTCTTATATAGAGGCTCCATAGGGATGTGATATGGTATTACACATGTTTAAATTCAAAATTTTATATCTCTTAAATATTTTATTTCACCACATCATGCTTTTGACAACTTTGAATCTTGCCATTTAGCTCAGTCAACTCCTTGTTTTGTTTCATGTTGAAGCACATATGTATAAAGCTTGTTTATCTTGTTTATGGAATGGTAATTAGGGTATATCTGATTTAAAATACAATAGGAGTTTAAGAGAGTTAATTTATATGTTTGGTAAAGTGTAAAATTAGTTATAAGCTTAGTCACCATGTTAAACTAGTTATTAAACACCATGCCTGTTTTATTTCATATGTATGCAAGTGGTTTTCACGTTGAAAGAGATGTTTTAGAACTTGTCTAACCATTTCATTGGTTTAAATAATGTATTTGAAGGATTGGAAATTATTTGAGTTGTCCATGAGGCTTTTCCTCCATACTTTTTCTCCTTTTCATGCTCACTGTCCACATTCAACCCATATGCACACCTATAAGAGCCTTTGCTGATGTCATGCTAAAAGTGAAGAGTTGAGAGATGTATTAATCTCTAAAGATTTTTTAAGGGTGAATTTGGATATTTTATGAGAGAATAGAAGGTTCATAACATTAATATATTTCATAATACCCAAAATTCCCTACTTCACTGCCTATGTGTGAGAATGCACATCTACAAGTGTATCACATAACCTTGAGAAATTTGTATGGAGATTTGACATAGAGAGGGAAATTTATTTTGGATTATAGTATGTCACTTGACCATATTATACCTATATAGGGTTTAAAAATGATAAAATAAGTTATGAATCATGTTGAAGGGAACAAAGACTAAATTCTAGGATCAAATCCCTAAAATGAAGAAACAAAGGTCCAGGGGCTTTTTGTGGACATATTACAACATGGTGGTAAAGAGTTTTAGGGAATATAAATAAGTAAATATGATATAATATAGTATGTAAAAGAGACATTCCAAATATTAGGGTCAAAAAATTAAGAGAGGATAAAATTTTGTAGCCTCAAATATTCTTATAAAAACACTAAATTCTTGCATTCATCTCTACAAGATTGGAAGTCTTGAGTGACTATTGATATCCTAACTTGAAAAAAATGCAGTCCCTCATGGATAGAATGGTCCCATGGATTTAATGGTGTAAAAATTGGTATGAATACCATTATTTTTATATTCATGCATAGTTTTCAGGTCTCATGGGCACCTACAGGTGTCCCTTCTCAGAGAAATATGCACCTACAGTAGGGTATACAGATAGTGAGATAACATTAGTGTTTTGGTGATGTTTTAGGGCGTAAAAGGTGAGTTAAGGTATAATAATATAATTTATGACCACAAGGGATTAAAATAAGGAATTAATCACCATGATCAAAGTCTAAATGAGCTAATGCACACCTACAACAGTCACCTTGGCAGGGGTTCTCAGTCAAGAGGGAGAACTTAGTTTGGTGAATCCAAAGTGTAGGTAAGGGTTAATGGGAGGTTGAAATAATGAAATGAACCTAATAACACCTTATTAAATGACATGATGATCTCGATGAACATTTTAATGTGTGAAAATCCTTCATAGATCCCTTAAGACCCTGTATGTACTTATAACTGTGTGCAGTCATGGTAAAGGCAAGAGGTGAATGTGCTTAGGAGGAGTATAAGGTTTGATAAAAAATTGAAAATTGTTCAAGATAGGTTAGAAGGTTATTTTAACAAGCCCCAATACTTTTTCAAGTTGATCATCTACTCTCCCTACCAACCCAAAGGTAGTAGTCCATACAATTGTATTAAGGGACCCTTTGCTCAATGGGTGAGAATGAGAAATATAAAGAAGAGAATTATTTTGGGTGAATGATAAGATTTATAAGCATGAGTTGGAGGTAGGTAAATTTTTTATGATGCATAAACATCAGGATTTAGGATTTAGAATGTCATCCTTGAGGAAGGAAACAGGGAACACAGTTAGGTTTTGACATATAGTCTTTAGAATTGAAGGATGGGAAAGGGTTTATAGTAGGATAAAGTGATGAATAGGTCTAAAAAAATTAAAATATGATGTTTAAACATTTAAGGTAATCTAAATAATGAAAATAATTCAAAATAAATAGTTAAAACAAAATAATATACAGTCCACATGCCATTTCTGCACACAATCAACACTTGAAAAGTTTGGCTTGGGGTTTTAGATGTTTGAAGGTGCTAGAAAGGTCATTTTGACTTGAAATTTTGTGAAGGGAGTATTAATTAAAAAAGTATAACAATAATTAAAGTGGTTTTAATGGATATTTATGGCACATATCCTATGTTTTGTCTTAGAGGTAGGCTACTTTCATGCATGCACAAAGGTAATGAATGGAGAAAATGTCACCTAAATTGGTGTTAGGTGCCTTGGAAACATAATGTGATGATTTTTCATGATTTAGTAACATATATTAATCTATAAAAAACATGAATTTATCCCAATTTTGATGAGGGAACACTAATAAGTGTTTTTGGAAAAACATATGCAGTCAAACCCTGGGGGTCTCAACTAAGCCTAATTGGTAAATGAGAAGAAAAGATGAGAAAGGGTACTTGGAAGGTTTTAGGGTGAATTTTTAGGTTGAAACACATATATGGAAACATTAAAATCATCCCATAGAGGGGATAATTCTTAAAATGAGGTCTAGATCCTCAAAGGTGTAGATAGGCCTATTAGGCAAGGTTCAAACCTAAAGCTAAATGGGAAGTCACTTCAATTATAGTATGAAATATGATATATAACTGATTATAAAATATTTATGAGGTGTATTTATACATTTTTGAGATTTTTTTATATAGATAAGCCTATAGGAGAGCTAATTTCAACCTAGAGATAGTCCAAACATGCAAGAATTGTGAAGACAAGCTTGATAGCCTAATTTCGAGTGCTCATATCTCCTCTAAGAATTTGAATGGAAAAAAAAAAGAGTTTGGAGGGGTTATTGGGGTCCCTTAAAATCATTTTTTTCATATTTTTTGGTAGTTTAAAATATTAGGGTTTTATGAATAAAGCTTAAGGATGAAAATTTCCTAAAACCCTACTAAACCCTTGGAAGAAACCCAATGGAGAAAACAAGCTTGGGGATATATATATATATATATATATATATATATATATATATATATAGATATAGATATATATATATAGATATGGGATAAAATGACCATGAAAGTGATTGGAGGTTGTATATAATTATTCATGTCTCCTCATCATCAACTTTTTTGCTACCCTACATGTACAAATAGGGTATAAAATGGGTTCTTTTGACTATTTTGTGTATTATGTAGGGTAAATGAGGTTTCAAGAGATGAAATAAAGTTTGGGGGAAATATTAAGAATTTTAATAACTCACTTTGGTTATTTAATTACAAGGATAAACTCTTAAGTGTCTAAACTAGAGCTCTCATATCAGCTAGTTAAAATAGGCATAGTGAACATAAGGGTGAGAAGTGTGAAAACCTCAAATGGATGTCCTTTTAAATTTAAAATGAGTATTATAAGGAAATTGAGGGTATTTAAAAGTTACATACACTCCATCACATTGATTTTCATGGAAAATTTATTCTCATTTTGAGGCTAAGTGTGAGGGGTGATAGAAAAGAGGAGTTTTTTAGACTGCAAGAAGTGATGGCTTACTTCTAAGAGATTATAGATGAGTTGGAAAAAAAAATGAATGAAGAGGCATGTATGAAAGAATTAAATCTCATTCCTATCATCAGACATATACCTAGTCAATTTTAGGATGTTCAAATAGGTCTAAATCATGAAGGTAATTTTTTAGGTCAAGACAAAGAATTTCATGCCACTTTTCATAAGTTTCATGACTTGTGGGGACACTTAGACTTCCTAACATTGCATTTTTCATTTAAAATATATTTATCATTAAAATTTAACCAATTTTATCATATTTATACATGTCCAAGTGACCTTTGGACTTCTCTTATCTCGCCCATCTTCCAAATGTTATAAATAGTGACTGTTTTGGCTCTTTTGAGCAGCTTCTATTGGTTGATGGTGAAATCCTATTTTTTAAAACTTTAATGACTCTTGAATAAATAAAAAATTGAATTTTCCTACTTACATGCTTTGAAATTGAGTTTTTTTACAATCTTTTTGGTCTTGTCTAGTAGATGATGATCTTTTCTAGCACATTATCCTTGATTGTTCACCAAGTGTGCAGAAGAGTAATTTTTATAGGTATTTATTATTATTATATTTTAGTGTATAAGTGTTTTAAAGGTGATTCATGAATATATTATCCCAAGGAATCATTCATTACCCTGTTAAGCATCAAAATACCTCTTAAACCTAGCATATGAAACATTGATGTAACAATCTATCTTTTGTTGTGAGTTTTATGTGAAGAAATCTTTGTTTTGCTCTAAGTAGTATAATTTTAGTCAATAAGAGGAAATTAAATATTGTTTCATCACCTTTTAGTTTTCTTATTTTTTATTCTTAACCCTTTTCATTCCATGTTTATAAATAGGAGAGTGTTTCAAAGAGTGCATCAAGGGAACTAGACCATCTAGAGATTCATCTCACCAGATTATTTACCCACATCAAGTGAGATGTTTCCATTATGACACTTGGATGAGGAGATATAGGCATATCCTCAAGGGGTTAAAATACAAGTGAAAATAGTTAAACTTCAAATGGGTTGACCACTTTGAATCCACTTGCACTGTCGATCTCAATCACATAATTAAATGCAAACCATTAGATCCTTGTCCTTTAACTTTGCTAAGCATTAAACCTAAAACAATTATTATCATCTCACTAATTCATAAAATATTAGAGTAAATGCACTCCATCGATTTCCTCAAGAGTTTCTCAAACTTTACCTTGTGCAAAATTGACTAAGTATCGGAACCATTGCAATCTATTTGAGAAGCCAACTTTGATCCTTAATAACATGTTTTGCACTTAGACGCATGATATAAGATTTGAAACATAAGATCAAATTTAATAGGGGAATGCAACCATATATCAAGATGTTATTGAAACCTTCATATGTTTGAGATATAATTCCATTAATATGCCTACTCAGATGTTTTGCCGTAGAGCCAAATATGCCTTGAAATGCCTAGAATTCCAACTTTGCACATGCATATATTTTGATGTAATTCATCATATGACCTAAAATTTAGCACATAATAACTATGCAAAAAATTGAAAAAACCCATGTGACAATTTCCTCCTAAAACCTTCATGCATGAAAAATATAACATTATCAAACCACTTGCTTAGCTCTATTTGAGCTTAGAAAACACAGTAAACCTACTTGGGAGGTCAACTTTGCACTTACATATATTTTATTGTGCTTTGTTGCATGACCTAAAATTTATCATATAGTAACTAGGAACAAAAATAAATAATAAAAAAATACTTTTGAAACTAACACATATATAAAATATGACCACATCAATATGCTTACTCAACACTATTTGGGCTCTTTTGCAAATTTGGCTATATATAGAAGCTTAAGGAATTCTATTTGAGAAGCCAAATTTGCACCAACATATATTTATTTGTGATTCATTGCATGACATAAAAATTTAATCATAATAAATTGGGACTAATGTGATCACAACCATATGACCAACTCCCCCTGATTCATCCATGTGTGTGAATGCTAACATCATCAATCTGCTCACTCCAATTTCTCTACCACTGGACCCAAAAGGTCTAAATGAAAACCATGGAATACTAGATGAATTACACTCATGCACACAAGAAATAAAATAAAATAATATTTATTATGGGACCTATTTCACATCCTTAAATCATCATATTCATCCCTAATCATCCCTAAACATGCCAAAATAGAAGATCAACCAAGCCTACTTCAAGCATACTAAGACAAGCACATTGCACACTTTGACATTTCCACTTACACTATCATGATACTCCATCCACTCATCTAGACACCTACATGAAATCATCATTACATCATTGAAAACTCTTCAATAAAAGTGTCCCTAATTTTTAAAATAATGTTATTGTGTCTCATAATGCAAGTGTTGATGTTTATCTAAATGGAAATCAACAAGTTTTCTTAACATTACTAAATAATCAAATATCATTTAATGTTGTTCCTAATTAAATGACACATTTTATTTCCTCAATCATAAATTTAAAATGCCTATGATTAAAAAAACCCAATATAATAAGTTAAAATTCTTGAGATTCATGATATTAATATGGTCATCAAACACCTATCCATATTTTCTAGCTAGTTTATAAGATCCTTAACCAAACATGGAAATGTTTACATAAAGAAATAACCAATTAGGTTCAAATTTATCCTTATTACCTCAGTCATGATTAGGGTGTCTTTGATTTTCATTTCAAACAAGATCATTGATTTCAAATTCTCTAGATCTAATTCACTTATTGTAATTCTTGTGTATCTTATTATGATATGCCTTCATATGGTTAAGTTCATTGATCCTTTTCTCATCAAGAAGTTATAGCTCTTGAAAATGTGAAACTTTATATTCTTCAATATCAATAAGATTTTGTAAAGACATAAAAAGAGGGTAGATAAATTTCAATGGGTAGGATAGATTCATATCCAAAGACTAGATAATATGGTGTGGTTCATGTGGGTATGAAAATGTTAGTATGGTAATCCCATAAGGAAGGATAAATTTTTATATGCTAATCCTGACCTTCATTATTAACAATCTTCTTGAGCATTTTGGTAAGGTTTTTATTAGACACTTTAGGATATATATTTCTATGTAGATAATAAGATGTGGGCCATCTCTATTTATTATAGAACTAGGTATAGAGGGATATACCTAAATTTTTATTGAAAGACTTAACATTGTCAATGATAATGGAAAAATGGACTATGTAATTTCAAATGAGATGGCTAAGGATGAACTTAGATATATTTTTTCCAATTACATAGGTGATGGGGTGGCCTCTACCTAGTTAGCAAAGTATTAAGTGGTAGTAATGATGTGTTTATGGCCATCAGATGAAGAGGATTTTTTTCCAAATGAGATTGAGGAATCAAGTAGAGAAGGTACAGATAGTTACGAACAAAGTTATTTTTTGTGATGCTGCATGGATTATATATCTTTATACACACTTCCTAAAATATTGACAAGAATATGTTTCTATGAAAATATAGTAGTAGCATGTTCTAAGTAATTTCTTTAAAAGTTCAAAACCACTAGGTTGTGATCCATATATTTCATCATGTAATTCCTTGATCACTAAGTTAGTATATTATAAATTTAAACAACTCAACAAAATTCCATCATAAACTCTATGGTAATGCATGTTACTGATGAAGGTGAAATGGGAAGTGCATTAGATAAATGATTTGAATTGGTTGGGTGAAAGATCAAGAGGAAGGATGTGATTATGAAGGTAAATGTAGATGTCATGGTATTAGGGATAATTAAGATGAAAAATATTACATACCTTTTAATATTCAATGGTATAATATATTGGGACCATGAATTTTTCAACTAAGAATTGACACTATGGAGTGTTTTGTGACATCCCAAGGAGGGATTTGATGGTGGACATTACATTGAGGATTTGTTACTTATTCAAAGAATCTATTGAAATTAGATGTGCACAAAGTATTATTTTAGGTTGTAAACCATGTTATTGTAAGTGATGATATTGTTATCCTTGGTTTTATACTTGTCATTAACCTATTTCATAGTTAATTTGTAGTCACCAAAGATATACAAATGTTATATGTCTTATTAGATTCCTAGTTTAACACCTTTGATAAGTGATTTATACTCTATTATTTATTTATGTCTTACTTATATTAATATCCTAAATATTAATAATTAGTGAGCTAAATGTTCAAAGTTATTTTTAAAGACATTATACTAGTTTATACATATAATAATAATTAAATATTTATTTTCCTTATTTATTCTCAAAAATGTTAATAATTATAAGTAAAATCTTATGTAATCTTATGTATATCATGAACTAATCTACATAGAAAATACAATCAAAAAAAATATTGTCATAATTACGTACTAACATTTAAAACATATTATGCATATAACATTTTTTATCTATTGTGTGTGTAGGGTCTTAGCAATTCTTCTATCATCCCCCAATCATCCCATATATTTCATCCTCTCCAATGATGTTCTCCCTTGTCAAGCTCTAAAGGTAGGATCAATCTTGCATCCATCTCACAACAAGTAGGTAGTTAGTCTCAATCATCATATATATCAATCAATGATGCAAAACTAACAAATATACATCCTTAATGTACAAAATAAGAAAATACAGTTGTCACATCATGTAAACTAATAATCAAATCATTGTCTCATAACAATATATGTCACTAGTTATTGAAGATATAGTTATCTTTTAACTAGTAGCAATTATAGACTTATTTATCTATCAGATAAATTAAAAAAATACCTTTGTTTTATTAATTTCAAGTATTTTTTCTATCCTAAAATACTAACATTGATTTAAGACAATCTAAACTTAATATTTATAAAACATGCATGAAATTACATTAAAAACTAGAAATTGGAAATTATTATTTTAATTGGTCAATATAGCCTTATGTTTGAGACAACTTGGAAAATATGACACAATGATCTATATTTAAAAAATTATATTCTTTACTATTAATTAAGAAAATTTAAGGTGAGATAGACTATGGCCTTGGAGAAAGAGATAACAACAATTCATGATTTAAGATGCCATGCATGGAGGGGTAAACTATGAGAGATATCATGCAAAGAGAAGGAGAATGACAAAATTAGAGGAAGAAATGGTTTTATAAATGAAGTCTGGTGAAATTAAAGGGGGCAAAATAAGATATGGGAAGAGGAGATACAAAGATAGAAAGAGAAATATAGCATGGAGAAGGAGAAAAAATATAGTGCAAGGAGGTGGAACATAGCACAACATTTGAGAGAGAAATGATATTGGTTCTATTTGGTCAACTTGGAAACATTTTAGAGGTGGGTTCTATAATTAATTTTCTATGTGTAATAATATAGTAAAATGTATATGAATTTATATTTTTTGTGATCAATTTGTACACAACCATGATTTTATTATTGGAAAAAAAATTCAATTCAGAACCTAGTGATGGCATCTCTCTAAGTGAATAAAATGGTCAATGTGTTATTCATTAAGATATCCAAGTATATGGAACTACGCTCAACTCAAAATAGAAATTCTATACAAAATAGTATGAGGTTCATAGTTTTGATAAAATTTGGAAAATTATAGTAATTATAATAAATAATGTGGATAAATTTTTAAAACAGTGATAGGCTATGCAAAGTTAATAATAATTATTGTATGGGTAAGAGAGGCGCGCGCGCACACACACACACATAGTAGTGTTATAATTTTTAGCAGATCTTTATTATTATGGACTACATATTCTATTGTGGATTGTGAATTTATTTATATACCTATCTTATTAATGACTATGCTTTAGTTGTGAATCAAAATATACTTTTAATATAAGTGATTTATATAACATCTATAGATAATTGATGGATCATTTAAAGACAACATCCCCCCGCCCACCCACGCCCCCCACCCACCTCACCCCCCCACCACACACACACACACACACACACACACATTAGGAAAATGAAATTGTAGCATCCTTTTATTCTATATCAAAAATAAAATGATTGAGTATTTTATAACTATGATTTATATTTATATGGAAAACATCTATAACTACAGACCTACATTTTAGTTTATGAATTAAATTCTAGCTATGTATAAGCAAAACATAGAAATCCTAGTGATTTGTTTAGGATATTTATTTAGTATGTGTTACATATTGGTTGCATATTGACTATGTAGCATATGTTAACTGCATGCTTAAATAGTTTTTAACTGGTTTATCAAATTGACATCCATATACATATATGGCTGAGTAATCACAATCGATTTTAGAAAAAAAATCCAATCATTATTTGGAGTTTTTGTATTAACTTAAACATAAATAATGATGTTTGAAAATCAATAAAATTGTAAGCTTGACTTCTATAGTTATTCAAATTTGTCTAAATAATTCATATGTATTTAATAATTAAAAAAAAGTATTCTTATTAGAATTACTACCTACTAAAGGATATGAATTAACACTTAAGTTATCTAATTAAATACTACTTAAAAATAATAGGCAGAGCCAACCAAAGTATGTGGTATACCATGCATACTTTTATTAATAGATGTCTAGGTATACAGACAAATGGATTACATAAATGAGCCATTTTATTTATATTATGTGTAAACCATGTATCATTATACACTCCTTTACTATCAAATATTAAGATAGAATGTAATGTCATTAGATGTATGAAATTATTGAATGACATGTTTCCATTGATGTAGTATTTTATTAATGTTATTATTTATGAATTAAATGAATAAGGATTCATTGCATACCATTGGATGGATTAAATGTATGAATGTTTATATTTCCATAAATAGTTTGTTTATACTACTATTAGAAATATTCCAATTGGATCCTATGGTTGATGAATTAACCAATATGTTACTTTTGACATGCATGCAATTAATGATCTTATATGGACTGTGTTTTGTTATATAGTGTTATATATGTAATAATAACATGTTTTAGATTCATTATATGCATTTGATGGACAAAATGTAAGATTGAGATTATTTCCATACTTAGTATGTTCTCACTTATCCTAATAAGAATAATCTAAATAATGTTTAAGTTTTATACTAAATTATATATGTTTATACTAGATTCCTCATTGATGATGCTAAGTAGGTAGTGAGACAGACTTCAATAGCCTTGGTATCACCACAAAGCTGGATGTAGATAATTTGATCAAGTGGTATGTTATGGAATTGATCAATCTATGTGATTGTATGTTATTTGAAAAATTTGGTCAAAGTAATGTTATATAAACATTGTCATTTTGATTTTCATGTTCTGTGATATCATGTTAGAAACATATTTTCTTTATGATACACATCATGTAGTAGAAATATTAAAACACACGGGGTACTAGCATGTCTCTCTAGATTTCTATACCATTTTATCTACCTATTAGTGAAGGGAGGGTTATTCTTTAATACGTGAATCTATGGGGGATTGATGGTCCATGGTTGGTGTGGACAAGTACTCAGATAATTCTCTACCTCCCTATTGCAATACTTATCTAGAGACTACACTTGATATTATCATCGATACATGATTTGGTTTGACTCAAGCTGTATAGAGTTTGGTATATATTTTTTGTATTAAGGCTAAATTAATAAAGGAAATTTAATTATAAAATATTTATTATACGTGAACATAGCTATTATATTATTGGATCAATTGTGGCTAAGCCTTAAAGTATTTACTTTCCTTGTAATTGTAATAAGTTATATTGTATTCAGTATTTAGATTTAAAACTATTATTATTTTAAGTTATTGTTTAGATAAGTTGTTAAGTATTTTCTATTGAATGAATGTTAAGTAATTGGTTAAAATAAATTACTGCATTATTCTAGGTATAACTTGAAGGGTTGTAACATATGGTATCATAACTTAGGCTCGAAATCTAGGACTTAATGAGTTTGCTATTTTTTTGTAGTATTCTATTTAGTGATAAAGAAGAATGGTGAAAACAATAACATTAGGGTGAAGATCCTTCAAATGTCAATGATAATAACCATCTAAATGATCCTAACCTAATTACCATCAAGTATTTAATAAAGTTGGATTAGATCCTCATAGCCATGAACAATACTAGGGATTGAATCACATCCTTAGAATAAGAATTTCATGGCCAAGGCAAGGAAGAACATCAAGAAGTACCTGTTAAACACCCTATTGAGTAGGAAAACCAATAGGATATAAGAGTTCAAGTAGCTACAGAGTTATCTAGGGACATGAAAAAGGTGATTCCACCTAAGTTTGATTAAATTGTTGTAGGTGACAGAGCTTAATCATGGCTAACTAAAATGAAGAAGTATTTTGAGATTTAAAACTACTCTAAAGTCACCAAAGCATTTTAGGGAACTTACCAATTGGCTGGTGAGGTAGCTATTTGGTGGGATAATAAGAAGTTGGAAATGAACCTTAACTCAACCATCATAAATTGGGAATAGTTTATGACATTGTTCAGGTCATGGTGGCTACCATAGATTTATTTTGATCAGAAGCTCACAAATTTATATAACATGAAGTAGGGAGATTTATTAGTGAATGAGTAATAGGAATAGTTTATCGACCTTTTGAAGTATGTACCTCATTACCAAGATGATGAGAGGTTAAAAATTAGGAATTTTATCATGGGATTAAAACCCTAGTTTGGTGGTGAGGTAGATGTTCATGGACCTTCTACCATAGACCATGTCTTTGAGAAGGTGGTGAAGAAAGAGTATAAGTTAAATTCTCTTGCTCAAGGTAGGGAAAAGTTAAATAAAATGTTTGGAAGTTCTAAGCTAACTTTTAAGAAGAATAATTGGAAGTAAAGGAGGGGAGTCTCCAAGGGGTAGTCCAAGAACTAGAATTACAAATTCAATAGTGGATATGACAACAAGAAACTAGGTAATGGTTTCAAAGGAAGTTTCAAGGGAAACCCATAGACTAATAGGAAAGGTCCACCTGGAGGTTTTTTCAACTATAGAGGAGACAATTATGCTCATGAATGAACTTAGGATAAGTAAAATAACAAAGGCCCTAATTCTTAGTAGGGAAATTTTTAGTAGTGTATTCATGCAAGAATTGATAATTGACAAGCTGAATTTCAAATGTCACCCATAGAGCTATCAAGTATTCTGTTTGAACATCCAATTTTTGTTTTAATAGTTACAGGGGCCACTGAATGTTTTATATCTCCTATAATGCTTATAAATTTTACTATAAAAGTTAGATATATAGAAAATGCATGGTTAATATAATATGGGAATGACTCAAAATTCATGGTGAATAAGTGTCTAGTTGAAGTAGTCATTAAGTTAGTTGAATTTACAACTATAGTGGATCTATATGTAACACCACTAGGGTCATATGACATGATCCTAAGATTCAATTGGATTGTTAAAAACATGGCCAATTTTGATTTATATTTAAATAAGGTTGAGTGTGTTGATGATTTTGGAATTCAAACACAAATTTAGGGTGAAAAGAGAGAGTTATGGCTTAGGCGTATTTTTACAATGCAACTCAAGTAAAAGGGTGTCAATAATTTATCATCAAGACAAATGAAATGGAGGAACCTAAGGAACCATCTCTCAAATATTAGCCATTTTTAAAATATTTTTATGATGTGCTTCTATAAGAATTACTAGGTTTTCCTCCTAAACATGAGTTTGATTTTTCTATCGACATCATACCTAGATTAGAACCATAGTCTAAAGCACCATATAGAATGATAATGATTGAGTTGGTTGAATTGAAGGTTCAACTCTAAGAATTTTTGTCTAAAGGGTTGATTAGGGCTAGTGTGTCACCATGGGGTGCAATAACTATTTTTGTGACGAAGAAGGAAGGTACTCTTTGACTCTACATTGATTATATAATTTTGAACAAGGTAACTATCAAAAATAGGTATCCACTACCACATATAGATGATCTTTTTGATCAAATGTGGAGAGAAATGTAATTTTCAAAGATATATCTTAGATCAGGATATCATCAATTGAGGGTTTAGGATGAGGATATTATGAAAATAACTTTCATAACTTGTTATGATTATTATGAGTTCATGGTGTTATATTTTGGGTTGACTAACGCTAGCAAAATTCATGAATCTCATGAACAATATGTTAACAGATTATTTGAATCATTTTTTTGGTCTTTTTGGATGACATTCTTATATATTATAAGAATGAAGAGGAGCATATACATCATCTCAAACTGGTTATGCAATGGTTGTGGAAGTGCAAACTATATGGAAAGTTATCTAAGTGTGCATTTTTCCAAGAGAGAGTGAAATATCTAGGGCATATTATTTCTATAGATAGTATTTATGTGGATTTAGCTAAGATAAGATCCATTATGGAGTGGTTGATGTCGATAAATATACATGAGGTAAGGATTTTTAAGGGATTATCAAGTCATTACAAAAATTTTATTCCAAAATTTTCCAAGATAGATAATCTAATTATCTCCTTGAAATGGAAGAACCAAAAGTTTGTCTAGTTGAAGAAGTGTGAAGTAGCTTTTCAAGAATTGAAAATAAAACTTATTTGAGCACTAATGTTGAGAGTTTCTGATCCTAATGGTCAGTTTTAAATGATCACATATGCATCAGGAGAGGGTTTAGGATAATTTATTATGTAGGATGGCATAAGATGGCTTTTGAATCAAGGAAGCTGAAAACTTATGAGGTGAATTACGCCCCTCATGCTCTTGAACTTGTAGTAATTATTCATGCTTTGAAATTTTGGCAGCATTAATTGTTAGGAAAACCATTTAAGCTCAAGACTAATAACTTGGGAATCAAATATATATTCACCCAACCAAATTTGAATGCTCATCAAAGACATCGGTTAGATTTTCTTTTTTACTGTGACTTTGATATCAATTACATCAAAGGTAAAGAGAATAGAGTAGCTAATGCTTTAAGTTGTAGAAGGTACATAGCATTTGTAGCTACTATCAAGAGTAATTTTATGGATCATGTGGTTGAGTTATCACTAGGAGATAAATACTATGATTAGGTCAGAATTTTTTTTACTAATAATGCTTAGAATCCTCAGTATAAAGGCTTTAGTTTCAAGAGTTACGATATTTTGCATTTCAATAGGAGGATGTATATGTTAGATCAAAAGAATATATGGAGGATAATGTTAAAGGAATTATGCAATACCCCATATTCAAGACATTAAAAATCAACCACACTCATGGTAGAGCTTAAAAATTTGTATTTATGGAAGGGAATCAAGAAAGATGTGGTAGATTTTATGTCTAATTTTCTAGAATTTAAATGAGTGAAAGGTGAACACGTGCACCCAACTGGATTTCTATATCCACATTATATACTAGAGTGTAAGTGGAAGGTGATCAGTATGGACTTTATCCAAGGTTTATCAATGTCATAGAGTAGGCATGATATAATCTTGGTAGTTTTTGATAAACTAACCAAGTGGCTCATTTCATACTAGGAATTTGATAGATGATTCACCTATCTTTGTGAAGAGGTTCATAAAGGAAGTGTATAAGTTGCATGGATTCCTAGGGAAGATCATTTTAGATCATGATCCAAAGATAAATTATAGGTTTTAGGTAACTCTAAACTCAACTTTAGGTACACAGCTAAATTTTAGGACCATATATCACCCAGAGATTGATGGTTAAACTAAGCAAAAAAATTAGGTTTTAGAGGATCTTGTACGTATGTATTACATGGATCAACAATACAAATGGGAATATTATCTTTCATTGGTTAAGTTTTCATACAATAAATCACTAGTCATCTTTGAAGATGGAAACATTTAAGGCACTGTATGGAAGGATGTATAGGACACCAATCAATTGGGATAGGTTATAGGATAGGGTAGTCTTCAGGCTTGAGATACTTTTTGAAATGGAAGATCAAGTCAAATTAATCACGTAGAGATTGGTTGAGGCCAATGATAGACAAAAGAGTTACACTAATCTAAAGAAGATAGATAGGTGGTTTAATTTTGGTGATAAAGTGTTTTTGTGGGTTAAACCACATAAGAGCTTGATTAAATTTAAGAAGTTAGAATAACTATCACCAAGATATGTGGGACGCTTCGGTGTGTTAGAAGTGGTCAATATTATAGTATATAATCTTGCATTTCCACCATCCATAGATCTATTACATAATATTTTCCATGTATCTTGTATTAAAAAGTATATAGCTAATCCTTCACATGTTTTAGATTGGAATGTTTTGTAAGTTCTAGATCCTGGGGTGGTCATGGTAGAACCAATCAGAGTAATTGACACTCACAAACTTCATTTGCATAATAGAGAGGTGTCATAATGTAAGGTATTGTGGGACCAATACTCTAAAGATAGTGTTACTTAGAAATATTATGATGGGTTCTACAAGCTGTTTTCATATTTATTTACATTGATACTTGATACTATGTTTTTAAATTCTATTAAACTCTTTTGATATTCAAAACTATTATTTAAATAAGTGTCATCGTGATAATGACCAATTTTAGGGGGGAGGATGTTACATCCTAAGTTCACTTTATGATTTATAACCTTTGAATACGTGGATTAATATGGTTATTATATGATTATTATTACTTTTATCTGAGTTTTATGACATATACTATTATGAGACAATGATTTACTGATTAGTTTACATGATGTGGCAGCTGTATTTTCTTATTCTAAACATTGAGGATGTATATTTGTTAGTTTTCCATCATTGGTTGATATATATTATGACGCAGACTAACTACCTACTTGTTCTGAAGTGGATGCAGGATTGATCCTACCCTCAGATCTTGAGGAGGGAGAGCATCATAAAAAAGGATGGAATAGATGGGACAATTGAGGGATGATAGAGGAATTGCTAATACCATACACACATAGTAGATTTAAAACTTTATATGCATAACATGTTTTAAATGTTAGTACATAATTATGAAAATCTTATTTATGATTGTATTTTCTATGTATATTAGTTCATGATATACATAAGATTACATAAGATTTCTTTACTTATAATTGTCTAGATTTTTAGGAATAAATCAAGAAAATAGATATTTAATTGCTATTATATGTATAAACTAATATAATGGTTTTAAAAACATCTTTGAATGTTTATCTCACTAATTATTCATATTTAGGATATCAATATAATTAAGTCATATATATATATATATATATATATATATATATATATATATATATATATATATATATATATTGAAGATACAACTATCTATAAATTAGAAGCAATTATAGACATACACATCTATTAGATAAATAAATAATTACCTTTGTTTTATTGATTTCAAAGAGTTTTACTATCCTAAAATACTAACCTTGAGTTAAGATAATCTAAAGTTAGTCTTTATAAAACATGCATGAATTTACGTTAAAAACTTGAAATTATATATTATTATTTTAATTGGTCAACATAGCCTTATGTTTGAGACAACTTGGAAAATATGGCGTAATGATCTATATTAAAAAATTTATATGTTTTAATATTAATTAATAAAATTGAAGGTGAGATAGACTACAACCTTGGAGAAAGAGATAACACTAATTAATGAGTTAAGATGCCATGCATGGAGGGGTGAACTATGAGAAATATCATACAAAGAGAAGGACTGTGGAAAAATTAGAGGAAGAAATGGTTTTATAAATGAAGTCTGGTCAAATTAAAGGGGGCATGATAAGATATGGGAAGAGGATATACAAATATAGAATGAGATATATAGCATGGAGAAGGAGAAGAAATATAGCACAAGGAGGAGGAATATATTGTGGCATTTGAGGGAGAAAGGATATCGGTTCTATCTTCTCCAATTGGAAATATTTTAGAGGTGGGTTCTGTAATTAGTTTTTTGTGTAATAATTTAGGAAAATATATATGAATTTATATTTTTTGTGATCAATTTGTACACAGTCATGATTTTATTATTGGAAACAGAAATTCAATTTAGAACCTAGTGATTTGGACTATGTGGCATCCCCTTGAGTGAATAAAATGGTCAACATGTTATTTATTAAGCTATCCAATTATATGGAATTACTCTCAACCCAAAATAGAAATTCTATACATAATAGTATGAGATTTGTAGTTTTGATAAATCATGGAAAATTGTAGTAATTGTAATAAATTATGTGGATAACTTTATAAAATGGTGATAGGCTATGCTAAGTTAATAATAATGATTACATGGGAAAGACACACACACACACACACACACACACACACACACACACACACACACACACACACACACACACACACACACACACACACACACACACACACACACACACACACACACACACACACACACATTGTAATGTTATAAATTTTTGAGCAACACTTTATTATTATGGACTGTGTGTTCTATTATGGACTGCAAATTTATTTACATACATGTCTTGTTAAAGAATATGCTTTAGTTATGAATTGAAATATGCTTTTAATATAAGCAATTTATATAGCATCTATAGATAATTGATATATAATTTATAGATAACATCCCACACACACACACACACACACACACACATCAGGAAAATGAAATGGTAATGTCCTTCTATTCTATATCATAAATAAAATTTACTTAGTCTTTTATAACTATGATTTATATTTATATGGATAACATCTATATCTACAGACCTAATCTTTAGTTTATGAACTAAATTTTGACTATGTATAAACAAAACATATAAATCCAAGTATTTTTTAGGATATATATTTATTACATGTTACATATTGGTTGCATATTGACCATGTAGCATATGTTAATTGCATGCTCAAATAATTCTTGATTGGTTTATCAAATGGTACTTCATATACATATATGGCTGAGTAATCATGGTTGATTTCAGAAAGAAAATCCAAAAATTAATTAGAGTCTTTGTATTAACTTAAACATAAATAATGATGTTTGCAAATTAATAAAATTGTAATCTTGAATTCTTTAGTTATTCAAATTTGTCTAAATAATTCATATGTATTGAATAATAAAAAGAAACATTATTCTTATTAGAATTACTACCTGCTAAAGAATATGGATTGACACTTAAGTAATCTAATTAAATACTACTTAAAAATAATATGCAGAGCCAACCAAAATATGTGGTATAACCTACATACTTTTATTAGTAGATGTCTAGGTATAAAAATAAATGGATTACATAAATGTGCCATTTTATTTATAGTATAAGTAAACCATGTATCATTATACACTCCCTTGCTATTAAATATTAAGTAGGAATGTAATGTCTTTGGATGTATGAAATTATCGAATAACATGTTTCTATTGATGTAGTATTTAATTAATGTTATTCTTTATGAATTAAATGAATATGGATTCATTGCATACCATTCGAGGGGTTAAATGTATGAATTTGTATATTTCCATAAACAACTTGTTTATACTTTTGACATGCATGCAATTATAGTCCTTATTTAAAGCATACCTAGATGGTATGATCTTATATGGACTGCGTTTTGTTATATAGTGTTAGGTATGTAATAATAACATATTTTAGATTCATTATATGCATTTGATAGAGAAAATGTAAGATTAAGATTATTTACCTACTTAATATGTTCTCACTTCTACTAATATGAATGATTTGAATGAATATTTAAGTTTTATACTATGCTATATATGTTTATATTAGATTCCACATTGATGATGCTAAGTAGGTAGTGAGACAGACTTAACTAGCCTAGGTAGCACCACCAATGCTGGATGTAGATAATCCAATCAAGTGGTGTGTTATGAAATTGACCTATCCATATGATCATATGTTATTTGAAAACTTTGGCCAATGTAATGTTAGATAGACATTGTCATTTCAAATTTTTTATTCTCATGTTATGCAATATCATGATAGAAACATTTTTTTAATGATACACATCGTGTAGTAGAAATATTACATCACACAGGGTACTATCATGTCTCTATGGGTTCCCACACTGTTCTATCTACCTATCTCTGAAGAGAGTGACATTCCATGATAGGAGATTTGAAGGGGATCAACAGTTCATGGTTAGTGTGGAAAATCACTCAAATCATACTCTTCCTCCCCACTATAATACTTATCAAGAGACTACACTTGAGATTATATGTGATACACAAACTGGTTTGACTCAAGCTCTAGAGAGACTGATATCTATTTATTGTAGTAAGGCTAAATGCCTTAAGGAAATGTAATTGTAAAATATTTATTATATGTGAGCAGTGTTTGCTATATTATTAGACCAACCATGATTGAGTCCTAGTGTATTTACTTTACTTGAAGTTGTAATAAGTTATATTGTATTTGGTATTTGGTTTGCAACTAATATTATTTTAAGTTATTGTTTGGATAAGTTGTTAAGTATTTTCTATGAAATAAATGTTAAGTAATTGGTTTAAAAAAATTACTGCATTATTATAAGTACAAGTTGAAGGGTTTTAATAGTATAAAGGCTAAAAAATACTTAAAATTTGATATGAGTGTCACAAAAAATATCCAATTGTTAGAAACCCTCATGGATGTTAGAAAAATAACTTGGACAATAACACAATACACTAGTGTCCTTCCTACCATGCTAGTGTCCCTTTTGTATAAATTATGTGATCTTCTGGGTATGCCTTTGGTTGAGTGTGATCCACATATACTTGTGTGGAGATGCCCTAATTAAGTGTCTATGCATTTATTTTGAAAAATTTATGAGTAAACTTGAGACTACCATGTTAGGGTGTTTTAAGAGCACAATTAGTATAAGTATGGTTTTCGCTGGGTAGGATGGATGTCTTCAACACACTATTGTGTTGAGAGTTTCCTACATACCAATACCTCAAAAAGGGATCAAGCCCGTTATAGTTTTCCAAATTTAAGTGTCAGTGCAAGTGACATTGAATGATTGTATGAGTTTTGACTTGAGTGATTTGAATGAGGCTTAATATAGGAAATCTATGTATACTAAGCTTAGGGTGGTTGTAGATGACTATATGTAGAAGTAGGGTATAATAGGGATCAATGACCTTGATTATGCACTACTTGTTCTAAGATTCTTTGTAGGTATGTGTATCTAATTTCTATCTAGTAGGTAAAAGGATAAAAGTCATATAATTATATTGATCAAGTGCTTATGAGGAGTGTGAAATAGGTCTAGGCCAACCTTATGTGTCTTAGAATTGAAAATATATCTATTAGGGTTGAAATTAGGTAAGGGAAATTAGTGTAGTACCTTGGTCACTATTGTAATGATCTAGTGTCTAAAGAACCATGCTATTGTCCAAGTGATAGGACCCATGGCACTAGGGACCTAAATCCCTAGGGGAAGGTCTAGGACTAATTTTGGGATGTCTATGGATGTGTAATACCTATATAAAATTGGATAAGGGTCAAACAAGGTCCTAATATGGGTATATGACTAAGATAGGGATGGGCTATCTCAAGTGACACTCAATACACTCAAGTGACATTTGATATGGATACATTTTCCCCCCTCTATAAATATGGAAAAGTGAAATGACTAGGATAAATGAAAATGAAGTGTACTCAAACTTACCTATGAGGCAAATTTTGTGAATCTAGGTTTGAGTATGCAAAAAATTCTCTATAATGTATCTTATAAATGAAACGTGCAAATCAGTCCTTAAGGAATATCAAAAGTAAATAAAAAACTAAGTAAAGAGATAAGAGAGAGAAGAAATGAATGAATACACCTCATTGGGTACATGAACCAATGCAAAATCCTGGTGATATCCTATTTATGTGTGTAACTAGTGATCAAATAGATGAATAGCTTGGACTAGCCTAATGACTTGTTCAATCCCCATGTGTGGGTGGATTGAGAACTTAATATAGTTTTTAATCCATCATTTACCATGCCTACTTGGTGGATCATACATTGTGAATAACTTATACTACACTGATGGCTTGCCCAACACTCTTATGTAAGTGGATCAAGAACTCAAGTAGGCTATGAATCCATCATTTCCTAACCATGTGTAGTAGAGGAATATATGATTGAAATTGTATGATGTAAATAAAAATATATATGAAGGATTTGGAGCCACTCAAAAACTATGAAATGGAAAATGGCCAAGGGGCTTCTCCAACAGTCAAGAATGTAGCTAAGGGATTATGAGAATATGTCAACCATTATAAATGGAATAAGGCATGAATCTGGTGTTAAACCTAGTGAAAATGGTGTATTAAGTATATAATAGGTAGAATGACATGGAGTTGTCATTCCATCTGAGATGACCTGGTGCAAAACTGATCATGTGGAAATAATGTGCTATGCACATACCCCCAATTATGATATCTATGCATATCAAATCGGGAGTGATTTATAACAATCTATGTTTATGTATATCTGAAACTAAAATGGAAGTGATCATGCCACACATGATGCCCCTAATTTGAGAAAACTTGGTATGATTATGTGCCAAATTAAGCATAAACTAATTAACTTTGATAGAAAAACATAATAGTTGTAGGTTTAATGTTCACTCTATTCTAATAATAAGAAAGTGAATCTAATCTAGTGCACACCAAAGCTTGTGGTACAAAGAGGGGGTTAGAAACAAAATAAACTAGACTAGACATGCATAGAAGACATATACTCATGTTAATGTATACATAATCCTAATGCATGGGAGAGAAGCACAACTGCATTATCTATCTACTCTTATAAAGGAGAAATAAAGTTAAGAATACTTATCTTTGAAGATGAACCCACCAAACCTCAATCTCTATTTTGGCCAACTTGTGGTACATGGCCAACCAAGAATGTTAAATCAATAAATTAACCATTATGCACTAATATCCCATGGCCAACTTGTGGTACATGTGATGCATAGTCTGAACGAATTAGGTGGTTACTTGTGTAAAGGGGAAAAGTGGATTTTTAGCCTATGAGAGACTCTACTTCCTGGCCTATACTTGGTCAAAATCTTTATGAATGTAGTGCTTCTCTACCTTTAACCTCATACTTGCACCAATACTCAATACTAGAGTAGTGATGCAAGATTACACCACACATATAACATTATAACTTAGCAGATTTCAATCAATGGAAGTTAGTTTCAATAGAGGAAGATGCATTACATGAGTATATTATGGATACACAACCACATATTAATATATTAAAAACAAAATGTCACATTTATTCATAGGTATGTACATAAAATACTCATACAATAATTCTAAAAACATAGAGCAAGTAAGGTTCACATGGTTAATTTCAAAAGTGGGAGATCTCTTACACAAGTAATTTACCAACATCCAAATGTTCCATAATTAACAACATGGCATTATGTATATAAGTGTTCATACAACAATGCTAATATCAAGAAGAAAAATTGAAAATCCACAAGGTTAACTACATACACATAGTATAATGAAGATACAAAATTTACATGATTTAACATAATAAAAAATGAAATAGTTTCACAACACATAAAAGTTTTACATACAAGGAGGAACCACATAAAATATATCATGCATATATGACTCAGGTGTTTTAATAATTATGCCAAGGTACATTCACATCACAAAACTTAACACACATGACGATGAAACACAAGGGTCCATGACTCCCACCAAGTCACCCAATGTCTAGATTCCATCCAAGCGACACAAAATATCCATCATAAAGTACAACATAATCAGTCCTAGGGATATTGTATTAGAATTTCCTTCTTTCAAATAAAGTTGTGTTCTAATAAATCCCATAAAATCAATCTCCATGAGTTTCAAAAATTTACAAACAATATCACACATCATGGATAGATGTATCATGCTACCGATAACAATAAGAGATCCCTAATACTCTCTAAATTGCCCAAGCAAGTCATTCACAATCACCACACTAGGACCTCTAGGATTTGGCTACACCCTTGAACATCCCAAGATATTATACCTTAGCATCATTAGATAACTCAACCATGCAAGTTATCAATGGCCACCAAGGTAGTGTCTCATGATTCCAACAATAAGCTTATATCATTATTATTCTAATTGACCTAATCCAATAAGTCAAAGGTTGAGTGGTGATGCTTTATTTGAAATAAGATGATTAAGGAATGGTTGAGCCAACCAAGGCTATGGTGAGAATCATAATGTCATTACAAAAATTTACTAATTTTTGCACACACATACATTCCATAATACAAGAATTTTAAGCACTTCAAACTTGCATAACAATGCAATATTTAATCCACCAAAGAGACTAAGTGCATTTATAAACGTCATAACATAGCCTTATCTAGCATATAAGACATATATTTGTCCATAAAAGGTATATAATTTTGAACATTATTTAGTATACACTCAATCATATAATGTTCCACTTAATCTTAGCAAAGGCAACACAATCATAAATGAATTATTTAGCCATCCACAAACATACACATACATGCTGGTATAAAATAGTTTTTCACAAAAATATACACATCTATATTATTCATATATTAACCCCCCCAAAAGTATACAATGCAGACACAAACCTTTGTAAAGGTATGCATAAACACACAAAAACTCAACCAATTTTTTCAAGAATATGATAAAAAATCTGTTTAATGTACCAAAATCTCATCCAAAACCTTAAATCACATGATCTAATACCAAATGAACAAACCTAATTTTTTTTGAAATTACCTTTTAGAGTACACAATGGAAAAGTGTTGAAGTACATCTACATAATTTTAAAGCAGCACAATGCATTTCAACAATCCATACATAAAACCAATTACTAACATCCCATTAATTCCATTAGACAATGCTAAGGACCCTAAGTAAGGAGTCAAGCATATCCAAGAATGTATTATTATCCATTTACTATATCAGAAAATAATATATAAGAGAAGTGCAACACTTAAGCATGGGGTCCAAATGATCAAACAAGGAAATACATCTCACTAACTTGTTAGGCAAGTCTTATCACATTTGTGAGATCAACAAGTGGAGATCTCTAATCCACTATTGAATCCAACAAGGAAAGGCTATTGAGTTACCATAGACTTTTGGGATCCACCCAAGTAAATGATCAATCCTTATGCCACTCCCCACTGGATCACTATACCATGATCCAAACTTCCTTAGGGAACATTGCACCTTCATTCCCTTATTTGATGAAGGTCACTCACAAGATATAAATCCATGTTGAAAGAAATGTTATTATTAAATTAGATGAGTTACAACATACTTAACTCAATGTGGATGACATCACACATATGATCCTCCTATTGAATATGCATACAGATGGCATCAGAGAACTAATTACTTCTCAAGATACATGAATACCATCCCGTAAGTTAGTTGAGGGGGGGTCGGGGGTCTTGAACCAATATGCTACTTACTTTATCCTTTGATTATAATGTCATGTTATTAGATAAAAATAGGCATTCATTCCATTCAATTATCATGTGTATGTCCACACAATAATACATTACTTAAGTTATTTTAACCATTAACATGAGTGCCAATAAGGAAGGTTATAACTTGATAACTCATAACCAAAGTGGATTATGTTAATCATATATCCAAGTGTAAACATTATGGGATTACATATCTTACTAAATCCTTGTCCTAATTTAGGGATTACTTATTATTTTAATGGTCACATATAAAGTGTACCAAGAATTCAAATCCAAGGATAAACTTATAATTTTTAGGCACATACATCCATTATAAACCAATGGTTATCCATCTCATGAAATGATTAATGGAAATATGGTCAACCTTTCATTAATCAAGGGTCATATTATAAACAATTAAAATAATAAACTTTCTAAAACATGCTATATATCTAAATCACTACAACACCATTATCGGTACAATCTATAATCCATAAAATAGGCCCATATAAGAAGATTAATAAGCATGATCTATTTCATTGTTTAAGCAATAAAAATATGCTCATTAAAAGATGACCACAACCATCAATACATCTATTACCACTATAATATTTCCTTTCTTTTATCATCAAGGGGGAACTAATTGTATAATCCAATTACAACAATTTATTTTTCAACCAAAGTTACAACATGCTGAGGGTCATGTGTTTAATAACAATTCTACAAATTAAGAGCTATCATATAATATCATTATATTGACATTAACAAGAGGTAAGTCTATATACTAATTAAGAATTCCATGCTGTGAGAATGTCACAAGATAATATTCATCATGAAATCTATATAAATATATACAAAACTCCAATAAAGAAATTAAAAACCTTTAAATGTTTCTAGCATATTGTAAGACAATACCATCTTACTTTAATATAAATTCAAGGTTAAAGACAATATAGATACTACAATTCCAATAATAATCCTTTTACAACTATGATGATATTTAACATCAACAAGTATATCACTGTGTTACCACCATATATATATATATATATAGTAGCATATAAAAATCAAAGAATATATTCTAAAAATGGGGTTACAACCATTGTTTTAATGTATGAAATAGAATCAAACACATGCATATCAGGGTGATAAATATAGCTATTTAAATACATAAGAGCCAAGCTACCAAATTCCTTTCCACTAAAGATAAACACATTATATATAATATCATTTTTCAAAATAATAATTATTATAAGACTACATAACGTAACAAGATAGAACCAGTACATAAAGTGGACAAACAACTACAATCCAGCATGCCAACTAAAAACACATACCAACTGACATGGCTAAGAGATATGGCACTACATGTAAATATAGGTTCATCAATAGAAGAAGATGAACATGGAAAGTAGAACACCCCTCAAAACTTTCCCTATGAGTCCAACCATCAGTGGCCTTTACCACCCTAACCATCATCTTGGTGGAGGGTTTTGGTAACTAGGTACTTGGGCAAGGTAATAGGCATACAAAAGATATTGAGACACCATACTAGTTTAAATAGTAGTCATCAGACAATAAAAAAACTTGATATGATTGACAAGAATAATACCACACCAATGGATAACAATGGGTAGTCATTAATTCATGAACACACAACACCAAAATAAAACTAATAGATAAAACCAACTAGTTAACATTCAAACCCTTTGCAATAACCATATAACAATGAATAGTATGCATTGTCCTCCTCAACCCCAACCAACCAAGAGGATAAATGTATAGTTCAAATAACACTAAGAATATAACTTGGTGGAACTTGAAAATGACCAAGTAAAACCAACAAAATATGCAACTACTGTCCACCAATGCATTGCCATAAAATAATACCAAAAGAATTCAACATTAATCAAAGTAAGAACCAACCATTTTTGAAGGTGGTTTAATCCAAAAAAGGCTCTTTAGTCAACATAATTAAGTCAATCAAGCCTGCCAATATTATAATAACCCATGAACCACTCCTTAACTAATAAGGTAGATAACCCACAATAAATAAATACCAAACCATCATCCAATGGCCCAAGACCAAATAGCAAGGTGATGAAATCCAACATTGGAGAAAGAATAATAGGTTAATAAGAAGATTAAAATAAATTAAATTAAATCTAAATGGGTCGATCCCATAAAAATATATGGAGGATTAGTTGAGATAAATATAGGCATAATTTATAATTACATTGCCCATCTAGGGATTCAAGGAGTGTTTGCCATGCCATGATGATACATAGCTTTAATTCATGGACAAACAACACTCATAATAACATTGGACATATTCCATAATAAATAAATAAAATAGATCCTCATGCATTAAGATTGTAAGGTCAACTTAGAACAGTTTGAACAAGCAAGGGTTTGCTCGTAGGGTTTTAGCCAAGAGTCGATAATCAAAGTCCCCTTCTTGGAGAAACTTAACAATATTCTAACATGAATTTTATAGTAAGATCTGGTTAATTTATTAAAATCACAGTCATATACATATAAAAGGAAATTTCCTAATTCCTAATTTGACTCAGAACATTCAATGTCATTCAATAATAAAATCTACACAACCATTTTTAGAGGAATCTAGCCCCACATTACACTAAATAGAAAACACAAACCCACAATCCAACCATTCCATTACCTGGAAATACATATGGGAATCAAATAATAGGCAACCCTGAATGCCTTGCATAGAGATTATATTGGTTATGGGTTGATTATTGGTCATTATAGATTCATTAGGAAGTCTCATGACTTCCCCATGAAACTATACTATTTCTCCATTTATTTAATAATTAATATGTAATAATGCCCAAAGAAAAGAACCATTATCCATCTAAAAATACAACTATGGACTTAATTGGAAGGTGCAAATTGATGTAAAAATAACATGGTTCCTCTTATACACTCAAGAGCCCAATATGGCCTCTTAGAATTCTACCACTCCCTTCTTCGAGAGACTCCAATCTGCCTCATGACCCTTCCCCTGGTCAGCCCCTAGGTTTCTATCTAGCTAAGTCACCACTCTACATAGAGTAATAAGAGATCCTAAAAAACAAAACACTATATAGATTTTTTGAGGCAAATAAAAATAAAATTAATCTAACATTTGATCTTCTATTAAAGAGGAACATAATCTCCTTCATACATTTTCTATTTATTTCTGAACATGAGTATATGGAATATTCTGACATTGTTTATGGATTATGGGAAATACAATGTTTCCTTGGTTTTAAATTTTTTTCCTACATCGAAATTCAAATAACACCACCATTAAAATTCCCTATGCTTAGCAAAATACTTAGCCCAAACCTCCATGACCTAGTTAGAATTCTACCCATCGCCAAACACATAGCCTGATTTTTTTTACCCTCACCCATCCTCCTTTTCCCCTAAAGGGTGAAGTCCACAAAGCCCCCAAAAGCTTATCTTATAATAATAATAAAACAATGTTCAACCCCCAAATCACTTCTCTAGAATGCCTCAAACAAAAAAAAGAATAATATACTTATAATTAAATTAATAAAGGTCAACCAAAATTTACATAAATATATCCAAAGAGTAATAACAATGAAATCATTAAAACGATCATAATAAAAAATCTTTATGTCAATAGATAAATTGACAAAACATTAAATAAGTAATATCATCAACATTATTAAATAAATATTAATTAACAAAATCATTAAAATAAATAATTAACAATATATAAATCGATTATATAACAATGAAAAATAAAATCATTAATAAACAACAACAACAACAACAACAACAACAACAACAACAACAACAACAACAATAATAATAATAATAATAATAATAATAATAATAATAATAATAATCCTTTACATCTGCTCGAGATCAATAATAATAAAAATTTAAGTCAAATTCCCATGAAGGGGTTACTAATGATGTTCTCCAAGGTCAAGAGACCCATAGGGGCCTAGTCAAACCCAACCAACCAAGCTAATAAGACAAGCCCTTTCAGGGTAAAAATTTAGTGTCCATGACACCTAAGGAGGATAACTAAACATGAATATAAAACCTCAAACACATGAGGAACAAGTAAGATAAATTAATGATACGAACTCGATAATCCCAATAAGGAATGAGAATAAAACATAAATGCAAAAATAAAATGAGACCAAAAAAGACTAAAAATGGTAATGACATAAAGACCCAAAACAATGATGGATTAGTACCATATCATACATGTTATATTTGTCATAGTTAAATTCTAACTAATCAATCACCTACGAGTGTACTTGAGATGTCCAAACCCACTGCCAAACCTAGTTCGTGGCCTTGTGCCCACATCTAATAAAAAGACATCAACATTACATAAACAATGTCAATATTATTATTATTATAATAATAATAATAATAATAATAATAATAATAATAATAATAATAATAATAATAATAATAATAATAATAATAATAATAACAACAACAACAACAACAACAACAACAACAACAACAACAACAACAACAACAACAACAACAACAACAACAACAACAATAACAATAATAATAAATCATTAGACATGAAATAATAAATCAAGTATAATCATCAATATCTGAAAAAAGATCTAGATTCAGTCCTGATAACCATGACCTTGAGTATGTCCTGTGAACATAACCAATAACTGTAAGAGTAATCAATGTCATCCTACATCAGTGAAGCATGCTAAATCAATAACATACAATAATGTAACTAAGCTAAAGTAGATATATATATATATATATATATATATATATATATATATATATATATATATATATATATATATATATATATATATATATATATATGAATTCAATGTAAATAGTATGCATATCATGATAAAATGAATCCAGTGTGAGTGTCAACTATGGCATGGCATAATCATAACCACCACCCATGATATCTCATATCCCAATCTTCTAGAATATAACCAACATCAATAATCAGTAGTCCAAATTCTAACAAAATATGCAAAAAGTAACTATAATCAAATATCTACAGTAGGTCACAAGGTCGGTTTGTGACACAAAGCTAATTATTGCAAAAAGCCCATCCATTTATATTTTATAGTTTATTAAAGTTTAGTTTTAGATGACAATTATTGCATAGGTTAATGATCTGCATGGAAAATATTTTCCTTTCCAATTATGTAGTTATTATATTTCTTGACCAATTTAAAACTAGCTTTTAACTATTTTTTGTATGTAAAATAATTTAAAATTTCACCATGGAATAACTTTGAATTGTAACATACCATCTTAGGACAACCCCTACAAAATGGTCATTATCATGTGATTCTACCTAAAAGTGAAATTTCAAGTTAAGAAAAGCTAAAATTAGGGCATGGATAACATTATGTTTAAGAATATGTTATGCACTTTGTTTATTCATATGCAAATTAAAAATATTACCATCTGTTATAATCACATGGAAAGGTGTGACCATGAAAGAGGAGTTTTTGATGAACTTCCTCATATATTTAATTTTTCCAACAAAAATCCTTATCTTAGTCACATTGGAATGCTTTATCCAATTCATTATGGGCTATACCTTATTAAAATCAATCATAAATTCTCCATTTCTAGTGGCATTCCTTAGGAAGATAACTTATTATTAATAGAATTCACATTTCTTCTTATTCAAGACTAACTTGTTCTCCTTCAAAACCTGTAAATTAATTTTCAAATGATCAATATGCTCATCAAAAGTTTCTCTAAAAACAAGAATATAAATCAATTACACAATAAAAAATGAACCTATAAATAGCCCAATTAAATCATTCATCGATAGCATGAAGGTAACCGATGCATTGCATAAATTAAAATGTATAACCAACCACTCTTAAAACCATTTACTTATTTTCAATTTTGTTTTCCAAATGTTATCTTCCTTAATTTACACATGGTGATATCCATATTCTAAATCAATCAATAACAAAATCAATCTATGGAAGAGGGTATTGATGAGGCTTATAAATAGTCCTCATCTTTACTCTTATTCTCACCTAAAACACTCCCCTATGTTTCTATCCACTCTAATTTTTTCCCACACAATGTGCATATATTCATAAATTATATGAATAATGTATAAACATATTGTTATGACTAAAACTAATTATGTTTATATAAACTAGTAGTATTTAATGGCTTAATTATATTTGGTATTACTAATGAAAAGTGAATAATACATAATAAACTTATTGCATGTTTTTATATACCATAGACATGAAAAATAATAGAGACATTGAGTTTTTTTATATTCTATATCGACTAGCTTTTGGCACCCATAGCCATTATCATTTGGTACCCATAGTAATTGTTGCATTTCTAGGAACCCACAACAACTATTATAGGTGTGATTTTCGTAGATGCAAAATTTAAGGTTAACTGTAAACATGAAAAAACTTCTAACCAACTCAAGAAATTGTGGAAGGTAATTTTTCTAGGATAGAATGTGTTATTATTACTTTTAACACATTTATTCTCATTGGATCATTACATTTATATTTCTTCCATATGGTTGCAACATATTATTTTTATGAGATATATTCTAATTTATTTTCTATTATATTAGCTTGTTTATGTTTATGATTTTAACTCCCATGATTTTTAAATTAGATAATAATATATCCACATATTTATATAAGGGATAATTTTAGACTATAGGGTAACTAGGGAATACATTACTAAACATAGGAAGAATAGATAATCAAAGCAAAACATTGAATCTAATTTTTAACAAACCTAGATTATTAAAGAATTATTATTTAAAGGGAAAGGGATTCCAAAACCAAGCTTAATTGACTTAGGTCTCACTTGTGATACTTTGGTGGTTCCATTTCTTATCCATTAGTTTGTTTGTTTGTGTTTGTGATGTTTTTAGTTTCTGTTTAATTCTATAATCATGTGTATTTTATATTTTTTAGTTAATTTCAAATCACATTTGTTATATTCCATTTATATATACTTAAATTTAATTTTTTCGGAAGCGTCCTATCTAGATTAATATTTATTTTCCCAATTTTTACTTTAATTTTTCTTTATTTCCAAAAAAACAATTTTATGTCTTTTATTTTTTGTAAGTGTATTCACATTCCATAAAGTGCATATGATCTTGATCCATATTCCATGTATTTTAGTGTTTCATATATAATATAAATTACTTGCAAGGGTATACATCTTTAGGTTGACAAGTAAGTGAAGTTAAATACAAATTATTTATTATAGGGATACTTAGTGGATTTATTAGTCAAGGTTAAAGGATAAATCTTCAAGACTAAGATAATATAAATTTAAGTGTTTTATACATGTACTTATTTTATTGTCATCTCAAAGTCCAATTGATTTTATATTGGCCTCTCAAGGGTAATCTCACCTCCAAAGATTACATGGTCCCTTGGTTCCTCTCATGTTCAATCTCTTTATTATGAACATATTGAAGTTACTGGTAATGAAACAGTTACTGTTCCAAGGCCTATAAAACATAAGAATAATTTGTGGTAAATATTGCTATTTCTCCCTTTATGTGACCATTAGAGGAATCACCATTTATTTTCAATTCTTGAAATTGAAGTATTGATCCATGTTGCTCCAAGGAAATATATCCATCACTAATGTATGCACTATGTAATTGGCCTTAGTACAACCACCCAGATCCATTTTTTTCTATAATACATGTTTCAATCTAGGTTGAGCCTATTATTTAAGTAATAATTTCCTTATTTAATTATAGTGCATTAACTATATCTACCTTTTTTTGGTAAAGAAAACATGATTGGATAGACAATCCCTCTCAAGGAGATTTGACTTTAACTTAAGGGTACATTATCAATAGTAGAACCATTACACATACTTATTAATTCAAAGGCCAATATCACATCTAGTTTACTAGGTATTATTAATCATTTTATGTATAAAAAAGGTAAATGGAAAGAAATAAAAACTTGGTTTTGTTTATGATTTATAAAGCCTACTCTAACCATGTTAATCACCCTCTAGTAACATTATCCATCCCTACTAATATTATCCTAGCCTTCAAATCTAACCTTGATTTAATTCATTCTTGGAAACCCAACTCTCACAATTAAATTTTTCACTCCCCTTCATTGCATATAATTTAGCTTGGCCACGCCAACCACAATGTTTGTTGCTGCTTTTCCACATGAAGAAGAAAATTGGATAGATAACATATAATTTTATAAGTTTTAAAGGTAATTGATGATCATAGTTAAATAACCTAAGTTAAAACTATTTTTTATAAATATTTAGATAATCTCAAAATATTCACAAGAAGGAAAATCACTAAAGGGGAAATTCCCATAATATTTCTAAGAAAATATGAATTGTTAACATTGACGAAAAATAGAAAAAGTAGGCCTAGAGAACATGATGAATTTGAAGAATATATTGTGTACGTAGTAGAAGCAACTAGATATTTGGGGAATAAATTCATTCAAGGCATGAAATAGAAAATAAGGATGCTAAAAACACATAACAAAGCAATGGTTCTAGAAAATATCATTGAGGAAGTGGATAAGGCCTTATAATATTTGTATTCATTATTAGATGTTAATTTTAATGAAAAGAATAAGTGTGATCCATTACATAAAAGGGTAAAAATCTATCAAGAGAAAGCTCTAAGGATGGAAGATAAGATTAGGAATTTATTTAGGGTGATAAATAAGTTAATGATACCACATTTTGACTTGATGACATTATTTGATATTGGTCTCTATTAACACTTTTTTATGCACACCATAGCTTCTATTGAGGAATGATATAATAATATAAGTTTTTTCCATCATTTTTATTGATAATTCAGAAAAAAAAATTGAATTTGTTAATGAAGGTACACATTATTAAAAAAAAAGAAATAATTAGATTATGTGTGCTACAAATTTTACATCTCAACTAATCACTTTCATGACAAATATTTAAAAAAAATTGTCTTATATGCTAAGCAAGGATGTAACAGTGAGGTAATTGAATAATTTTGTTATTATATGGATAAAATTGAAAATATATCATAGTTAAGTGAGCCCTTCATGCTCCACTTTGCAACCATAAATTGATATTGATTAAGGTGGAGTATTTACTTATATTTGCAATCATTAATTTGGATAGAATATATGATTATTACCAAGAATGTACTCTTGCCTTCCAAATTAAATAAATGAGTTATTCAAAATCACCTAATAAATCCTTCTAATCACAGAGATTAAAAAATATTATTTTTGAGGATTGCTTTCATAAAATCATTGTAATTTTTTTGTGTGGATTAATTTTATACTATTTTTATAAAATTTAATTTAATGTTTACATTAAATATATTATTTTTTATTTGGAAGTTCCCATCTAATATATGTATGTATGTAGACACTTAATATTGACCTCTTTTAAAGGGAGGGATATTTTATGCAATAAAAGATTTGAAATAATTTGAAAAAATTAGTGAGTTATGTTGATTTACCATTCTCAATTTTTATGCGATGCATGGGATTTTTTATTTATAATGATCAGTATATGAAAATCATGTGTAGATTCAATGTTAGTTAAATTGATTTATTAACTAGAATGTATGTTTTTAATGATAGAAACTTCTACCATGCCTTTGATTTTTATGAATGAATGTGCATGCTAAAAAATTTATTATAAATCAAAATCTACCAATTAGATGTCACAACAATCTATTTGTAATAAATCTACCTTTCACTCTTAATTGTATCCATTAAATTTTAGTAAAAACTATAGTTAAATCAATATTTGGTTAAATGCATAGTTTATTAAAAAAAAATATATATATTTGGAAAGGTATCATTGCTAGCTTAGTAAATATTATTTTATACTAAAATTCTCCTTCTATCTTATATTTATTTCAATCAACATATATTTATGTACAATAGCACCATTTTGAATATACATGTTTAGTATATTTTAGTTTACTAGTTATTTTGAATGACTCATTCTAGAAGAATATTTGGGGATAAAATATAAACCACATTGATTAATTGTTATTTGCATTAAGTTATCTATAAAACTAAATATATGTAAATCATGATCTGGGTTACATCTTCTGATTGTTAAATAAGAAGGTAAAAACACATTAGAATTTGGAAGTGTGTCATAAACTTATCTAAATTAAAGTAATAGGTGGAGGCATAAAAATTAGAAGCACTAGCCTAACCTCATAATTGAAAAGGAGAATCTCTAGTAGGTAGATTATAATCATTCAAATATATATATTTTAAACATTTTTCTCAGGTTATAAATTATTTAACTAAGATTTATTTATTTATGTCTAGACACATAAATCATAACACCTATTTCATTAGGATTAGCCAAAAAAGATCAGAGAAATATATTTCACGTATTCTCATATTAATAAGTTCTGAAATATAATCATCCTTATTGTTGTCATAATAAAATTATCTTACATAAAATTGTCATCAAAAGCATCAACATCATAATCATGTTAAAAATATGCATTTTCATCATTTAAATTTGTACCACATATATTATTGTTAAAAGAATGATCATAAATATCATCAATATCAATTATTATATTTTTCAAACAATAAAAAGTACTAATAAAATGAAATTGAACCAAATCAATATGTGTACCACTTATCCTATCGATTCTCATAATTTGTGTTGTATAATGATACAATAATAAAGCAAAAACCTAGAGAAATAAGATATGAAATTAAAACATAAAAAAAACTAGAGAAAAATATAATGTAAAACCCTAAGATTGGATATTTGATAAGGATAAGTTCACCAAAATATTTTTAAAAAATTGACAAAAAAAGTGTTTAAAACATTATGATATAATTATGTAAAATAATGAAACCCAAAAAAAATTATCTAAATATAGTAAATACAAAATATTAGACAAAGCTAATGCGTTAATAATAATTTATTAGATTGAGTAATTGGAAAATTGAAATATGAAAGACAAAGATAGAGAGAGATATACCTAATTTTATATTCACTTGAGTTATGATAGTGACTATGAACACATGAAACAATTTATATAATATTGTATAAGTTGTCCCATAAAGATGGTAGTGATCTGTGATGATGGACAATTTAAAACTATTTTGAAAAGGGTAATGACTGGATTTGGAATCTCAAAGAGATAAAATTTACTAAAACTTATCAAGTAGGTTTGAAAATGGATCTTTAAATGCCTTAGGTTTAAACTCCATTCAATCTTTTATTAGTGTAAGACATCCAAAATTATTTACCAAATAATTAATATTGTGAGTAAATATATCAAATTTTATTCTCTTATGATGTAACCCCCAAAAATCCCAATAGAGAAACACATCCAAGGCCCCAATATTTCACAATAGAGAAACATATCCAAAACTAAATAAAATATGTATTATTAGTGTTATTGATCTAATTTAGTGAAGTATACATATCACACATTTTTAGAATTAAGGCTCCCATAATTATAGTGAAGTGAAATAAGACTCCACCTCTCATTATAATAATGATAAATATATATGCTCCTTAATGCAACTTTATTTCTGTATAAGTATGCATCCATAATAACATAGTAGATAGAGAAACGAATAATAGTAGAGAGTCTAAACCACTTGAAATTAAACATTAAATATTCATTCATATATCTTTATAGGTATTTTAGGAAATGATAGATGGATTAAGGTACATGCTTATATGTAAACACATTTGAATTTAAATTGGAACATATTTTCATACAAGATGATAATGAAAATGTGTAGAAGTTAATAATAAAATAACAAAACATCATGATGTCGATACACAAAATACCCACCAAAATGCTAGCCACTTTATGACTACTCTTAAAGAGGTTGATCTAGTTTCCATGTATTCTAACATGGACAAGGTAGATAATCTCATGAAACAAAGATAAGATGAATTGCATGATGATTGGGTGGATCTAAAGATAGACAAATGTTAGATCTAAAGGTGTTAAAGAAGAAATACAAATGACACAAAACTATTAATTATTTAATGTGAAATAAAAGTATACAAAAAATATATAAATATACAAACATGAGTTACATGCATGAAACCATGACCAAGATATTGTAAGTACATGTATAGACTAAAACTAGTAGTTGCCCTGAAGGTGCAAAGGAAGCCAGAAATAATATTTTTTCCAATAGTATCTAGTAAATGTTTTATTTTAATATATTATATTATATTATATTATATATTTTTATTTTAATATTATATTTTTTAATTGTAATATATTATAGTATATTATAATATATATTTTAATATATATTATATTATAATATATGTTGCATTATATATTTTAATCTTTGTTATATTTTAACATATTATATTATTTTATTTTATATATTTTAAAATATTCTTTAAATTTTATATTAGTATTATAATATTTATTTATATTTATATAATAAATATCGATTAGGTTGGGGTGGGGTGATAATTATATATTATTTTATAATTAATATTAACAATATATTTGATTATATTAGGTATTTTATTATCTTATGTATTTTATTTATATATTTTATTTTATCGTATATTATATTATATTATATTATATAGTTTATTATCTTATTGCATTTTATTATATTAGACATTTTAATATTTTAATATTAAATTTTAACCTATAATTTAATATAATAATATATTATATATTTCTATACTATATTATATATTATCTCATATATATATATTAATAATTTTTTATTATATTATATATAATATTAATCTATAATACATAATATTAGATTATATGTATAAATAAAACTATATTTAAAATATTAATATATGAAAAATAATAATATAATATAAATATATTTAATCATATGATAATATTTTATTATATTATTATATAATTTTTATACATATTTTTATATTATCTGATGTATAAATATTATTATAACATAATAATAACAATTTATAAATATAAATATTTTATTATATATAAATTATTATTATTAGTGTATATTTAATTATATAATATTATTTGCATTTCATGAGTTTTGAGGTACATAAAACATGATATGAGAAGAAAAAGTATGATTTGTCAATTGTCCTTTCCAATGTGTCACCTAAAGTGATAAAGCATAATTATTAGTTTCAAAAAAATTAATGCACTATTTCCAAAATCTTAGGAAACTAAATAGATGTCTTCCTAAATGATAAGGAGATGGACATGTATACATTCACCTGGCACTCTCCTAAAACCATCTTCACAAATCATGATCTCCATTTCTTTTAACTTCCGCTGCTATCACGAGTTCGACATATATGACAATGGACTTAATGACAAAGATAAAAGATATATTGAATGTTGTAAATCCTTACAACGTCTCTTTCGACCTATTCCCCTTTGCAAATTTCTATTATGCATTGCATGCCAAAGTATAAAATGTAGCACTCTTATTGTTTGTTATCATTTTGCAGTAGGAGACTTAAATTGAAAATTTAGCATGTCAGCATTGGAATGGGGCCAACAATACATATAAATATAAATTCCAAAAATTTAATGTTTTGTTCCCATATACTATTATTAATATTATTAAGATCTATTATATATTCTATAATAGTATACTATATAATACATATTATATTAATTTTCATATAAAAACTATAGTTATGTATATTTTATTAATATAGTCTATACATTATTAATATATTAATAAATATAAAATTAATCGTGTATTGGGTAATTGAAAAAGTTTGGTGGATGTCATAGATTATATTTACATATGTCATATGTCATAGAACTTTATACTTGTATCTATTTGAGTTTATTTGAGTCCATCCCTTGAATATCCTTGTCATTATTCTCACTATCACCACCTAATACACTTTGAAATATTTTACCACTTGCATGTTTTGTATGTCCTTGTGCTTTCTTCTAGGTGTTCAAGTATGGAATTTCCATATGTTTTTAACCCTAATGTAATTATTCCATACATAAATATATTGGCAACATATATAAACAACAGCTATAAGATAGACTCTAGTACCTCAATGTCTTGTCTCCACATCAGCAACATTACAACATTGATTCGATCCACATATCAAACATGGAGCCCTAATAAAATCAAATCTGATTTCATGATGTCCTCATCCACACTTGACAATAGAAAAAATTAGTGTGGTGTTTGGATTTACGTGACCAATTCCCTTTAAAAATGGGTCCATATCTTTTAGGGTGACAGTATAAACATATTGATTTTTAATATTTGGTAAATTAAACCATGAACAAAAAACTTGAGATTTGGTAGCAATATGTATTAAAAATGTGTTTAGAAAATAATAAAAACCAACAATTTCAACACGGTCCATTATGTACTTTTTACTATATTATACGATTGGTGGTAAGATTAAATTATATAAAATTCTATCACATAATAATAATATAGTATATGTGATTATAATGTTAGACGGAGTCAAAAATCATACCAATTTAAAATCCCTCAATTTATGAAATCAAAATATTACATTCCTTCCATTAATTTGATTCTGAGTTGTTCTTATCACTTCATGCACAAATGGTCAGACAATGTCAACGGCCATGGGTTTTGAGTTAGGTATGACTGTGGATTTACACTCTTTCACTTCATAAAACCATGTTTTATCAAAATAGAAAATCATGTCCCTTCTAATGCCATTTATACTAATAAGTGCAAGAATATTATAATCACTAAAAATTCAATAATTAATTTTGAAATAATTTTATTATATAAGAAATTAAAATTTTAATTGATCCCTCAAAAATTAAAAAATAAAATGAAAAATAAAATAAATAATATTAAATTCTAACTAATTTTTAATATTTATAATAAAATTCCTCGTGGGTGATGCTTTTATAAGATATATGTCCTTATCTATAAAAGAAAGAAAATGGAGTAGGATTTCATAAGTAAAATTTTATAGTGTGTATTTTTCTAAACATTGTAATGTTCACAAGTAAAATTTTAAATTTCTTTTTATAAGTATGTCCAAACTATACATCATAAAATTAAAATTTATCCTTAATTGAGCACCATTTATGTTCTTTCACCACAACATCAATTGAATGCTAGATCGAAATTAAAATTGTGGCATAGATGAAATTTTTAAGTTTCTTACAAAATTTAGTGAATTTAATACTCGTGTTGGAGATTTTTCAATGATGTCATGGTGATGTCATAGAGGTGTCCTGGTGAGTGGATAAAGTGCTTTGATATCCCAAGTAACAATGACAAAGTGTGCAATGTGCTTGTTCTAGTGTGCTTTATGTTGGCTTGGTTAATTTTTAATTTTAGCTAGTTAGAGATGTCCAAGGATGAGTATGGTGATTGGAGCTTGTGAATTAGGTTCCTTAGATGTCATCTATGCTTGGAGAGCTTGTGTGCATAAATGGAATTTATTTGATAGTCCATAGTTTTCATCTGGATAGTTTGGGTCTAGTGGTAGAAAATCTAAGTAGGCAGTTTGATGATGTCACCATTACCATATGTGAATGAGTCAAAGGGAACTAGTCATATGGTTATGATAAAAGTATTCACTAGTTATTATGTGCCAAATCTGAAGTCATGCCTTGAATCATGATCAAAGATATGAGGGTGCAAAGTTGGCTTCTAAGATAGATTTCACTATTTCCCATACTTAGCCAAATTTGTAATATGGCTAAAAAGAGCTGAGTAAGTAGTTTGATGATAGAAGATCTCACACATGTGGACATTTTAGGTGAAGGTGATCATATAGGTTTGTTTATTTTTGGAGCTAGTTTATTTGTGATAATTTTTAGATCATGTGATGTATCGCATCAAGAGATATACATGTGCAAAGTTAGGATCTCATGGATTTTGCCTGTGTTTTCCCATTCTTAGCCAATTTTTCAATGTGGAATAAATAATTGAGTGAGAATTTTGATGGTTTTATATCTTATACGTATGAAGGTGTTAAGAGAAACTAATCATATGGGTTTGCTCAGTTTTGATCCTAATTCATTTGCACTAAATTTGAGATCATCTGTTGAATCATCGAAAAAGTTATGTAGGAGAAAAGTTAGTCTCCTAGGCATATTTTGACATGGTTGGATTTGTGATAGAAGTTTTTGAAAAGGCACTTTGATGGTGTTATATCTCACATGCTAGAGAGTTCTAGGAGCAGTGTGTCACATGGTTGGATTCTGCTATGTGAGGAGATCATTTGGTCCAAATTTGAGATCCTATGTCGAAGCATAAAAGAAGTTATTAAGGATAAAAAATGGCTACTCAAGCATATCGATAGGGTCCCCATATTTAGTCATTTTTGAAAGTGTTAAATCTCAAGCAAGATCAACAGTGCACATGGCTCCAAAAATTTAGGAGGTGGCAAGATGAGGATATGTGCATGATGTTTAATGATTGAATAAAAGTATAGGATAAGGATCCAATGGTGAGTGAGAGTTTATAAAGATTGATCGATGGTGAACATTGATCATTAAAGACCTAGTTTATCTGCATAGATTGATGGAGTGCATTGAGTCAAAGTTCCTAGATTGCACTAGATGAGGTCAAAGTAATAAAGGTTTAACATATGGAATCGGTAGTCTATGTGTTAAAGATCGAATAAGATTGATGGTATAAGATTGATATTGAGATGAGATAAATGAGATTCAAGCTTAGTTTTTGAAGGATAACTATGACCGTTTGTATTTGAATATTTAAATTTACAAAGGAAAGACCAGTTTCTAGTTTTTAGACCATAACTTTTGATAGAAGTCAAATTTGTTTTTGTAGTAAAAATAAAATTGGTAGAGGAATCCAAGGTGCATATGGAAATATTGATTTAAATATTTGGAAGTGTCTATATAAAATTTTATTGAGATCCAAAGTTGACTATATTTCGATATATGTTCTTCAAGTGACCCAAGAAGAGTATTTGAGCTCATATATATGTTGTTTTAATGTTTCATGGTGAATTGGCTATTGGGGAGTATTTTAAACTCCATGGGAATGCTCTATGAATATTTTAGAGGTATGATCAAACTATATTAATTATGAATAATTCTTAAAAAGTTGACAGTATGTTCGTTAATGGCATTCCTATGTATAAGGTCTTTGTTTGATTTATTTGAGCATACATAGAAGTGAGATAAAGTGATTGTGATCATTTGAGGATCTCCTACTGGACATAAAGAGTGGACCTATGAATTTGTAAATTGTCATATACTCTTAATCTTCTTAGATATGTATAAAAAAGGTGAATGTGTCTTCATAAGACCTAAAAGTGACTTAGGCATATTGTAAAAGGGGACAATGCTTAAGTGTGACCCATATGAGATGCCTTAAGGGTGAAATCATGTAGTGTGGCTGACAAGGATTATTATGGTCTTGATAACTCATGTTTTATCTATATATAGTACAACCAAATGTGTCGGGTTCTAGTTTTAGTAAGTGAGAGATTGGAGAGAGTCTTATGTGTGTGGAGTGAAGGATAGGTAGTGTGCCTATTGGTGGAGTTAATGAGAAGAACAGTTGGTTGACTATGTGTATGACCTGTAGGTCATGTTCCTAATGTAATAATAGTGCTCTTGAAATTTGAGGATATGAAAAGAGGTCTAATTGTGCATATGATAATTATTTGGGTTCATAAGGAGAGAGAGTTTGTGTAGTTAATAGAGAATCAAGGGGTCCATCATTAGGTGTTGAAGACATTAGATCTAAGGTGGAAGTTTTATTTACAAGGAGGGTTTAAAGGACTTGATCTTCCTTAGGGGTATTTGTTCTTTGTGAAACAAGGTTTTACTAAAGACCGTTAATTATAAGGACTTGAATAAGGTTGTAGGTCAGAAGGACTTGACTAAAGGCTCTTGATCAGAAGGACTTGACCAGTCTCTTACTTTTGATCATCTTATAGGATAGTAGTTTATGTGTTTACAGGCTTGAGGTTGGGTGTTATTCCCTAGGACGGTTTTGCACATAGATCTTTTTGTTGTGTATATGATATTGTATAATGTCTATTTTTCACTGCTATGAATGATGTGTATGATTCATAAATGCTTGTATTGAGTGCTTTAGTATTTTTAAGGGTTTAGAAATTGAATTAGATTGTTTGCCATCACTAATTCACCCCCCCTCTCAATGGATTGTACCTTTAAAAATTGGTATTAGAGCAAGGTCCTTTGGTAAAATATTAATATCTTGAAGGTGATCTAAGGTATAATGGCTAGTCAAAATGTACAAGATGGTTTTTATACTAATAAAGTACTAATGTTCAATGGATCTAATTATGCCTTTTTGAGTGCCAAGATGAGGACATACATTATGTCCCTAGGGTTTGATGTATGGTAATTTTTTGTGGATGGTTATGTTATTCCTATTATTCCTCCATCTATTATTGTAAACAAGAAGTTGTTTGAGAACAACTCTAAGGCAATAAATGCCATCACTTGCAGTCTTATAGAAAATGAATTAACGAAAAATTCATTACACATCTACTAAGGAAATATGGGATAAATTGAAGACTATTTTGAATGATATTTAATGGTTAAGCTTGATAAGTTGTAGACTCATTGAAGGTAGGTTTAAAGTCTCAAGATGAATAAATAAGATATTATGACATCCTTTCTATAGAGAGTTGATGAGGTTTTAGACATCATCAGAGGTCTTGGAGAGAATATTGAAGAGATTACTGTTGTTCAAAAGGTACTAAGGTCTATATCCTCCAAGTCTGATCTAAAAATATCTACTATAGAAGAGAGTCATGATCTTACTCATTTGAATATGGATCAATTGCATGACACCCTTACTGCCTATGAGATGAGGAAGAATGATGATATACATCCAAATAAGGAAGCAAATTTCAAGACTAAATTACAGATAAAGAAGAAGTTCCAAGGCAAGAAACTCAAGGAAGATGAAATTCCTAATATATATGAGGATGAACTAATTGCTTTAATTTCAATAAAATTAAGAATAGGTTTAGGCAAGTATAAATGTAAGCTACCTCTCAAATGCTTCAATTGTGGTGAGATAGGAAATTTTGCTAATAAGTGACCTCATAATTATAATAAGGATGATGATGAAGAGCATGATCAATGTCATGATGATGGTACAAGATATTTCAGGTTTGATAAAAGAAAAAAGGGATTTAGAAGGTTTGATAACAAGTACTTTAAGGATAAGAAGAGTCTATACACCAAAGAAGATTGTAGCTCATCAGATGAGAGTGAAGATAGTGTCTTAGAATATAATCATGAAGATGATGGTTTTGATAAAGATGAATATATATTCATGGATGAGGAAGGAGGTTACTCACATCAAAAGGTGTCTACCTGGAGTGATTTAGATGATGATGATGAAGATGAGGTGGACTATGAGATTACACTGAATAAAGACAAATCAAACTAGATAGTCAAATGCCATGAGGTATGCAAATTTCAATGGTTGTTATTATACTTATAATTAGTTTGGGCATAGATCTAGAGAATGTAGAAGACTTGATAAGAATGAATTTGCTTGGACATATGATGGGGTCATTAGTCAAAAGGTGTAAGCAAGGTTGAGTGTCTCAACTATATTGGTGTGGGACATTTTGTAAAACATTGTCCATTGAAGGTAAGACATGTTGAGTTTCCTTCATGAGATATAGAATGCTACAATTATTATGAACTACGACACATTGCAAGAGATTGTCCAAATCTAGAAAAGTAGAAAGAGATTTTTACAAAAAATTTGGTGTTCTTCAATTGTGAACAAAGATGTCACATTCATAGATTCTGCAAGCAAAGGCCTACAAGATAGAATAGGATTTATTAGGTTCTTAGAGTGAAAAAAAGAATAAAAGTTAATACATATAAACCAAAGGTGGTAAGTATGATTCATGATGAGACTATAGATCCAAGTAATCTATTTGATATGGTGGAGAATGATTCTAAAGTTGAAAAGTCTTAAGAGGTCTCATTGTCTACTCATGTTGAGAATGAAGAGACTAAGCTCAAGAGGAAGACCAATGTATTGGTTGAAGCTAGTTCTGAGGTATGTATGGATCCAAGTGAACATCTTGCTATTATTGAACAAGTGCCTAGTGATTGGGATCCAAGCTATAAGGAAGATTATTTAGATGAAAAGGTGTGCCATGAATCTATGTTGTCTCCATGTATTGATAATCCAATCATAGAAGAAAAGGAGAATGTTATACTAGTTGAGGATGTTGTTTCTCTAAAGCGAAAGAAGAATTTTAAGTATCATCTAAGCAAGGAGAAAGATGAATATGAGGATTTGTATTTTTTTTAGAACATTAAGGTATATAGGATGTCTCTATCTATTCTTCTTAAGAGACTCCTTTCAAGTGGAGAAGCAAGTGTTATTGTGGTGTTGTTTTAGTTAGAACAGTTTGTAGGGTTAAATTGAAGGTTCCAAGATGGTAAAGGAGAATTTGTGTTTTATCAAGGTAATATTTTTGCATATAAATGATTTTTAATTATATTCTAACATTTTCTATGTGGTTTTGTGATTTGAAGGTTTGTTGAAGTCAATTTGGAGATTTTTGTTAGCTCTCGGGTTTCCTAGTTTGTGCTTAAGAGTTTGCAAGTCCTAAAATGGGTTATAAGAAGTCAAGGTTCTCAATGGTATGGAAGCTTAAATCTTGGTCCAGATGTGTGTAATGGTTGTCTCTAGGTGTATAATAAGTTTTAGATGTGGATGTTGATTAGAAGGTGTTGTGTTGACTTTGTTTGTTTTGATATTTTAGGGTTTTGGGCTCTACTAGAAAAGTGGTTTACCTCATGAGTTGAGATATAAGGCTTCTTAATTTGTTTAATGGGCCAAATGGGTGGTCAAATCAATATTAACATAGTTTTAAGGGTTTTTGGTTCTCAAGTTATTATTTTTTATGTCAAAATGGAGGGTTAATTAGCTAGTAAGTTTGTGAAGGAAGTATGTTGCAGATGATGAGCTTATTATTTCAAATTGGTGTGATTAATGGGGCATATAAGAGTGCTCTAGATATAAGGTTTTAGGTCTTGAAGATGTGTCTATAGACATTTGTGGGCTCTGCAAGTTCTAGGTAGGACTATAAGGAGTTTAGACTAACATAGTCTTGAAGATGTGCTCTTTGTTCAGTTTTTCCAAAAGAGCAAAGTATTTGTGTTTCAAATTGAGTTATCAATATGGTTTAGTGATTTTTTCCTGATTAATGAATGGTATGATGTTCTATTGGTGGTTATAGAAGTGTCTTGAGAAAGAAGGCTGGTAAGCTTGTGTGATAGTTCTTCATGGTGTGTAGAGATCTGAAGATGATCAAGTGGTGCAATTGATTAGACATATTAGAGGAGTCCCTCTCAGATGTCTCTTGGTAAGTGTTGGCATGAATCAAGAAGGATGTTGTTAAGGAAAAAAGAGGTAGGCTCAATGCAAGGGGGAGTTTGTATAATCTTTTTAATATGGTCCTTTCCTATTTTGATAGTTTTTTAAAATCTTCAAGATTAGTTGGTGCCCACTTTGTTATTATGTCAAAGGGGGGAAATTTTCCTATTGTGGGAGTGATGGAAGAGAGAGAGAAGGTGAGATATATATTGCTACATTGATGGGTATTGAAATCAATGACAAAGGGGGAGATTACTGGAGATTTGTCAGTGATGTCATGGAGGTGTCCTAGTGAGTGGATTAAGTGATTTGATAGCCCAAGTAATAATGGTAAAGTATGCAATGTGCTTGTTATAGTGTGCTTTATGTTGGCTTGGTTGATCTTCAATTTTGGCTAATTAGAGATGTTCAAGGATGAGTATGGTGATTGAATCTTGTGAAAGAGGTTCCTAAGATGTTATATATGCTTAGAGATCTTGTGTTCATAAGTGGAATTCATCTAATAGTCCATATTTTTCATCTAGATAGTTTGGGTCTAGTGGCAAAAGATTTGAGTAGGTAGTTTGATGACATCACCATTACCATGTGTGAATGAGTCAAGGGGATATGGTCATATAGTTGTGATCATAATAGTCCCTAATTATTATGTGTTAAATATCAAGTCATGTGTCAAATATATGAGGGTGAAAAATTGGATTCTAAGATAGATTTCACTATTTTCCCATACATAGCCAAATTTGTAATATGTCTAGAAAGAGCTGAGTAAGCAGTTTGATGATAGAAGATCCCATACATGTGGATGTTTTAGGTGAAGGTGATTATATGGGTTTGTTTAGTTTTAGACCTAGTTTATTTTTGTTAATTTTTAGATCATGTGATGTATCAATCAAGAGATATGCATTTGCAAAGCTAGGCTCCTAGGCATTTTGACTATGTTTTCCCATATCCAATTTTACAATGTGGCATAAAGAGCTAAGTGAGCATTTTTATGGTGTTGTACCTTACACATATGAAGGTGTCAAGAGAAACTAATCATATGGGTTTGTTTAGTTTTGATCCTATTTCATTTTTGATAAATTTGAGATCATATTCTAAAGTACAAAAAAAGTTATGTGGGAGAAAATTTGGTCTCCCAGACAGATTTTGACATGGTTGGCTCCATGACAAAAGTTTTTGAGAAACAAATTTAATGGTGTTATATCTTGCATGTGCAATATTTCCATGAGTAGTGTGTCACATGGTTGGATTCTCTTATGTGAGGAGGTCATCTAGTCCAAAATTGAGATCCTACATCAAAGTGTATAAGAATTTATTAAGGATTAAAAATGGCTACTCAAGCATATTGATAGGGTGCCCATACTTAGTCATTTTTGAAAGTGTTAAAGCTTGAGAAAGATTAACGATCTAGGTGGATCCAAGAGCTCAAGAGGCAATAAGCTAAGGATAGGTTCATGATGTTTAATATTTGAGCAAAGGTACATGATAAGGATCCAATGTTGAGAAAGCATTCATATAGATTGATTGATGGTGAGCATTGATAATTAAAGACCTGATTGATGCATAGAGATCGATGGAATGTGTTGAGTCAAAGTTAATAGATTGTATGAGATGAGGTCAAAGTGATATAGGTTTAACATCTAGTATTGGTGGTCTATGCATTAAATCTCAAACAAGATTGATGGTACAAGATTGATCCTGAGCTGAGAGGACATGAGATTCAAGCTTAGTGTTCAAAGGATAATTATGATCATTTGTATTAGAATATTTGAATTTGTGAAGGAAAGACTAGTGTCTAGTTTTTTGACCATAACTTTTGATAGAATTCAAATTTGTTTTTGAATTAAAGTGGTAGAGGACTCTAAGGTGCATCTAAAAAAATAGATTTATATATCTATAAGTGTGTATAGAAAAAGTTATTGAGCTCCAAAGTTGAATGTGTTTTTTTATATGTTTTACAAGTGATCTGATAAGAGTATTTGAGCTCATATAGATGATATTTTGATGTTTCATGGTGAATTGGCTATTTGGAAGTGTTGTAGAATCCATGGGGATGCTTTGTGAATATTTTGGAGGTGTGATCAATATATCTAAAGTATAAAAAATACTTAAGAAGTTGATTGTATGTTCATTAATGAAATTCATGTGTATAAGGTCTCTATTTGAGTCATTTGAGCATACACAGATGTGAGATAAAATGACTATGATCATTTGAGGATGTCCTAGGGGACATAACGAGTGGACCTATGTATTTGTAAATGGTCATATATTGTTAATTTGCTTGAAGATGTATCAAAAATGTGAATGGGTCTCCATAGGACCTAAAAGTTACTTAAAGCTATTGTGAAAGGGGATAGTGCTTAAGTGTGACCCATATGAGATGCCTTAAGGGTGAAGGAATATAGTGTGGCCAACAAGGATTATTATGGTCTTGATAATTCATGTTTGGTGTATATATAGTAGAGCCAAATGTGTTGGGTTCTAGTTTTAGTAAGTGAGAGATGGGAGAGAAGCTTGTGTGTGTGGAGTGAAGGATAGGTAATGTGCTTGTTGGCGGAGTTAATGATTAGAATAATTTGTTGACTATGTGTATGGCTTGTAGGTCATGTTCCTAATATTATAGTAGTGATCTTACAATTTGAGGATATACGAAGAGGTCTAAGTGTGAATATGATAATTTTTTGAGTGAAGGAGAGAGATTTTTTGCAGTTGATAGAGAATCAAGAGGTTCATCATCAGGTGTTGAAGACATAAACTCTAAGGTGGAAGTGTTATTTCTAAGGAGGGTCTAAAGGACTTGATATTCTTTTGGGGTAATTTCCCCTTATGAAATAGGGTTTCACTAAAGACCTTTGAGTAAAAGGACTTGATCAAGGTTGTAGGTTAGAAGGACTTGACCAAAGGTTCTTGATCAGAAGGACTTGATCAATCTCTTATTTGTGATCATCTTATAGTTTCATAGTGCATGTGTTTTCAAGCTTGAAAGTGGGTTTTATGCCCTAGGAGGGTTTCCCATGTAGATCTTGTGTTGTGTATATGATCTTTCATTATGTCTATTATTCATTGCTATGAATGATATGCATGCTTCATAAATGCTTGTATTAAATGCTTAAGTATTTGAAAGGGTTTGAAAATTGAATTATATTTTTTGCCATCAATGATTCACCCCCCTCTTAGTGGATTGTGATTCTAACAAGTCACTACTTTTTAAATCTTTTTATGATCATTTCCTTTCCCTCATTCAAGATCTATTTAATTCCTATAACAAATAATGAATTTTGAGGTGAATTAATATTTATTATAAAACAAATGTGCCATTTAAAAAAATAAATATCTAAATAAAAAGTGTCAACCTTACATGCAACAACACTAACACATGATGGTTTCCATCACTATCTTATGGACACTCATGCCTTAATTATTGGATAAAATAGGGTACCTTTTCTACCAATTCCAACTACTAATAATGTAAATTTGAATTATGCCCCACTCCTCATTCTCCTATGGAGGTAATGTCTTCTTCACTAGGTCTAGGGTTTGAATCTCTTCCCACTCCTACAACTCCTTTAGACTCTTCATTTGATAGATACATTCCAACAATATAGTCTAGAATGTATGATATTGTTGTTTCTCTCCTGTATCATGTAAAATTGATGATAATAAGTAAAGGATAAAATTTCCATTCAAAGGATGATTTCTTATGGCTAAAGACCTAAAAAATGAGATCAACTATGCTTTAAGGTAAGACTGAAGTTTATGGCTATATATGTTGAAGAAAAACAAACATATATGATTGGATAAAATGAATCTTAAGTAGGTGGTTCAAAAATATAAATAAAAGGAGAACACTCAATTTTTATTGAATTCTAATGAGGATGAATTAAAAAATCTTTGGGAGAGTGGAAAGATAAAAGAGAAGGAAATAATTTGAAGGATTTGTATTAATCTAAACATTAAGAGTTTAAATTAAGTTTCTCTCTCATCAATATGAGTCATATATGCATATGATCCTCCTTATGGTAATTTGCAATCTCCTCTTAACATAAATACAAACTTAACAAAAAATAGTATCCTTGAGTAGTTTTTGGGGATGCATACCAAATAACTAGACATCCAAACCAACTTCGAACCTTATTTTATTGTTTTGCAAGTTTTTGGCGTTTAAGCTCACTGCACCATTTGCTGATAGATTCAATTTTTTCCATAAACTCTTGACTTCCATGTCATTCAACTCCTTCATAAGGATTTTTTTAAGAATTGATTTACAATGATTTTGTCAACAATATTGGGAAGCTTAAATTTAAAAAATAAAGGTAGATTAGACACACAAAGGTCCTAAATAAATCTCATCAGCTCTAAAATAACCATACCTTTTTAGCTACATTATCCTTTTGAGGTTCTTTGAGTCATTATTGAGATTGATTTGTAAGATTAAATGCCAATTCATTGTTAAGGGGTAGGTTATCCATTGTAGCTAACTTATGTTTTACAAATATAATCTGATTGTACTCATCTCGACCAAGCCTTAGTGATAAATGAGCCTACAATGAAACATACCATATTATTTCCAAGCAAGGGAAAAACATCTGCTTCTACCTATAGCTTGCCCATTTCTTGAAATGTATCATTTTATCTTGGTATGAATAGAGTAATAGAGTCTATTCCATATAAATGTCAATGACCATCATGAATTTTATAGGATAACACTATTTATGGTTGTAACCATTAGATGGAGCCATGTCGATCCTAGATACTAATAGAAAAAATCAAATTGGTAAACAACATGCTCTATAATGGATCAATTGACCAATAGTTTACCATACCACATGTCAGCATTTAAATGGGACTGGACATAATATTATTTTCCTTGTCTCTTATGAGACAAATCTGGGGGCTTTGCCCCACTGTATAAGCCTTTAGATAATTAATTTTCTATTAATGTGATATAAATATCATGAATAAGCCTTATGTTTAATATTTTAGTTAGTAAAAAACATAGGATTCTTTTGAAGTTAAAATAAAGTTATAAGTTTTATGTAAACCTAGTGAAAATGAAGGATGGACTTTGGAATAGGTCTATATATAAATATTAATACTTATTATGGTAAATCATCATTTAGATTATATGAAAAGTTAAGGTAGGCATCTATTATTTAAAAGTGCATATAATGTTATTGACATAGAAAGGAAATGAATGAAAATAAATAAATAACATAATTTTTTTATTTGGGTGCATTAAAAGGTATTTAAAATAAATAGTGTTATGGGTACATGATGTTAAATCACAATATTTCTTGGTATAAGCTATTATCTTTTATACTATTTACTTTTTAGCTATTATGTCATATACTATTTTTTCAAAAGGTTGTTCAGTTTTAAATTCTAAATGATTTGGCTTAAAATTTGTGTTATAGTTTGTTAATAATTAATATTTTAACATTATTATTAATAAAAATATGTGGAATAATAATATGTGTGTGGAACCCCAAGGGTTAGTTTAAGTGGATGGGAGCAATGACTTAGGTCACCCAAGTCTCATGTTCAATTCTGGATTTACCTGTGGTGTGTGGAGTGGAGCATTTGCATATCACCTACATTCTAAAGTGGTCATGAGGATATCTTGAGGTAGGGTTTGAACTTCTCCATGTGTTCCATGTGGATAATAGTGGGGTGATTCAACTTTGGATCATTTAGCAGACATTACGGACCCAAGCCCACCCTAATTAAGCTTCAGATGTAAATTAAATTTATTGATTTTTTTATGATGGAATGCTCTATAGGGTCCTTCCCACCTAGGGCTAATTCAAACCTTATCTATTTTAATTCCTACTACCTCATTGGTGAACAAATAGATTTGACACCTCCTTTTTAGCTGACTAGCAGACCTAAACATGTTTTCTATGGATCTGCTACTTCTACTAAAGGAGTGTTGAACCCTCATTTGTCTTCCCCCTCTCTATCTGAGTCAAATAGATCATGGTAATAGGTTTTTATTTCAACCATCTCTCTAGGCATCCTTTGTAGCATCCCTTCAATGATCATATATGGTGCTATCCTCCAAAAATCCTTGTCCTCAAGCTTTTATCTAGATCTAATCCCCCTTATGGATAGGAATTTTTATTACATGGGGTTAGAAGACTTGGTAATTTTGAAACAGTCAAAATATTTCACTAAATTAATGCCCATATCTGTACCTAAGGCTCTTAGCCCTGCTTCTTCCATAATAGTGGTGATATTTGATGAGGAGACTAAGGAAGTACTCTCCAATGAAGAATATTTCATGTCTAACAATATCACTTACAGATTTGTTAATCTTTGGCCAAAACTCCAAGACCTCCATGCATGGATCTCAAAAACTTGGCAACCAATTTTTCAAGATAGGCTCAAGATTTATCCTAGTGCTAAGAGCTTTTTCATTATTGCTTTTTATTGTAGAGAGGACATGGATTTGATCCTAAACCAGTTCTAGAGTTTGAATCTCCACCCTTTAATCATGAAAACTTGGTCCCATTTTTTAACCCCCTTATTAAACTTATCAATGAAAGACCTATCTGGATTCACCTTCCATACCTCCCTTTCCAATTCTGTGGTAAATACAGCTTTTAATCCATATACAACTCCTTGGGTAAAATTTTACAAATGTACCTTGACACTACTATTTTTCTCCCACACCACTTTTGCCAAAATTTTGGTTAATTTTGATACCTGAAAGGATCTTGCTAAAACATTTATCCTAAAATTAGGTGAACATTCTTGGTCCCAACCCCTTGAATATAAAGGATCAATGTTCTATTTTTGTAGCTGTTTCAGCATAGGGTATTTGACTAAAGACTGTAGTAATCATAAAAAATAGAAGGAAACCTCTTGGTAATCTGACTTCTACCTTTCCAATATCACTGTGTATGTTAATAAATCTATGAGTGATGATCTAGATTCATCCTCTAATGAGCCTAAGTCTCCTACCCTAAATGAAGCTAGTGTTAATCTTTCTAACTCAAAGGGGGACTCCAAGTCATACCCACCAAATCCAAAAGTGAGGGGCTAGTCTTGGTATTAAGGGTGTTATCATTCATTTTTAAACTCCAAGGGCATAACCATTGGTTATGGTATTAGTGTAAGATAAATCTTAGCCTTCTAATTCTTTTTAAATCCTTATTCCTTTAGCCACAAACTTAGCTAAAGATAAGGGAATGTGAACTAGAGTGTAAAGGAATAAAAATGGCAAAAGATCTAATTCTAGAATGACCCTCCATTTTGGGGGGGGGGGGGAATAAAAGATAGATAAGAAGTGACCTACATTCTACTAGGGTTCTATGGTTGTTGTGCAAAATTTTAGTGTAAGTATAAATTTGGTGGAAGATCCTCTATTTCCTATTTTTCTAGTAGCAAAGTTTTTCTATCTATTTTTAAAGGTTAAGTAGGAGATGGTGGTAGATTAGAATCAACACTATCCTAATTTTCTTGTTCAACCTATTTAATGTTTGGTACCTCATGGATCTCATGGGAGGGTTATTGCTTTTCTTTTATTTTGTTGTTGTCTCATAGAAGTAGAGGATTGGTGGAATTTTCTTTGTTTCCTATTGGTTGTTATGTTTTTTTGAGATTTATTGTTTTATCTTTTGGTCTCTTTTATATTGGGCATGGGACCCCTAACCCATCTTTAGCCTATCAAATAAAATAATAATGTGTGTGCATGCATGTGTGTACCCATGTACATGTATGTATGTATATATGGATGCATTTATCTATATGTATATCTATATATATTTATATACACACATATAAATTTATACATACATAGATACAACTTATATATATATATATATATATATATATATATATATATATATATATATATATATATATATATATATATATATATATATATATATATATAAATTGTGTGACTCAGTATGTTTTAGATATGTAAGAAAAAAAGACATAATAAATAATTTAATTAAATTTATACACAATTGTTATTGATCTTAAATATGAATTTTCTAGAGAAGTATGAGAATATAGATAGACCATTGACTAATATAAAACATTATGAGTATCGAAACATGGATTATGTGTTTTGATTTAATTTAGCATTTGATTAATTATTATATTTTTTAGCAAATCAAATGACATTATTATGTGTGAAATGTTTTTTTAACATTTTGTATAGTTAAATTTTTAGTTTTGTAATGAACTGATGAAAAAACAAGCTATTTATTTAGGATATCAACTACCTAAACTTGAGGGGTCTTATATAAAGCACTTTAAATTTTTTGAGGAGAAAAATTAACGAGTTTTTAATTTTGTGGAGGGCTCATTTTCAAAATATTAAGTTGATAATTATACATGATAAAACAATATTAAGTAAATGTTTAATTCATTCTAATTTAAAATTTCATGTCAATCAAGGCATAATAAAGACATTTGTAGGTTTTTATTTGTTTTTAGTATGATAGTTATTCAAACAAAAATAATGAATTAGCATGTTTTTAAACCCATCCCCCACTCCACCCCTCATCCCCCCACCACTAGTGTGTGTGTGCATGCACACACACATGCATATATCTATTTGTTTGTGTGCATGCATGCACAAGCTAACATTGCCTCTAGAGTGTGAAATGGATATTGCATGTGTTGTTGAAATGACAATCTTCAATTAAGGTATTCCCAATCATATACTTTCATATGCTATAATAGTTGTTCATTATGTTAATTAATAATCTTAAGTTCTAAAACATTATTCTATACATTCTTCATGTATTTAAATGATTTTTCATGTATTATTTTTTCTCTCTTCCTTGTAGATACTAAAATCTTGTCTTTAGTACTGAAATGATAACAAGATTGACACATATTTAACATTCATGACTTGAGCACCCAAACAAGGTCCAAATTTGACATCTCTTATATTTGTATGATTCCTTATGGGTCAAACCTTCATTTACATTAATATACACCTAATGAAACCTCATTATCTATTTAAAACTTGATAAATAATCTATAGAGACATCTCCAGAATTTTAGAGTAGTCCACATATACACAAATCATTTATGATGGTTATGTTCCTTATCACTAATAAATAACAACTTGCATTGTTTATAACCATCCCTCTCCCAATAATTACTATTTTCAAAAGTTTAATCCATCCTTAGGGTGGGCCTTTAATCCTAACATCTCATTGGCATGAATAATTATTTAAATGGATCCCTATATAAAAAATTAATGATTCATTCAAAATCACTTTGGAATATATCTTCCACTTATTTGTTATACATATATACACTATTTCACACTAATAAAATATACACTATTATTCTATATTTCCAACTAGTAAATAAAAATGGTCATAATAAAAAATTTAAGCATTTTTAATTACCAAAGCCAAATATTAGTTACATACACATAGTGAAGGATCACAATTACACAAAAACACTAGGTGCGAGAAATATGTGTGGCTTGATTTCCCTCCTTTTAATATTAGATATTTAGAAAGTGTCAAATCATCTAAGAGGGGTGATTTGGTTCAGCTTAGCTAATTCCATTTCCCTATTTTTTATCCCTCAGAAGCACATATGGAGTTTCAAGGCAAATGTAGATGATTTTATTATTTGTGTCCATCATCATGGTTCAAAATCACAAACACAAAGTAAGAAAAGAAAGGTGGAGGTGACTGTAAAGTCATTATTAAGTCAGTACTTGTAGGCCAATACTTACAAGAAGATCAATATCAACTGTCAATACTAACCCAATCTTATGGAACTCACCTAGCCATAATTAAAATTATATTTACTCAACTAAAAAAGTGATTTATCATGATATTTTTTCATGAATTATATGCTTATTAATAGCCAATAGATTAAGATACATTTAGATATTAAAAATTCACTCACGCTATTCATCAAGATCAATCAAACTCATTATTGTAAGATCATACCCTTATTTCTCCATTACAAACCATTCTAATATATTAATTACATAATATGAAATGGGCTAATCAAGTATATATATATATATATATATATATATATATATATATATATGTATGTATGTATGTATATATATGTATATATGTATGTATATATATATATGTATATATGTATGTATATATATATATATATGTATATATATGTATATATATATATATGAATATATATATGTATATATATGTATATATGTATATATATATATGTATATGTATATATATATGTATATGTATATATATATATATATATGTATATGTATATATATATATGTATATGTATATATGTATATATATATATGTATATATATATATATATATATATGTATATACATATATATGACATATATATACATATACATACACACACACACACACACACACACACACACACATATATATACATATATATATATATATATATATATATATATATATACATATATATATATATATATGTATATATACATACACACACACACACACACACACACACACACACACACACACATATATATATGTATATACATATATATATGTACACACACACACACACACACACACACACACACACACACACACACAAGGAACCAATTATAACACAACAAGCTATGGCATAGAAAGAATCATAGGTTAATCTATAACAACCACAACCTATTCTTGTTCTCCCTTTACTATTGAACATAGAATATAAAGATGGTATGATTACATATTATTTTGACAATGATGACAATGATATCAACATGGAATATGTGACAGATGATCAAATATTAAAGTTAAACTTTAATCCCTCAAAATAATAATATATCATACCTTATTCACACATATGGGAGTTAAAACATATTGTGTTAATTCATACAAAACAAAGAATGAAAATTTATAAACTACTATGGACACACAATCTTATTTGCATAAGGGAAAGATGTAAATGATGGACCAAGACCATATCATAAATTTGAAAAATATTGGATATGTTATCACCAATATTTGGATAGAGAAAAATAAATATAATAGAGTAAATAATGTCGAACTTGCATAATCTAAAATTTCAAAATCACCAAAAATAAAAAAAACTCCAAGATACACTAAGTAATTTAATATAATCTATACTTACCACAATCTTATCACATTAATATCTACTTGAAATCAAGATATGGGGAGTATTTTCAATATAAAAATGAGAAGTGTAGTGTAACTATATAGAAACATGGGACATGATATAGATCGTTATGAAGTATTACATAAATAAATTTAGAAGTACAAGGATAAAGGCATTATCATAATTTTAAAAGACCAAAAGAAAAAATCACATCGAATCCTAAAAAGTTGACAAACACAATAAAAATGAATATAAAGCATTATCAACAAGAGACATTGCCTAATTATATATTCATAGAGGGTGAATTCTATAAATATGTTTAGGTTTATGATAAAAAACAATATGCTATATGAAGTGTTTATAGGTTTACCCTAGCTAAGATATAAATTTACATTATTATAATTTATAAGATAGTGGCCAAAATATCTTAGTTATATATTTTTACCAATACATTGTGGACCAAATGTTGTAGATACAATGATATGGGTCATGCATCCTACATATACCCTTTAAAGTAAGACAACATTGTTTAAAATAGATGCACAATAAATTAGATTCAATCAACCACCATCTAACTTTCTCACATCAAGAAATAATGATTACAATTGGACATGACATTGATGCATACAATAGAGAGGGGAAATCTTCACATTCAATAGAAGACATATTAGTAGACCAACCATAACTATAATAATATAAAGCAATGTAATTAGATAATCTCAAAGATGAATCATGGTATGATGATGCTAATCAAAAATAAGATGACCTACTTTTAGATACATGATTTTAAATTTCTAATATAAAAATAATAGAAATAATTAGGAAATGAAAAAACATTTAAGTATTCAAAAAATATTAATATCAATATCTAAGCATGACATGATGGCTAATTTATGGTTTTACATATGTTATTTATCACATGTTTGGTAGATGAAATATTATTTACATTAACACATGTATTTCATGGTATTTGACTGATATGTAGGACATACATATTACACATGGACATAAACATGTTGGTTTTTCCATCTACCCAATGGACACACTAGGGTCATATCATTCCATAGGTTCACTATTACAAATTATATCTTTTACCTACCTTGTACCTTGTTGAGCCACCTAGATTTCTTACACATGGCTTGCTAGTTACTTTTTTTTATTATAAAACAACACATGATATACAATTTTAATATAATATGGCATTGATACATCCCAATATGGTATTGTGTAGACTATTTACTTGATTTATGCTTTGTTCATGTTATTACTCTTTGACATGATAAATTACTTTGCCTACAACTATTGTGTGTGACATTTGGGCATTTATTTATGTGACATACATTGATGTCCATTTTTTAGGTCATCCTGCATGTGGTGTTTACCTTTTATTTTTGTGGCATATTATGTCCCTTGTATGTGGTATTTTTATCTTATGTGTGATAACTGACACTTGTGTTTATTGAGTTTACTAACATTCAGGGGTGACATGACATATATCATGCACTATTACTACATAATTTTAATCAAAGATACTTATATTACATGTTTTGCTGATATAACTATCTAAAAATGACACTTGCATGCCCAACATTCCATATGTTACATGCATGACTTGATTAATACATAAATTACTATGATGACATACTCCCCACATTGCCAAATGATATTAACTGATGTTATCTTTATACATGACATGATAAATTTCATTCTTATTTTTAGATTATTGACTTATAGGATACATTAATAATCTCAAAATAGGATAAATACATTAGGTTTTTATAAATACCTATGACTTCATGAGAAAAAAATCATTTTATAGTAGAGGTTTGACATATTTTATAGACTCAAACGATTTAGTTATCAGATTATTACAAAAACATGATGGACATTGGCATATTAACCTATAATACATGGGGTATATGTGGAAACATATGCATAATAGTTCATAATTAGGTAAAATCACCTTTGAACTAGTCTATAATCCATCCTGCACACATCAGGAGGTCTGAGTCTCCCATAGCTAAAATATAGAATAAGGTGCACCTCATCAAGAAATAAAAAAGGACCTAGCCAAGAGAAGTAATGATAGAAAAAATGGTAAAAACTAGTTTTGTCTAGACCGAAAATAAACCTACAAAAAAGGAGAAAGAGTCTTAGGCCTCGAAAGAAACATCGATGTCCCTAAGGGACCCAAACCTAATAAAGATGAAAATAATACCCATCATGGGCATAATGGGCCCTAGGTCCCCAAATAGATTCACTAATTGAGGAAGGACCCCCTAAGGATCCATGGTATTTAGGAAAAGAATTCCAAATGGATTCCTAAACCAAAGAAGCTTCTAGAAAATCACCCACATAAACAAAATATAATTTTTGGGGTCCCCAGAGAACCCAATTCTACTTGAAATAAATTAGAAGAGGCCTAAGAGAAAAGTAACAAAAGAGAGTCAATTAAATCCCTAAGGGAGCCAAGTAGACCCATCCCACATGGCACCACTTAACCCAATGATTATAAATTCCAATGAGAATCTAATGGTCTCACTCCCAAAAAAGTGGTAATAATTTAAGTTTCAAAATCAAGAGCCAATGGCCTAGAAAAGCTTTCCATGTTGACATAATGACCCACACCATCATTCTTCCAAAAATGGAGAAACCTAGATCTAAGCTCATCTCATGGTATGGTGGTTGGTCAAGGACCAACGTCTTTTTTTTCGATCTCTATATGAAACTAGCATACATTAGAATTTCCATTTAAAGATTTCTCTCAGAAACTTTTATTATTGATACCAAAATGAACCAACAATCCTTCTTGAAATAAGTGATAAATATGTTCAATCTCCTTAGAACTGAAACATAATAGTACCACTTCCAATTAGAGAACTCATCCCTCTATAAATAGGTTTGAAACTAGAAACATATAACTCCTTTATTGCTAACACAAGTGGTAATAGAACACCACCAAGTCCTAAGAATAAGCTTAACAAGATTAAATCCATTTATAAATCATTCCCTCCCAAAACATCCTTTTTTGGATATTTAAATCCTTCCCAATATAGGGATTCTACTAAGATCCAATAGAATACCTCCAAATCTTAATAAAACTTGGATATTGAATTTTAAAATAAGAGCTAAACACACTAAACATGGATCTAACATCCCATTAGAGAAAAATCAATCAGCAAAGCCAACCCAACCAGTGAAACCTTCATATAGGGACCAAAAATTAGTTTACATAAACCGCACTAGCCATTGTTACCACTAGCACTTCCATCAAATAAAGTATTAAAATCACACTAGATAATGTTACCACTAGTGTTACCATCAATAACAAAGCCGAAAGAGCATAAAAGCCAAATACAAGCTCATTGTTAGTTATTCAAATTAATCCATCATAAAGTACATAATAATTAATAGTAACATAGCTTTATATTTTCACATTCATATACATTTGAGATAAAATTTATCAAATTAAACATATAGATACATGAAATCTTATATAAGTTGGGATAGATTCAATGGGAATGATACTAGTTCATGCACATATATGCAAAAAAATAGTTACATTTGAAATGAAAATGGATGTCATTTCACTTAAGACATATTAGATCTATGATTGTGATGGGCACATGGACATGGCCCATTCTATTTCAATCATGCATTATATTCTACATTTGAGAAAAAATATACAATTGAGCCTATGTACACAATTGGGGCATGCAAAATTTACATTTTATTTCAATCATTCTCTCTTGATTTTGAATGGACCATACTTGATCTAATTGGATAAAAACATTACAACTAAATGTATATGTCATACATAGTAGTTGATTCATTTTAAATGAGCCTTGCTTTCTTGGTTCTCTTAGTTACCTATGAAATTTTTTATTTGTGAGTTAAACCAACCTCACAATTATGTCTCTTTTCTATATAGTTAATTTTTTTAGTAAATTATGTAATTTTACACACTTTCTTAAGGGTTGAGGCATACATCCTTCCCAACTCAAGAACCTACATAGTTACATAAGTTTTGGGCATGATCACCCAACTAGCCAATGCTTCAACAAGGAAGCATAACCTCTAATAGACTACAAGGAAAACATGGCATTCACTAAATTATAGGTTAAATCTAACCATTTCTCTTTTATATTTTAATTTCATATTTCACATATGGAAATTTACTACTTCATTCTCATTAAAAGTTACATGGAATGAAACTATAAATTTGGGGTTATCTCCCAAAATATGAAGTTTATTTTACACACTTAGGTATATTTTATCCTATGCTATATAAATTACATTATTATATTAAAATGGAGGAATTTTAAGATAATAAAAATAAATTATTTATTATTTGATTATGACAAGCTTGACACACATTTATCATGCATGCCTTGAGAACCAAAACAAGACCTAAATTTGTCATCTTCTCACACTTACATGCTATATTGTGAGTCATCCATTATATTATGATTTTATACACCTATAGTAACCTAAATGTATATTTAAAGTATACTAATTATCCTATACATACATCTCTATACTCTCATAGTAGTCCACTAGTGCATGATTAATTTCTATTGGTTATGGTTGTTATCACTAGACAATAACAAATTACAGTATTTGGAACCATTATGTTCCTAGCAATGGCTATTTTATAAATTCCAATCCATCCTTAGGGATAACATATAATCCTAGTATAATTCATTCATTCTCAAGGGTAACTATATTAAAAATCTATAGAGGGAGGATGAATTAATTCAGATTGATTCAACAGATGGAAATTATCATGTTAATTTTAGATATTTGAAGCTTTAAAATTTGACAAAGAGGGGAAATTCATTGGGTTAGATTTGAAATAAAAATACAATTCCGAAAATCAACATCTTAAGCTAGTTGAGCATCTAAAATATAATTCTTACATTGGATAATCTAAGTAAAAGAGGTCGTAATGTGGTAAATAGGTACGTACTATGCAAGAATGCTTGGGAATTTATTAACCATATCTTCCTTAATTGTGTATACTCTTTCCACATTTAGGGTTCTCTACTAAAGAGATTCAAATTTTCTTGGGTTATTCCTTCATATATTATGGAGGCTTGAAAGGTTTGGTATTTCCCTTTATTAACCAAGAACTCGAGGAGATTTGGAATTTGGATTTCCCTCATTTTCTATGGGGAATTTGGAAGGAACGTAATATATAATATTTAGAGAGAAGAAAATCCCCTTTGTCAGAATATCTAGCAGAATATTTTTTATCTTATCTAAAATTTTCAAAAATATAATATGGGGAAAAAGGCACCCTTTCTTTTCGGTTGAGGAAATCATTGCTAAGAAATGGAAGCTTAACCTTGATAACATTCCTCTTGTGGATCCTAAGATATCCTTGAGAAAATTTGTGAGATGGTTATCTCTTCAACCTAGTTGGGTGAAACAAAATTTTGATAGGTATTTTGAAAGGAAACCTGGGCTTTTAGGAGGTGGAGGGGCTGTTTGGGACCATCAAGTAGATATTATTTCCACTTATTAAAGAATCATGGGCTTATAAACAAATCATTTCTTAGAAGCATTAACAACTTTGTAGGGGGTCTAGGTGGCTCTTGTGTTGGGTTGCCAATACATTTATATTAAGGGTGACTCTTTCAATACCATTAACTATATCAATAAGAATAATTTGGTTTCCTGGTCTATATTACATAGAATATACATAATTACTCAGTTAAGCAAAGGCTTTGAAAAAGTTATTTTTTAACTTACATATAGAGAAGGCAATATGATTTTTGATACTTTTACTAATATAGGGATAAAATACAATGGGTTTAATGTTTCACATAAAATAGAGGTTTGACCTAATCATCTCAATGATATTATCAACAAGGACAAAAGCAATCTAGTTACATATGGGTTAGATATATGATCAGGATTGCCATGTACAACCAAGCTTAGAAATGGGTGTTTTCATTATGTTGAGTCATAATAAAGTTTTTAATCATATCAAAAAATGGTATATTTTTTTTTTATCATTACATGGTCAGCTAATACTTCAATTATTTGAAGGCTATTTCTATTTGTGAGTTCATTAAGTTTGGTATCCCTTTAAGTGTGGTTTTAGGAAAGTCTATAAATATGTATTCAACCATGGGAGGGGATTTGAACCACATAGAACCTATAAATGTAAACCATATAATGAAGAATCTAGAGGTTTGGAAAATTCTACATACAAGGGTTATAAAAAACTTCATTGATTGTATTTGTGGATAGGATACTTATTTCTCACTTCAATTTTCAAAAAAATGGGTAGACTGAGTGGTCAATATCTGAAACAATTCTATTGAAATCAGATAGGACATAATTTCAAGGGTTACTGGGATTAAAATTGATGAAAAAAATATATTAGATTGACAACAAACCTTAAGCATGAAAAATAAAAATTTCTTATGGGTGATGAAAAGATCATGGTTTTCCAAGGAGAATTCAAAAGAGATAATTTCCCTATTCCATTCGATGAAGTGGTGGAACAAATAATAAGGCATGTAACCATATATGGAAGATATAAAGTGGGACATTACTATCATCTCCCTTTCCTAAAGTATATTCATCATAACATTCCACTCAATATTCTTTTTTATATTTTATATTCATTAGAACATTTGGTCTAAGAGGTCCAAATGGGAAAGAAAATAGAGCCGCTACACCATGTAGTTATTTTACTTATATATAAATTTTTTCAAGCTCAAAACCTTGATCCATAGTATTCAATTTATAAAAAGAGGATTTTAAATGTGAATGTATTTACCAATAGTATATCTAAATGGATTTTGAGAAGTAGTTTCAAACCTAAACCTAAGAAGGATGAGGATCATAACACAGTTGATAACAAGGAAGAGGGTTCTTTCAATGATGAGATGTTTTAGGAAACAAATTCAGTAATTAATCTTGAAGAGATGGACAAGAATAATGTTGATGAATAGAATAATCAAATCAAGACTTACTTACTTGGTAATAGGGAAGGCATAAAATAGAACACTATAGGTAACAAAGGGAATGATGATAATGTAGGTGTACAAATAGGGGATCCTCATTTGAATATTTAGGTAGAATTGGATTTGAACTCATTCAATGATATAGCAAAGAATCAAAGCAAACTAGAAATACTGGAGAATGGGGTAAACCTTTATAAATATTTCCTTTATTGGTTTATGAAGGATCATTTGAGACTAAAATAAGATGTAAATAACTTCAAAAAAATTGATCAGCTTTATTGCATAAGGGAGAGGGAATTGTAAATGGTCACTCAGATTAAGATTCTGACTGATAGAATTAATATGTTGGAGAAGGAAAATAGAGAGATCAAAGACAAGCTTAATTTTCTTGTTAGATTTAGTAAGGTAATAGTGAATAATGCAATGCAAAGTATGAAAGGGTAATCTGTATTTTTTAACAACAATTGATAATGAAACTAGGTCCAAGAAAAATCTTAAAGGAGTGACTACTATGATTTAAAAGGATAAAATGGTAGGTAGTTTGGAGAATAATTTCCAAAGAATGATAGAGGAGTGGACTATGGATTATAAAGTATGGAAGAAAATCCATAGTTAGTTTTATTTTTTATGTAATGTAAGCTATGTATCATGTATTTTTTTTTATGTATTTGTTATTTCTCTCCAGTGGACTTGTGTTATTTTCTATGTCTATTAATATTTTATTCTATGTTACTGGCCATAGAGGTGGTTCTTTTATATGGGTAGGGTCCCTCTAAAATCCACTTTTACCTTAAATAAAAACATATAATCCTAGTATGTCTATGGCATGAGTAAATATTCAAATTGATCCCTATATAAATAAATAAAGTCCCGACTCAAAATATATTTGGCATTTGTCTATAACCTATTTGTTATACATATATACACTACTGCATAAATATGCATTATTATTCCAATTTTTCATACCTATCACTAATATTAGTCATAATATGAGTTTGAATTATTCAAAAGTTAAGAGAAATCAAGAAATTTCAAGTACCAAATCCAATCATAGCTTTATGTAGATATTGAAGGATTGTAATTGCATAATGACACTATGTGGAAGAACTACATTTGGCTTGATTTCCCTCCCTAGATTATTCAATATGTAGACAATTTTAAATAATCATACAAGGGTGATATGGGTCAATTCATCCCATTACACATCCCCCATTTTTTTAGTCTTATAGCCCTCACAAACACATCTAGGGTTTAAAGGAAAATAATGTTGGTTTTTGGATTTATGTGCATCATCAAGGTTTGGGATCATAAGCACAAACCAAAAAAATAAATTCATGGGTGACCATATAATCTTTTTGCTACAATTCCATGCATGTCAATACTTAACATAAAGATGATATTGAAATTATTGTAGTTATTATGCATAAAATATTCAACAAATGTTTCCCGATAACTTTAATTTGTACTATTTTAGTTGTTATATATTTCTCCATAATTATTTCTTTCTAATATTCCTACATTTTCATAAATAAAATTATCTTTCACATATATTTGAACACTTTAAAAAAGTAAATTTGAACCTAACAAGTCATTGTAAAATATATTAATTAAAACATATGTTGTACTATTTCACCTTTCCACTATTCTTATTTCCTTCCCACATGGACTTGCCACAATTTAACCCTTGTTTCTTAGGGATACATATGTGCTAATTATATTTATCTGATTATAATGTTGACAAGTTGAAGGACCCACAAATATTATTATATGATAGGTGAAGATTATGTATATATTTATCCAAATTAGATAATGTATTTAAGTTTTTTAAATTATGTATGACCTTTTTTGTTATACCTAAATAAGGGTTAGGTTCCCCACTCTTTTATATTATCAAATATAAATAATATTAAAAAAATAAAATAATATTCCAATAACTAAGGATAAAATAGACCAAAGTGAAAAAATTAAAAACAATATATTAAGTTGACAAAAACATTAGAAATTATATATAATATCAACAATAATATTGCCATGAAAAAAAACCAAGCTCTTTTTATGAAATTCTTACCACTAATTTTAATCCAAAAATATAACAATTTTTTTTGAAATATAAATTTACATGTAAGTCCTTTCAAATAGAAAATTTTGTTATATCTATAGTTGTATTTTTCATGTATATTCCAACCCTCATATGGTTTTTTCTTTAACTAATTATATAGCACCCAAAAAAAGGTGGGGCAAGAGGAAGGGTTTGTAGAATAAATGAAGTTTGAGATACGTATGTATACCATAATCTCCATGTTTAACTCTTAAACTCTTTAATTTAATTTATTTTATGTTTTTATTATTTTTATTTTCAGGTCCCAAATCCAAAATATTTATTGTCTCAAAAAATGTCCCAGGTGTTCCTTCATTTCATCAATGAAAGTAAAAAGAGTCATGTAGGTCTTTCTTATTTCATATTATTCCTAGGATAGCTTTGAAAATTTATATCCATATTATTATAATAATGGAAACTTCATGAATGGATGACATGTGTCACCATCCTATGCACCTAGGATCTTGGAGGTATTTTCCCAAAAACCCTCACAAATACCATTCCTCTTTGGGTAAGCATAATGTGATACATCTACTATACTATTTTCATTATATTTTAAAACCTTTTGTGTTTTATTTTATTTTATGTTTATTGCCAAGTTATTTATGCTTGGTAATTTATGGAATATTTTGATGGATTATTTTATAAGAGAAATAAAATTTAATTAAAGTATATGAGCCATGATATAACTCTTTTAAATATAAAAAGGTAAAATACATTCAATGTGGTTCTCTACATTTGAATTTTGAAATGATTATTAAAAATGAGTAAAATCAAGGTTAATACACGATTTTTAGCATTACATCATTACATTGTTAAGTTGAACCTATGGTTTAACCATGACATCTGGAAAATTCACCTCTTTCTCTAGAAGAGAATTGAGAAACATGGTTTTTGTATCATAAATGTGCACTAATAAAAAATAATTTTTTTTAATTTTTATTCAAAATTTGTAAATATATTGAAGACTCCAACTATGAAGAATAAAATATGTGTAATATTAGTAGTGCATACTTGCATAGTGTGTATATAAAACTAATTGTTTTTCCTTGCAAGGATGATTAAATATGTGTGTCACTTTTATAAATTCAAGTATGGAAATATCACTCCATAAAGAGAATAATTGTTATTAATATCTCTATATTTTCCAGTATAATTTTTTTAAGATGACCTAAATCAAAATATATTTATTCAAAGAAATGGATTGTCAATTGGTAAATAAAATACAAAGTCCATGAAGTAATAAGAAATTAAGTGATAATCCTAGTTATTAGAAGAACAAAAAGGACATGGATTTTTATTTAATGATTTTTAAGGTACATGTTCATGAGGTTAATATTCTACTCAATAGGTTATTTTGGAAATCTAAAATAAATCACATTGAAATAATATGGGTGCCTTGTTGTGTACTTTGTTGAAAGTAGAAAAAACCACCAATTTAGGTGAATTAATATAAGTCTATCTCATCAAGTCTTTTAAATAATGTTATCAGAGAAAGTATTTTCATGTTTTCTTATTTGATTGTTTGTATGTAGTACACATTATTATTTAGTCATAGTTTGTTTAATCCTTAGCATCCCTTGGAGAATAAGTCTCTCCACATATCTTGTAACATTATGTATAAACATATGCATTTTCATAATTATTTTAAAGTTTACAACACATTCCTCCCTATTGTATATAAGGCCATTTATGACTAAAAATCTTCCATAATCTCTACTTATGTGAGGGAAACCATTTCCAAGTATATGATTTGGTTTTATATCTAAAACTACATAATAATAAGAGATGGTTAGTATTTTCAACCACCCCATGTATTGCTGATGTACATATTAAACCACTTGGTTTTTATGAAAATTCATTACTAATTATACACTAGGATTTTCTTACTCCTAAAGTAGAAAAAATTGGGCTAAGATACCTAAGCTGCCTATGACACTAGGTGAGGATATTTTAAAGAAATTTATCATGTGGAAGATAAGAGGGGAGGAATTGAATCCATATATTTTTGAGAAACTTAAAATTTTCTTGGGATTCACTTAAAATGATAGAGAATTATCTAAATTTAATAAGACACCCATCCAAAATTAGTTACACACACCATCCCCATCTCAATCATGACATTTTCATATATGTATCTTGTAACCAAGAGGCTATAAAAAGGTTGTATAATGTTTCTAAGGGTAGCATGAAGTATAAATGTGAATAATCAAAAAATTAAATTTTAATGAAGATAAGGTGACTTTAAATATTAATGTTTAAAATAGGGTATAATGTTCCATGTTTGGAGTAGACTCAGTGGCAAACTTAAAGACCTTTATTACTCCTCACATTTATCAGTTATTTGTGTTGGTTGTTTATAATTCCCAAATGAGTGATTTTTTTAGTTAAAGTATCTTAGTGTATCAATTTATACCCCATAAATTCACTAATGTGAATAATGATGTTTATACCCCTTTTTTGTTTAGTAATAATTTATAACTTATTTTTTCCATGTTATTTTTTTCTTATATTAAAAAAATTAATTCAAACAACCCAATTGCTTGTAATTTATCATAAATACTTGTTTAAACTTAAAATATTTTATATAGTACATCAATTTAAACCATATAGTTTATATCATTTGAATTTGACCCTAAAAATTTAATTGAAAATTCAATTGATGCTCAATTTTTTTTAATAAATTATCCCTAAAACTTACTATAAAAATTAGAATATATATATTTGAATTTGGGAAGAGAAGAAAGGATAATACATATATGGTTGTAACAGAAGATCTTGAACTAACTTAAGATATGAGATTAAGAAAATAAATTCACCACTAGAATAAAAAGGAAGAGAGGAGAAAAGATTATAATTACTCAAACACATATATTTGGTTATTTAACTAAAATTAATAAGCCAACAACATTATCTATGCTTATGTAGATTCTTAAATATGGATTTATAGGTTACAACAATATTGTACACTTGATAAATACCACTCAAGTCTTTTTCATTTAGTTCTTGACCTTCTTGGTAGTTGATAAGCTCATATTCACCAACTCATTCAAATAGAATGATTATATTATACTCCAACCATGTAATTCTATTATCCAAATCACTAGTAGCCCAAATATGATTAAATTGTAATATATATACTTCATTATTATCTATATAACTCTAAAAACCTTTTTTTTGGATAGTTATGTTAAGACCTAGATAATAACATTGACACAACTGTCTATTCTATGACACAAGTTTCCATGCCTTATAAACACTCAAGTTTTAAAGTATTTCAAAATCTATGGGTTAGCCTATTATGTTGAGTTAACCATTTCAAGAGTAAATTTTCAAAATAAGTTCTATAAATATAATTTAAAGATAATACATTATTAATATAGAAAATACCAAGCAATCACATATATTCAATCTAATTCAATAATTTAACATTTATGTTATACTTCCATATTATTCCCTATTTATATATCTATCATAAGAGTATTCATATTACATGTCTGATGTAATCAAATAATATCCCATGCCCAATATTTTTAATGTTACAAGCTAGATCATTGCGTGCACTTGCATGTAGAATTATATACTATTATTTAGACATAAGGCAAAACATAGGGGAGAAAAACATATGTATGAGGACCTCTTCATTGTATTGGACATGTAGGAAAAAATCATTAACATAGGTGACCTTGAGGTCATCTCAACTTTGTGAGCCCACTAACTCATTTTTACAAAGGTGACAAAACCTAAGAGGAGGATCTAAGGTTTGAGATATATTTGGATATTGAAGTCATGTTTGTATGATATGAACACAAAATATGAAAGGCAAGTAAAACCCTAGAAATATACAAGTGGAAGTTTCAATCTACATTCCATATTACATACAAGATAAATGCATTTAAGCATGGATATTAGCAGTGATGTAAGTATCCATAGGGCAATGCAAGTTTTTGTGCCGATAGAAAGATAATTTTTAGAATTTGATGACTGGATTAAAATCATCATAAATTTTGTTTTTACACCTACATTACTCAAATTCACCTATGAATTTGTATATAGAATAATTATAATTTATATTTCAAATTACTTTTATAATATTATTGAATGTTGTACTTTATATATTTGGCATATAATTAGATCTAATATTTCTTATGATAATATCAATAGAATCCAAATTCCTTAATTGGCCTAAATTTGGAGTAGCTTACTCTTTTTTGATCAGGATAATCTCCTTCCTATAAATAATTATATCCAAAAAGTGTAGAACATTTGGTGAACTCACGTATTAATCAAACCTTTCCAAACCCTAGGTTTCTCTTAGTGTTTCAACCTTCTTTTTCATAATTCTAAAATTTCCATACATTTTTAGATTTTACCTTTTATTTTCCCTATTTCTAGGTGCAAAAATTAAAATTTATTTTGTTAGGGTTAAGTGTTCATCCACTTACCTTTGCATATTCATTTAATGGCTCATTTATGCTTCCTAAAAACTCAATTTAAAAATTTCTCATAGGTATTTTCTACTTAGGTGGGTATACTAAAAAACCTCTTTTAATTTATGCAAATTTAATACATATTTTTCAATTTTTTAAATTTACTATTTTAGTAACTATTGACATACATGTCTAATGGTGTGTTTATATTATAATTTTTTTTTGTGCTTTGTCAAAATAAATATTTTATTTAAAAGTATCTCTCATATCCATGAAATACATTCTTCGTTTATTGTAATTAGTTATTCTTTATTGGGAATATTCTAGGGTTTTGCTTGTGAAACATTATAATTTGTTGGGATCATTTTTTATTCATAATAACTCAAATTTAAAATTACTCAGATGTTTTTAATATTTCTATTGGTATACTTAAAAAACTCTTTTTTTTATAAATTATATACATATGTTTCTATATTTTTTTAGTACATCTTAACATGAAAGGCGAAAAGGATGCCTGATTTTCCCTATTTTCCATAGTTTTTCTTACTTTTTTTTTTAATGAAAAACCTTTCTCATATTTCCAAAATACCATGCCAAACTCCTAAAATTACTATATCATTATTATGAAAAATCTTAATAACTTTTCCTTACAGTTTTGAGCCTTCTAGGGTTTCAATTTAAACAGTGTTTTCCTTATCATGTTAAATTATTTGTTATCATTTCTATGTCTCTCCTTGATATTATCATATTAGTCTTTGGAAAACTTAAAATGGTTAAACACAAACATTTCCATCTTCCTAATCCTAAAGAGGGTGATTTTTTTATCCCTCTAATGAGGCCCATATTATCACTAATATAAGGGACAAGGAGGCCCATCCTATAGTTTCAATAAAAAAGTAACCAACATACACTTCATCAAGCCCCTCCACTTCCCACATATCCTCTTAATCATGTGCGTGTGCATGTTTAATATGAAATACCTAAGGTTTGTTCTTGTGAATCCCTTAAGGATGGAATAATCATTATGAGAGAAGAGTTAAAAAATCAAAATGACAATTTAAGTTTAAAATCACATTAATGGAAATTAAAATCACATTCACAAAGATTCTAAAATATTTTAGTGTTATTCATGTGTTTTCATCTTCATCTAGAAATTTTATGTTGAACAATAATTCATCTCAAGATTGGAAGTGACAATAAAATACATCTACAACTAGTACTTAAAAATTGTAACAAAAGGATAATAAGGGGTAATATTAGATTCTAATGCAAATGATTCAAAACAAAGTGACCAAATTTCCTCCTATACATAGTTTCAGGAGATCACAATACTATTATCCATATCATCAAATGCATAGGTATCATACAAATTATTGTTTATATTTGAATAAGAAATTAATATACACTTGGTAGAGATGATCTTATTATTTATATATATATATATATATATATATATATATATATATATATATATATATATATATATATAAAGTAACCCACTCACATTATGAGTACATCTCCTAAAAACAAGTGAAAAAAGAACAACTATTGGCACCAAAGGATAATTCAAAGAAAAAACATTTGAAAATTAAAAAAATAGAGCCATAAAATATTCAAAAGGAAATTTTAGAACATGAAATGATATAAAAGATCAAAATGAAAAGGAATAATTACAAAAATAATGTGTTATAAAGGCAATGTTTAAAAAAAATCAATTTCAAGATAAGAAAACAAGCATGCCTAAAGAAATATTTCTAACAAAAAAGGTCCAAAAGCAATAAAAACTTGAAAAATATAAAGTTAAAAATTTGGGTGAAAAGTGGAAAATTAAAACCCTTCCTTATATCAAGACCCTTTCACTATCACTACTCACATAGTTTGAAATCAATTTACAGTTATCAAGGTTATAGACTATTAAGATACAATTTTGTGTTCTATGTCATTTCTTAGCTCTAATTAAAATATGTTTTAACATGTGGATGATAATAATTCAATTACAAAAATTATAGGATAAATTAATCTAGGAGTTGCATTTTATTCAAGAGAATTTTCTCTTAATTTTCATGTTACTTATATAATACAATTGCATAAAATGTTGTACTTGGAAAATCATGGTTAAACTCAAAAGGAGCCATGGCTGATAGAAATAAAAGTTGTATATAATTTTATCGTGGAGGAAATTATACATTATTTTATAAAAAGGATCACCTTTATAAAAATATCATGCAAAGTAAAATATCTCTCAAACAAATATAGCTAGTATAATCTTGACAAAAGGTCATGATACACTTTCTGATTCTACTATGCACATAGATGCCACATTTAATTTAGGAAATTTTATTAGTTTATCACTCATCATAGATTTTTATCAACATATTGAGATATTTTGATAACTTTTGAATTTTAAAACACTCAAAAAATTCAAAAATTCAAAAAAATCAAATATTTAAAAAATATAAAAAACATTCAGATAGAAACAAATACAAAAAAAATTAGCATTTCACATGTATACTATATTTTCATATGTTTTATAAATTATGTTAGTAGATTTAATGTCATTTATATACACACATATGTTTAATGTAAAAATTGTGTGTGATATAGGCATACATGAGATCCTCAATACATGAGCATGTGGATGTGAGACCTTTACTTTTCACTCATGACACACTAGGTTGGGGGAATATTTTTTTTATATGACCATGATTGATAAAGGTTATATTTTTTATGATAATTTTCATGATCATATTGAGCTTATCTACTAAATATTACACATTCATATACTCATGTTGTTATCTTATACAATGTACTTGATATGTTATCATACATGAAAAATTGCTAGCATATCTATGCAAGGATCAGTATGGAATGCTTCTTATAATTACTTACGTTTCATTTATTTCATATCTTCATGTGGATTACTGGATTTTACTTCATTTTTTATTCTTTACCTTACTTGTGGAACATTTGAACATGTTTCTTGATTGTTGGCCATAGTTACATGAATGTTTATATTTTATTTGGTATGTGTACATTTTCATATGTCTTCCCCTTGATTGTGTGGAATTTCAACATGATTCCATTTTTGGTCTCCTTAGACCCCTATTTGTGCATCATATTTGAGTAATCTTGTGTGTGTCTGTGTGTGTTCTTGATTATTTTCTAAGATTATTATCTTATATACATTACCATGATAAACATCATGCATATTATGGGTTGAATGTATACATACTATAAGCTTAGTTGATATATCTACTTCGACATGACACTACTATATGTTTATTTACTACATATTCACATAGATGCATCATAGTTATCTTATCATTTTGATATAATGTGACTATATATTTTTTATTCCCCTCACATCATGGGGGCATGGGAGGGTTAATTAATGGTGGGGGCATGTCATAGAGACATGATTTTACATACATATAGTTGATAGAATTGGAAGAATTTGATTTAGTTTACATGATTCAGACATGCACATGATAAAAATTATATACATTTGACACATATTTGGGACATTATTTTTCATATTTATGATACATATTATATATATCATTAAATTTTGATAGATACATATTCTTGAAACACATTGGAGGTTCACATGACATGAAAATGCACGAAATTACAAACACACTACTCACATTTTACTAATATTCATGGATTGACCCTACCAACATACATTGTCTGAGCTTTTATCTACTAAAAATGTTATTTTATTTGATTAATATGATCAATATTATATGTTCGTAATGTATTTTTCACTATTTCATATTATTGTGAATTGATGTGGTTTTACCATTTGACTTGGGTGAGATATGATATATTATGATACACTAGTGTTGTGTAATTGATATTTTGATCTCTCGATGTACTTTGAATAACTCACACTTATACATGATTTTAGGCATGGTCACCATATAATTAATCTATTCACATTTCCAAGGTTTAATTATGAACCTCTTCCCAATGCTTCATTTTGGAATACTCATTACCAAAGCAAACTATCAATGGGAAATATGGTTGCATTGACACATATGTGTACTCCTTCATTTCTCCCTTTTATTTCAATTAAACTTAAATGATTCATTTTATAATTATGTGTAGTAATTACACATGAAACATGATCTTGGTTTTAGGTCATACACATATGAAAAAAAGTCAAATACAACTCAAGCAAAACAAGGTGGGTTTTACACACCATGGTATGCATTTATTTCCTATAAACTAGAAAATTAAACCTTAATAATTATTTGTATTTATTTTTTAAAATAGTATTATACACTTGAAAAATATCACTCAAGGTTTTACTCTTTATTTATTGACTTTCCTCATATCCAATAGGCTCGCATTCACCACCTAAATGGGCCAATATGCTTATTTTATAGTTTGACCTCATTATTCTAATTATCTGATTTAACCTTTTAATTTTTTTACTATATAAATCCTAGCTTAGATTAAAGGTTTGGGTCTATTGTTAATCTAAAATAAAATTGAGATTTATTGATTCTATGTAACTTTCCAAAAAATAGGAAATTACAAGGAGAAAATGGACTCATCTGGATACACACAAAGTTTATCATAGATCTGAATATTGTAGATGATTGAATAGATAGAGAGGAATATTTAATTTTTTGACTTTTTTTGAGATCTAGATCTGGACAATAGCACACCCTTAGGATAGTAACACCATGTGGTGCTAATGTCCAAACCTGGTGTTAATTTCCCTCCTACAGTGATTTTCCAAAACTTTAAGAGAAGCTATAGGAGTTATTGAGGGTCTTGTAGATGATTTACTATGGTGTTGGGGATTCTATATGTCATTATTTTGGCTGATTCTTCTCTAAAATCCTAATAAATACCTACACACATGAAATAATGAAATAACCAAAAACAAAAGGAAAGGAAAAACTAGGTTGTGGGATGTTACAATTACATAGATCATAACCCCTATTGTCCTAACCGCTACCTACATTAACCCTAAAGTTAGTGGTCTAAAATCACATATAGTTATCCCTTAGGTAATGTGCACCATCAACTTGCACAATATGCTAAGATGAATTTCACCTAGGCCCTTTTTTGACCAAGTATGCAAATGTCTACATGTGAATGATGAGTCGTATGTAAAGTATTTGAGTTGTATTATTAATTGATTTTTATATAATAGGTGAAAAAATAGTAAGTTTTAGATGTAAAATTACTTGTGAGGCTATTTATATAGGAGGATATTTTTTTGGAATATAATACCTTATTTGTTGGTTGATAAGTCATGAAAAATGTATTAAAAAAACATAATAGAAAGGCCATGGAGTGGTCAGGAACCAAAAATGGATGAAAGGGCCCATTGGAAATTGAAGGCAAAAGTGGAAAGTAGCATCACATGATGGTACTATCATGAAAATGATGCTAATGTCTGAAGGCTCAAAATAGAGAAAATTTTTGGAATGATAGGATAGAGACCCCTAGGACTAGGAAAAGGTTGCCAATGATTGTTGGGAGTGTCAAAATAGTGAGAAAAATGCATAAGAAATATAAAAATACTCAAGTTGACAATGAAAACAAGGACTATAACCATCACTAAGACCCTTTATGTGAAAGAGCAATAAAAGGCATAGCACTTGTGGTTTCTTGACCAAATTAGGGTGTTTACATTTTCTACCTTTTATTCTAGTAATACAATGAAATGGAAGTGATAGAGTAAAATAAAATTTAAACGCGTACCTATACTTATCTATGTGAATGTAATATAGATTTTGCCCATTTCTTGGCCAGATAATTTGATGAGAACTAAAGTGTAACATGTGAAAGGAATCATAAGTTGTAACTGCCCCTGTACTCAAACTGAGTGTGTAAGCTGAATGTATGGGTAAATAAGAATCACTTGCCCCCATTCTAAATTTGAGTAATGTAAATTAAAGGTGTGGAGAAATAAGGTTAACTTTCCCCCAATCTAAATCTAAGTATGTAAACTAAAGGTTCCGAGAAACATGACTCACTTTCCCCCACTCTGAATCTGATTATGTAAACTAAAGGTGTAGATAAAAAGTCTTACTTTCCTCTAATCTAAATTTGAGTAATGTAAATTGAGTCTGGTATACTATTATGGTTCAATTTATATAAATGAACCTATGATCCAAACTAGTGAAAACATGGGGATGATATTAGTGATGATACCGATGATGATATTAGTATAATTTGATAAATATAAAAATGGGGACTAAGAACATGTGCTCTACATCATGGCCCTTAATCCATATATTTGATTGATTTAGCTATGTATTTCAATATATAAATAAATTGGTATACCTATGTTAAATTTTTATATATGTGTAGAGTGAATATATGAATACCTATGTAGACCTGTATGCTTGTATCTTTAAAAATCTATGCAACTATATGCCTATGCAAAACTATGTAGACTTGTATGTCTATATAATCTAAGTAAGTTGGGTAATTGAATGCCTATGTAAACATGTGTAGACTTTTATGTTTGTATCTCTTAATAACTTATGCAATTGAATGCCTATGTAAACCTATGTAGACCTATATGGATGTATAATATGAATAAGTTATGCAGCTAAATGCCTATGTAAACCTGTGTAGACCTATATATCTGAATAAATTATGCAACTAAATACCTGTGTAAACCTACGTATAAATGTATATCTATATAATATGAATAAGCTATGTAATTAAATGCCTTTGTAAACTTGTGTAGCTATCTATGTCTATATCTATTAGAATCTGTGACTCAATTGCCTGTGTGTCTAAAAATATGAATGTAACTCTATGTTTGAAATAATCTATGCATATCCCCCCCATTTTGGTGATTATGATATGTGACCAAAAGTGTTAAGGATCAATTGTACCAGTGTTTAAATTTAAATTATGATGTTGTAAGAGGTTTGAATAATGTATATATTGTGTTGGAGTTTTATAATTTAATGTGTAGTTGGATAGGTATTTGGTTTATTATATGGTTAATAGAATATAATTATTTTTTTCAATTTTTAGGTTTGAAAGTAAGGAGATCATGTTCTTTATTGATATGGGAAAGATTATACTAGTATCAAGAACCATGTGAAAAAAATGGTTTGCAAATTAGAGTTATGTTTCCTGACATCTATAAATAACAACATAGTTATATTAATTAGCAGAATTGGCATGCAGGGGTAACCTTAATAGGGTGGCATTGAGTAAGTGATGACTTAAATAGGTCATTTTGAATCATTTTCAATTCATTTGAACCATTTGATTGGGAATAAGTTTGAGTCTGAGAGAGAAACATGATAAGGCGATGAGATGATAGGTTCTTGCACTATGAGGAGGTTGAGGCACTTATTTAAGATTGGGAGGAAGTTCACTTGGTAGGGAACCCTAACATTCTCTTTTTATCATTTTATTTATTTGTATTATTGATTTTGTTGGAAAAAAGTTTTTTTATGGCCTATTTTGTAAAAGGTGCCACTATTATCCCACTTTAGGTGTTAGTGTATAGTTTTTGGCGCTGCTATTTAGTGTGTGGCACTTATATCTAGTGCCACTATCCTTTGGTTAATGCTAGTGTCCAATAGGCCCTAAATATGGTGCTTATCATTGTTGACTATTTTTTGAATTATTTTGTTTTTTATTCTAGTATTAGTTTTTGTTTCACTAATGTCAAATTTGGTTGAATTTTTTATAGGTTGATGCCCGTATGAGGGAGTTCCATAATGGCCAGATAATGGAGACTATCTAGAGTTTTTCCTTGTCTGAGGTAGAGATATATGTGCTTGATAAGATTATGTTTGTGATATGTGGCTTTTCTAGAGCCTATGCTCTAGAATCAGCATATGATCATTATATTATGGGAGAGGTGGAATATAGACACATGTATATTCTAGTTGCCTATGACCATGATGACTAGATGTTGGAAAATGTGTATCATATCCTATGGTTTCTAATTTTTGGGTATTAAAATGTATTATTGGAGGCTACTAGTGTGTGAGCTACATAATGAGCATCTAGATACTTTTATACTATGGCTAAGGGTACTCACCACACAAGTAGTCAGAGTGACGTACTATTGAACCTAATTATTATGGATGATGTTATATTATTTTCAAAGTTTCTAGCAATGCTATTATCATAATTTATTGTCATGGATGGGAGTAGTGTCACCATTTCATACATGATACACAAGATAGTGTATGACATTGAGCATTATAGCGTAGTATATTCTTTAGGTTAGACCATACTTGATCATGTATATAAGGACCTATACCACTTTACTTGGGATATGAGTGGTGGAGGTATTGGTGTGTCAACATTATTAAACTATTGGGCATATGAGTACATAGCTATGAACAAGCCAGTGGCACATCCATAGGATGGACGGTCTCACCCATAGGTATTTTCATCTAGATGGATTGGAATAGGTTATGCTCTAAGGAAGAGTAATACCTATTGTTGGTAGTTACTAGATAATTTAATAGCATAGGACATTATGTAGAGACCATATAAGCTCTATCAGGGATGGCTTGAGGATAACACATAATTGAGGCAGACTCAAGTTAGCTATTGGAAACATGATCGATGGGATAATACATATGAGGTAATTCAACATGAGAGGGTTACCTGATAGTTTGGTGTTGTATAGGATGTGCCCCCAATACTTGTGTGATTGAGGACTTCATAGGGTCCTATAACTTCAAAAAGTATGCCCAGGCCATTGATTATGGAGATAAATCCTATGCTAGTGACTAAGTAGGATCTAGAGATTAAGGTACTATATATGGATGATGCTAGAGTAACCAAGGCATACTCATCCTAGTGGATTTAGCACAGGTGGGCACCTCTATTCTGGAGAGATGGGATGGTCATAGAGGAGGTATTAGATGTAGATCCCCTGAGGGTTGTTGATGGTAAGTTAAGTAATCAATTTGGATGTTTTGTATAATTTTTAACATGTGTTTTGTATAATGTTAAACATGTGTTTTGATATAATAGTATTTTATTACTTTTATTGATACTTTCAGGTGCAAGAGATGATTATTATTGGGTGGTCACCATTAATTTAGTGCTTTATGAGTTAACAAGGTATATTCTAGATGATGTCATGGATGATGGATTGGTGGATCATACCACCAATATAGTTGGAGTGTATGATCATTTACTTGATCATGAGGTGATATCAATTTTGGTATATAGGTGAGCAACATCAGATAGAGATGAGTTGTGTGTGGAGTTGTAGAGGTGTACCATGCCCTCTCTTGATGCTCTAGGTGGGGTGCATAGTCATATAGTAGATGACTATATATGAGTTCAACATTAATATGTTATGTGAAGGGTTGAGTTAGCTATGTATAGAGATAGAGTAGGTGTCGTCATAGATCAAGGTTTCATGGAGATAGTGGGGCTTCTAGTTCTAGTGCTAATGTGTTTGAGAGTGAGAGTGAGGGATATTTTCCTAGAAATCATGTTTTCATCATTAAGTGATGAATCACATTTATATTGAAATAATTTTATGAGTTTCAGACACATACACACACACATCTAGATCTAGTTATAATGTATAATCTAGATCTGATTATATTGTATAATTTGTTATGTGTTTAAATTTCGTTATTTGTTTAAATTGTTTGATGTTTGTAATTTTTTCTATTAGAGTAATTTTAATTGATTTGGATATGTGTTATGAATGTTTTAGGTATATGTGCAAGAGAATTAAGTTTTTGTATTGGTATAAGGTGTTCTTTTCTTAATTTTTGTATATCTCATAAGATGTATGCATGTATTCCCTATGATGGAGAGATGACCTATCTGAACCATAATGTCATGGAGAACCAATGATCATACTGCTCATGTTGTGTTGGTGTAGATGTAGACTATGAAAGTGGAGTTGCCTGTGATGCACTGCTAGTGGAAAACCATGTAGACTTTGATGAAAAAATCTTGATTGGTTGTCACTCTGAAATTGCACTCTGAGTAGCCTAATTTCTTGAAAATATATTAATCTATGTTCAAACTAAATTTTTATTATGATCTCTGTACTATTACCATAAATCCTTGTCAGTTATTGAATTGAAATTGTGGCTTTGGGTTGATAGTTATTCCCAAATATCTTAATCAGTGTATGCATGGTAGGTGAATTCATAGTTTTATAATTATTTGAAAAGATTTTGATTGGTGTCTATACCAAAATTATTCCTTTGGGTCTATATTTGTTCCCAAATATCTTAATCGGTGTATGCACTAGAGGTACATTCTAAACTCTATGAACTAGTTGCCATTTCTGTTAAGGTTACGATGTAAAAGACCACTAATAAATAGTTGTCTTAGAAGTTATAGGAAATGTATGATGAGTAACCAATGGTTCTTTAAAAGGAACATCCTAGGATAATTCTATCATAGAGGAGCGTTATCTAGAAGAGTATGGAAAATGAGGGTTTGATGCCCCTTGTGTGAACTCTATGATGCCTCTGCTAACATGTTGATCAATGCAAGATCTAAGTACATAGAAATGATCATCTAAATGTCCATTAATCTATTGAAAATGAAATTTATTCTTATGTGGTACTTGGTGTAAATGGTGTGGTGGATGATGATCAATTAAAATAAGTGTGATCATCCCCTTATCTATTAGTGTAAAGAAAATGTCATGAGGCCCAACCTTATTTGAAAACTATATAACCCTTCTGCATATATCATGTGTGATACTCATTGTAGTTTGTGCTATATATAATGGATATTTTACCTTAATGAGTATTTTTATTGGTTGTTTGTGTTCCACTATTTTTTGAATTAAAAGTGGAGTAGTTTCTTGTACCAAATTTGACAATTGAGGTTCTAAAGGATCTATGGCTAAATCTACTTTTGACTATGTAATAACTAATCCCAAATGTGCCTCTAATGATATATATTCATTGCATATAGGTATAAATTATATATATGTTTTATATAACAATTTTTCCATGAGAGGAGAGATTAAACCTCTAGAAAAGATGTATTACACTTCTAAATTCATTGGCTAATAAATTAACTGATGCAAACAAGCTTTGAACCATAGAATGTACTCTAAGGTAGGCTTTATCTCACCTTGGTGTAGAGAAGATAGCTTCTCATGTGTGACTATAGGTCCCTTATTATGTATATAATGCTTGAGAAAAACTACCTCTAGTTCCTCATATGTATGTAAAGATGCACTAGGGAGTGTATGGTGGAACCAATCTAGTGCTTTGTCCTTTACTGACTTTAAAAATAGTTGTAGTAGAACTAACTTATTTGTAACATGATCCATGGATTTCTCATAAGACTGAATATGTAAATATGGATCTCCTTATCCATCAAAGATAGATAACACATGTATCTGAAAGTTATGTGGCAACTTCATAGTTGAAATTATGTATCAAATAGGATTATTATAGATAATATTAGCATCAAATTGAGATTTATTTTCTTCGTTATCTAAAGTGAGATGATGTAATTAGTTTTTCAAAGTAACCATGACTTGCATTAAATAAATTAATACTTATCAAGGTATATTATCATTATCAAGGGGTTCATTTAATGCTTGAATTTTATTGTTTATATTAGCCATTAGTATATTAGATTGGAAATATTATTTAGGAAGGGTTTGGAAGCTCTCAATAACCTTTCGAGGTGTAATATCTTGGTCCTAGTTAGAGGGAAACAATATATAAACCTTATTTGGGTTTGTTTGAGAGCTAGGTTCTACTATAGTAAGGGGTGTTGAGGGGGATTCAATGGTATCTTTTATATTGTTAGGTTGAATAGAAGGTACTTTGTTTTCTAGTGAATGAAAATTATGCACATAATAATAACTATGTGTGTGTCTTTTAACATGTGATATAATGTTTTATTTAACACAAAAAATATGTGAAGTAAGATAAGAAGTAGAATTTGAATATTATAAGTCATCTTCATGATAATCATAATAATCATCATTGTCCCATTGTTACTCAAAATTAGAATTTAATTCATTTGAAGAGGTAAGAGTAGAATAAGTATCTTTCATATGCTCACTAAGATAATAAGAAGGATAAAATTTGAAAATTTCATTATTACGCAATGTATCATCTTGTGTAAGTGTAATGCAAGGTATTTGTGCACTAGTAATTTTTGAAATGCAAGCATGATTATCACTTTCTCTTTTAGAATCAAGGGAAGAAGGTGTAACAACCATGTTTTATTTTTGTACATTATGACATATAGGAGTAGATTTAGAAACATGTGCATTATCTATTTATGGTAAAAAATCATTGCATTGAACTTGAAATGTGAATAAAGGTGATAAAGTAATTTCATCTACCTTAGTTTGTGCATTGATAAAAGGTGTCACGTCCTTTGTATTTTATTTTTGAAATGTAAATGAGAAGGGTAAAGAAGTTGAATTATTTTGACCTACTTTACTTGAAGCATGTAAAAGTGATTTGTGTGTAGTGCACTTATATTGATTTATTTTGAACAGTGAAGTAGCAAAAATAGTTGAAAATATAGGATCATATTGTAATAAAACACTACCAATAAGAGGTTCATTTGGCATTGCATTATTAATTTGAGTTTTAGGAATAAGAGAAGAGTAAGATGAAAAATAAGATTATTTAACTAATATATCCTCATGTTCATTTGTATTATCATGAATAATAATCTTCATATCCATTATTGTAAATGAAATCATTATCATGATCTAATATACAATCCTAAAAATTAGTCCATTCATTATCACAGTCACGAGAAAAATTCAAGATTGCATCAAGAGGATGAAGGGTGGAAGAATTTTTAGATGGAATTTTAAAATTTACAAATAAGATAGTGTAAATAATGAACAATAAACAAAAAATAGGTAGAATATAATCTAACATAAGTATATGTGCAATGTGGGAATTTTTTGAACAAAGATTGTAACATAAAATAGGGTTATTTTTGGAACCCTAGTTACTAATGTTTGTGTGTATATGGACCTAGTATATGGATCTAGGGTTTGGGTTTAGGCTTGTGTTTAAAATATTTAAATTTAATTAATTAAATAAAACCCTAGGATTGAATTAATTAAAATAACTTGGTTAATCCAAAAATCATAGAATTAGATTTTTGTAACACTAATTTAATGTGCAAAATTTAGAAGGAAAAATAGGTTTTAAAGATATTTTTTAATTAATATGGGTTCACCAAATGATTGAAAATTTTAAAGTTTTTACTATGTAAACCATATTTTAGATTAAAGGGTTGGGTATATTGTTAATTTCAAATAAAATTAAGATTTATTGATGATGTAACTTTAAAAAAATAGTAAATATAAGGAGAAAGTAGACTTATCTGGATGTACACAAAGTTTCTCATAGATTTGAATAATAAAGATTATTGAGAAGACATAGAGGAATATTTCATATGTTGACAATTTTTCAACATCTGACTTCGAACTGTAGCACCCCCTCATGACATTATCACCATATGGTCCCAGTGTCTGAACCTGTCACTAGTGTCCCTAATGTATTGACTATCTACAACTTTCAAAGAAGTTGTGGGGGTTCTTAAGGGTCCTATAGGTGATTTAATGTTATTTGAGGTCTCATCTATGTTATTATTTTGGTTGATTATTCTCCAAAATGCTAATGAATACTTGCAAACATAAAACAATGAATTAATCAAATGTAAAAGGAAAAGAAAAATTAGGTTTTTGGATGTTACAATTATACATAGTAGAACCCCTATTTTCCTAACCAATATCTACATTAACCCTAATGTTAGGGGTCTTAGATCACATGTATTTCTCCCTTAGGGAATGTGCACCATCAACTTGCACAATGTGCTAGGATGAATTTCACCTAGGCCCTTCTTTGATCAAGCATGTAAATATCTAGGATTGAATCTTGAGTAGTATTTGGAGTATTTGAGCTATAATATTGATTGATTTTTATGTAATAATTTTAAAAAAAGTAAGTTCTAGATGTAAAATGCCTTGTGAGGATTTTTATATAGGAAGATCTTTCTTTGGAATATAATACCTTATTCATTGTCAGACAAATCATAAAAAATATATATAAAAAACATAATATAAAGGTCATAAAGGGGTTAGGACTAGAACATAGGTGTAAAGGCTCATTAGACATTGAAGTCAAAAGTTGATACTAGTGTTATGTGGTGCTACTATCCTAAAAATGACACTAATGTCTAAAGGCTCAAAATAGAGCAAAAGTCATGGATGATAGGCTAGGTGCCACTGAGACTAAGAAAATGTGACCAATGACTATTGGGGGTGTCAAAATAATGAGAAAAAAGGCATAATAAATATCAAAATACTCAAGGTGACCATGCAAATGGGGACTATAACCATCACTAAGACCCTTTGTGTGAAATAACAACAAATGACATAATACTTGGGGTTGCTTGACCGAATTAGGGTGTTTACATTATCCAAATCACCTGTATCCCACATTATGCTTAAATTATGATATATATCATTCATTATTGGTTACATAACTATACAAACATTTTGTGTCCCTAGATAGTTACATTAAGACTTGGTAGTAGTGCCGATGTTAATGTTCATTTTAAAACACTCGTGGCCATGCCTTCTAAACACTCTAATTTTAAAATATTTCAAAATGTATGATTTTGCCTATTATGTTTCATTCACCCTTCTTTGATGAACATTTCAAAATAAGTGGTATAAATAATAACTAAATACAATTCATTATTCACCTAGAAAATAACAAGAAAGCACTTATTCAAGATCATTTAATTGATTGAAAAAATAAGTTATACTACTATATTATTCCCTATTTATATATCAATAATAGGAGCAATCATATTATAGGTACTAATCACTCAAAGAACATCCCACTAGTAGTATTTGTCAAGTAAAAATCTAGATCATTGAATGAACTAGATATAACATTATACATAATTGTTCACACAAAAGCCAACACATATGGGAGAAATACATATGTCTAAGGCCCTATTTAAAGTATTAGCTATGTAGGTATCTCTCATTGAAAAAGGGGTCCTTGAGGTCAAATCAACTTCATGAGACCTCTAACCTTTATTTGGAAAGGTGATAAGACCTAAGAGAAGGATCTATGGTTTGAAATATATTCTGATATCAAATGCATGTGCATGTGATTTGAACACATAATCTAAAAGGTGAATAAAACTTATAAATATTGTATACACTCAAAAAATACCCCATTTTTAATGTCCAAACACCTTGGACCCTTAACCTAGCCCATTTTTATTAACTTGCTAACCTTACCTTTTTAACCCACCTCTTTTGACCACTTTTTACCCATCTTCCTCCCAGAACATGACCATCAATGGTAAGGGTAACTGCTGATGGTTAGATAATTATCGACAATTAAGCCTAACCATTGATGGTTAGGTTTCCTAGCCTATGTTTATGTATTTTCTATCTTTGTGCAAAATCAACTTTGCACCAAACTTAGTAACTTTCTGTTTGGAGATAAAAATTAACTTTGTAGCACCCAACTTAGCATCTTTATCCCTTAGTTGACTAACAACTTCTTCCACTCTATTTTGGTAACCTCTTACTATACAAAGGAGAGCTACAAGAAGGAGAATGGATCTAAAAATCTATAGGTACATGCTACCAAAATCTCTTTGCAAGTACTCACCAACCCAAAACTCTGCCTAGACCATTTTTGAAGTCGAGGCACTATTACATTGGAAGAATTCCTCTAGAGATTTTCTACCATCTCTTCATCTAACAAACAACAAGTTTCTCTTCCTTTTTATTTGCAAGTTTCTTATTTATTTTCCTAAACTTTATTACCTTAATCAGATTGTTTTATAATCTATTTTAAACCCATATTTAAACCTCTATTTGGCCATTCAGCTGACCTAAAACACCCTATGTTTTAGACATTTCTAGAATTCAATAGGAAATCATTGACGGTTAACCTAACCACTGAAAGTTAACCTAACCATTGATAGTTACTTCAATCATTGTTGGTTCACCCAACCACCACTAGCTACCTCTCTGTAACCAAACCTTTGACCAAACTCTATTTTCTACCTTTTGTCATAAACCAGACTAGACTGGACCAAACCTGACCTGACCTAAACATTTCTTTTTTATAATTAGTATTTATTTTAATTCCTTAATTCATTATTTCATTTGAAAATCATTTATTTATTTAATTTTATTACTTTCATTTTATGCAACTTTTCATTCTTTTATTCATACCAAACCTTTTTATCAGATGGGGATTGACAACCATCCTAGTAAGCTATTGCTTTCTTGGATCTAGCATAAGTTAGGCAATCCCCCCATCTTATTGTCCAATCAATAAGTTTCTTTTAGTGCTTTCTTATTTGTAGGTCTTTCTCCCCAACCAAACAGGTGTACTCTCCTTTTTCTAGATCAATGTGCGCACACTTTCAACTAGGTACCCTTACACACCCCTTTATTTTAGTTTTACTTCTACCTTCATGAACTAAGAAATGAGGAAAAAATTTGAGTAAAACATTATGGCATTCTCAGTGGGACCTTCCACCTTTTTTTTCTTATTTAGCATTGTATGTTTTCTCTCTCTCTCTACTATTTTCTCATTTAAAGAAATCTAAATTTTATTTTGGGATTAAATTAAACCCTACATCCATTATTTAATTGTAATTTTAGTTCACCTAGTAATTAAAATGAAAGTAGTATATCATAGATTCACTTTCTTATCACATACTAAACCTAAACCACTTTCATTACCAATAGATCAAAACATACCTGAGATAAGGCCCATATGAGATTTCATCACCTAGTGGTAAACCTTACCCTACCTTGAAAATCCCACTTGTATTTCACCACTAAGGGGAGAGCCCACTCTATTCTCTAATAGAGTATAAGCCCTGGATAAATAGTATATCTTCACTAAGTAACCCAACTTAGTTTTAAGATCATGAAGTTCGGGGAGTAAGCTCCCAATGCAAGGCCACATACCTAGTCCAATACAAATTCTCTCAAGCACCTAAACATTACCCAAGACCATCCTTATCTTTCCTATCTAGTACCCAATTTTAAAACCAAACTACCCTCACACATTTTTAACTAAGGCACAAGCCAACATGAGATACAACTTATCCTAGGAGCTAACGCAAAAAAAAGTGCATGCATTATTTTCTAGACTTTTTTATTATTTGATCTTCATTTGAGTTGTGAGGAATCAAACTTATACCATAAAACTTACATCATTTTGAACTCATTTACTCTCATCTCCATTACCTTGTTCGAATGGAGAGCCCTTATATAACCTTTTCTAGAGATCCTAACATTGCTAGAATCTCAAACCATAACCCTCTTTCATCCAAGCATTATCTAGCATCTCGAGCTAGCTATGCTCCTTACCTTACCTATAATCAACCCAAATCTACCCATAATCCATAAAATTTCAACCACAATCAACCCCCAAACCATCAACTACCACTTGGACTAGTTATAATGTTAATGGACCAGATAAACAAAGTAGAGTTATCTATTTTTGGTACCCATAACCAATAAACCCTTACCTATAATGAATCAAATTTAAACTTCAACCAACCAATAACCTATCAACAACCCTTTAACAATTATCTTACCCAACCAATAACCTATTAACATCTACCATATCTATGACGCAAACCTTGTCAAAACTTAGGCCATCTACCCTACCCATCATATCAAATACTTCAACCAACTTTATTAGCACAACCAACTCTATCAACCCTAACCAAAACAACTAAACAATAAAAGTATCAACCTATCAATTTATTAATCAACCACTACCAACTAACCTTATCAACCTCACCCAACCTGTCAAATCCAACCACCCAACCAACCTTATCTCTCTTAACCAATCAAACCAACCTACTAGTCTATCAACTTATCAATCCAACTGATCAACCAACCTATCAATCAAACCTACCTAACCTATCAAACATACCTAAATAATCAAACCTATCAAACCCACCAAACTAACCCACCTCATCAAACCCACCAACTAGCTCACCAACTCAAGAGTTGTTGGTGCACCCTCTTCCTAGGAAGTATACCTTGCTAGGGGAACCATATGCCTCAATTCTTGATAAATTATTAGAGGCTTCTATCATTAACCTTCATCCAATCAAACCCATCAATAATTCTCTTCCAAAACCATTTTGGTTCATAGAAGATGAATTTTGTGTCTATCATTGCACCAATGAACATGGGATAGGTAGATGTGGCTCTTTTAAGAAGCTCATCCAAAATTTTATCGATCATAAGGAGGTCTTAAAGTAAATTCTCTGTGTTCCCTCCAAACTATCCTTAAATATCATCAGACAATCAATCATGGAACCTCTTTTTTCACTCATTGTTGACGAAACCATGGTCCAATACTCAACCAAACCACTTATTACCCAAGGAGAACCTTGTCAAATTTCTTTGGGAACTACATTTAAGGAACCAACAAATCAATTATTTCCACTTACCCATGTGGAATCAACCAACCAACCTACCTTTTTTCACTTACCAATTTTGTGGAACCTATTAACTTACCCTTAATGACCATCAACCAAACCAAACTAACCATTAGCCTAACCAAACTTACCATTGACCTAACCTTACCTATAATCATTCACCCAACCTTACCTCACCAACCAGACCAAATGATCAAACCAATTAAACCAACATACCAACTCAACCATTTATCTTACCTCTCTCAACCAATCAAACCAACCTCTGCACTTCACCAATCAACCATAATCAACATACCTTTCCATTAAACCATAGCTAACCTACCTAACAACCCAAACCAAAATCAAATTATCAAACCTAACCTATCCTACCTAAATCCAACCCAATTGCCTTTTCCTAGCCTTAGTGTGCTAGAGGAAATCCCACCAAAACCACCACCTGTGAACTTGACCTACTAACCACTAACAACTAACAAACCTTGGGGAGGTGGGTGAAGTCATCTTCATCCCTCCTAAAACCTTCTCACTAACAATCACCTAACCTCAGGATCATTTTTCCCTCTTCTGAACATCCATGGAAAAGGAAAACTAGGGGAACTTCCCCTCTATAAGGCTTTAACCATTTATCAACCCAACCTACCTGATCAACTCTACCCAAGAAAGCAAACCCACTTAACCCAAACCAAACAAATAAAATTATCAACCAACCAAACTTAAACTCTTGAGGATTGCCTTTCTCCTTCACCCATCTAAAATTAATGGAGAATCACCTTCTCCCCCCAGCCAAACCTATTTGGAGATTACCCTTCTCTACCAATGTGTCCATTGGAGATTACCCTTCTCCACCCACCCACCAAACAACCAAATAAATTTAACCTTAGCCATTCTTGACTACCTTTTACACATTTATTTTTCCCATACCTTTTCCCTATCTACCCAAGAGTCACAAAGTAACTAGGGGACATCTAATCTTCTAATTGACATTACCCATCCACTCAAGCATGGATCTGGGGCATATCAAACTTGAACCTCTTAAAAACTTAGCTTTCACATCTATTATTTGGTTAAATCAAGGTCCTTGTCATTTGACATCTAACTTAAGCTCATCCCTTCTTTTCAATCACCTTCATCTCCTTATCTTTAAGGACAACCAAATAAAAATAGGATCATGTGATTATCCATTAATTTTTTTGCCTAATCCTAAGCATGGATACCATGGCTCTACCCATGGCATGATCCTCATGGATAATTCACATCTCTAATCAAATAGAATCCCATGGTCTTTGTCACTTAATGCCACTTCTTCCACCCATCATCAACCTTCTTATGTTATGGCTTTGCCTCCATAAAAGAAAAACCTAGGCCTATATAGACAGTCCATGTCTTAACAAGCATATAAATATTTAGGATACCAAAATATCATTTGGGTCAACATCTTTAGTATATGTAGAGTAGAAATTACTCTACATTTCATTCTATTTTTTTAGTTTCATGCTACAAAATTTTGTTCCCACATACTTTGGTCCGAGATGGCAGAGTTTTGAAATAGAGCACAGGTGCTAATTTTCCTTTTGATTCATTTTTGTCTAAGTGTCAAAGTCAAGCAGAAGATGCCAAGTGTCATCATCTGAGGCACTTTTCATAATTTCAGTAAAGTAATAGAGATTGCCATGTACCTCATAGCAACTCATTAGAGCGTGACAAGTGTCAGCATCCACATATCATATCAGCATCTGCATTCCAAATCTCTTTTCAATGAAAGGTTTCAAAAGCTAAGTATCAAGATCAGGCAGAAAGCACCAAGTGGCAATCATAGAAGGTCTCAATTTTGCTTTTCTAAAAGTGATGGAAGACACCATGTATCCCAACAGAAGAGAGCGAAAGCCACCACGTGTTGAGATCTGAATTATTTTCATTTTGCTTCACTGATATAATAAAGACTGTGGTAGGTCTTAAGTGTTGTTTCTAAAGCAAGCGAAAGCTGCCAGGTGTCACTGTCTATGTAAATATGAAATGAGACCATTTGTTTCTATGGTATAAATAGAGTAAAGCAGAGACTGCCACATGTCATCTTCTACAAGTTTCTAAAAGGTAGCTAAAAGAAGCAGAGACCACCACGTAACCCCAGATAGGTAAAGCAGAGATTGCCATGTGTCCTTTAATGAAGCAATAGAGATCAACACCTGTCCCTGTGTCCCTTTTAAAGTTACTCGGGTAAGAAATGTTGTGGGTCTTATTTTCTTTTAAGATGTTGAAGTTTTGAAGAAGCAGACTGTGATAAGTGGTAAAGGCAGAACACTCCTGAGCAAAGACACAAAAGAGTATAAGTTATGCAGAAAGTGCCGCGTGTCTTCGAAAGGTGTTGCAGAACAAGCCAAGTGTCATCCTCCAGTGTCTCCTAAAGTAATAAGAATATTTTCAAGAAATTGGCTAAGTGTTACCTAGCGTTTAAGAGAAGGGAGTGTTCTGCAATTTGTTTCAGCCAATGAACTACCAGAAGATGAAGCATTTCAGAATCCATAAAATATCTTCTGTTAGACACTTCCAGTTTTGTTAGTTTTTAGTTGGGCCATTAGATTGGGAATGAGCAGACAATCTAGAGCGCATCCAAGACTATAAATAAGGGTGCAGAGATCACCAGCAAAGGGGGAAGGATCAGATACTAGAGGGAATTTTATGAGAGAATTATTGTAAAGAGTTTGGACATTTTGGAGCTGTGACTAGGAATATCATATGCTTTTGTTTCATTCTTCTTAAGTTGGAAGGTTTATGTAACTGTGCGTGTTTCTGTGCCTCTTATGTGACTAGAAGATTAATGAGAAGATTGAATCCTATGCCTTTGTTGATATTTTTTGTGTCATTTGCAAAATTAGTCTAGGCTATAGACTTTCTAGAGCTATGATTAGGAATGTCATTTGCTTTTGTCTTGTTTTCTTGAGTTGAAAATTTTATATAACTGCACATGTTTCTTTGCCTCTTATATGACTAAAAAATTCAAATAAGAAGATTGAACCCTATGCCTTTGTTGACATTTTCTGTATCACAACAAAAGTAGTCTATACTGTGAGCCTCTATTTTTATTATTTTCGTCTTTTACATTGATCATGCACTTGTTTGCTCTTAAATGTAAATGAATCCTACATATAGTCTCACTGTGCTCAGGATTAAGGTCGAATTACATTCAGGTGCATCACCATAGATTAGATTTCCTTTCTTGCATTTGTGTTTTTGATTCAAATTCTTATCCCTTTTCCCAGTATCCACTTATTTTAAAGAAGAACCAGCTTCTCTAAAATTTGGAGGTTGTTTCAAGACGCAAGTCCCATGTCTTGAAACTTCCCATTGTTGTTGATTAGAATAAAGTGCAAATTTTAAATCATCAACAATATACAAACTGCTCCCTTGAAGGATAGCTACTCAAATATAGTCAAAATTGCTTGAGCTTAAAATAAATTGCTCCTTGAAGGACAACTATTAAATATGAGCAAACCCAAACTTAGACCACTTCGTCAAAGGATGCTTGAGTCAAATTTTGACAAAATTAATCAATTGAAGCTTCCCAAATTGATCAGCTTCACCAGCATATCAAAACAAGCAATATAAGACCCTATAAAAAAATAAGCTATCCCAAGAAAACTATAATCAGTTTTCATCACTAGACTTCCTAAATCGATTAGTCTACACCTAGAATATGACATGGACTTATCTATCATGGTTATTAGGTCACCCATGAAAGGGGCAAGCCATCCCCACAAGAAGGTTTCCATACCTATCACTCACTACCTACCATCAAATTCCCCTTTTGTCCTTTACAATTCAAGGGATATTAAGCTTACTTGACACCATACGATCAAGTTACTTTCTTTTAACCATCAAACTAGCAACAAAGCAAAAGCATGATAAGGGTTTTATGTTCATAAACCCACCCATTTTTCCTCCCCCTTATACTTTCATGATCACTTTGGAAGACATGTCTTCTCCCTTTAGAGTCATTGAAACTAAATTATCACCTAATCAACCAAACAACCCAAACCAAATTCAACCCATCAAACCTATAAAACTAACCTTATTTACCTTATGCAATCAAACCAATAACTACCACCCAAACCAAAAAATACCAATCACATTCACCCAACCCATCCAATCAAGTTAACATATCAAACCAACAAACCAATGAAGCAGCTTGACCTTTTACCTTTGGGAGTCACCTTCTCCCTAAAACTTGGAGATTACCTTTATCTATAATCCTAGCTAACCAAATCAAACCAAACCTAACCTTTGGAGGTTAATTTTCTCTAATCACTTCATCTTCCTCCGATTGAACCCTTTAAAAACCAAATTGAAAGAACTACATTTAGCCTAAAGTTATTTTTAAACATTACGTCTATGGACTTTGTAGTCAATGTCATCTTGCCTAACACATTATGAGTTAGCTCAGCCATCCCTTACCTAATTAACTTAACCTAGATAGATGTGTCTTCTTTTTTTTTGAGCCATTAAAACCACTTACTTACCCTAACCATCAAACCATTAGGGATTACCTTCCACCAGACTATGGAGCTTACCCTACTCCACTAACCTATTTGGGAGTCACCTTTTCCCTTGAATTTTGGAGATTACCCTTCTCCACCAAACCATACACCCATTCAACTACGTTGACCTCAATGTTGGCCCTTTTTGACCTAGCCTATCACATAGTTTATGACAACCTTACCTTGGTCCTTTTGACTGCACGGACTAACCTTGCCATGTTGAACATTTAAATTTGAACCACCTTGTACACAACCAACCAAACCATTTGTGTTTTTATTGGGAGCACTTCCTACCTTTGATACCTGAGTAAACATCAACCTTGTCTAGGCAACTTGATAAGACAAACACAATCAACTATGACCAATGTTGAGGATCGGTTACATTGTCATTTATCCTAGAACTTGACCTTATATTTACCAACATGGAAATCTTAGTCTTTGCATAATCTTGACTATAGTACTTAGTTGCATTTTATGTGCATTTTTGTGTCTCAAATGCCCAACTTCACCTTTTTATCACTTAGCTCTTAACTCATCATCTACCATTTATCAAACCTTGACCTAATTTGACCTTCACCACATTGACTCCCAGTTTGAGGGGGAACACCTCCTCCCATATCAAGGAAATCAGACCTTTTAGAGATGACTCTTCTCTATAAACCTTCACCCAAAACAAACCATGTGATTCTTCAAATTGGGGAAACCCAATTGAGTATTACTATCTTACCCTTGGAACACACGTATTCTCTGCAACCCACCCATAAACCATTCAAGAACTACATTTGGCCTGAAGTTATTTTTGGATATTATGTCCATGAAACTATGTAGGAAGAATCCACTTGCCTAGTGCACTTGGAGTCAACTCAATCATCACCCTTCACCTTTAACATTATCCAACTTCTATTTTTATTTTGTAGCTTATTGACCCAAAGCCACATAACAAAAAGGGGCAAAATGTAGACACTCAAAAACTACCCCATTTTTAATGTTGAAACACCTTGGACCCTTAACCTAGCCCACTTTTATTAACTTGCTAACCTTACCCTTTTAACCCACCTCTTTTCACCACTTTTCACCCATCTTCCTCTCAAACCATGACTATCGATGGTTAGGGTAATCACTGATAGTTAACTAACCATCGATGGTTAAGCCTAACCATTGATGGTTAGGTTTCCTAGCCTACATTTAGGTAGTTTCTAGCTTTGTGTAAAATCAACTTTGCACCAAACTTAGTAACTTTATATTTAGAGATACAAATCAACTTTGTATCACCCAACTTAGCATATTTATCCCTTACCTAATTAACAACTTCTTCCATTCCATTTTGGAAACCTCTTTCTATAAAAAGGAGAGCTACAGGAAGGAGAATGGATCTAAAAATATACAAGTACATGCTACCAAAATCTCTTTATAGGTACTCATCAACCTAAAACTCTGGCCAAACCATTTTCAAAGCTGAGGCACTGTTACGCTAGCATAATTCCTCCAGAGCTTTTCTACCATCTCTTCATCTAAAAAACAATAGGTTTCTCTTCCTTTTTATTTGCAAGTTTCTTATTTCTTTTCCTAAGCTTCATTAACTTAATCATATTATTCTATAACCTATTTTAAATCGATATTTAAACCTCTATATGGCCATTCACCTAACCTACAACACCCTATGTTCTAGACATTTCCAAAATCTAGGAAGCAATCGCTGATCGTTAACCCAACCACTGATGGTTACTTCAACCACCACTAGTTCACCTAACCATCACAATTACCTATCTATAACCAAACCAAAAACCTTTTTACCCATTGATCAAACCTTTGACCAAACTCTATTTTCTACCTTCCATCACAAACCAGACTAGACCAAACTAGACCTAATTTGACCTAAATATTTATTTTTTATAATTAACATTTATGGTAATTACTTAATTAATGCATTTCATGAAAATCATTTATTTAGTTAGATTTATTAATTTCTTGTTCTACAACTTTTTCTTCTTTTATTCATACCAAACCTTTTTATCAGAAAGGGGATTGACAACCATCCTATCAAGCTGTTAGTTTCTTGGATCTAGCATATGTTAGGTAATCCCCTCATCTTAATGTCTAATCAACATGTTTATTTTAGTTCTTTTTCATTTGTAGGTCTTTCTCCCTAGTCAAAGAGGAGTAGTCACCTTCGTTTGGATCAATGAGCATGTACTTTCAACCAGGTACCCTTACACACCCCTTTCTTTCAGTTTTACTTCTACCTTCATAAACTAAGAAATGAGGAAATTGTTTGAGTAAAATAAATACATAAGTATCCATTTTAGTCAATAATCATTATCTCGTATAAGATGAATGTATTGAAGTATATACAATAACATTGGTGTAATTATCCGAAGGGTAATACAAGTGTTTATGCTAAAAGAAAGTTAATTTTTAGAATTATACTCCTAGATCAAAATCATCATACAATTTATGATTACACCTACATTACATAGGTTTTCCTTTACATCCATGTATAAGCTAACTAAAATTTTATCCTTCATATTTTATTTATCTGAATATTGAATGTTATACTTTATATATTTGGTATATGCTTAGACTCAATATTTCCTATCAAATATTATTAAAATATAAATTCATTAATTATAATGATTTTTAGAATATCTTACCAGTTTGATTAGGATTCTTTCCTTCCTATTAATCCTTATTTCTAAAAAAGGTTGAATAGCTTAATAATTTCAATGATGTGGTTGTTTGGTAGAGAAAAATATGACTATGAGTTATATAAGATGAAATGTTGGTCTATAATACAATATAAATGGATTTCATAAGACTTAAAATTTTTAAAAATAACAATTTGGAAGGTTTTATTTAATATAGAGCTCACTTTAGTTAGGCTATTGGTAGTCTTTTTAGATTTACAAAAACATTTGTCTTAGATTAGGATATCATAGAAGAATGTTAGAGGGGAAATTAATAAATTGTTGGAAATAATAAAAATGGTTGGTGTTGTAGATAAATTTCAACCTCAAGGTAATTTATTTTAATTCAAAAAATTCTAATCATAAATGGTTTCAAATTATGGAAATTATTGTTTAGAAGGATTAGAAATATTGATAATAAATACAAAGGAAAAGATTAAGGCACTTGAGTCCTTTGCCATAAAAACTTGGGAGGTAATTTATTTGTTTTTAATCCTTAATATACATGATGAAATTGGAACATGGATAACCTAGGAATATTTCAAGGACAAGGTGTAAAATAAGTTTAATGCAGAAATTTTTGAGGTGACTAGTTAGAAGCAAGTTCAATATTACTAGATTGAATATTATGTCATTTATTTAGATAAAAATGTGAAACATGTGCATGTGCTACGAAGAGACATATAGAATTCAATCTTAGAGATAAAAATAGACCTTATGAAGATGGTAAAATTATTTGGAAGGTATTGGTTGATGGATGTAGCTTACGTACAAGAGTGCTCTAAAAATTGTGAAAGTTCATTAACTATAAATTCATCGATAAGATGATCTTAAAGTTTTTAGGTGTTAGAAATCAATTTTTTAAGTAAATAACTGTCATTTAGTAATAATGGATATTTGAAAGGACTAAAAACTATTATTTATAAAAGGGTTTGATTTGTATTGTCTAAAAAGGAGAGGCCAAACTAATATGCAATCTAAAAACAAAATATTTCTTAAATTTCATTAATTATTGTGTTAAGATAGTTTCACTTAATAAAATCTTTCTACTATTTTATTTTCTTGTAAATATTATGTTTGAGAAAAATGGATCGAAGGATATAAGCCATTGTCTCCAAATGCTATTTATATTTTTAATTTGGTATATATATTTTTCTTTAAGTTTATTTTAATATCAATTTCATTATTTTTATATCAAATTTGAATCTATGTTATTTTCATATTAAGAAATGAATAGATGTTAGAAATTTAATTTCATCCTATTGATCAGTGAACATTTGAATCGATATTATTTGGTTATCAACTAGTAAAAATTTTTCAACTTGTGAATATTTTTGAAATTAGCTTTGCCTTTTTTATTTAAATTAATAATATTTCAAACTCAAAGTGGCACTAAGATTATATAACTTTCATTTATTTTTAAGTAAAAATCAGCTTTGTTAAAATGAAAATATAATTTGTGAATAAGAGTTGTATATTATCTATAATTTAACATGAAAATAATAATTTGTGGTGAATATAAGAGGATTGAGATTTATTTATAGAAGATTAATGATAATCACTTATTTTATTATTATTTTCATTTAAAATTAATATAAAGTTTTAAATATTGGGAATATCTTATTGATTTTAGGAAGGTAGTTACAAACTCAATTTTTTTGGTTTGTATCTTTCAAAGCTAAGGTAATCATATGCTTTATCCTCTAAAAAATAAAATAAAAATAGGTTGTGTTTTATTTAATCCCTTAATAACATATGTATTTGATAAAACACTAACCAACATATAATACCTAAGCTAAAAAAAATTAGCTAGAAGAAATCAACATTATAAGGGAAAAAATGGCATTGACTATTTTAGTATTTTTGTATTACTTTTTCAATGTGGATCTAATTAGCTACCAAAAACAAAGTATAAGAAGGGTTTAGAGTTACCTGGAGATATGGATGGTTGGTTGTACATCATAGATCAGGGTTTGTGGGAATTCCTCTTTAGCTAGGGAAGATTGACATGTAAATCATACTAACTCACAAAAAATAGATTAATAGGAAGATAAGTGGGCTACCTGGTTACAAACCAGTCCCGAAAAGTGGCACTCTTTCTCAGATGGATGTCAGCCCATTATTTTCAATTAAAAAGGATAATAAAGATAAAAAGATAAAGATTACAAGATATAAATGATGTAAAATATAATTTGATAAAGATAAATGATTGACTTATTCAAGATAACAGATAAAATATACAAGATAATAGATGCAAGTATAAATAATACCAAAATACAACTTCATAAAGATTAGATAAATATAGACTATCTATGATTAAAAGATAAGATAAATGGATTATTCAAGGACAAGATGTATAAATTCTTTGCTAAGTTTCAGTAATGAATATCAACAGATTAGGAGAGAGATTTGGAAAATAGAATGTAGATTATGCAGGCCTTAGGGATTGAGAATGTTATGAAAACAAATTGCAAAAGTGTTTTGAAAATTTAGCAGGGATTGATGATGATCCTATAGGATTGACATCAATTTAGATGGATCGACATCAATTCAGATGGATCGACATCAATTCAGATGGATTGACATCGATTCTATGTAAAATGATAAACTTTAAAAATAAACTACAATATCGACTTGTATTATTAATAAAATAATAAAAAATGAATGTAAAATAGTGACAAATAGATGCAGAAGACTGTAGATTTGAAATATGAATGAATTAAAGTGCAATACTTACCTTGAAAACAATCTTGGCATGAGGTTGATATTGTGCATTATTTTGTTTGTATTTGGGTAGCAATTCACTAGTAAGGGGTCTAACAATCACCTATGATTCTCTTAGAGAAATTCTATCAGTGTTTCAGGGTCCAAAATTATAGTCACCATCCTTCCTGAGCCATGTAGGTATGCTATGTATATATGGATTGACATCGATCTAGGAGAATCGGTGTTGATCACAAAAGATTGATGTCGATTATGGAATATCGATGTTGATCAACCCAATTTAGTTAAAAGTTGGCTTAGACTGCTTTGAACCACGTGCCAAACTAAGTGAATATAACACTAAGTTGTTTTCACATGTTTTTAATGAGGGTAAGTTGTTGGAAGGGTTGTTGGGATGGATAGGTTTTATTTTTATTTTTTTAAGGATTTTTGGTTGTTTAAAAGATTTTGGGTGGTTAGGGATGGTAAATAGTAATTAATAGGATTAATTAGCATGGGTAAATAAGGGGTATATACATAAAATAAACATTGAAGTGTAAGTTGACATTTAATTATGGACATTTAGTTTCTTATACTTTAAGTTATATTTTATGTATATACTTTCAAGGTGTTCAAGAGTGGTTTCAGACCTCTAAGAGTTAAGATGCAAAATATAGATTTTTGGAGGTTTCTACCACATTTTAGACTTAGCCTATTTTAGGGTTTAGGATTTTAGGATAAACTAATTTCAGGATTTGAGGCTATGGTGCAGATTTCTAGCATCTACACTAACACACTATAAGACCAAACTTAAAAAAATACATATGACATAACAAAACCATACAAGGTATGGAGTCATAAAATAAATGGATCCATATAAAAATAAAGGTCCATGAACTCAGCTCCTAACGAAACCACCACTTGGAAAAGAAGGAAGGAAGTGTTAGGAATCTAGAACAACAAACATGCTCTGATACCACTTGTTGGGAGGGGAGGATGGAAGATAAATCCAAGAACAAACACACCTGTTCTAATTCCACCTCCTAGGATCTTGCTCCTCAGAAAGAGCACAGTATGATTACCAAATATAAGCAATTGAATATGCGGAAATAACCAGAAACACAAGTAACTAGAATTCACCAATAGCACAGAATATGAGAGACAATACACTATCTTGTATTAACACTAACAGAAAAGAATACAACAAAGAGCCACCACACTCTTTCACCTTACAGAGATTCGCCACACCTCAAGTGTTCAGTAATTCTTCTCACACACACTCTCCTACACAAAAACGGTCCCAACAACCAACTCACACACAGAATTAGTGTTCACCTCACCAACCAGTCAGTAATAACCCTGCCGGTACATCAAGCACTCTACAGCACTTCAAGTTGATCTCTCATGAACCTGCAACTTGCAATTCAAAGACCAAACTTACATGTAGATCCCCAATGACCTTGCAACAACCTGCAACTCACAGATCTTACAACTAGAAGGAACTCTTCCTTTCTATCTCATGCCTTATACAATACATGCCAATGGGTCTATAAATAGATCCCTAACTCAAACAATAACATAGACTCTTAATTTAGACAATTGTCCTCGCAGCCCAAGACTCTAACTGGTCTCAACATGCAAACTCTTCATTCACTTAACTAACTATCCGTGAAACGAGCAGTTCTGGAACACACAGGCGACCGATGTCGGTCCCTGCTTGTCTGGTTCTGCCGACGTCGGCCGACTTCCTGCCGTCGCCAGTGGCCTTCTGCACTGGACTCTGCCGACGTCGGTCTTACTGCCGACGCCGGGTCCTGTAGAACTCAGCAACCATTTGTTCCTCAGTTTGCAAAGGGTTGAAGCTTTTAGCTCCACAACCTAACAATCTCCCACTTGGAGATAAATAGCTGCAACCTGTACATGTACCTGTACACTGTCTAGTTTGTTACCTTGGCTATGTATCCATCTTCAAAATTATCCTTGAAGACCAACCACCACAAAATCCGTGGTGCAAACCCTGTCATCCAAATTACCTGCCACATCCGCATCTACAACCATGTAGAAAAAGAACTTGACCCTGCATAGCATGTGCACCTGCTGCTGGTCCCTGTAAGAATCCACTAAACTGCCCTCCAATGGTTCTCTCCCGGATTGGTTCCTAACTTGTGACAACTCCCACTGCTTGGGAAAACTCAGGTTTAGTACATACCATGCACTCAACCTCATTATGTGAATCAAGACCCCTGTTTTATGAACTGTCTAACCATCGGCGTGCTAACCGGTTTCACACAATCATCCCGAAACAAAGTCAACACATGACCTTCCATGTCTCTAGAACACACTCTTGCCAAAGAATCTTGCTGCTCCCAGATTCTCCATGACAAACACCTGAACTAGCTTTACCTTTAGTTCAGCAATACCTGTATATGTAACCCTGCAACAAGCACATCATACAGAAAATAGGATAGTGTAGCTAATACTATCCAACCTGGTAAAGAGAAACACAATGAACAAACCTCCATTACCCTGCAGCTAATACAAGATCAAATACCTTGATCTTCCATCTCACGTATCCATTTTCGCTCTTCTTTATCCTTAACATCCATTCGTCTCTCAGTGCTTACTTCCAGCTGGCCACACTACCCAAAACACCTATTTGGTTCTCCTCCAAGGAATCACATCCTCATTCATGCCTAGCTCCCACTGTTTCCTAGATCTACCTGTTCTGCTTCTTCAATAACTTCCTGGTCCTATGCCATAAGTGAGCAACAAGTAGTGCAAAGAAGGGAAATGACGCATTTAAGAACTTACTTACACCTTCAGTCCTCCATATGAGCGCTTGAGACTCCATGACAGCTTGCTGTCCACCCAGAATTCGTCTCAGTGACCGATGCCGGTCACATCTCAGTCTATAGCCGCCTGATGTCGGTTCCCTGCGACTGCCTCCCCGCCAACGTCGGTTTCCCCTGGCCGACGCCGGTCTCTGTCTGCCCCGAGTCACCGACGTCGGGCTGCACATAGCCGACGTCGGTCCCTGTCTGGACACCGACGCTGGTTTTCCTGTCGACGTCGGTCTCTGTGTTTTTCTTGTGAGACCTGACTTTTTCCCGCGAGCTCTTTTTGGATCAAACCCTTGTCCAAATCACCCTTGCTCTGCTCAGAATTCATCTGCATCTTGTGCTGAACTCTGTCCGTCACTTTCTCCTTGAAAACCAAGGCTTTCCTGTTCTTGTCACTAACATCGGATTCCTCAAGAAACCTTACCTTCTTCTTCTGCATACAGAAATCACGATCCATACCTTCCAAATCCGAAAGCATATCCTTTGACTCAAGAACCAGCATCTCCTTCTTATCTATGTGACCAAGCCTATCAAGCCACATCTCTGAATCTACAGCTGAAGTAGATAACCCAGAAGAAGAATCAGTAAAACAAGTAGATAGATAAAGCGTACCTACTTTCTTACCTCTAGCTACAACAAGTGTACCCTTGGTAACCTTCCAAGAGTCCGCTATGAGAGTTACTGTGCAACCCTCTTCACCCAAACTTCTAACAGAAATCAGATTCTGCTTTAGAACTGGGACGTGCATGACCTCCTTTAACACCCATGTGTTACCTGTCTGCAGTTTCAGCTTCACTTTGCCTTTGCCAACAATCTGACAAGGCTTACCATCCCCTACACAAATTTCTCCAAAATCTCCCTGGACATACTCATGAAAAAATTCTCTATGTGGGGATGCATGAAAAGAGGCACCAAAATCTAATACCCAAGATTCTACTTTATCCAAAGAACATACCAGAGCATCCTGTGCAATGTAACCTGCAACATCTGCTTCTTCTTCATGTTCTTCATGCTGATCTGTACCCGATCTGCAATCTCTCTTTAAGTGCCCTTGCTTTCCACATTTCCAGCAGGTTATTCTGCCATACCTGGACTTGGATCTCTTGCCCATCTTCGACCTTGATCTCCCACGCTCTATCTTCTCTCTTGGCCTTCCTCTTCCTTCAACACTCAAAGCATCTCCAGATGATTCACCTGTGCTTTTCCTGCGTATCTCTTCGTTCAAGATCACACTCACAATATCATCCACTTTTAGGACTTTTGAAGGAGACACAGTATTAAAAACTGCCATTACCAAACCTTCCCAACTTTCAGGTAATGAACACAAGATTAAGAGAGCTCTTATTTCATCATCAAATACAATATTGACTGAACTTAACTGGTTTACTAAACCATGGAAATCACTAAGATGGCTATGAACAGATCCACCTTCCAACATTTGCAAATTAAATAAACGCTTCATAAGAAATACCTTATTCGAAGCTGAGGGTTTTTCATATAAATTTGCCAAAGATTCCATCAACTCCACCGTTGTCTTACACTGTGATAAGCTGGAAATCACAGATGATTCAAGACTCAATCTAACAGATCCCAGAGCCTTTCGATCAAGAACCTCCCATTCTTCATCTTTCATATCCACGGGTTTGCTAGCAACCCCACCCAACAGTAAGTACAAATCTTTCTGATACAGATAGTCCTCAATCTGCATCCTCCATAATTGGTAGTTCTTGCCATTGAACTTTTCCATTCGTAGTTGACTGCTTTCTGTCATTGCTCAACTCCCACTCAAACAGAAACCCTGTGAGTACCCTGTAATCAAAACACACTACCTAGATCTACACCAATCTGTTAGTATCCCAACCAAAAGCTCTGATACCAATTGTTGGTATCAAGCTTAAGAACCTATAACCAAGGCTCTGATACCACTTGTCAGGAATCTAGAACAACAAACATGCTCTGATACCACTTGTTGGGAGGGGAGGATGGAAGATAAATCCAAGAACAAACACACCTATTCTAATTCCACCTCCTAGGATCTTGCTCCTCAAAAAGAGCACAGTATGATTACTAAATATAAGCAATTGAATATGCGAAAATAACCAGAAACACAAGTAACTAGAATTCACCAATAGCACAGAATATGAGAGACAATACACTATCTTGTATTAACACTAACAGAAAAGAATACAACAAAGAGCCGCCACACTCTTTCACCTTACAGAGTTTCGCCACACCTCAAGTGTTCAGTAATTCTTCTCACACACACTCTCCTACACAAAAATGGTCCCAACAACCAACTCACACACAGAATTGGTGTTCACCTCACCAACCAGTCAGTAATAACCCTGCCGGTACATCAAGCACTCTACAGCACTTCAAGTTGATCTCTCATGAACCTGCAACCTGCAATTCAAAGACCAAACTTACATGTAGATCCCCAATGAGCTTGCAACAACTTGCAACTCACAGATCTTACAACTAAAAGGAACTCTTCCTTTCTATCTCATGCCTTATACAATACATGCCAATGGGTCTATAAATAGATCCCTAACTCAAACAATAATTTAGACTCTTAATTTAGACAATTGTCCTCGCAGCCCAAGACTCTAACTGGTCTCAACATGCAAACTCTTCGTTCACTTAACTAACTGTCCATGAAACGAGCAGTTCTGGAACACACAGGCGACCGACGTCGGTCCCTGCTTGTCTGGTTCTGCCGACGTCGACCGACTTCCTGCCGTCGCCGGTGGCCTTCTGCACTGGACTCTGCCGACGTCGGTCTTACTGCCGACGCCGGTTCCTGTAGAACTCAGCAACCATCTATTCCTCAGTTTGCAAAGGGTTGAAGCATTTAGCTCCCCAACCTAACAATCTCCCACTTGGAGATAAACAGCTGCAACCTGTACATGTACCTGTACACCGTCTAGTTTGTTACCTTGGCTATGTATCCATCTTCAAAATTATCCTTGAAGACCAACCACCACAAAATCCGTGGTGCAAACCCTGTCATCCAAATTACCTGCCACATCCACATCTACAACCATGTAGAAAAAGAACTTGACCCTGCATAGCATGTGCACCTGTTGCTGGTCCCTGTAAGAATCCACTGAACTGCCCTCCAATGGTTCTCTCCCGGATTGGTTCCTAACTTGTGACAACTCCCACTACTTGGGAAAACTCAGGTTTAGTACATACCATGCACTCAACCTCATTATGTGAATCAAGACCCCTGTTCTATGAACTGTCTAACCATCGACGTGCTAACCGGTTTCACACAATCATCCTGAAACAAAGTCAACACATGACCTTCCATGTCTCTAGAACACACTCTTGCCAAAGAATCTTGCTGCTCCCAGATTCTCCATGACAAACACCTGAACTAGCTTTACCTTTAGTTCAGCAATACCTGTATATGTAACCCTGCAACAAGCACATCATACAGAAAATAGGATAGTGTAGCTAATACTATCCAACCTGGTAAAGAGAAACACAATGAACAAACCTCCATTGCCCTGCAGCTAATACAAGATCAAATACCCTGATCTTCTATCTCACGTATCCATTTCCGCTCTTCTTTATCCTTAACATCCATTCGTCTCTTAGTGCTTACTTCCAGCTGGCCACACTACCCAAAACACCTGTTTGGTTCTCCTCCAAGGAATCACATCCTCATTCATGCCTAGCTCCCACTGTTTCCTGGATCTACCTGTTCTGCTTCTTCAATAACTTCCTGGTCCTATGCCATAAGTGAGCAACAAGTAGTGAAAAGAAGGGAAATGACGAATTTAAGAACTTACTTACACCTTCAGTCCTCCATATGAGCGCTTGAGACTCCATGACAGCTTGCTGTCCACCCAGAATTCGTCTCAGTGACCGATGTCGGTCACATCTCAGTCTACAGCCGACTGATGTTGGTTCCCTGCGACTGCCTCCCCGCCAACGTCGATTTCCCCTGGCCGACGCCGGTCTCTGTCTGACCCGAGTCACCGACGTCGGGCTGCACATAGCCGACGTCGGTCCCTGTCTGGACACCGATGCCGGTTTTCCTGCCGACGTCGGTCTCTGTGTTTTTCTTGTGAGACCTGACTTTTTTCTGTGAGCTCCTTTTGGATCAAACCCTTGTCCAAATCACCCTTGCTCTGCTCAGAATTCATCTGCATCTTGTGCTGAACTCTGTCCGTCACTTTCTCCTTGAAAACCAAGGCTTTCCTGTTCTTGTCACTAACATCGGATTCCTCAAGAAACCTTACCTTCTTCTTCTGCATACAGAAATCATGATCCATACCTTCCAAATCCGAAAGCATATCCTTTGACTCAAGAACCAGCATCTCCTTCTTATCTATGTGACCAAGCCTATCAAGCCACATCTCTGAATCTACAGCTGAAGTAGATAACCCAGAAGAAGAATCAGTAAAACAAGTAGATAGATAAAGTGTACCTACTTTCTTACCTCTAGCTACAACAAGTGTACCCTTGGTAACCTTCCAAGAGTCCGCTGTGAGAGTTACTGTGCAACCCTCTTCACCCAAACTTTTAACAGAAATCAGATTCTGCTTCAGAACTGGGATGTGCATGACCTCCTTTAACACCCATGTGTTACCTGTGTGCAGTTTCAGCTTCACTTTGCCTTTGCCAACAATCTGACAAGGCTTACCATCCCCTACACAAATTTCTCCAAAATCTCCCTGGACATACTCATGAAAAAATTCTCTATGTGGGGATGCATGAAAAGAGGCACCAGAATCTAATACCCAAGATTCTACTTTATCCAAAGAACATACCAGAGCATCCTATGCAACGTAACCTGCAACATCTGCTTCTTCTTCATGTTCTTCATGCTGATTTGTACCCGATCTGCAATCTCTCTTTAAGTGCCCTTGCTTTCCACATTTCCAGCAGGTTATTCTGCCATACCTGGACTTGGATCTCTTGCCCATCTTTGACCTTGATCTCCCACGCTCTATCTTCTCTCTTGGCCTTCCTCTTCCTTCAACACTCAAAGCATCTCCAGATGATTCACCTGTGCTTTTCCTGCGTATCTCTTCGTTCAAGATCACACTCACAATATCATCCACTTTTAGGACTTTTGAAGGAGACACAGTATTAAAAACTGCCATTACCAAACCTTCCCAACTTTCAGGTAATGAACACAAGATTAAGAGAGCTCTTATTTCATCATCAAATACAATATTGACTGAACTTAACTGGTTTACTAAACCATGGAAATCACTAAGATGGCTATGAACAGATCCACCTTCCAACATTTGCAAATTAAATAAACGCTTCATAAGAAATACCTTATTCGAAGCTGAGGGTTTTTCATATAAATTTGCCAAAGATTCCATCAACTCCACCGTTGTCTTACACTGTGATAAGCTGGAAATCACAGATGATTCAAGACTCAATCTAACAGATCCCAGAGCCTTTCGATCAAGAACCTCCCATTCTTCATCTTTCATATCCACGGGTTTGCTAGCAACCCCACCCAACGGTAAGTACAAATCTTTCTGATACAGATAGTCCTCAATCTGCATCCTCCATAATTGGTAGTTCTTGCCATTGAACTTTTCCATTCGTAGTTGACTGCTTTCTGTCATTGCTCAACTCCCACTCAAACAGAAACCCTGTGAGTACCCTGTAATCAAAACACACTACCCAGATCTACACCAATCTGTTAGTATCCCAACTAAAAGCTCTGATACCAATTTTTGGTATCAAGCTTAAGAACCTACAACCAAGGCTCTGATACCACTTGTCAGGAATCTAGAACAACAAACATGCTCTGATACCACTTGTTGGGAGGGGAGGATGGAAGATAAATCCAAGAACAAACACACCTGTTCTAATTCCACCTCCTAGGATCTTGCTCCTCAGAAAGAGCACAGTATGATTACCAAATATAAGCAATTGAATATGCAGAAATAACCAGAAACACAAGTAACTAGAATTCACCAATAGCACAGAATATGAGAGACAATACACTATCTTGTATTAACACTAACAGAAAAGAATACAACAAAGAGCCGCCACACTCTTTCACCTTACAGAGATTTGCCACACCTCAAGTGTTCAGTAATTCTTCTCACACACACTCTCCTACACAAAAACGGTCCCAACAACCAACTCACACACAGAATTGGTGTTCACCTCACCAACCAGTCAGTAATAACCCTGCCGGTACATCAAGCACTCTACAGCACTTAAAGTTGATCTCTCATGAACCTGCAACCTGCAATTCAAAGACCAAACTTACATGTAGATCTCCAATGGGCTTGCAACAACCTGCAACTCACAGATATTACAACTAGAAGGAACTCTTCCTTTCTATCTCATGCCTTATACAATACATGCCAATGGGTCTATAAATAGATCCCTAACTCAAAAAATAACTTAGACTCTTAATTTAGACAATTGTCCTCGCAGCCCAAGACTCTAACTGGTCTCAACATGCAAACTCTTCGTTCATTTAACTAACTGTCCGTGAAACGAGCAGTTCTGGAACACACAGGCGATCGACGTCGGTCCCTGCTTGTCTGGTTCTGCCGACGTCGGCCGACTTCCTGCCGTCGCCGGTGGCCTTCTGCACTGGACTCTGCCGACGTCGGTCTTACTGCCGACGCCGGTTCCTGTAGAACTCAGCAACCATCTGTTCCTCAGTTTGCAAAGGGTTGAAGCTTTTAGCTCCACAACCTAACAGGAAGACTAAGCTCCTCCACAATCAACACCCACATCAATAATAGGAAACTCCTTGTCACACTCTACCAGCCTCACCAATTTATTCAAATTTAACAATGGGTGCCAAATTAAAACACTCTTTATAATTTGAAACATATTACAACTATTTTTCAACCTTGAAAAATACTTGAATTTGCCAAAGAAACCAATAATTTGAAGAAATAGGTCTCTATCTCTTGATATGTTTCCCTTCAAACTAGGATCCTTAATTCCCAACTAAAATGAGAAGATCAAAAGGATAAACCACATAAAATGCATCTAAATCTTCATTCATGCATCCATCATTTTATTTCTTAATAATAAATTAGAAACTAGACAGATTCTAATTTATTTGAAAGAAGGTCCATTAGGTTGGTAACAAATATTGAAGCCACCTCCAAACTCACCTCAGTCTGCTTATCTAATTAAATATAATCCACACCTATAAAAACTTTTAAAACTTTAAAAAAAAAATTGTTGATGGAAAAACACAATATTTAGCCACCCTTATGAGAGAATAAATCGAAAATCGTTTCTTTATTTAAACCATGCATGAGTAAATAAGGTATTGGGAATGAGGACCTCATGGTGGTGAAGAAATGAAATGCCAAATACCATGAGTAAATCAAAAATTCAGACCACATGCCAATATGGAAATAACAAAGGGTGATACAACACAGATAATACATACAATCCTTCCATCCAAATAATGTCCCAGGGATGTGTGAGGCCATATTTAATTTCAATTACAAAGCATTGATTGAAGACATACATTGACTTGAAATTCATTCCAATTTGAATGATCATTAAATAATGTCAAAATAAAATCCATGCATATGGGAATCTAAATGATCGAGATTCATATTTTTTATTAGACATACTATTTTAAAATAATTAACACCACCATTATGATAAATAAATATTGATTTTAAAAAAAAACATATGAAACTATCAAAAATATCATCCATATTCACCCCCCAAAATAAAAATAAAAATAAATAAATAAATATTGATTTATACTTTCATTACGAAAGATATATGCCACCTTATTATTTTATCTAAAATAATGATGGAGGATTTTACTTTTTATCCTTTAATTTATAGATCCATGATTTTTATGATCATTTATAACCACAATAAAACCCCTTTCAATCATAATAATTTTAATACCCGTTGAACATCTAATATAATCCCGTTCACGAAGGCCTGAGCTTCATCCTTCTTGTTTGTTAAATCACTCAACTCGACCAACCGACCCAAATTAAATGAACCCAAACTGACCATACCTAAAGATTCATTAGACAATTGAAGAACACGTTGGGTGGCTGAGAAAAGAAAGCGCTACCTTCTTTTCAAAGACTTGTGTCCATTAGCCCTTGACCCATTAAGGGGGTGGGAGAGAAATCATATTAATTTTATTAAAAACAATAATATCCTATTGGGACACAAGATTTTGATAAGTGGACACCTTAATTTTTATAGTCATGAAGTCACAAAATATTTTAATCCATTAACAATCCAAAAGTTTATTTATTTGCCATAAGCACCACATTGGAATAGCCATTAATTTTCTAAATATGAGAGAACACATTCTTAGAGTTTGAAAAAGACCACATAAAAAATCCCAAGCCCAATCAAGTTATATCATGGCTAATTTGAGTAGTTACGAGTGGAGAAGGAATAACGAAGAAAATGATTAATATATTAATTTGTATTATTCAAATATGAATATAGATAAACTTATAAACATGATTTTTTTAATATATTTTTCGTAAAGATTTTATTTAAAATATTTATTTGGGAAAAAGTTCCTTCTTTCCTAAGTCCAATCTTATGCAATTAAAATTTAACCATTTAGGATTTCTTAGTCACTAAAATAAAGGACACTTTGTATCTTGAATTGACTTCATAATTCTATTTTTTTCTCCCAACCCATATTATCTAATCCCTACAAAAACTAAGGATAATTCTATTTGTTTGAAATATTTTAGTAAGTGTAATAATTTAATAAAGGGTAAGTTCATAGAGATAATATCCTTCCATTACAAATTTGTATAGACAAGGATCGATTAAAAATTCAATCAATCCTTCATTTTTCAACACCATCTGATAGTCATAATAGTTTTAGTTTTGACCAAATTATCATCCCCTCCCAAAGGCGAGGGCTTATTCCATAAATATTCCTAGAAATTAACTTCCTCCATTTTTCTAATTTTTGAAAATAGGTGGTAAAAATTTATAGGTTGGTAACTCATCACTAAATTATAGAGTTAGGTCCTTTGAAAATATTATCTATAATTATAATTATTATGAAATATATTGAATTCAAATATTTTTCCTATGAAAGAAAACACCATTTTCCTTGACGTTTTGAGTACATTCCCTCAACAAGTTTTTCACTCAACGCTTTATTCTAAATAGAGAGATATTTGATTTTAGGAACTTAGAGGATACACATTTATCCCAATCAAGTATGGAAAATTTCATTTTCTCCTCCATCCCTAAGTAGAGGATATGTCTCATGATATTATTCAATCTGAAATACACAATTTCATAAGCTTTCAAATAAGACATCATATAGATACAAATTTATCCCAATCAAATATGGAAATTTTCATTTTCTCCTCCATCCCTAAATAGAGGATGTTTCTCATGATATTATTGAATCTGAAAAACACAATTTCATATACTTTCAAATAAGACATCATATAGATAAAGAGAACATTCAAAAAAGACTTGATGAGAGTGATGTAACCTACCAATGCAAAACATATTCCTTTTCATGAAATTAGGTAAGCTTAAAATGAATCAATCAACCTTTTCCAATGAGCTTATATTCTCACACATAAACAAATGGATTCCAATGTACTTTCCTTGAAAAAATCATACCTTGTATCCAATAATTTTTTAAATTCTAACTTTAGTTGCCTTGAGAGTATTAAGGAAAATATATCATATTTTTATTCATTAATCAATTGATTTAAATCCAAATAATAAGAGTTAAGAATACCTCAAAAGGCCTTGGATTATTTCCTTCAAGTTATCCTAAAAATAAGAGTGTCATCTTCCATGAATTCAATTACTTTGATCCCTTGAAACTATCCATGAGAAAGCCATTGCAATGAGCCTTCCTAATGCTTCTTCCATTAAGATTAAAATATAATGAGCAATATGGTACCCATGCCTCAACCCCTAGTTGCTTCAAGAAAACCAAATGGATTCAAAATTATCAAAATAGAAAACCATGGGTTTAAAATACAAATAAAAACCCATTTTTAACAATCCCATTAAAATACAAACTTCTCCAACATTTTCATGAGGAAACACCGATTCACCTTGACATAATATTCACCTATGTCCAATTTAGAAAACAACTATTTTATATTTGATCAGTTAAATTAATGGATAATTGTATGTGTGATCACAAATCCATCTTAAATCAACCTACAAAGGATGAATCCCCCCACCCCCTCCTCATTTAACTGAAATTAGAGTGGAAATGAACGTCTTGACCTCAATGTGATTACTTTTAAAATGACATTATAAATGTTTTAGCATATGGAGAGAAATTTAAATTCCTTGAAGGAAGGAGGCTTCCACATTTTTAGAATCAAGGACTTAAAGGTACAATTGAAGTCTTTGATGACCTTTTATTTAATATCTCGATTCTTCAATACATAGAAAGACCTTTCTTACATAAAATATGCCAACATTGTTTAAAAAAATATATTCAAGAAACCATTAGTGTTGATAACATTACATCTTTCTTTTAGGAAGAACATGATTCTAAATTATTTTTCTGATAATGAAACCAAAATCTAAGCATTCAATTAGTTTTTTATAACCTAATGGATCACCTACAAGATGGAGGTTTGAGATTCCAAATTGAAGGAATTGCGAAAGGAAATAATGTCCATAAATAATGACAAGGTTTCCTACTTGATATTTGAAATCTTATCCAAAAGAGAACCATTCCTGAATTAAATGGTGGAGATTTGATTATTATTTTTCTTATCTTTTACCAAATTATGAAAAAACATAATATTTTTACCACCTTATTTAATCTTAGATTTTCCTAAATTTTATTTCCAAAACTATTATTATTTGGAATTAAATTATTAAATATTAACCAAAAATTATTTATCAATAAAGATCAAGGTATTGTCTAGCCCTCTCTTGAAAACTTCCTCATTTAGAAAACTCAGTTCTACTTTTACTTGAGCTTTTTCTTAAAAAATGTTTTTAAAGACATAATTGCTCCAATATTTTATACATTATTGATTTGAAAAAAAAACAATCCAACATAAACATCTTGGATCCTTTGGCATCTGAGGAACATGAAACCAAATCATTAATTCTTTGAAAAAGGACAAATCCCACAACCTTATCAACTAAAACATGAATGGATTAAATATAGAATATAAATTCAAGATAATTTTAAAATATATTGAAAAATAGTTAGACATAAATATTGGTAACACCTTAAATTTTATAATCCAAACAATATTCAACAAGGAGTGGTTGAGGAAAAAGTGATAAAAAAATTTAGTAATATTTTAGAAACCCAACATTGGATTTGACAAACAGAACTAGAAAAACTTAGGTTTAATATCAAAAAGATCATTATTCTTATATATTTAAAAAAATATATAACTAAGATTTGAACGAAATACCATGTTTCCTATATTTTTCCAACATAATCACATTGAAATTACCACTAAGCATCAAACATGCCTCTTCAAGCTGGGATTACATCAATGTTAATTATTCTTAAACCATTTTCTTGAGGATGGGATTGTTTGAGCCATACATGTTATAAAGAGAAAAGGATATGTTAGAGTAAAATTATTTCACTATTAAAAAAATTCTATCTACTTTGATTGAGGAAAATGATAGAAATCTTAATGGGATTCTAAAATATTCAAAGATTTCTTAAAGTTTTATCGAGTTCAAAAAAATTTTAAATTTTTAATGAATCTAATCAATTTTTTTAAGGTGAAAATTTTAATTTCATCTATTTTAATTATATGTACTAGTTAAATATTTATTTAAAAATTAATTAGATGATACATAATCAAGCATCAGTTGTTAAGGAAGTTTAATTCATGAAATTTCAAAAAGACTAACTTCATTTCAAAGGAGATTTCTAAATCTTACTTCCCAAGACCAAAAACATAATTGATGATATTTATTTTTCCATATGCTATAGTTTCCCAAAAATAAAAATAAAAAATCCTTGTTTGATTTCTTAACTTTTTTTAATTAAAAATCATAATTTGTGTTTTTGAGTAAGTTGTTGGTTTGGGAAAGAATAATAAATATGACTACATTTTACTCTTCCTTATCCTTTGAAAGAGTGTTATAAATCTAATTGTGTAAAAATTAACATGTCGAAAAAATTATTAAGAACATTAAATCCTTAATCTTAACATAAATGTGTATTCACTTGATTCCTTTGCAATATGATTTGAGGCCTCCAAGTTGCATATATGGGAGAGCTTTTCAAAATTATTCTCTAGGTCTTCAATATAAAAACATTGATATATAGTTAAATTATGAAGGATAACATTGGTAAGGGAAATCCCACCCCTATTTCGCATGAATTTAAACTTAGAACCCAAATTCTTTAATCGTTCAAAATGTCTTAACTAAACACCATTAGTCATATCCGAGTAGTGGGATCTAATGTGGAATAACTAATGATATAAGAAGTATCTAATGGTAAAATTATTCACATCTATTTTCTATGTCCAAATACCATAAAGGGTCTCAATATTTATAGCTTTTAGAATAGGCTTCGACAAATCTATCAAATTATAATTCATAGAATAAAAAGCTAAATATCCTTAATTTCTTTTTCAATTTATAGCACCTTTCCTAAATAGTTATAAATATATTTCAATACACATTCTCTCCAAACTTATAAGTGTAGAGCATAAATTTTGATTCACATAAGAATACATTCCATATTTGATTTAGTTGATTTAAATTTGCTTCCAAAGTTTTAGAGAAATAGACCCATACCCTCCATTCTATATTAACCATTCTTACAAATCTTTACTTTATTTTCTTATAAAAAATATTTGGGAATACATCTGAGGTGAATAATTGATTCTTATTAGAGATAAACCCACTTTTTATGTCCAAAATCATAATCCATATTATTGATAATTTCCATATCATCATTAAAGCTTTCAAAGATCTAACTACCTTCCTTAAAATTAGGAATGATAGATTCAAATCAATAGTTATCAAAGAGAGATACTTCAAGGAGGTTTTTAGATCCTTTATCATCATTGATAGATTTACTATCTCAACTATATTTTCTCATTTAGTTTTATAAATAATATATACATAAACTGTCACTTTCTTATTCATATCAACTTTGGCCACAACCAAATTTTCCTTGGATAACTTCCAAAATTGATAAATAACAACTTCTCTTATACCTTTCTACCCTATGACACTTGGCTCCTAAAAATTATTTCATTCCTCATATAGATTTTATTTCCACCTAGAAACCCTTTTTCCTTAACCATGTGACCCATAATTATAAAGACTACTCAAGATTCACCTTCCTTTTACTCAACTTGAATAATAAAAGAAAATATCTTTATAAATAAGGTTAAAGCATAAATTAAATAATGTAAAAAAAATTAATATATTACTTCAAATTAATCCACAACATGTAAATACGAGATATAAATTATAATATGTGGAAATGTAATCAACAAATAAAACCCCACATGCATTAGGAAGGAAGGCTCACAAACAATATTCTTTGTGTTACAATATTTATGGAGAGAGTAGAGGAAATAATAGAATAGATAATAATAATGATTTACAAGTTTTTCAAATTATGTTTAGAAAGGAGAGAAGAGAGATCTTTAAACATAGTGGGGAATCCAAAGTGATTTGAAAATAAACTCCATAAATACTTTGGTAAACACTCTTAGTTTATGCCTAGTATCACCAACCCTGATAAGGTCAAAGGGAAGTATGTGCCTAATGTTGTAGAATTTACATATGACATGAAACTAATAGATTCCCTTTAAAAATTAAAAAATGATATGATATATTTTTATATATCCCTTTAATTTATGAAATAAAAAAATTCACATGAGAATAAACTTACACACACCTTAATTAACTTGGGACAATAAAATTAATCCAAATAAAGATTAATCTCCAACATTCTCCTTTAAACTTTATTTTGGGGTTACAAAGGAGAAGAAAACTTTAAACACAAAAATAATTTTTTGTCAAATAATACTTCCCATTGATAAAAACTTTATTCAAGATGAATTAGTACATTCAATAATGATATATGATATACACATTCAATAATCATAAAATTTTGAAGGGTGTGGATATGATATACATTGGTAATTAGTACCTAGGGATATGATATATTGATGTTTATGGATTGATGGAGAGTCTGACATATGGCACATATCCCTTTTAGCTAGTTTTAAGGTTCAAATATATCGGGATAATTGAGTAACTTGTGAGATTAACACACTAGATAATGAGTTAGCATACATTTAGATTGAGAGGTTACACATCTATTATTAGTTATATGTGTCTATATAAAGGATTTGGATATAATTTTAAATGATATGAAGTAAGTGTTGAGCCTTCTATTTTTTAAAAAGCTATTGGAGGTTTCCCCCTTGAAGTGTAATTGTGGAGTTATTCCTTCCTTAAAGAATATTGCATGGTGTTTCTCTACCATATAAGGGTATTGTTCTATTTCTAAATATATTTAATATTTGGGCATCTCAGACCATAAATTTCTCTTCTTTTTTTTTTTTTTTTTTTCTGTTATACATTATATCCTATATATTTCTATTTATTGTAATTGTCAATTATAACAAGTAGTATTATAACATTGATTTTGTCAAAGTGTGTGGGTGAAACTCTAATTTATGAGAATCACTTATATCTTGAAATATGTTTCAAATTTGTATACAATTATTTTACTATAAATTGATAATAATTCAAGGACACCATAGCATACAAATTAATGTTTTTTTATTATTTGGGAGCTAAATATTTCTATTTTAGGTTTTTACATCAATTTGTCATATCAGTCATAATTTTAATATTTTTTTTGTAACATTTTTAATAAATAATTATCATCATATTAGGAGGATATAATTAAACAATGGAAATTTTAAATCCATTTTGAGTAAGTTATTGGGATTTTATGATTTTCATAGATTCACTCTATAGGTCATTTTTTCCATAACTTATCAAAAAAAAATCACTAAAGTTTTATGGTCATACACGAAAACTAAAATATTTTTTTGGGTTATAATATTATTGTGGCATGAGTTATTTAAATTTTAGATTTTTTTCTCATTAACCCTAGTTTTTAAAGATCTATAAACACATTAAATTGATCATCAAGTGATTAACAATGTTTATTCATGGCACCCTTACCGTTATATGATTTTTTAACCTTCTTGTTGAATATTAATATATAATAGATCCATCACTCTCTTGTAAGCACTAAAAATATCATACACACATCTCTATTTAAGCTGCATTCATCCATATTTAACCCATAAGCTCTTATCAAGTAAGTCCAAACAATCTCTAGTCTTATACCTGAAATGTCCATACTAGTCAGACATGGACACACTATAGTTATTTTTGTTAACACAATCTTGTCCCATGTATGTCAATGGTAACATTATCCAATTGATACATTTCACAACATTTCTCTTGCATTTTTGGTAAATTCAATGAGTGAAATAATTCCAAATATTTTCCTATAAAATCACACCATTTCCACTCATTATTCCCCCATTATATATCTCTATCAATTACAATGCACACCAAGAAAAAAGAGTAGGACTTATTCAAAATTCAACTTCGCAACATTCTAATAGTTAGAGGATTATTTTAGATATTTTTATTGCAGGTAAAGGGCATCCATTGTTAATCAATTCAATAATTGTTCTAGTTATAGTAATGTAGTTAGACAACCAAAGATCACTCAATCACCATATGAGGGAGAACTGCACTGATTTGAGGCCCATTTGGGCTATTTAATTAACACCCAATTAAAATGGATCATTGAGGCCAAATTGGCCATCCTCACTAACCCATTTGTGTTTCCCATCTTATTTAATTTTTATCTAGTGCATGTGTAAGACTAGACTTCATATTTTATAGGTATTTCATGTGACAACACAAAACATAGGATTCACCATTCTATGCTTACATGTGGTTGCACATATCCAAATCAAGAAATTAACCATACATCTAGCTTAGATGTGGCCATTTTTTTAAGACAAGCCTAAAACATGCCCCTTTCCACTTCTACTAACTTTTCATAGAAAATTGATAATTTTTATTTTCATATATGACTCTATTTTCAAGTCATATAACATTATTTTAAGTTAAAATAAGCCAAAACATTCAAAACTTGATTTGTTTTAGGAAGGTTCACACAACTTAGGCTCATTTACTATTTTAAGTGAGTTTATGATTTTTTTTAATTATGTAATATACTATATTTGAGAGTGTTTTAATATCATATGAATACATATCAACATTTATATTTAAATTATTTAATTCAATTAGTTTAATTCATCTTAAATTAAAATTGTTTAACATACTGGTAAACCTATTATTTTTAGAACATTGCTTTATTTTTTACATGAATTTGATATAGGATTATTATTTTTTAAATATGATTGACACTAAAATAAAATAATATTCAACCTTGGATAAAATCTAACACAAATTAATTCAATTTATTCTACCTTGGATTAAATTTAACATCAAATAAATTGTCTTGTCACCTTCGATCATTTTGACATTGAATCTCTTTCTTTCGAACATGGGTTTAAATTTTTCTTATTTTTAGTAAAAAAAAATGTTTCATTATTAATTTTTATCTTTATTTTTTATTTTTTTTGAAACTATGTTTTGGTAGTTTTCAAACCACTTAGTGACTGTAATGAATGGAGATGTTGTGTTCTATTTACAAACACCATCATGTGGGGTTTTACCCCAATATTCATAGCCATAATATACTAATAAACATGGATTTTGATTTACATGTGCTTCATATCATATCCAAAACACATAATATCCCTTTATTATACCATAACAATCTTTTTTTAACTATTTAATTACTGGTGCACCTAACAGGAGTGTATCACCCATGGAAGTTACTCTCATCATACCCTCAAAACTAGGGTTAGTGAGCTATAGCCATGATTTTACCTTTGTATTTAGTGATCTTAACCATAGGATGACACTAATAAACAAATGAGAAAATATAATTGAGTCTTAAAATTATTCAAACCCTTCCTTATATCATGCCCTATACCTTGATTTTACTTGTATTGTTTCATATTCATTATCTAATTTATACATGCTATATTTCTTGTTTAGTATAAAATATTTTTTTATGGCATTCATTTTTAATTATACATCATACATAGTAAGATTAAATATATTAATGATGTACTTACTTTATATTTATTTTTCTTTACTCATGTTATGCCTTTTACTTATGATCCTTAATAGACAACTTAAAATAAGCAAACACTCATGGAAGATTATCTTAGTAATTTTTATGATGATGAACCTTACTTTGCCAACCCATAGGAATAATGTCCCAATGATTTACATACACATCTAGATAATAATTTGGAATATCCTCTAGCTTATTCTTCAGTCACACCTCTAGATTCACATTTGGAATCTCCTCTAGCTTACTCTTTAATAACACCTCTAGATTCCCCTTTAGAAAATTTTCTACTTTCCACTTTGGTCACACCTTTACTTTCCACTTTGGTAATTTCATTACTATTATCTTTGGATTTTCCTTTAGTTATATCTCTATATTCCTCTTATATTTTTTATCTAGCTCCCTCTTTGGATTTACCTATGGTCATACATCTCTATTACTCCTTATTCTCTTCTCTACCTCCATCTCTGAATTTACCCTTGATCAAATCTCTAGATCCCTCTTTGAATTTACCTACTACCATAACCTTAGATTCCTCTACAAATTCTCTCATAAATTCCACTTTGAAATACTCCTTGGACATTCCTTTAGTATAAACTTTGGATTTCCCATTAGAGCACATAAATCCTCCAAATGATTATTATCTAATCTATCTTAGATTACCACTTGCTTTGCACATGGAAGAATATTATCCTTGCACACCTAATTATTTTAATCCATTTCTATGCTAAATTATATTGTATTTAAATGTACAAAATAAATTCACATAAGATATGCATCATATAGGATAATGTCATTTATTATTAAAATCTTATTTTTCCTTCCTTTTCAATGAAAATAAGCAATACTATTTCTGTATATATCTATTGTGAAAATGATAATGTTTCTATTCTAAATGTTAATGTTGAATATGAAAACTATAGTGGTCATGATGAGGAGTGCTATGGTGATGATTATTATGACTACATTTCTAAGTAAAATGTTTCTACTAATCATAGTATTACTTCTTATTTGCTTTCCCATTGTGTTGATAATATGACATGCAATAAGTTTAATGATAAAGTGATTTAATATAATGTTATTATTGAATATCATGAGGATGTTACCATTATATATATATATATTTGAAAATGCTAATATTAATTATTTTATGGCAATATAATTCAATGTACCTTTACATATTAGTGATCTTATAAATACCAATAAATACCCCAAGCCCATTATTATTAACAAAGAATTTGTTCATTATACACAACAACAATTGAAAAAAAGACAAACTAGATAACTACATTTTAAGAAAAGGAAACTCAAAGGTATGACAAATAAGGTGTTAAAAATCCTCAAAAGAAGAAATATGAAGGTCTCATGCTCTCCTCAAAATTCGATCGAGAATTTGATTGATAAGACTAAGATTCAATCCAAGCCTATATGTCAAAAAGGAATTTACTCTATTACATGTAGTTTTGGTAAGGTTTATATTGGTAAAACTGGTCACTCTATTCATACTCATTTAAATGAACATTGTGCAAATCTTTCTCATAATTGCTTCCAAAAATTTGCCTTAGCTAAAAATTCTCATAATATCGGACACCACATTTAATTTGATGAAATTAAGGTCATTGCTAAGGAAGATTATTTTGTAATAAGAATAATTCATGAATATATTGGGATAGAAAAGAATCCAAACAACTTAAATCGAGATGAAGGCTAGATGATTAACAAATCATAGACACCTGTCATTAGGATTTTAAAGAATAATATTTATCCAACTTAAATACTTGGCCAACTCAGTAAGATTAATGGTATTTATACTAGTTTTTTGTCTTCTCTTTAGCATGTTATCAATTTATTCCTAATTATGGGCTTAGCTTGTAGCCTAAAACATTGTGTTTCATTCTCTTAAAATGTAGCTATCCAATCTTTTTTTCTCAATTTATGTTGTGTATAATGAATATTATTATTGTTTTCCTCTATGGAATGGAATCTCTTGATGAGATAAGTCTATTTGAGAAGTTAAGAATAAAAAATGCCCATAAGCTATTTGATTTTAAATTTTTAAAGAAATTTAGAGATGTGGATGTCATTCCTAGATTTACTGAGCTCAAACACAATATTTGTCTCATAATCATTCCTCCTTTAGAGAAATGAGTCTTTCCATTGTTTGAATAGATTTAAAACTTGCTAAAAAATCATTGCATGTTCTTTCAAAGAGAATTTACACACTGAATTTAAAACTTGGTAGAAGCATTCACTATGATATTTAGAATAAATTGGAGTCTTCTTCAATGTATGCTATGCAAAAGACACTTTATAAATGTATATCTAATCACAATAATAAATTTGATTAACTATATTCCACCCAAAAACTTATGACATCATAGAAAAAAGTGACTAGCAAGGGGTTAACCTTTCATCTCATAATTTCGATGATTCTTCTTTTATGGTTATTAAATATGGTTTAAACCTTCATTATTATTCTAAAACACCTTCCATTAGAGGATATCATTAGTAGGGTTGAATAATCATTTAGATAACTACCAAATGATGTGGTTGAGGAGGTTAGAAAGGAATGTGCCATTTCTTTGAAGAAAGTTAAGCCACCCAAAGGTTACTTAAGTAAAGAAGAATCAATTTCTCTTATAAACCTAAGGAAGAATGATGAGATTACTATCAAAAGGGCTGATAAATGAAATTATATAATGGTAATGGACTCAGATGATTATGAGAAGTAGATGATATATCTTTTAAACGTTTTTGGTAGTTATGAAAAAGTTGACAAAGACCCCAACAATAAGGTTATAAAGGAGGTTAAGTGTGCCATTAAGTGCTCATATTTAAATAAATCTCTTAAGAAATGGTTTAATATTAACACTAATGTGGTTCCTAATATCTATGGTTTACCCAAAATCCATAAAGAAGGATATCCTCTTAGGCCTATTGTGAACACTATAGGATCACCATTGCACAACATTGCCAAATTTCTCTCTATTAAGCTTAAACCACTCATTAGTGGCTCCAAATATTTTATTAAAAATTCAACCCATTTTTTGAGTGAATTAAAAATGCTTAGATTGGATTCCTAAGACACTTTAGTTAGTTTTGATGTGGCATCCTTATTTACAAAAATATCACTGGATGAGGTTATTGATATCATTAGTGGCCTTACTGATGGAGAAACTACAAACTTGGCTAAAATTTGCCTAAAATAAACTTATTTTTATTTTATAGGATTTTTTCATGAGCATGTTTATGTGGTTGTCATGGGGTCCCCACTCACACAATTGGTTGCCAACATTTATATGTAATACTTTGAAAATTTGGTTCTTAACATAGCTCCCCTAAAACCTAAATGGTGGAAGCGCTATGTGAATGATACAAATGTTAATTGGACACATGGTAAAAATAACCTTGAAATATTTCTTAAGTTTATAAATAGAAGATCTAACCTCATAAAATTAACCATAGAGGTAGATGAAAATAATTGGATCCCTTTTTTAGATGTATTAATTATCAAGAATGATGATAAGAATAAAAAATACCCATAAGCTAGTCGATTTTGAATTTTTAAAGAAATTTAGAGATATGGATGTCATTCCTAGATTACTTGAGCTCAAACACAATCTTAATCCCATAATCATTCCTTAATTAGACCAATTAGTCTTTTCATTATTTGAACAAATTTAAAACTTACTTAAAAATCATTGCATGTTCTTTCAAAGAGACTTTACACGCTGAATTTAAAACTCACTAGAATCATTCACTATGATATTTGGAATAAATTAGAGTATTTATACATGTGTGATATGTAAAAAACACTTGTTAAATGTATATATAAGCATAATAATAAATTTTATTCATTATATTCCACCCAAAAACTTGTGACATCATAGAAAAAAATGACTAGCATTGTTAACCTTTCATCCCATACTTTGGATGCTTCTTCTGTTATAGTTATTGAATATGGTTTAAACTTCACTATTATTCCAAAACACTTTCCATTGGAGAATATCATTAGTAATTTTGAAGAATCATTTAGGTGGCTACCAAATGATGTGGCTGAGGAGGTTAGAAAGGAATGCACTATTTCTTTGAAGAAAGTTAAGCCACCCAAAGGTTACTTAAGTAAAGAAGAATCAATTTCTCTTATAAACCTAAGGAAGAATGATGAGATTATGTCAAAAGGGATGAAAAAGGAAATTATATGATGGTAATGGACTCAGATGATTATGAGAAGTAGATGATATATCTTTTAAATGTTTCTGGTAGTTATGAAAAAATTGACAAAGACCCCAACAATAAGGTTATGAAGGAGGTTAAGTGTGCCATTAAGTGCTCATATTTAAATAAAGGTCTTAAGAAATGTTTTAATATTAATACTAGTGTGGTTCCTCATATCTATGGTTTACCCAAAATCCATAAAGAAGGATATCCTCTTAGGCCTATTATGAACACTATAGAATCACCATTGCACAACATTGCCAAATTTCTCTCTATTAAGCTTAAACCACTCATTAGCAGCTCCAAATATTTTATTAAAAATTCAACCCATTTTTTGAGTGAATTAAAAATGCTTAGATTGGATTCCCAAGAACACTTAGTTAGTTTTGATGTGGTGTCCTTATTTACAAAAATATCACTAGATGAGGTTATTGATATCATTAGTGGCCTTACTGATGGAGAAACTAAAAACTTGGCTAAAATTTGCCTAAAATCAACTTATTTTTATTTTATAGGATTTGTTTATGAGCATGTTTATGGGGTTGCCATGGGGTCCCCACTCTCACGAGTGGTTTCCAACATTTATATGTAATATTTTGAAAATTTGGTTCTTAACGTAGTTCCCCTAAAACCTAAATGGTGGAAGCGCTATGTGAATGATACAAATGTTAATCGGACACATGGTAAAAATAACCTTGAAATATTTCTTAAGTTTTTAAATAGAAGATATAACCTCATAAAATTCACCATAGTGGTAGATGAAAATAATTGGATCCCTTTTTTAGATGTATTGATTATCAAGAATGATGATAAGAATAAAAAATACCCATAAGCTAGTCGATTTTGAATTTTTAAAGAAATTCACGGATCTGAATGCCATTCCTAGATTCATTGAGCTCAAAAACAATCTTATTCCCATAATCATTCCTCCCTTAGACCAATGAGTCTTTTCATTTTTTGAACAGATTTAGAACTTGCTTAGAAATCATTGCATGTTCTTTCAAGGAGACTTTACACACTGAATTTAAAACTCACTAGAATCATTCACTATGATATTTGGAATAAATTAGAATATTTTTACATGTGTGATATGTTAAAAACACTTGATAAATGTATATCTAAGCACAATAATAAATTTGATTCATTATATTCCACCCAGAAACTTGTGGCATCATAGAAAAAGATGACTAGCATTGTTAACCTTTCATCCCATACTTTGGACGCTTCTTCTATTAAGGTTATTGAATATGGTTTAACCTTCACTATTATTCCAAAACACTTTCCATTAGATCATATCATTAGTAATGTTGAATAATAATTTAGGAATATACCAAATGATGTGGCTGAGGAGGTTAGAAAGGAATGCACCATTTCTTTGAAGAAAGTTAAGCGACCCAAAGGTTACTTAAGTAAAGAAGAATCAATTTATCTTATAAACCTAAGGAAGAATGATAAGATTACTATCAAAAGGGATGAAAAATGAAATTATATGATGGTAATGGACTCAGATGATTATGATAAGTAGATGATAGATCTTTTAAAGTTTTTTGATAGTTATGAAAAAGTTGACAAAGACCCCAACAATAAGGTTATGAAGGAGGTTAAGTGTGCCATTAAGTGCTCATATTTAAATAAAGATCTTAAGAAATGGTTTAATATTAACACTAGTGTGGTTCTTAATATCTATGGTTTACCCAAAATCCATAAAGAAGGATATCCTCTTAGGCCTATTGTGAACACTATAGGATCACCATTACACAACATTGCCAAATTTCTCTCTATTAAGCTTAAACCACTCATTAGCAGCTCCAAATATTTTGTTAAAAATTCCACCCATTTTTTGAGTGAATTAAAAATGCTTAGATTTGATTCCCAAGACACTTTAGTTTTTATGTGGTGTCCTTATTTACAAAAATATCACTGGATGAGGTTATTGATATCACTAGTGGCCTTACTGATGGAGAAACTACAAACTTGGCTAAAATTTGCCTAAAATCAACTTATTTTTATTTTATAGGATTTGTTTATGAGCATATTTATGGGGTTGCCATGGGGTCCCCACTCTCACGAGTGGTTTCCAACATTTATATGTAATACTTTGAAAATTTGGTTCTTAACGTAGTTCCCCTAAAACCTAAATGGTGGAAGCGCTATGTGAATGATACAAATGTTAATTGGACACATGGTAAAAATAACCTTGAAATATTTCTTAAGTTTCTAAATAGAATATCTAACCTCATAAAATTCATCATAGAGGTAGATGAAGATAATTGGATCCCTTTTTTAGATGTATTGATTATCAAGAATGATGATAAGAATAAAAAACACCCATAAGTTGGTTGATTTTGAATTTTTAAAGAAATGCATGGATCTAGATGTCATTCCTAGATTCACTGAGCTTAAACACAATTTTATTCCCATAATAATTCCTCCCGTAGGCCAATGAGTCTTTTCATTGTTTGAATAGATTTAAAACTTGCTTAGAAATAAATGCGTGTTCTTTCAAAGAGACTTTACACGCTGAATTTAAAACTCGATAGAAGCATTCACTATGATATTTGGAATAAATTAGAGTATTTTTACATGTGTGATATGTAAAAAACACTTGATAAATGTATATCTAAGCACAATAATAAATTTGATTCATTATATTCCACCCAAAAACTTGTGGCATCATAGAAAAAAATGACTAACATTGTTAACCTTTCATCCCATACTTTGGATGATTATTTTGTTAAGGTTATTGAATATGGTTTAAACTTCACTATTATTCCAAAACACTTTCCATTAGATCATATCAATATTAATGTTGAATAATAATTTAGGCAGCTACCAAATGATGTGGTTGATTAGGTTAAAAAGGAATGCACCATTTCTTTGAAGAAAGTTAAGCCACCCAAAGGTTACTTAAGTAAAGAAGAATCAATTTCCCTTATAAAACTAAGGAAGAATGATGATATTGCTGTCAAAAGGGATGAAAAAGGAAATTATATGATGGTAATGGACTCAGATGATTATGAGAGGTAGATGATATATCTTTTAAACATTTCTGGTAGTTATGAAAAAGCTGACAAAGACCCCAAAAATAAGGTTATGAAGGAGGTTAAGTGTGCCATTAAGTTCTCATATTTAAATAAAGCTCTTAAGAAATGGTTTAATATTAACACTAGTGTGGTTCTTCATATCTATGGTTTACCCAAAATCCATAAATAAGTATATCCTCTTAGGCCTATTGTGAACACTATAGGATCACCATTGCACAACATTGCCAAATTTCTCTCTATTAAGCTTAAACCACTCATTAAAGGCTCCAAATATTATATTAAAAATTCAACCCATTTTTTGAGTGAATTAAAAATACTTAGATTGGATTCCAAAGACACTTTAGTTAGTTTTGATGTGGTGTCCTTATTTACAAAAATATCACTGGATGAGGTTATTGATATCATTAGTGGCCTTACTGATGGAGAAACTACAAACTTGGATAAAATTTGCCTAAAATCAACTTATTTTTATTTTAGAGGATTTATTTCTAAGCAAGTTGATGGGGTTTCCATGGGGTCCCCACTCTCATGAGTGGTTGCCAACTTTTATATGTAATACTTTGAAAATTTGGTTCTTAATGTAGCTCCCCTAAAACCTAAATGGTGGAAGCGCAATGTAAATGATACAAATGTTAATTGGACACATGGTAAAAATAACCTTGAAATATTTCTTAAGTTTTTAAATAGAAGATATAACCTCATAAAATTCACCATAGCGGTAGATGAAAATAATTGGATCCCTTTTTTAGATGTATTGATTATCAAGAATGATGATAAGAATAAAAAATACCCATAAGCTAGTCGATTTTGAATTTTTAAAGAAATTCACGGATCTGAATGCCATTCCTAGATTCACTGAGCTCAAAAACAATCTTATTCCCATAATCATTCCTCCCTTAGACCAATGAGTCTTTTCATTTTTTGAATAGATTTAGAACTTGCTTAGAAATCATTGCATGTTCTTTCAAGGAGACTTTACACACTGAATTTAAAACTCACTAGAATCATTCACTATGATATTTGGAATAAATTAGAATATTTTTACATGTGTGATATGTTAAAAACACTTGATAAATGTATATATAAGCACAATAATAGATTTGATTCATTATATTCCACCCAAAAACTTGCAGCATCATAGAAAAAAATGACTAGCATTGTTAACCTTTCATCCCATACTTTGGATGTTTCTTCTATTAAGGTTATTGAATACGGTTTAAACTTCACTATTATTCCGAAACACTTTCCATTGGAGAATATCATTAGTAATTTTGAAGAATCATTTAGGTGGCTACCAAATGATGTGGCTGAGGAGGTTAGAAAGGAATGCACTATTTCTTTGAAGAAAGTTAAGCCACCCAAAGGTTACTTAAGTACATAAGAGTCAATTTATGTTATAACCCTAAGGAAAAATGATGAGATTTCTATCAAAAGGGATGAAAAAGGAAATTATATGATGGTTATGGACTCAGATGATTATGAGAAGTAGATGATATATCTTTTAAATGTTTCTAGTAGTTATGAAAAAGTTAATAAAGACCCCAAAAATAAGGTTATGAAAGAGGTTAAGTGTGCCATTAAGTGCTCATATTTAAATCAATATATTAAGAAATTATTTAATATTAACACTAGTGTTGTTCCTCATATCTATGGTTTACCCAAAATCTATAAAGAAGGATATCCTCTTAGGCCTATTGTGAACACTATAGGATCACCATTACACAACATTGCCAAATTTCTCTCTATTAAGCTTAAACCACTCATTAGTGGCTCCAAATATTTTATTAAATTTCAACCCATTTTTTGAGTGAATTATAAATGCTTAGATTGGATTCCAAAGACACTTTAGTTAGTTTTGATGTGGTGTCCTTATTTACAAAATATCACTGGATGAGGTTATTGATATCATTAGTGGCCTTACTGATGAAGAAACTAAAAACTTATTTTTCTTTTAGAGGATGGAGAAACTAAATACTTATGAGTCTTTCCATTGTTTGAACATATTTAAAAGTTGCTCAAAAATTAGTACATGTTCTTTCAAAGGGACTTTACATGCTGAATTTAAAACTCGATAGAAGCATTCACTATGATATTTGGAATTGGATTCTTATTTCATGTGTGCTATGAAAAATACACTTGATAAAATTATATCTAAGCACAATAATAAATTTTATTCATTATATTCCACCCAAAAACTTATGGCATCATAGAAAAAAGTGACTAGCATTGTTAACCTTTCATCCCATACTGTGGATGCTTCTTATGTTAAGGTTATTGAATATGGTTTAAAATTCACTATTGTTCCAAAACACCTTCCATTAGAGGATACCATTAGTAATGTTGAATAATCATTTAGGAAACTACAAAATGATGTGGCTGAGGAGGTTAAAAAGGAATGCACCATTTCTTTGAAGAAAGTTAAGCCACCCAAAGGTTACTTAAGTAAAGAAGAATCAATTTATCTTATAAACCTAAGGATGAATGATGAGATTAATATAAAAAGGGATGATAAAGGAAATTTTATGATGTCAATGGACTTAGATGATTATGAGAAGTAGATGACAAATCTTTTAAATGTTTCAGGTAGTTACAAAAAACTTGACAAAGACCCTAGCAATAAGGTTATGAAGGAGGTTGAGTGTGCCATTAAGTGATCATATTTAAATAAAGATCTTAAGAAATTGTTTAACATTAACACTAGTATGGTTCCTCTTATCTATGGTTTACCCAAAATCTATAAATAAGGATATCCTCTTAGGCCTATTGTTAAAACTATAGGATCACCATTGTACAACATTGCCAAATTTCTCTCTATTAAGCTTAAATGACTCATTAGTGGCTCCAAATATTTTATTAAAAATTCAACCCATTTTGTGAGTGAATTAAAAATTCTTATATTGAATTCCCAAGACACTTTGGTTAGTTTTGATGTGGTGTCCTTATTTACAAAAATAATATTGGATAAGGTTATTGATATCATTAGTGGCCTTACTAATGGAGAACTACAAAATAGGTTAAAATTTACCTAAAATAAACTTATTTTTATTTTAAAGTATTTATTTATGATCATGTTGATGGGGTTTCCATCGCATGCCCACTCTCACGAGTGGTTGTCAACATTTATATATAATACTTTGAAAATTTGGTTCTTAATGTAGCTCCTCTAAAACCTAAATGATGGAAGCGCTATGTGAATGATATAAATGTTAATAGGACATGGTAAAAACAACCTTGAAATATTTCTTGAGTTTATAACTAGAATATCCAGCCACATAAAATTCACCATGGAGGTAGATGAAAATAATCATATCGCTTTTTTAGATGTATTGATTATCAAGAATGATGATAAGAATAAAAAATGCCCATAAGTTGGTCAATTTTTAATTTTAAAATAAATTTAGAGATGTGGATGTCATTCCTATATTTTTTTAGCTCAAACACAATCTTTTCCCCATAATAATTCCTCCCTTAGAGCAAGGATTCTTTCCATTGTTCGAATAGATTTAAAACTTGCTCAGAAATCATTGCATGTTCTTTCAAAGAGACTTTACATGCTGAATTTAAAACTTTCTAGAAGCATTCACTATGATATTTGGAACAAATTGGAGTCTTCTTTCATGTGCACTATGCAAAATACACTTGATAAATGTATATCTAATCATAATAATAAATTTAATTCATTATATTCCACCCAAAAACTTGTGACATCATAGAAAAAGTGACTAGCATTGTTAACCTTTCATCCCATACTTTAGACACTTATTCTATTAAGGTTATGGAATATGGTTTATACTTCACTATTATTCCAAAACACCTTCCATTGGAGGATATCATTAGTAATTTTGAATAATCATTTAGGCAGCTACCAAATGATGTGGTTGAGGAGGTTAGAAAGGAATGTGTCATTTCTTTGAAGAAATTCAAACCACCGAAAGGTTACTTAAGTAAAGAAGAATCAATTTCTCTTATAAACCTAAGGAAGAATGATGAGATTACTATAAAAATGGATGATAAAGGAAATTATATGATGGCAATGGACTCAGATGATGATGAGAAGTAGATGATAGATCTTTTAAACATTTTTGGCAATTACAAAAAAGTTGATAAAGACCCTAACAATAAGGTTATGAAGGAGGTTAAGTGTGCCATTAGGTGCTCATATTTAAATAAAGATCTTAAGAAATGGTTGAATCTTAACACTAGTGTGGTTCTTTGTATCTATGGTTTACCGAAAATACATAAAGAAGGATATCCTCTTAGGCTTATTGTTAACAATATAGGATCACCATTGTACAACATTGCCAAATTTCTCTATATTAAGCTTAAACCAATCATTATCGGCTCCAAATATTTTATTAAAAATTAAACCCATTTTGTGAGTGAATTAAAAATGCTTAGATTGGATTCCTAAGACACTTTTGTTAGTTTTGATGTGGTGTCCTTATTTACAAAAATGTCATTGGATGATGTTATTGATATCATTAGTGGCCTTACTAATGGAAAAACTTCAAACTTGGTTAAAATTTGCCTAAAATCAACTTATTTTTCTTTTAGAGGATTTATTTATGAGCAGTTTGATGGGGTTGCCATGGGGTCCCCACTCTCACAAGTGGTTGCCAACATTTATATGTAATACTTTGAAATTTTAGTTCTTAACGTAGCTCCCCTAAAACCTAAATGGTGGAAGCGCTATGTGAATGATACAAATGTTAATTGGACACATGGTAAAAACAACATTAAAATATTTCTTGAGTTTCTAAATAGAAGATCCAACCACATAAAATTCACAATGGAGGTAGATGAAAATAATTGGATCCCTTTTTTAGATGTATTGATTATCAAGAATGATGATGGATCCTTAGCCCTTTGCATCTATCAAAAAATCACCCACATGGATAAATATTTACATGTGAACTCACACCACCACCCGACACAAAAACTTGGCCTTATTAATACTTTAGTAATACACGTTATGAGAATCTCTGATTTTGAACATCTTAATCAAGAACTGGAACACTTCCCCAAGGTTTTTTCATAAAATGGGTATAATAAATTCTAAGTTAGATGGATGATCTAGAAAGAAAAAAAGAGGCCCTCACATTAGTCATGATGATGAAGAGGTTTATGGGAAAACTAATTTTCCCTATATCAAAGGTATGATAGATAAGGTGGTGAAAATCCTCAAAAGAAGAAATATCAAGGTCTCATTCTCTCCTCAAAATTTGATTGGTAATTTATTTGATAGGCCTAAGGATCAATACAAGACTATGTGTCAAAAAAGAATTTACTCTATTCCATGTAGTTATGGGATGGTTTATATTGGTGAAACTATCCACTCTATTCATACTCATTTAAAGGAACATTTTAGAAAAATAAGAATTTGAAATACCTTTAAAAGGAGCAAACCACAAAGTGAGATGCAAATTTTTTAATGGGAAACTGAACTGATAGAAAAATAAAACCCACATGATAATTAAGAAGGATTGTTCAAGAAAACTTCACCATAATTTTTTTTGAAGAAATAACATTTGAGAAGAAGATGAAGAAAAGAGGAAGAGAGGGTTCTTTAAATAAAGAATAAGGGAGAATGATTTACAAGGAACCTCATCAAGGCCTTATAACACCTCCTTATTGTGTGCCAAGTGTTCTATTTCATTAGAAAGTTAAGGGAAGTGTGTGAAATATCAAGGGAGGAATTACTTTTAAAAGTAACTCCCAAAATCCTAGAAAGGACAAAGAGGTGAGAGACATGTAAGGCCCTATTTTCCATAGTGCTCATATTTGGAAAAGAAGACTAAGTAGCTATGATCATATGTTCTGATTTTTGAATTATGCTATTAAGTCACATCCAATTGAGATGTGTAGAGATTTAAGAAGTTTATTCATTTTTGAGAACCATGAGAAAGACCTATTATCGATCATGTTTTGATTGCTCACTTATGAAAGTATGATGTTATGATTATGTCTCCTTACTAAAATTGATTATGTCTGTGGTATATTGACTTAAATCATTTTTAAGTTATTGATCCTACGTTAATAAATTGGAAATCAATTGTATATTTAAGCACATGAAACTACCTATGTGAATGTGATATTCCTTGAATGTTTGACTATGGAAAATTGATTGAAATTGACTTGTTTGATTAAATTTCATAGCTTCAACTATTAGGTTAGAAAAATGTGATGTGTGCATCGAGTGTGTAAAAATAAGAAAAGGGACAATGAAGGAAACAGAGTATGTCAAGAATGGTTTTTCACTAATCAGTACCTTAACCTTTCTTAGACCCTTGTTAAATTAATTAGATGCCTAGTCCATCACCCTTACTGACTTAGCTTATGTTTTAGGTGGCTATCCTTTAATCTTGGTGAGTGAAAATTGTTTTCACTTGGCCATAATATATTTTAGCCAATGCCTAAATTATCTATTGGATGATTGAGAGATCTTCCATTAAATGCCTTAAACTAAAATCTAGTGTGGATTGGGGTGAGATAACCATAGAAGCAAACCTAGAAGTTTACAAGAGCTACCATGCACCTTAACTAAACATAGGATAAAAAATTCCTTGATAAGGCATGGGCTAAAAAGTGACTGGTGGTTGGCTTATCCTAAGAGATATATATAGAAGTTGAGCTCCTCTTGTTGGAGAATTTTTTACAATTCAAAAGGAGTTAGATTTAGTATAGAATAAGAAGTAGTAGATAGGATTAGCTAGTTATGAGAGTTAAGCCTAGATGTTTGGACAATAATACCCATGTGCTCTAGAGGTCGATAGGTGGGATTTATAGTAACTTATGTTATTTTTTATTTATTTGGAATGAAATTATTATATTATATTTTTGATCTTTTCTTCTAGGAGAATAATACCACTTGGTTTATTCTACCTATTTTATTATTTATCCATGGTAGAGCATTGGTTGCCATGTTTTACTTGTCCTTTAAGGAATTTGAAGAGGATTATGCCTCCTTATTTTCATGAAGTGTTTTGATCTTATTCATGTCTTGATATGTTATTTTGACACTATGTGATGGTGGTCTAGGAGCAAAATTTTCATGATGGTAACATATCAAAGTTCGCTTGTGTGATGCATAATGGAAGGTTGTTTGATGCTCCCATGAATGTCATGATGGTAATGGTTGATGTCATATTATGAGGGGAATAAGGAAGGGTTTTTTAACTCTCCCATGACCATTGGAAGGAAGAAATAGAGTGATGGAGTACTCTTTCTATTTTATGACTTGTTTTAGACCGTGTTATATTTTAAGAACTTGTTTGCATATGCTATATTGTTGAATGCTTTGCTTCATTTGAATGATCATTAGAACATTTGTTTACTTTTATTGAGATGGTAATATCTTTGAGATTAATTGAGAATATGACTATATATATTCTATGGTCTTCCCTTGCGTTAAATACCCATGCTTAGAGACCCAAACTTGCCTTTTCCAAGTGATATAAACATGCTCAAAGATGGGAGTATTGAGTTTGGGGATGTCTAGAGTAGTGCATTAATATGATAAAAGGTTGGGTGATGAGCCTTCCTTTTTATGGTGAATAAATTCTTGGGAGTGGATGTGGAACACCATTGAAGTCTATTCAAATTTAAGCTTTGGAACAAAGTAAGAGATGTATATTTCCCTTATGTTAATAAGACCATGAATCTATTATATTATTAATGTTGTGGCAACTAGTATACTTGTAAGATTCTTGTTAAGCATAAAGTTTGTATAATATTCCAACTATGGAATAAAAAACATATTTTCTATGTACTAAAACTTCAATGTTAAACTAAGTTGCATCTACATTAATACTTGGGTTATAGGACCTTTGGAAGGATCCAATATATATGAAATATATTTTAGCCTTTTAGGTTCTTCCTTGCTTAAATCTTGGTCTTAAGTGGCTTGTTTATAATAATTATGTCTTCCTTTGTAATCAAAAAGTGTTGTGTTCCAATGGATTGAGCTTGTGTAAGTATGAGTGGAACTTAATAAATAGCTATGAGTTTGTTATTAATAATAATATAGCTAGAATATTTAAATCTTAATGGTGATGTTATTTAGGGTAAAAATGGATCCCTTGTGAAAATGTCATTTGGTCGTAGGAGTTGAGAAAGTTACCTCCTACAAACCTTCCCTATAAGAAGTCCATATATAATTAAAGAAGAGTTTTGAATATAAGCTTACCTCTACTAATTTAGTTCTATCAAAAGGGTATGAATCATTTAGGTTGGACTGAGGTCACCCTTAATAAGTGTTAATGAGTTAAGAAGTTCCTATAAACCAATCCCATTAATGTTGATGTTTTTACTTTTTATTAAATCTCTAGTTTGTTCCTTCTATTTTATTGAAATAGATGGGTCTGAGGGCCATTAATTGATTGAAGAAATATATTGAATTAGTCAGTCATCCCTTGGTCTGTGAAGTACCCTTAACTATTAAATAACCATTTTTTGAGGTAAAGTATGCTCGAATCCTTTAATTATTGACTAAACCAAATATAATATTGGTTTAGTGTTGAGCCCATTATTTTTACAATGTGATTTTCGCTTAGCACCATGTCTTCTAAGGAAGAAAAAATCTATCTGAATTAAGAGGTTATAAGTAACCTACGTAGACATTTATATGGCATTAGCCAATCCTATCTCTCTGAGTCATTTCTAAGATTTACTCTAGCTCAATCCCTAGTTTGTTTATGACTCGATTACATATGGATTTGCCTTGTCTTAGCCACACCCATTTGAGAAACTTCCTTGAATAATTTGTTACCTTTGTCTTGGCCTTAGCCATCTAGTGATCTCTTTGTGTAACAATCTACCTAAATTAGGTTCTTTTTTAGACTCAAATATTTTCATTAATCTTGCCTTCATTTCTTTTAAACTAGTCATTTCATGGACTTTTAGCCTTAGTGCATTAACTATTTTTTTGTTTATGCCTTAGCCATTAAAAAATACATCAGTCAATTTATTAAATTGGATGAGTATATTGAAGGAAACAATGTGTCACCTTATCATGAGCTTAGGAGTGATGTCAACATGTTTTGACATAGAGTCAGTGCTAGGATAGTAGGATCATGTGATGTCACTACATGGAATCATCTTGATGACCCACAATGTTGGGGATGATCGTACTTATAACTTTGCCTCTAGGGAAGTAGAGGAGCAAGATATTTTTAGGTGATATCATCTCAATGAACCATGACCCTAAAGAGGGAAGTACCAATATATTGCCTCTAGGATATCAAATGAGTGGTATGCTACCATGTGGCATCATCCCAACATCTTGTGACCTAGAGATGTTCGTGTTTATACAAGACTGAAGACCTGTATCTTTTTCTTGGGCCTTTATGCTTTGCACTTTGAATTAGATTTTACCTTAGCCATTTTTTGTGTTTTACTCAAGTCATCCAAATGATGCCATGTGGCACCATCTCAGTAGCCCAAAGGGTGAGGATGTTGGGCTAAAGCCTATATGCCTCTATAGTTCTAAGGGCCTAAAATGTTTTCATATGGTAACATCCCAAATCCTAAAAGCTCAAAAAACTTACTTTGGGGTAAGATTGGTCTAATTTCACCAAAGGCCCATGATCCCAAACTGTTACCATGTGGTAGCATCCTCAATCTCATAGAAGTCAAGGAGCATAGGTTGAACAATAGACCTAGGGCTCAATATTGTGACACATGGCTTGATCATAGCCCTGATAATTTAAACTCAAGCCGACTCAAAGCTACCGTGTAGATCTAAGAGTGATAGTAAGGGCCTAGGTTAATTTTTATGGTTGTCCTAACATTAATTACATAAGAAGTGGTTGGGAAAGTGTTGCTAATAAATTCTATGAGTAGGCTTGAATGACTTTTAATGGTCTTCTTTTGTGTGATATTGCATGATAGTTTTCATGACTTGGCTTATGGGAATTTAGTTGTTGGTTGAAATGTGTTTTTGGTGTGTCATTTATATTGATATTAAGAAAAAATGGGCATGACATTTTGGTATCATATCATGCTTACAACACTAGGATCTTTGGGTGGTTTGTTTTATTGTTACGGATTCTAATTTTTGCTTGATTAATAATGAATTCATGTTGGCATATAAAATGAGAGGAGGACATTGAGCACAACATGGGTAGATCCACTTGGTAATCAAGAGACTCCCAATTAGAAAGGACTAAATGATATTAGACCACAACTCCTCTTAAACATGCAACATATGTGAGATGTCTTTAAATGGAGATTGCATGTGGTTCAACATGAGGTAGAAAGGCACTCTCCATATCATTCTTAGGATGATGAAGAATCAATAGAAAGATAAAGGTCTAGGATTTTTCCCCATCACCATTCTAAATGTGATAGAGCTGAATTGCATCATCATGGTGAGCATCATGGGAGGATAAATATGTATCCTCCTCCTAGACTTATGCCTACTGACTTAGTGAAAGATTTTATCAGACATCACCTTCCTTATTTTGATGGTGCTCAAGAATGATATGTAGTAGATATTTGGTTGGAAATCATGAGGGGTGATTCAATTTATATGATTGAGATTATATTGGGAAGGCCTATTTAGGAACTCACTTCCTTCATGATGTAGCTAAGATGTGGTGGGAAGGAGAGGAGTAGATGCTCCACTTGACACCAAAACCCTCACTCATGAATTATTTAAGGAGCATTTTAGAAGACACTACCTTTCACCTCATTATATTTAGAAGGTGGATGAGTTTTATGACATTGAAAAATTATTAGCACATTGGTATAGTATGATTTCCATTTTTTAGATGTAATCAGGTATGTTCAGGGCTACAAGGATGATACAATCAAGATAAATAGGTTTATTAGAGGCCTAAATCTTGAGATTATTAGTGTAGTGTACATTTTAGCTCCCAATACCCTATAAATGGTATTTGAGAAGTCCTATTTGGATAAAGAGTCTCATGGGAAGACTCTGGAAGATCAAAAAATGTTTCAAGGCAAAATACAATCTTTGCATGGTTCAAGGTCACAAGGTTCACATCCTCCACCTAGGGGAGTTTGGAAAGTAGCTTAATCCAAATTTATACCCACTCAAAAACTTCATGAAAAGAGAAAAAACTCTAAATATAGTTTGAATAGGAACCATTTGGATAAGGAATGCTCTAAGATGTGGTGAGGTTGGAACCCAAAATTGTTAGTAATTTGGGACTATGCAGGGTTCTCAATTCAAGCAATTGATATCTTCAAGGCCAATTAATTATTTTAGACTTAGAAAAAATGGATTTCCTTAAGGGAGAGACCAATAGAAATATGATTTATTCACATGTGGATCTTTTGATCTTTTTTCACAAAATTATCCTCTTGGATCATTGACTCATAGTCGGTAGAAGGTCCTAGTGTTAGAGTAGATAGTGGGAAATGTGAGTTGATGACATAAAATCTATTTAGTGGTGGATGAACACAAAGATTAGAGATAAGGCAAGGTCATAAAGACCACATGTATGATATAAGTAATTTAAATTTATTTTTTGATTGATTCATGAGATTTAGGCTCCTTTATTTCACCTTCTATGATGGATAGTTATGGGCCAGTGGCTATTAGGTAGTTAGAGAGTTGGGAAGTAGAGTTGACCTTGATGTCTAAGATATTTTTTATCTCCTTGGTGAGTAGTTGGGTGTATTTTTTTCTACTATGGACTTATGCATAATTCCCTTGGGAACATATGATGTTATCTTAGATTGGCTTTCAGCTCATGAAGCCAAGTTAAACTTTCATGACAAGGTTATTGAATGTGAGGATGACCTTGGGACTTCCATGGTAATATTTGGACTAAGAAACATATTTACCATTGCATGATCACTATGATGCAACTTAAGATAATCTTGAGGAAATGTTGTCATATGTTTATCATAGTGAGTCATTGGTCAAATGAGTTAGAAAAGGCTCCTCTAGATGATCATCATAATTTGTGGGAATTCCTTGATTTATTTCCTGATGGATTACCAGGTATGCCTCTTTAGTGGGAGATTGATTTTTAGATTGACGTAGTGCCTAGGGATGAGCCCATCTCAAAATAACCTTATTATATGACCACACCTAAGTTATAAGAATACAAGATATAGTTTGAGAAACTCCATGAGAAAGGATGGATTCATCCTAGTGTGTCCCCATGGGGAGCACCAGTCATATTTTTGAATAAGAAGGATGGAGCCCTTTGGTTGTGCATGGATTATTTCAAATTGAATAAGGTGATGATTAAGAATCATTATCCCTTACCTATAATTGATAATTTGTTTGATTAGATATAGGGAGCCAAGTTATTCTTAAATATTGATTTAAAATTTGTATACCACCAGTTACATATCACAAAGCTTGATATTCATAAGATAACATTTCAAACACGTTATAGGCTTACTAATTTTTAGTTATACCTTTTGTGTTGATGAATTATCTAATAGTGTTCATGATTCTTATGAATAGTTTGTTTTTCACCTTCTTGGATCAATTCATATTAGTGTTTCTAGATGACAATCTAATTTATTCATAGAATGAAGAAGAGCATGAGGACCATTTGAGGTAGGTCCTATAGGTTTGAAGAGAAAACCAAATGTTTGGAAACTTGAAAAAGTGCATGATTTTATAGTATGAGATGCAATACCTTGGATATGATATTTATAGATTAGGAATCTTTGTGGTTCCCTCCAAGATGTGAGCCATTTTAGAATGGCTAACACCCACAAATGTTGCAGAGGTGTGCTGTTTCATGGGATTGACAAGTTACTATAGATGCTTTGTTGAAATTTTTTCTCACATTGTGAATCCCATCACTTCAATTCAAAATAAAGGGAATAAGTTTGATTGGACAACAAAGTGTGAAGAAGTTTTTTAGTCATTGAAAGAGAGACTCACTAGTGTACCAATTTTAGTAGTACCTAATCTTATGAGGGAATTCTTTGTTTGTACGGATGCTTCAAAGGAAGGATTAGGATCTATTCTCATTTAGGAAGATAAAGTGATAGGATATGAATCTAGGAAACTCAAATATTAAGAGTTAGGATATATTATGCATGATATGGAATTTTCAACTATAATTCATGCTTGTCTAAGGTGTGACACTTCTTGTTTGGTTGTCATTTTGTTTTAAAGACTGATCACTTAAGTTTAAAGCATCTATTCAATCAAATTAACCTCAATGCACATCAAAGGTGTTGGATGAAAAGATTGTGTCAATATTATTGTGAGATCTTGTATATGAAGGGAAAATATAATGTAGTTGTTGATGCCTTGAGTAGAAGGAACCATGAGTTGACAATAATGAATATGTGAACTGGCTTGAGAAGTTAGATTTTGAAGTAGATTTTAGAAGATCACCTCTATAAGTAAGTAATATAGTTGATGGAGTCTAGTATGAATTTTAAAGGTAAGTTTGAAATTTATTCTCTTGAGCTAGATGGCCTACTGCACCATAAAGGGCATGTCTATGTTCCTTTAACTATTGGCTTGCATAAGTTGATTCTGTCTGATTCTCATAGAGATCCTTACCAAGCACACCCTAGATTTAAGAATATGTTTGATGAGTTAAGGAAATTATATCATTGTTCTAGTTTGAGATGTGATATTGTTTATATTATAGCTCATTATCTGGAGTGTTAGAGGGTTAAGGCTGAGCATCAACATCCAATAGGATTGTTATATCCTCATGACATTTTATAATAGAAATGGGACACCAGCTCCATGGATTTTATTGTAGGATTATCTATTAATTCATACCATCATGATCCAAGCATGTTTGCTATTGATAAGTTGACTAACATTACTCACTTTTCTCCAATAAAGACCACTTATAATGCCAATTCAATGGCAAAGGTCTTTTTAAATTATGTCATTAGATTACATAGGATTCCATGTAAGATCATTTTGGATCGAGATATAATTTTTACTTCTAAATTTTGGAATTTTATGTAGAATACATTAGACACTTAGCTCAATTTTAGTACTTCTTATCACCCCAATCTTGATGGTTAGACTGAGAAACTCAATTAGGTCTTGGAAGACATGCTATGCTTGTATATTATGGACCAAAAATCTCATTGTGAAGAGTATTTATATCTTGTTAAATTTTATTATAATAATAGATATCATAGTTCAATTAAGATTACACCTCTCTAGGATTTGTATGGTTGAGTGTGCAGAATTCCACTGAGTTATGACCAACTTGAAGATAAATTCATGATTGGACTTACCACGTTGGAAGACATGGAGTGGAAATTGGTTAGATAGCATTTGGAGGCTACTAAAGATTAACATAAGAAGTATGCATATTTAAAGATAATTGATTCACATTTTAATTTTGGTGATAAGGTTTTATTGAGGGTGAGACCCAACAAGAGCCCCATCCATTATGGAAAGGGGTCAAAGTTGGCACCTCATTTTGTTGGACCATTTTAGATCTTAAAAATAATTAGCCCAGTAACTTATAAACTAAGATTTCCATCTACCCTATCTCATGTTCATAATGTAATCCATGCTTCTATTTTGCATTAGTATGTTGCTAACATTGCTAATGTATTTGATTGGATGGACTTATAGGTCAATACCTGCAAGGCTATGACTTTGGATCCCATTAGGATTTTAGTGCATAAAATGGTAGCACTTTAAGGCATAGACCTATATCAGGTCAAGATCCAATGGGATAAATATGGTGAATCAACAACAACTTAGGAAGATGTTGTGCCTTTGAGGATTCAGTATCCTCAGCTCTTTTAGTGACTTCCAAGTGGAAGTTTGTTTAAAGGGAGGGGGATGTGAGGCACTATTTTTCATAGTTCTCATATTTTGGAAAGATGACTATGGAGTTATGACTCATATGTTATAAATATTGAATTATGTTGTTAAATCACATCTAGCTAAGACATGCAAAGATTTAATAAGGATTTTCATGTGTTAGGAACCATGGGAAAGTTCTATTATCGATCATGTTTTCATTTCTCACTTATGAAAGTATGATGTTATGCTTATGTCTCCTTATGAAAATTGATTATGTATTTATGATTTATTGACTTAAATCATGTTTAAATTATTGCTTATAAGTTAAAAAACTGGTAATTAATTATATATTTAAGCACATGAAACTAACTATGTGAATGTGATATTTCATGAATATTTAACTATGAACAACAGATTGAAATTTACTTGTTTGATTAAATTCCTTAGCTTTAGCTATTAGGTTAGAGAAATTTTATGTGTGCATTGAGTGTGTAGAAACAAGAAAAGGTTCAAAAAATGAAAGGGACTATGTCTTGCATGGTTTTATCACTAAGAAGTACTTTAACCTTTATTAGACCCTTGCTAAATTAATTAGGTGCTTAATCTATCACCCTTGCTGACTTAGCTTATGTTTTAGGTGGATATATTTTAATCTTGATGGGTGAAACTTATTATCACTAGGCCATAAGATCTTGTAGCCAATGTCCAAATTGTCTAGTGGAAAACTAAGAGATCTTCCATTAAATACCTTAGACTGAAATCTAGTATGGATCAAGATGAGATACCCCTAAAAGTAACCTAAAAATTCTACAAGAGTGTCATGAACTGGTCTTGTGGCCCTTATGGATACTAAGCTATAGCTTGCTTAGCATATTTTTTATAGCACTTTGACTACTGATGGTTGATGTTGGTTTTGATTTTAGATGGTTATGATGCAGGTAGCTCAAACTACCAATGTGACATGTTATGTCACAGTTGATACCTACATTGGATTTAGTATATCTTATTATGTATACTATCTAAACTAGATTCATTTTACCTTTTTTTATGTATATACTAGTTTAATTAGTGACATTACTATATGTCATTGATATATCATGTTTTACTGGATGCAAATTGACATTGATTTCTCTTGTAGTTGTTGGTTATGTCACTGGACATGATTGGGGTCACGATCATCATTATTGACTCTGGTCCCTTTTGTAGTTATAGATGATTATACTTAATTTATCATTTCATGTCTATTGATCCATCCTAAATTATTATTATTATTATTATATTGACATCATCATGTACTGTTGATGTCTTATTTGGTGGATATAAACACCAAGACATGAGCTAGGATCGGTGTTGGGTTTGGACATCTTGGGTATATCATGGGTGTTTGAGAAATCAAAACATCACTCTGACAGGTATAACATGTACTATGTGATATTGAGTCACCTTCATTATATGTCTTTGTGTTATTGCTTTTCATCATTATTAGTCTCACCCTATTTTGAGCATGTGTTCTATTTTTGTTCCTTGATTGGGATTATCGAGTTTTGGCATTGTCATTCCTCATGCGTATCCTTGTGTGCTTGAGGTCATATTTACACTCTAGTTATCCTATCTAGGTGTAGTGAACACATGATAATTAAGCCATAAGGAAGTGGCTTATCTTATTAGCTTGTTACACTTGATTCTGTATGTTGATCCATTTACCCAATGATGTTATTGTTGTGTGGCTTGTCTTTTATCTTGGTTTGGGTTGGGTTCATCTAAGACCCATGTGGGTCTCTTGACCTTGAAAAAGTGTCCTTAGCAACCTCTGTCATGGATGATTATTTTCTTTGAGATTCGTTTCTATTTTTCATCTCCAATTATTATTATTATTATTATTATTATTATTATTATTATTATTATTATTATTATAAATGAATTTACAACGTATATTATCATTTTGAAAGTTTCCCTATTTTGTTAATCATTTTAATTTAGTGATCTTTTATCATAATCATTTCTTTAACAATTTATATTTTCATTGATTAATATTTATTAATGATTTAGATGATATACATATTTTTATCATTTTATTGTTTTATTACTAATAATCAATTTAATAAATCATTATTTTAACTATTTAATGATTTTTTTATATTTATATTAAATTTATGGTTTTGTTAGATGAATATTTTATTATTATTTTATGATTTCTTATTGTTATTTATATTATTTTATTATATCTATATATATTTTATTGTATTTATTATTGTTACTATTATTATTATTATATTATACAATAATAATACTATATTATATTATTTGTTCTTTAACATTATATATATATATATATATATATATATATATATATATCCTAAGATTTGCTACTTACACCAAGGCATGGCATTGACCAAGGAAGGGACAAGAAAAGGCATGGGATGGTGTGGAGCATAACTTGAGGGTATGATGGATAGGGGAGATAGGAAGAGATACAAAGTAAAAGGAAAGGAGGTAGTGTGGACTCATGGGTGGAAGGTAGAAGGAAAAACATAGGGGGAAGGGAGTAGAGAAAAAGAAAACACAGTAGCAAGGGAAAAAAGAGAGAATGTGGGTAAGGAAGAAGAGAAGACCATAGGGAAAAGAGGTATTATTGGTCTATTTTAATAACCATAAAGACATTGCATGAGTTGTATCTCCTTTGCATCCCAAGCATGTGTGTATTCCTTGAATTTAAAATAGTTATCTTTTTGGAAAGAGTAATGGAAATTAAATTGAAATCCATAAAAATTCATTATTCTTCTTTTATATATGAATAGGCAAGGGATATAACCATTTTATTCATTATTATCTTGCATATCAATCTAGGCTATAATCTCAACTTAATAAATGTTTGTTTATGTAATGGGTTATACATTTTATTGTTTCATATAATAGACACAACCCCTTTAGTACCGAACCTACTCCCTTTTAATGGTTAATTAGGTATTGTGTTGGCTACTACCTACCATGAAAACTAGAATGTTGATGTTTGTTAATTCCTGTTAGCATCGAATGAGGGATTTAATGTTCATTATTTCCATGCTTTAGCTTTGGTGATTTAGACTACTAGTTTTGTTGATAATTTATTTAACCCATGCATAATTGGATGGTTGATGTACCATGTCTTGATGGTTAAATAATTATAGAAGTCAATTTAGGAGTTTTCATATGGAAAAGAATTGGATTCATTTAATTCCTTAAGATTCTTTAGACATTAAAATCTTCCTTTTTAACTAAATCAACTTGGGGGTTGTTTTAATTTTGACAGATTATCCCCTTTCCATCATATCTCTCTGATTTTAATTAAATTGACCCATGCCTTTAATTAATAAGAGAAATTTATTTTATGGTGGATATTATATTTCTAAAAATTTGGGAAGAGTCAATTTGGGGTTTCTAATTTACCCTCATGGGAAAAATCCAGTTGTTGACTTATAATCCTTTGAAATGAAAACTCAATTTGTGTCCTTGAGTTTTAAATGAGCTATTTTATTATGAGGTTTTGGGGCATGGGATTGTATCTATGATTTTTAAACTAAAACCAAGATAAATTTGTACTTCTTAAACTTGAAATACTAAATTTCATGCATTGTTATCTTATTCTAATGAATCAAATTGCATTTGGGTTTTGTTTGAACTGATTGTATAGGTATACAAAATGACACACTTTGGCCATATGGTTTTATACTTTAGTTGGGATGGGTTTTTATATATTTTTATCTTATTTGATGATTTGGGTTTGGTAGAAATAATTTCATGTGAAACATTGACTGGTTCTTTCCTTGTTACAAACAGAATAATCATTCTCCCTTGAATAATTAAAGTTGGTTATAAAATATGTATACAGCCTAGAGTGGAACCTCCTAGGTGTTATTATTTTGATTCATTTTTGTGTTGGCTTGTTATGGGATTTTGTATGCTTGGCATGTTGTTGAATTTGCATGAAAGGGGCGAAGCCCTCTTAGTACCATTATATTAATAATGAGAGTTTTTATTCTTAATTAAACCATTTAAAAAGACATGTATATCTTTGTCATTGTTGATGGCCTTATAAGTCATTACTGATGGATTAATATTATGTGTATATTTCTTACCTCACCTGAGTACCTAGTTCCCAAAAACCTCCACCAAGCCAATGGTTGGGGTGGTAAGGGTCACCAATGGTTGGGATCATAAGGTTGGTTTTGATGGGTGTCCCTCTTGCAGTGTTTGTACTTCTTCATTATTGTATCTTGATTGCATATGGAAGCTCACTTTTGTTCATACTTGTTGATATATGATGTTGGATCAATGGATTATAGTTGCCTACTCATTTTATGTTATAGATCATCATGTTACATTATGTATTTTTTTAATATTGTTAAGTTAAAATATGGACATTAGTGGATATATTGTAGACATTGGATGAAATATGGATGATAGTTGTGCGGTTCTTATATATTTAACCAACTATAATTATTCTTTGGTGTGAATTTATATTTGGCTCTATTTATCATAAGAGTGATAATGTATTTAGAATATATCATGTTAAACTATATCCTTACATATCATTATATGTATATGTTTTAATGATGTACTTGTTGCTTTTAAGTAGGCATAGAACAATAAAAGGTTATTGTTAAAATAAGTTGTAACTATAATGTATTTAGCCTTGAATTTACATGCATGTAAAATGGGGTTACCTTATGATGTGTAGTAATTATCTAGAGGTTGTAAATCTCTTTGGTATAATTATGTATATTCTTACATGGATTTCATGATGAGTTTTATTTAGTGACATTCTCACAACATGGAATTCTTGTTTAGCATTCAAAATTATCTTATATTATGACATTTGAATGATGATCATATGACATATCCTAATCATAACGTGGTTACTAAACACATAACCTTAACATTTTATAATCTTGAATAGAATTAAGATGTTGTAATTTGGTTATGGAAAATAGTCTCTTGATGATTCTAGAAATATGCTTTCATTTCTATAACATAGCAATGAATGTTTATTGTTTGTAATGACATTGTAAGTGGTCTTACTTCCATTGCTTAAGAAATAAAGTAAGATAGATTAATATTCATCATATGTGGACCAAATTATGGATTATTGGATTATATCTTTAATGATGTTATAGTGATTTGGATTAATGACATGTTTCCTAAGAGTCTATTAATTCAGATGGTTATAGTGCAACTCATGATTATTGGAAGTGGGTTGTATTGTCATTGATGATTTTATGAGAATAGATAGTCATTGGTTTAGTTGATATGTGTGCTTAAATGTATAAGTGTATGTTATCAATGAACTTCATGCTATACCTTGTGTTGTGACTATTAAGATGTGAATAATTCATGTGTTTGGTAAATAATTATGTAACTAGGATGAGAACTAGTAGGCTATGGAAACATTAATGTTAACACTTGATTATGTTATTAAATAGTCTACCTTGGTAATGAGTTACTAAATCATAATCTTTTTTAGCAAACACATAAGTCACTACTTAAGACTAATTAAATAATGAACTTACATGGTCATACATATCTTTTTTGAATGGCATAGATACCTATGTTTATTTAATAACATGGAAGGATAACTAAAGGATAATTAAGAAACATTTAAGTGTAGACCCCTATGATTAGACCACAAGATGGTGATCCCATAGCATGACAAGTAATTATTTTTCCTTTGGCAATTGTATGCTTAGTCATTGGGATGTTCACATGTGTGATGTCATTTACCCTGAGCTCAATTCATGGTGTCTCATTTAGTTAATAAAAACAATTCTTTCTACATGGATATATATCATGTAGGTGTGTGTGACTTTCATCATTATGGGAACAAAGTCATAATGTCTTCCCTAAAAAGAGTTTGGATCATGGTATAGTGATCTATGGGGGTAGGATAAGGAGTAATCCTCCCTTGGGTGATTTCACAAAAGGTATTGGGACCTTTATGCTTATGCCATGTTAGCTCTAGAAATGTATTAGAGATCACCACTTATTGATCCCATGAGGTGATAAGGCTTATTGCAACATGTTGGAGAGATGGACCCTTTTATTCGATCATTTAGACCCCATACTCAAGTTTAGTACTTCTATCTTACATTGTTGGCTTACATGGCAATTGGTTAATCAGACATTTTGGGATGAGTTTAATCCAATTTTGGTTGTTTATAGCATTATCCTTTTGGGATGATTGGGATGATGGTTGTGGTTTGCTAGTACTTCTTATAGAATGGCTGAGATGCATTGCACTGCATTAATTTTATTTAGTATGACCCTTTGATGTTTTGTTTTGAACTTTGAAAGATTAATATTAAAAAAAGTTTGGGTTGTTTCATCTAGTATCAGAACCTATGCTTTAGAGTTTTTGGATGAGTTTGGACACTTTACACTAATTTTGGGATATGCTTGAAAGGTTGGTTAAACTTTTGTGTGGATGTGCATACATTTGCAAGGGATTGTGTTTGAATAATGCACTTTAGGTGGCTGAAAATACACCTAGTGTAGATATATGTGTCTTTATGAAGGCCTATTTTTCTAGCATGTATGTATATGCCTTATGATGACTGAATGCCACTTGTATGTCTAAGTTGTCTTGATAAGACCAAATTAAAACCTTGTACTTTATCATGCATATTGAACCATGGTTGTAGTTATATACCTAATATAGACCATTATATGTCTTAATTGCTTGAGGAGGTTATGTTGTGACCCTTATAAAGCTATTTAACCTCTTGGATGAGTTAAATAGTGCTTGGATTGTAAAAGCCTGATGTGCTATAAAATTAATATATTATAGAATGTGTGTGTGTATGTATGCATAAATAAATATATTTCTAGAGGTAATATTATGATGCTTACCCATGGCTTTGGTTGGGTTAACCCTTCCCTCATCAATTGCATTGGGGTAAGCATCACTAGTCAACTGTTGACTTGTATAGGCAAGTCAATGGAAGACTAGTGATCAACGCTTCACCTTAGAATTAATGAAATGATGTTAAATATCTATTTTTGAATTGTATAGGTGAGTCACTAGTATATTATTAAAAAATATTGACCTTGGGAAGACCAAGGGTTGAGCTCAAACTTGGAGAGATGCGTAGGGTGAGGGTACCAGATTCACTTAGGTAAATCAGTGAGGCTTGGGATCTCTTCTTGTGGGAACATCTTGGGATATATTAAGAGCTTGATATTATTTATGTATTTGGTATCTTTGAGTTTAATAAAGGAGCATGTGGTTTTGTAACTCCAAAGGGATAAAAATAAATAAGTATATAAGGATGTTTATTTTCTTGGTTTGTAATTATGATGTTGTTCTAATCATAGATGTGTTTACATTGGTGATGGTTATTTGATCATGGATAGGTTGGCTTCTATGAGGTTATTATGTTGACCATGAATATGTTATATCCATGGGGATGCTTATCTAATTCTAGCTGAGTTATGCATCCATGAGGATGCTTCATCGAAAGCTTGGCTATGTTTTTTCTACTCATGGGATGTCTACTATGATATAGATATGCCCATCATCCATGAAGATGTTTATTGTGGTTTTAGTTAAGCTTTTTGATTGTGGGAAATTATAACTCCCATGGTAGTGTTATAATATTCACCTCGTACCTTCGCTAAGTCAACCCTTTCCCAAAAGTGATGTTGCATCTAAGCAAGCATTACTATTTAACCTCTGACTTGTTGGATAAAGTCAAATAGAATAATAGTGATGTAAGATTCTTGTTGTTGTAATCATGAGATAATACCGTATTGGCCATTGATAGTTTACATCAGCAAGCTATCCAATGATGCTAAAGTATAATATCTTGGGAGGTACTAGGGTGCAGCTTAAACCTAAAGGGTTTAGCAGGTGTGTGTGACTAACTTGTTTGGGAAAGTTAGAGGTTTTTGGGGATCTCTTATTACTATCAATTAGTGTGAGCCATCTATCCATGACATATGAACATTATTGGTAATTTTTTGGAACTCATGAAGATAGATTTTAGGCTTTGTTGGAATACAACCTTCTTAGAAGGAAGGTGATCAATATTTGAGTTCCCTAAGACTGATTATGTGTACTTTGTGATGGTTATTTGGGTCATTTGGATGATATCCATAAATTTAGTGACCCAATGTGAGTCATGGGTCCTTGTGCTTCACCATCATGTGTGTTGATTGTCATGTTTTGAAAGCACCTTGGCATACATGTTTGAACTCCTGAATCATGTATGTGTGGTCTCTTTCTTGTGATTCCCCCTTGAATGTAAAATTGTTAGGTGTTGTATAAATATTACTTTTCATTGATCTTGCTAAATAATGTAAAATTGTGCCTTTATTATACTTGTGCATATGGTTGACCTTGTGTAATTTCACTTACTATTTTGATACCAACCTTATTGTGTGAACTTTTACATATCATTGATTATATCAAATAATGTAAATTGGTATCTTTTACACCCTGTGTATGTAGTTAACCTTGTAGGTTTTCACACTCTTCTTGGTATCAACATTATGGTATGAGAATTTTACATACATGGTTTTATGTTGTTAATTATTGAATGTGTGAATAATGTCAAAGTTAATTATGTAAAGGATTCTCCCACTTTTGAAATCAATCTTATGAACCTTACATTGATATAGGTTTTAAAATTATTGCATGAATATGTTGTGTACATGTCTTGGAATAAAAGTGTTTCATGTTTTTAACATTTTTGGTATGTATATGGTCATACACCACTCAAGTGATGTGTTTTCTACATGAAACCATTTTTTATTTGATTTAATTTGCCAAGGTATAATGTTGTGTAATTCCACATTCACTATTCTATAATTGGTTATTGGTACAAGTATGAGGTAGAGGGTAGAGAAGCACAACATCCATAATGATTTTGATCAGGTATGGGACTAGAAATTGAGTCTCTTATAGGCTAAAAATCCACTTTTCCCATTTGTATGAATAGCCACCTAATTCATTCAGAGTGTGCACCACATATGCCATGAGTTGATCATGGAATCTTAGTGCATAATGGTCACCTTATGAATTTAACATTTCTTTAGCCACTTCTTGGAAGTTGTGGTAAAATTAGCCATTGTAAAGTTTTACTATTTCACCTTTGTGAAGCATAAATAGTCCTACAGACCTAGACATTTATGCAAATCAACAAAGTGGTACTTGCTGAGATGCATGCATGTGTTGGCCTGTAGGTTCAACCATGCTTTGGTTAAGGTATTGTTATTTTTATATCTATTAAAAATATTTTGGGATGAATATTTTTGTTTTATTTTAGAAGCATTAATAAAATGTATGCTGATTTTGTACTCTGATAGAGTACGACTAAGGCATTATCAAGCATTATTTAGAATTCTAGGTACCCACTTGACTCTTGGATAAAGTGTTAACAGTTGGGTAATGCTCTCAGATGGCTATTTTTAGATGGTGGGATTGTTATCCTTAGACCATCATGTGAGATCATGTGTGTGTTGGAGAATGTATTGTAAGCCTTTAGGTTATATATGATGTCTAGTATGGCTTCTCTATTGTTTAATGTGCTTAGTGTGGGACACTACACTAACCCCTAAATGATTGATGATGTAGTGGAGTAATCATAATAGTATGGATTACTACCATTGTGATATGACATTCTATGATGAATGCTCTTAGGATTATGGATAAGGCATAATGTTCTAGTGGAAAATTTCCACTCTTGATTTAGATTTGGTTACAATCCGGTGGGATTAGATGATTTTATAATTGTTAACCTCATACTCTAGGTCTGTGTGTGTTGACATAAGTGATATTGATCCTAGTCAAGTTGCTTATACAGATTATTATTCTAGTTTGGAAATCACTTTTTATATTATGGTTATTTCGCTAAATTTTTATGCTTGGGCGTGTTGTTAGCACCTGTTGTGTCTATTTTTTATACCCCTCCAAAATTTCAAAATCATACTTGATGCCTTAGTGATGACCTAGTTATAAATCCTAAAACTATCTCAGGGACCCTTATTTATTAACAATATTAGTAGATGCATTTTAATTATGAAATCTTATGATTGATTAATGATTCTATTCTTTGTTTTAGTGGTTTCAAAAAGCAAAGTGGATGAATGAATAAAATATGCATAAATTGTTATACTCATGATCAATTATAGTTTTGATGATAGTTACAGTTCATATCCATTTTATTTATTTTAGTGACATGTTTGGAAGTATTGTGTTGCATTTTTGATATAGTTGTTGTAGATTTTCATATAATTCTACATCAGTTATTGTCATAAGATTTAGTTGTTATTTATGGATCATATATTGTTTGTTCATTTCATAGTTTAAACGGATATTGTCCTGGAACAATAGTGATTGATCATGTTATTGCAAGGATTTAGCACTTTGATGCATTTTCATGATCAAATGATTCCATCTCATTCAGTATCAGATGCATGATATTATATTTGACATTTAAAAAAAAAATTATTGAAGAATATTCTCATCAATTATATATACCTTTTTTAATAAAAATGGCAATATATATTCATCCTCACATGCATTAATTATTATGAGTTTGAAATGAATACTAGTTTATTCACTAAGCCTAGTCTTCTATTAATATTGCATGGACCTTATCATGATTTAGTTTTAAACACATATGGGATTAATAAATTCTAAGGTCCTAGGTTTATAATTATAAATGAGTAAGGGCATCAGACTATGGTTGATGGTTTAATTTCATGATGGAAAATATTAGTATGGACAATATCCACACTTGAATCTAGCCTCATGAGTTAAGTTGGCATGTATGTTTGGATTAAGGTATAATGTTGATAGTTTACAAGGGTGACTTGGCATTATTGATATTGGGGTTTGTGTAAGGTGGCATTGTTTGTTTTTAATATCTCTAGATGCTTAGGATCATGGAAATTTTGGTGGCAAGGTGCATTAATGACTTGCTTATCTCCTCAAAGCACATTATTTAGTATGGAATTTGGTAGGAAATAATAGTAACTGCTAAGTTTGGCAATTAGTTAAAATATTTTAGCAAGCTGCTAACTTTAGTAGAATTTAGTAAAAACCAATGAGAAATGAGTACGTATCCCAAAATAGTTATGAGATAAGGTTGAAAAATAAAAGTTGGCTTTCTTTGAGTCAGTTGTCATTTTTAAAAGCTTTAGTGGAAGCAAAATTCTGGTTCGATGGAAATCGTAGAAGGAAGGGTGAGCAAATAAATTCAAGTAGGGTTTTGAATTTGATTTCAGGTATGGTAGTTTTGTTTTCATTTCATTTAGAGGCCTAAGAAGTTGTTGCATTCAAAATGTTTTTGTATTCAATGGCAATGTGGTAAATATACATGCAGTAAACATTTATTAAAAATGGAGTTTGTGGTTTAAGAAAATTAATGTTTTCTTTTCAAATTTTGTATATACTAGCAAATGGGGTATTCAAAACATCAAATGTTTGTCATGGATTGTAGGAAGGTGGTTATTTTCTAGTTTCAAAATATTTATTTGTTTAATGAAATTTTGTTGAAGCCTATTCATTCTCTTAGTTGGGTGATACCTTGTATATGTAGTAATTTGGATATGGGTTTTTTGACATTTGAATATTTGAGGCTTGAAATAGATATGCAAGTTTTTTATTGAATATTTTTTAAAAATTTGGAGGTTCTTATTGTAATTTAGACTTATCCTAGGCATAATAGTTTACTATCATTCTAAATATAGGGTTTCATATGCATCTTTACATTATCATCTCTTCTCAATTTTTAAATGACATGGACTGTGTAATATTGATATTAAACAAAGTGGATAATAAGTTTGTTTCATGCATGCAAAAGGGTTCATTATCAATTTTCTTATATTTATTGTATCTACAATATTTAAGTGGAAATTGATAGTGAAATATGTTATGTGAATAATAAGATAAGGATAATTGGCATGTAACAATTATTTGTCAAGGGTTTTTAGATTTTGGATATCTTAGTATTAGTTTTGTTCTCATGGGTTATTGGGTTCAGTGTTGAGATTTTACATACAAAATAATTTGGAACTATTGCAGACAAGTGCTATTATGAAACAAGTTGAAAGTTACTTTTAGTTTATCTTTAATTATAGTTTGCTTGTAGATTTTGACATATTTTAGATTTTTATTTTGAGTTAGGAATTTTATTGAATGTTTCTAGTCATAATAGAGTTTGAACAGAAGGTAGTAAATTAAGATATGATTAATTATTTCCTTAGTTATATAAATTTTGTTGAATATTTCTTTAGAATAATTTAGTTTCAAATGTGGAAATAAATTAAGAATGAAATTGGTTTTATTCTGAGTATGGAAATTAATTTGGGTTTTTAGATATAATACAGTGATAAGAAATGCTCTTGAAATATGAATAGTTTTTGGTCATAAGCTCAGAATTTTAATTTGTTTTTTTTTGTAGATTATTGTTTATTTCAACATGTCTAGGTGGAAACAACCAGCATAGAATATTAATGATGGAGGATGGGGTCAAAAGTCAAACTAAAGAATTTAGTCAAACCATAGTCAAAACTCTAGTGAGATTGGTTTCCATGCAAGATGTTTTGGGCCTAGATTCCTTCGAGGTACAAGAATGCTTATTCATTTTGATGCTTCTAATATTGATTTATGGAATATCTTGAATTTTCTTCCTACGTAAAAAGTTTTTGGTGGTTTTAGAAACCATAGAGGTCATAGGGGATTTCAAGGGCAAAGATGTGGAGCCCATGCTCAATCTCAAGATAGTACTTCACATTTTCTTGAACATCATCCTAAACATGATCCTTACATATAGTTATAGCCACCTATTTTTAGAGAACCAGTTGACCATCCACTCCCTACTAATCAATTTCCTAATAGTAAACTAAATAATCAATTAAATAAAGAAGAAGCTCATGCTAAGAACCTTAGAAACATTGCCACTCTCTCACATACCCATGCTCCTTCAAATACTGAACTTGGTAGGAAGTGTAAGAGATTGAACCTTTTAGGAGCTCATAGTGAACAAATCTTAAGGTCTGAAAGGTTGATTTTGAGTGATCAAGGAGTTGGTAGTAAGAGGAAATCTACTAATATGTCTGATCATGTTATTGAGAAGAACACTATTGTAAAAGTGAAAAAATCTAAACCACCAAATGAGCTAAGGAGGCTTAAAAGGGTGAAGTTGGAAATTGATGATGATACATCCAAGATAGGCACCAGCTTGTTTCCCTTTTCTACATCTAAAATGGAATATAATGTTTGTCTTAATTAGCAAGATAAACCTATTATAGAGGTTTTATCAGATTCATATGATTATTGGAAATAACTTTGTTTTTTGTGAAGCTTGATATAATCTTAAAACTTATCTTGGTATTTATTTTTGGCAGACATGGATAAAATAGATATTTTGAGACACAATTAATATATGCTTAAGTTTAAAATACAAATTGCATTATGGTTTAAACAAGAGTAGGATTCATCAATTTATTATTTATTTTTATGATTATTTATGTGTCTTACTTTGTTGTTAATAAGATGGGTCCCCACTTGTTAAGATTAGTACCCAGGTTCTTTCATTTTAATAGTTTGATTTAATTAAGACTTTAGAGTCTTAATTAAACTCTCCTTATATTATTTATTAACTAGTTAAATTTATAAGTCAATTTGTTACCCTTAACTAATAACTAACTAAAGTCAGTTATAACTTATTTCAAAACTAAAGTTGAAGGATAAAAGGAGATGAAACTTTCATTTGAAGATAGAAGTTCAATAGGTAATGAGGACTAAAGTATTATTCTAAAGTCATTCATTCATCTCTTCTTTCTATGTAATTTCATTGAGATAGTACAACTTTTGTAGATAGACCTAATAGTACTTTATCTGAAGGTTGAGTAATAACTTATACAACATAGGTATATCTAGTTATATTTGTCATCTATTACTAATTATCTAAAGTTTTCTGAGTCTAATATCTTTTTATGACTATTATTTATAGTCTTATGTGAAAAATTTAAAGTATTCAACCTAAAAATGATGATCACTTTGTATCGTTTGTGACATTTCATTGATCTAATAAATTACTGAGTTGTCCTTTTCAAGATTTGTATTGGAAATGTTGGAATTCTCATTTTAGATCTATTTTATGATAAGATGATGCTCATTATCATATTCACAACAATTTTGTAAAAATTTGACTTACTTTAATAGATAAATTTATGTTTTCTTAAATGTCTTTGGTTATGTTTATCTTTATGGTTTAGTTTTGTATTTCCAAAGAGTTTATTAATAGTAGTTAGCATTATCTGTTAGTTCAGTTTTAGATTAAGTCTTTTATAGTTTATTACATGTATTTTATTATAGTTTTCATAATAGTTTTGTTTTTTGATTCTTTCAATTTCTACTTTAGTTTAATATTATTTAGATTATCTTTATTTCTGATATGCTTTAGTACTTTATTTTATAGCATTTTATTTCTTAGTCTCTAGATTCTAGTGTAGTTTTATTTTGTCTCTTGTTATCTTTTGTTTTGTGTTAGTCTTTTATGTTCATTTTTTCCTTTCATATCTCTTTCTTAGTTGTTGTTTGCATTTCTTTTCTTTTTATATTAAGTAATGCTTAATTGGATATTGAACCATGAAAAATATAATTAAGTGTATTTTCATACACATATTTTAGAATCAAATTTCTATTCTTCAAGAGTTTGTCTAATTAATATAATATCTCTATTGGATAGAATAAATTATAAATTCTTGTTTCAAGTAATTCTTAATTAAATATAAATTCTCAATTATGATAATGGAATAAGTTACTTTGATAACTTATTGATTATTTTTGTAGAATTATTATAAAACCCCTTTGCATCTTTAGGATCCAAAATGAACCTTTAGAACTCCCATGATTAGATTGGTACAATTCCAATTTAACCTTCACAATAAGTGAAAGGGTTGATTTGTTGATGTGCAATCCTTTTCATCAATAAATTTGGTGACTCAATTAGGAAAACATTTTGTAGAATTTATTTTCTTGCTAATGGTTATTATAGGTCAACATCATCCAATTATTCAACCTATTCTTAATGTTGAAGAGGATCAAACTGATATTACTTTTAATCTAACACATTTTTGTTAAGCATGGGATATACTGAGAGGGGGGGGGTGAATCAATATATCATATATCTTATAAAACTTTCCTTTAACCAAATTCCACTTAATCAAACATTCAAGATATGCAATAAAACTCAAACAATAAACACCACACAAGATAGAGAGAGACACCAGATATAACGTGGAAACCCAATGTGGGAAAAACCATGGAGAAAAATCTCAAGTATATGAATGAGCACTAACCCAAACAATATTTTCAAGCATAAACTTGTAGGAGCATCAACCCCTTTGCTGAGCACCAACCCAACAACTATTCATGAGCACCAACCCACAGAAGCACCAAACCCCTTTGCTGAGCACCAACCTGGAAACTATTTGTGAGCACCAACCCATAGGAGTACCAACCCCTTTGCCGAGAACCAACCCAATAACAATTCATGAGCACCAACCCATAGGAGCACCAACCACTTTGCTGAGCACCAACCCACAAGAGCACTAACCCCTTTGCCGAGCACCAACCCATAGGAGCACCAACCCTTTTATGTATGCCACACACCTATCTCTCAATGTTTCTATCTCAACAATGATAGTTCAATACACCATCTCTTTCCTCTCTCTCACCTTTGCTCTTCTAAGCTAGATATAAAAAATACAAATCATATTCATCTCTCACAATTGCTCTTCTAAGATAGATATTACAATATCAAATCAATCTCTCTCTTTCATATTACAAATGGCTTCTCAAGCCTTTATTTATAGCTTTCCAAATGACCTTTGGCCTTCCCCCTTTGTGACCCTTCAATCCTCATGGAAAATGGCACCAAACTTGTATGACCCTTCATATTCAAGCTTTGAAAAGTCATTTGGTGACCCTTCATGACCAAAAACATCCTTCCCTCTTTTGTCCTCATCTTGTTGACTTTTCATATTCCCCAAAGTGTCCCTTCATGAGAAATTTTGCCCTTACTCTTTTGTCTTCACTTGGTGACTCTTGGAATTCCCCAAGATGACTCTTCATGGGAAAATGCATCCCATCTTTCTTTTGTATTTATCCCATGGCTCTTTGACTTCTCCATGGGCCCTTCTTTTGTCTCATATGCAACCAAAAATATATTCATTAATATTAAATAAATATTAACTCACATTAGCCAAGATATATTTATTACAAACAACATTAAATGCAATGGGGCCTTTATCACCAATAATGCTAGACCTTTGACATCAATGACAATATTTCCAACAATCTCTCCCTTTATCATTAATGATAACCTCAATCCTGAAACTACCACATCTTGTCACCTACACAGACCATCATTTGAAAATATATAGTAACTCCCCCTTACTGTAGAAACCTGTATCTATTCCTTGTACCTATTTTCTGCACATGTACCTATACCTATTATTCTCCCCCTTTGTCATCAATGGCAAAGGGCCTACCTGGAGCTAACACTTAGCTCCCCCTCAATTGATGCTAAACATTAATGTCAAGAAGTAATAGAAATTACTCCTAACTCCTCTTACAGATCTTTGAATGTATCCTTTGATCATGCCTTTGAGAAGATATCTAATAAATCATTGCCTATCCTTTGAGAATCTGTAATCAACTTATTTGAATATTTGATTATAATCTCACAACCTTCCACATGAAACTTTAAGGTGTATCCTTGAACACATATTTGACTTACACTCAAAAGATTATGCTTAAAAAACATTCTTAGCTTTGGTTCTACTAATATCTAAACTTAAAATACCTTTTCCAGCTATCTTGTTAGTGGTCTTATCTTCAAATTTCACTATGCCACCATTGATCTTATTTACTCTTATCTCCTGTCATATGCCTCAAACATCTGCTATCAACGAACCATGGATGATCTTTATTTCTTACATGCAAAGCTGTTTGCACCAACATAGAATCTTCAGGTTATTTCTTCTGCCATGAACATGTCTGAACCTTCTTCTTGATGAATGGAGCTTTGAAACTCTGATCCTTCTTCTTGATGAATCTGCATGAGTATCCTTTTCCTTCTTTCTAAAACTATTAGCTCTTTTTCAAAATTCTAATTTCTTGTGACCATAATCATTTGAAACACTTTAAAACTTTTAAACACTACATATGTAAGAATCATTCTAATAACCTCAAACCATAATATTGATGCAAAATTTTCTTTAAAAATCTATTCCCTCAAAAGATATACAAATTAATCTACCAACTCACCTTCTTGTCATGCAACATAGCCAAGACCCAATAACATCCACCATGCTTCAATTTTTATTAAAAGTGTCTCCTTAAAGCTTATAAGAGACACCCCAAGCAAAAGGGTCCTAGAAAGAAATCTCAAGAGATTCCCACATCTCCTCTGTTTCTTCCTTGATCTTCTTGTGTTTTTCTTTTAGAATCCTTTTAAGCATGTCTAATATTTTTGACTTACTAACCTTATCATTTATGATGTTTTTCATCTTCTCAACTTTTGCAACTATCTTATCTTGAAAAAGCTCATGCTCAAATGTAATAAGAGATTCTACACAATCCTTCCTATTTGATTCTTTATCTACTATAGCAAGTAATTCATTTTCACTTTTAAACTCAACCTGATCAACCTTTACTATTTTGGGTCTCCAAACCTGAATTTGTCTTTTATCATATTTTCTAGGGGCTCTATATCCTTTGACATACCTTGAATATCTCTTTACTTTATTTTGACATAATTTAGCAATATGGCCAACCTCATGACAACAAAAGCAAACAATATTTCTTATACCTTTTTCTTGAATGTGACAAAGATCTCCCTTTGACTGATTGCTTCTCCTCATAAAGTCTCTTGCCCTATGACCAACATGATGACAAACAAAACAATGGACATGAAAAGAATTTGAAAACTTCAAATCATTGGGCTGCCTGATCGACTTCTTTGATTTGCCTTCAAAACCTGCATCCTTCTTTCCTTAGACCAATATTTCATTATCTTTCCCAACCTTGATTATAAGCTTCTCATGATTATCCTTTAAATAACCTAACTCATCCTTCAACTGATTACACTCTTCTTCTTTTGATGTCAAACTTGAATTTGTAACCTTTAACTGATTCTTAAGATCCTGAATAAATATCTTATTTTCTTTTACTTCTATAGCCAACTTAGAATCCAAGATACACACCTATTCTTTAAGAGCTTCAACCACAGATTTCAACTCTTGATTTTCCTTCTTTAGCTGCTTGGCCATCTTATGCTTTTCTTTGATCTACCTTCAAGCTATTAAACCCTTTTTGAAGGAACCTACTCTGATACCAATTGTTAAGTATGGGATTTATAAAACTTTCCTTTAACCAAATTCCACTTAATCAAACATTCAAGATATGCAATAAAACTCAAACAATAAACACCACACAAGATAGAGAGAGACACTAGATATAACGTGGAAACCCAATGTGGGAAAAATCATGAAAAACAATCTCAAGTATATAAATGAGCACCAACCCAAACAATATTCACAAGTATAAACTTGCAAGAGCACCAACCCTTTTGCTGAGCACCAACCCAACAACTATTCATGATCACCAACCCACAGGAGCACCAAACCCCTTTGCCAAGCACCAATCCACCAACTATTCATGAGCACCAACCCACAGGAGCACCAACCCACATGAGCACCAACCCATTTGTGTATACCACACACCTATCTCTCAATGTTGTTATCTCAACAAATGATAGTTCAATACAAGATGTCTTTCCTCTCTCTCACCTTTGCTCTTCTAAGATAGATATAAAAAATACAAATCATAGTTATCTCTCACAATTGCTCTTCTAAGCTGGATATTACAATATCAAATCAACCTCTCTCTTTAATATTACAAATGGCTTCTCAAGACTTTATTTATAGCTTTCCAAATGACCTTTGGCCTTCCCACTTTGTGACTCTTCAATCCTCATGGAAAATGGTGCCAAACGTGGATGACCCTTCATATTCAAGCCTTTGAAAAGTCATGTGGTGACACTTCATGACCAAAAATGTCCTTCCCTCTTTTGTCCTCATCTTGGTGACTTTTCGTATTCTTCAAAGTGTCCCTTCATGAGAAATTGTGCCCTTACTCTTTTCTCTTCACTTGGTGACTCTTGGAATTCCCCAAGATGACTCTTCATGGGAAAATGCATCCCATCCTTCTTTTGTCTTTATCCCATGGCTCTTTGACTTCTCCATGGGCCCTTCTTTTGTCTCATATGAAACCAAAAATATATTTGGTAATATTAAATAAATATTAACTCATATTATCCAAGATATATTTATTACAAACAACATTAAATGCAATGGGGCCTTTATCACCAATAATTGTAGACCTTTGACATCAATGGCAATATTTCCAACAATTTTGCATGGTATATTCATCTCAAAGATCTCTCTCAAATTATTGAAGTAATTAATGAAGAATTAGAAATTTCTAAATTTGAAATTGAGTGGTATTCAAAATTAACACGTGAAACTCAACATGATATAATTAACTTTAATAGAAGGATTCAAGAAGATAAAGGAATAGTATTAGCCACTAATCCTAATCCTAAAATTCTCTATCTCTATGATTCTTTTCCTTTTGATGACTTTGTTGAGTCTATTGAAATTCCTTTTTCTAATTAGTATTTAGGTCAAAAAAATTAGGCACAAGTCAATCAGATTTCAAAGATAGAATCTACTAAAAATTCTAATGGTAGATCAAATTATCAAAAACCCACTAGCCAGGAATCAATTAGAAAATCAACCAGATGAAGAACAATGAATACCAAAAGGAGACTAGAAGATTTATGGGTTACAAGATAATAGGGAAATTAAATAACTCATAGAAGGTGAAGATGAAGAAGAACTCTAGAAAGAATGTCAGATAGTTGTAGCTCCTTAGATTTTTGTAAATCTAATCAATGTTGGAAATCATCCAGGTAAGCTACCTTCTCTTAAGGGACTAAACATACCAATTTTTTTTGGTGCAACTAGAGAATCTTGGGAAAATCATTTAGAAGCTTTTATATTGGTTGTGTTACTCTTGGAATAACTAATGAGAAGACTTGTTTAAGGGTTTTTGCACAAACATTAGAAGGAAAAGCTTATCAAGCATTTATTAGTTTACCAAAAAAAGTGATTGATGGTTGGAATGATGTGGAAGAATGTTTAGAATTATCCTTTTGGAAAGATAAAGAATATTTTGATTTAGTTAATGATCTTTCAAATATTTCATTAGATCTAGGTGAAACTATGTATCATTTTGTTTCAAGGTTCACTAAATTACGTCAGAAAATCCCAAGAGATATTAGGCCTTCTGGGTAATTGTCTAAGCTTTATTTTTGTAATGTTTTACGTCTAAAATATAAAATGGCATTAGAATATAAAGTTATAATTGAATATGATGAAACCATTTTATTTTGTATTGATTATGAAAAGAAGCTGAAACATGTAGGTTTTAAAGATAAATCCAATATGGGATTGAATTCAGATAATGCTAAGATATTAAAGGCAATCCAAAGTTTGGCAAATGAGCTGGTCACTATTAAATGATAGATTAATGATAAAACTTCATCTTCTCATACAAAGGTGAAAGAAGAAAGTGTCTCTTATTATTGTAAGGTTTGTGAGCTTGATCATAATCCTGAAATATGTCAAGTTACTATTAAATTTAAGAAATATTTTCTACGTAGAAAGGAAAAAATAATTGAAGATTAAACATATAATGTAAATACAATTGATGAGTCTTCAAAAAAAGAAAATATTTATGTTATTACTATTAGGAATAATGATTATTAAGTTTTTAATAATAATAAATTAGAAAATGATAGAGCTCATTCTGATGATAAAGATAAAAAAGATCATAAAAATGATCAAGATACTCCTTTTGATACTGGATATAATAATTCACAATATCAACATTTTAAGTCTAAGAATTTTAGTCAAATGGATGCTAAAATCTACAATATAATTGATGATTTGTCAACCATAAAAGCTAGATTTTCATTATTACAAGCTGCTAGTCTCCCCAGATAATTAGATAAAATTAATGAAGCAGTTAAAAATCTTAGATCAGATGTAGGTTTACAAGAAGAAATTAATGTTGAACATATCTATGCTCAACAATTTGATCCCCCTATTGATTATATCACTCCTTTCTATGTCACAGTTAAAATTGGTTATAAAATAATACATATTTATATTTTGGATACTGGTGCTTCAAAAAATATTATGCCTAAGTGTATTATTGATCAATTAGGTATTTCTTATGAATCATATGGCAAAAATTTTACCTATTTATGATGCAAGACAAACTAAGAGTTGTGGTAAATTTTGTGATATAGTTATTAAGATCATATAGGATGAACGTATTAGTTGCATGACTAATATTCAAATTTTAGATATTCCTAGTAATTATGCTATGTTATTAAGAAGGGATTGGTCAAAGGAAACTTGAACATTTGTTGGCAAAGATGTAACTTGGGTTCTAGTTAATAAAGGGACTGCATTTATTAAAAGAGAAGATTTTTCTAGTACTCCAATTGAATCTCTTTCTTCTAGTATCTCATACATAGAAATAGGTATTAGGACTTATAAATTATTGAATTTTGATTAACCAAAAAACTAACATGAAGAAATATTCAAAAAAGACCTTTTATGGTCTCTTGACTTTGATGGAGCTTGTTCTCAACAAGGTAGTGATGCTGGTATTTGTCTTATATTTCCCATTGGTAAGATATATCATTATGCTTATAAATTGTCCTTTGAAAAAATAATAATACAACATAATTTGAAGAATTATGTTTGGGATTAGAGAAAGCAATAGAATTAAATATTAAACATCTGGAGGTTTTTGGAGACTCAGAGCTGATAGTAAGACATATTCAAAAGATTTATAAGACCAATCAAACATGATTGAATCATTATACTCAAAAGGTATGGGCATTAACTAAAATTTTTGAAGCTTTCAATATTACCCATATTCTTAGGGAATTTAATATAAGAGTAGATAAACTTGTAGTTTATGCCTTCAATCCTACTTTTAGTGGAATTGAACCTACTATTGATTTACCTTTGATTGAATTATTCCATCCAAAAGTTCCTAATTTTAAAGAAAGTTGGCTCATTTTTAGTTGTGATGAACATATAGATTCATTTCTCAAAGGCAACTATTTCAACTAAGATGATTATGTACTTAGTTATGGTGATTATTTATAGTTAGGTACTAACAAATTGCCTACTAGTTTAGTAAGTTTAGAATCTATGTTTTCTCCTAATGATTAGCCTAAGGTTACTAGAACTGAGGAACCATCAATAAAAATCATAGGTGAAGCCTTGCCCATAAATTTATGAATTGAAGATGATCCTAAATATATTTATCTAGGGATACAAGTAACTAAAAACAAAAAGATTAAATTCATTAAACTTTTCAAAAAGTTTATTGATATATTTTCTTGGTCTTATAAAGATCTTAAAGGTTACAATACAGATATTATTAAACATGATATTTTGATTAAAACTAGGTATTAAGATTGTAAGACAAAAAATACAAAGGATTATCCCTTTGTTAGAGGACACCATTAACAAAGAGCTAGATAAAATGATTGATGTTGGTGTCATTTTTCCTATAACATATGCTAAGTGAGTAGCTAATTTAATATTGATAAGGAAAAAATTGGAGATATTAGGCTTTGTGTTGATTTTAGAGACTTAAATAAAACAAGTATTAAAGATAATTTTCCTTTTCCAAATATAGATCAGATATTACATTAGGTTATAGGATCTGAAATGATGTCTTTATTAGATGGATTTTTATGATATAATCAGATTATTGTAAATCTTGAGGATAGACATAAAACTAATTTTACTACACGTAGAAGTACTTTTACTTATAATCGAATGCCTTTTAGATTAATGAATGTTGGATCCACTTTTAAAAGTGATATGTACGTAGATTTTGATGATTTAATAGGTGTAATCATTTAATTTTATCTAGATGACATAACTGTTCATTCCAAAAAGAGAAAAAAACATTTAGATCATCTTCATGAAATTTTTACAAGATGTAGGAAGTTTGGAATTTATTTAAATCCAAAGAAGTCTATTTTTGGTGTAATCGAAGGTAAATTGTTGGGTCATATAATCTTTAAGGATGGTATTTCAATTGATCCAAAATGAATTAAAGTACTAAAGGAACTAACTCCTCCAAAAGATCAGTAAAATTTAAGGTCTTTCTTTGGTAAAATCAATTTTGTTAGAAAATTCATTTTTGATTTTGCTAATAAGACTAATCCTTTATATTTGTTATTAAAGAAAGATAAGATTTACATTTGGGATGAAAATACTGATTTAGCTTTTAATTCACTAAAAAAATGCCATTGCTAGTGCACTTGTTCTTGTTAAACCATATTTAAATAAAGCATTTATTCGTTATGTTAATGCCACATAAAAAGCTATAAGAGCTATAATTACTCGAGAGTTTAAAAATAATGAAAGAAAATCTATTAGTTACATGAACCAGTCTTTGAAAGATACTGAAACTAGGTACCCTCTAGTTGAAAAATTTGTCTTTTCTCTTATTTCTTCATTAATCAAATTTAGATATTTACTAGTAAGAAACAAAATTCTTGTGTAATCTAATGTACCTATTTTGTCATATCTTTTAAAGAAACCAATTATTCAAGGAAGGATTTCTAAGTGGATTCTTTGTATTCAAGAGTTTGATCTTGAATTTGAAACATCAAAAACTATAAAAGGAAATGAATTGGAAAAATACTTAGCTGAAAATACGGCTTCAAATATCAATGTCTTAGTCTTATTTGTTGATGAAAAATTAAATGCTAAACCTCATTTCAAAACAATGGAAGTTTTTGAATTTTTGGCTAAAAAATTTAAGTATAGGCATGAAATGAATGACTGAGATTGTCTATTGGCTGAGGATGATTGGTATCATGATTTAGTATACTATTTTTAAAATCAATCTTGCCCAAATAACTTTAATAAGAAATAAAGATGTTCATTACGATTAAAATCATTAAACTTTTATTTTCTATATTTTCTTTTATTTTATCGTAATCATGATGGTGTTTTATTAAGGTGTTTTAATCATGATCAAACACATAAGGTGCTTAGAGGTTGTCATGAAGGAAGTTGTAGTGGACATTATGCTACAAAGACAACAACTTATAAAATTTAAAGAGCTAGTTATTATTGGCCCACTTTATTTCAGGATGCTTATAAATTAGTACGTTCCTGTATTCCTTATCAACTCTTTATTGGTAAGGACGAATTACCAATAGTGCCTTTGAATCTAGTTATTCTTTAAAAACTTTTTACTAAGTGGGGCATCAATTTTATTTTAGATATTCATCCACCATCATTTGTAGGTCATAAATATATTTTGATAGCTATAGATAACTTCAATAAATGGCCCAAAGATAAATCTCTTAAAAGTTCAATCACAGGTGAAGTGATTTAAGTTTTAGAAAATCAAAATTTTCCTAGAGTTGGAGTCCCATACAAAATTATTTCTGATAATGGACTGTAGTTTGTTTCAAGTGAATTTTTAAAATTTCTAGAAAAATATTCTATTACTTATAGTCATTCATTAAAATATTATCCACAAGGGAATGGACAAGCTGAGTCCACTAATAAAAATTTGATTTCTATAATGAAAAATTTAGTTTGTGATAACAAAATAAATTGGCATCTTAAAATATTTGAAGCTTTATGGGCTGATAGAACTATCATTAAATCAATAATTGGTTATTCTCCTTTTATGTTAGCATATGGATTTGAAGCTACTTTACCTATAGAACTCTAGATTTCTTTAGTGAGAATTGCCTTGCAATATGTAGAAGAACATGGAAATTTAATTGAGAAAATATTACATGACTTGATATCACTTGATGAATTCAAAGTAACTGCACTTCAAAAATTAGAAAAGGATAAACAAAAGCTAAAGATTTTTTTTGATAAAAGGGTGTCTAATAAGAAGTTTAAGGTTGGAGATTTAGTATTATATTGGGATAAATCCCATGAAGACCTATGAACACACCATAAATTTGATTCATTATGGCTTGGACCTTATAGAATCGCTACAATACTTGGTAATAATGCTTTTTATCTAAAAGACCTTGAAGGTAATTGGCTACATTATTCAGTAAATGGTCACCATCTCAAGTTGTTTTATGATTAGTGCTTTTTGTTTATTTTTCTTGTTTTCTTCCTCTTTGATTTTGTTATTGGTTTTGTTTCTCTTTCTTCATTATTTTTATTGGTTTTTTTTCTTTTTGATTGCTTACTACTCTTGCTTTGTTTTGATTAGACCAATGAAAGTTCAAAATGGAAAGGATCATATTTGAAGAAAGGATACAAGAAATTATAGAAATACTATAAGTATATTTCATTTTGAGAATATTCTTGTAAACTTAAAATCATAGTAAATGATAATATGACTATTTTATACTTAGTTGTGAGAGGGTTACTTCATCATCAGATTTTGTTCTTAAGGAATTTGTAAATTGCTTGTGCATCCAACCCAAACTTCATTATTAATTATTTCCCTTTCTTCGTGCCACACTATACAAACATTCTATCCCTATCTGAATTCATCTTTTTAGGGGTTCATGCTTAGATAATTGAGAAATTATTTTCTTGGATCACACTCTCAAGGCAAATCTACATTTTATATATAGACAAACTTTTTGCTAATCAAATTTATTTCATAAAGTTGACTAGAAAGGTCGCTAATGTTGTGTCTATTTTCTATACCCCTCCAAAATTATAAAATCATACTTGTTGCCTTAGTGATGACCTGGTCATAAATCTTAAAACTGTGTTGAGGACCCTTATTTATTAACAATATTAATAGATGCATTTTGATTATGAAATCTTGTGATTGATTGATGATTCTATTCTTTGTTTTAGTGGTTTTGAAAATCAAAGTGGATGAATGAATAAAATATGTATATATTGTTATACTCATGATTAGTTGCAATTTTTTTTATAGTTATAGTTCATATGCATTTGATTTATTTTAGTGACATGTTTGGAAGTATTGCATTGTAGTTCTGATATAGTTGTTACAGATTTTTAGATAATTCTATATTAGTTATTTTCATAAGATTTAGTTGTTATTTATGGATAAGATATGGCTTGTTCATATCATAGTTTAAATGGATTTATCCTAGAACAATAGTGATTGATTATGTTATTGCAAGGATTTATCACTTTGATGTATTTTCTTGATCGAATGATTCCATCTCATTTACTATTAGATGCATGATATTAACTTTAACATATTTTTTAAAAATCATTGTGGAACATTCTCATCAGTTGTATATACTTTTTTTATAAAAATGATAATATATATTCATCTTCGCATGCATTAATTATTATGAGTTTGCCAAAGGAATACTAGTTCATTCACTAAGCCTAGTCTTCTATTAACATTGCATGGACCTTGTCATGATTTGGTTTTAAACACATATGGGATTAATAAATTCTAAGGTCCTAATTTTATAATTATAAATGAATAAGGGCATGGGACCATGGTCAATGGTTTAGTTTCACGATGAAAAATATTAGTATGAACAATATCCACACTTGAATCTAGCCTCACGAGTTAAGTTGGCATGTATGTTTAGAATAAGGTATAACGTTGATAGTTTACAAGGGTGACTTGGCATTATTGGCATTAGGGTTTGTGTAAGGTGACATTGTTTGTATTTAATATCTCTAGATGCTTTAGATCATGGAAATCTTAGTGGCAAGGTGCATTAATGACTTGCTTATCTCCTTGAAGCATGTTGTCTAGTATGGAATTTGGTAGGAAATAATAGTAAATGCTAAGCTTGGTAATTAGTTAAAATATTTTAGAAAAATGCTAACTTTCGTAGAATTTAGTAAGAACTAATGGGAAATAAGTACATATCCCAAAGCAGTTATGATGTAAGGTTGATAAATAAAAGTTGGTTTTCTTTGAGTCGGTTGTCATTTTGGAAATCTTTGGTGGAAGCAAAATTCTAGTTTTATGAAAATTGGAAAAAGAAGGGTGAGCAAATAAATTCAAGCACGGTTTTGAATTTGATTTCAAGTATGGTGGTTTTGTTTTCATTTCGTTTGGAGGCCTGGGAAGATGTTTCATTCAAAATGTTTTTTGTATTCAATGGAAATGTGGTAAATATACATGTAGTCAACATTTCTTAAAAATGGAGTTTTTGGTTTAAGAGAATCAATGTTTTCTTTTCAAGTTCTGCATATACTAGCAAATAGGGTATTCAAAACATTGAATGTTTGTCATAGATTATAGGAAAGTTGTTTTTTGGTTTCAAACTATTTGCTTTTTTGATAAAATTTTGTTGAAGCATGTTCATTCTCTTGGATGTGATACCTTGTATATGCAATAATTTGGGTATGGGTTTTTTGACATTTGAATATTTGAGGCTTGAGATAGATATGTGGGTTTTCTATTGAATATTTTTCAAAAATTTGGAGGTTCTTGTGGTAATTTAGTCTTGTCCTAAGTAGAATAGTTTACTATCATTCTAAATATAGGGTTTCATATGAATCTTTACATTATCATCTCTTCTCAGTTTTTAGATGACATGGACTATGTAATATTGATATTAAACAAAGTGGATGATAAGTTTGTTTCATGCATGTACAAGGGTTCAATCTTTTTTTTTTGGATTTATCATATTTGCAATCTTTAATTGGAAATTGATAGTGAAATATGTTACATGAATGAAGAAGATAAGGATAACTGGCATGTAAAATTTATTTATTAAGGGTTTTCAGATTTTGGATAACTTAGTATTGGTTTTGTTCTCATGGGTTATTCGGTTCAGTGTTGAGATGTTGAATACAAAATAATTTAGAATTATTGTAGACAAGTGATAATATGAAACAAGTTGAAAGTTACTTTTAATTTCTATTTCATTATAGTTTGCTTGTGGATTCTGTCATATTTTAGATTTTGATTCTGAGTTGAGAATTTTATTGAATGTTTCTAGTCATAACAAAGTTTGAAAAGAAGGCAATAAATTAAGATATGATTAATTTTTTCCTTAGTTATATAAATTTTACTAAATATTTCTTTAGAATAATTTAGTTTAAAATGTGGAAACAATTTAAGAATTAAATTGGTTTTATTATGAATATGGAAATTAGTTTGGGTTTTTAGATACAATACAGTGATAAGAAACGCTCTTGGAATATGAATAGTTTTTGGTCATAAGCTCAGAATTTCAATTTGGTTTTTTTTTTTTTTTTTCGATTATTGTTTATTTCAAAATGCCTAGGTGGGAATAACTAGTAGAGAATAGTAATGATGGAGGATGGGGTCAAAGATCAAACTAAGGAAGTTAGTCAAACCATAGTCAAAACTCTAGTGGGATTGGTTTTTGTGTAAGATGTTTTGGGACTAGATTCCCTCGGGGTACAAGAATGTCTATTCATTTTGATGCTTCTAATCATAATTTTTGGATTATCTTAAATTTCCTTCCTACTTAGAGAGGTTTTGGTGGTTTTAGAAACCATAGAGGTCATAGGGGATTTTGAGGGCAAAGAGATGGAGACCATGCTCAATCTCAAGATTGTTCTTCGCATTTTCTTGAACATCATCCTAAACATGATCCTTACCTATAGTTATAGCCACCTTATATTAGAGAAGAACTAGTTGACCAACCACTCCTTGCTCATGAATTAGCTGATAGTCAACAAAAAAATCAATAAAATAAAGAGGAAGCTCATGCTAATAACCTTAGAAACATTACCACTCTCTCAGATACCCATGCTCCTTCAAATACTGAACTTGGTAGGAAGTGTAAGAGATTGAATCTTTCAGGAGCTCATAGTGAACCAATGTTAAGGTCTAAAAGGCTAATTTTAAGGGGTCAAGGAGTTGGTAGTAAGAGGAAATCTATTGATATATTTGATCATGTTGCTGAGAACAACACTACTAGAAAAGTGACAGAATCTAAAGCACCAAATGAGCTCAGGAGGCTTAAAAGGGTGAAGTTAGAAATTGATGACGATACATCCGAGACATGTACTAGATTTTTGCCTTTAATCAACAATACAAACCTGTTATAGAGGTTTTATTAGATTTAGATGATTATTGGGAATAACTTTATTTTCTGTGAAGCTTGATATAGTCTTAAAATTTATCTTGGTATTTACTTTTGGCAGACATGGATAAAACAAATATTTTTAGATATAATTAATAGATGTTTAAGTTTAAAGTATAAATTGCATTATGGTTTAAATAAGAGTAGGATTCATCAATTTATTATTTATTTTTATGATTATTTATGTGTCCTACTTTATTATTAATAAGATGGGTCGCCACCTATCAAGATTAGTACCTGGGTTCTTTCATTTTAATAGTTTGATTTAATTAAGACTTTAGAGTCTTAATTAATCTCTCCTTATATTATTTATTAACTAATTGACTTTATAAGTCAATTTGTTAACCTTAACTAATAACTAACTAAAGTTAATTATAACTTATTTCAAAACTAAAGTTGAAGGATAAAAGGAGATGAAACTTTCATTTGAAAACAAAAGTTCAACATGTAATGAGGACTAAAGTATTATTCTAAAGTCATTCATTTATGTCTTCTTTCTATGCAATTTCTCTGAGATAGTACAAATTTTGTAGATAGACTCAATGGTAATTTATCTAATGGTTAAGTAATAACTTATGCAACACAGGTATATCTAGTTATATTTATCATCTATTACTGATCATCTAAAGTTTGCTAAGTCTAATATATTTTGATGAATATTATTTACAGCCTTATGTGTAGTATTCAAAGTATTCAACCTAGAAATGATGATCACTTTGCATTGTTTGTGACATTTCATTGATCTAATCAATTTTTGAGTTATCTTTTTCAATTTTTGTATTGGAAATGTTAGAATTCTCATTTCAGATCTATGTTATGATATGATGATTCTCATGATGAGATTCACAAATCTTTTGTAAATATTTGACTTACTTTAATAGATAAGTTTATGTTTTCTTAAATGTCCTTGGTTATGATTATCTTTATTGTTTAGTTTTATATTTTTGAAGAGTTTATTAATAGTAGTTAGCATTATCTGTTAGGTTAGTTTTAGATTAGGTCTTTTATAGTTTATTACATGTGTTTTCTTTTAGTTTTCTTAATAGTTTTATTCTTTGCTTCTTTTAATTTATACTTTAGTTTAATATTATTTAGATTATCTTTATTTTTGATATGCTTTAATACTTTGTTTTATAGCATTTTATTTCTTAATTTCTAGATTTTAGTGTAGTTTTATTTTGTCTCTTGTTATCTTTTGTTTTGTGTTAGTCTTTTATGTTCAGTTTTTCCTTTTTTTAATCTCTTTCTTAGTTGTTGTTTGCCTTTCTTATCTTTTTCTATTAAGTAATGCTTAATTTGATAATGAACCATGAGAAATATAATTAAGTGTATTTTCATACACATAGTTAAGAATCAGATTTCTATTCTTCAAGAGTTTGTCTAATTAATAGATTATCTTTGTTAGATAGAATAGATTATAAATTTTTATTTCAACTAATTCTTAATTAAATGCAAATTCTTAATTATGATAATGGAATAAGTTACTTTAATAACTTATTGATTGTTTTCCTAGAATTATTATAAAACCCCTTTGCATCTTTAGGATCCAAAATGAACCTTTAGAACCCCGACAATTAGACTAGTACGATTCTAATTTGTCCTTCGCAATAGGTGAAATGGTTGATTCATTGACGTAACAATCTTTTTTATCAACAACACCCTTGTTGGGAAGTTTATTAATTTAATTGTTAGCTATTGTGTTTAGGGGCACTATATACTCATGATGCTTGTGACTACCTTCATAATGGTTAGGATGGTTGTAACAATGATGTTACATTAGAGTTAAAAGATGTTACCTTGGAAATTTCACTGACTGATGAAGGAATTTTAGGTTTAGTGAACCTATTGTAGCTTGTTTTTAGCTAATTTTAATGGTTTTGATGGACTTTTTAAGGCATGAGAGTGGAAAAGTTCCATCCAAGTTGAGAGATTAGGTGGATTTTTTTACTATGATAGTGATGTTTAAGTTTTATGTTTCCATTTTAGTTCATGAAGGACATATGTGGATAGAAAGGAGACCATTAATTGGCCTAATAAATTGGATAATGCAGTTGTCCTGATGATAGTAGATAAGAATGCTAGCAAGATATGGTTGAGACATTGCCATCTCATAATGGGTGGAGAGATGATGTAATAATTTTGATTTATTTTAATGGATTTTTTAGATAATTTGTACCTAACTATTATTAGTCATCAGGATGGTTCCTCTTTAAGGAGGGGAAGATGTCATGAACTGACCTTGTGGCCCTTATAGATACTAGACTATAACCTGCTTAAAATGTTTTTAATAGCACTTTGACTGTTGATGGTTGATGTTGGTTTTTCTTTCAGATGGTTGTGATATAAGTAGCTTGTATAGACAATGTGACATGTTATGTCATGGTTGATGCATGCATTGGATTTAGTATATCCTATTATGTATACTACCTACACCATATTCATTTTATCTTATTCTATGTATCTATTGCTTTAATTAATTACATTACTATATATCATTGATATATCATGTTTTACTAATGCAGATTGACATTGATTTCTCTTGTAGCTATTGGTTATGTCACATGGCATGCTTGGGGTTGTGGTCATCAGTATTGACTCTAGTCCCTTTCATAATTATAGATGGTTATACTTGATTTATCATTTCATGTCTATTTATTTATTCTAAATTATTATTATTATTATTATTATTATTATTATTATTATTATTATTATTATTATTATTATTATTATTATTATAATATTAACATCATTTGGGTACTGTTGATATCTTTTTTGGTGGATGTAAGCACTAGGTCCGAAGCTATGCTTAATGTTGGGTTTGAACATATTAGGTATATCATAGGCAATTGAGTAGTCAGAATGTCACTCTAACAAGTATAACATGTACTATGTGATATTGATCCACCATTGTTATATGTCTTTGTGTTATTATTTTTCATAATGATTGGTCTGACCCTATTTTGAGCATGTGTTCTATTCTTGTTCCCTGATTGGGATTATTGAGTTTTGGCATCTTCATTCCATGTGCCTATCCTTATGTGTTAGAGGTCATTTTCACACTTTGGTTATCGTGTCTGGGTGTCATAAACACATGATGATTAAGCCATAAGGAAGCAGATTATCTTATTAGCCTATTATACTTGGTCCTTTGTGTTGATCATTTTTTTTGGTGATATTATTTTGTGGCTTGTCTTTTACCCTGGTTGGGATTGGGTTGATCTAAGACCCATGTGGGTCTCTTGACCTTGTAAAAGTGTCCTTAGAAATCTCTATCATGGATGATTATTTTCCTTAAGCTTCATTTCTATTTCTCATCTCCAATGATCGTTATTATTATTATTATTATAAATGAATTTACAATGGATATTATCATTTTGATAGTTTCACTATTTTGTTAATCATTTTTATTTAATGATTTTATCTCATAATAACTTATTTAATGATTTATATTTTTATCGATTAATATTTATTAATGATTTCGCTGATTTATGTATTTTAATCATTTTATTGTTCTATTACTGATAATTGATTTATGTATTTTTATCATTTTATTGTTCTATTACTGATAATTGATTTAATAAATCATTCTTTTAACTATTTAATGATTTGTTTATATTTATATTAAATTTATGATTTTGTTAGATGAATATATTATTATTATTTTATGATTTCTTATTGTTATTTATATTATTTTATTTTATTATATCTATATCTATTTTATTATATTTCTTATTGTTATGAATAATAATAATAATAATAATAATAATAATATTATTATATTATATTATATTATATTATTTTTTATCCAACATAATGTATATATATATATTATATTATTTATATCTCAGGGCTTGTTGCTTATGCCAAGGCATGGTGTTGACCAAGGAAGGGACAAGAAAAGGCATGGCATGGCATGGAGCACAACTTGCAGGGTATGGTGGACGTGGGAGATAGGAAGGGATATAGATGAAGGAAATAGAAAGGAGGTAGTGTGGACTCATGGGTGTAAGGAATAAAGAAAAATGCAAGGGGTAGGGCATAGATAAAAATAAAACATAGCAATAAGGGAAAGAAAAGCGAGAATGTGGGTAAGGAAAAAGAGAAGATTACAGGGAAAAGAGGTATTATTGGTCTATTTTAATAACCATAAAGACATTGCATGAGCTATATCTCTTTTGCATTCCATTTAGGTGTGTATTCCTTTATTTTAAACAATTTATCTTCTTGGAAAGATTAATGGTAATTAAATTAAAATCCATAAAAATTCATTATTCTTATTTTGTGTATGAACAGGCAAGGGATAAAACCATTTTATTAATTATTATCCTACATATCAATTTGGATTATTATCTCAACCTAAGAAATTTTTGTTTATTTCATGGGCTATACATTTTATTATTTCATATAAAATCCATGACCCCCTTAATACCGAACCTACTGTAATTTAATGGTTGGTTGGGTATTGTGTTGGCCGCTACCTATCATAGAAACTAGAATGGTGATGTTTGTTAACTATTTTTACCATTAAGTGATGGATTTAATGTTCATAATTTCCATGCTTTAGCTCTGGTGATTCATGCTACTAGTTTCATTGATAATTTATTTAACCCGTGCATAATTGGATGGTCATTGTACCATGTCTTGATGATTAAATAACTATAGAAATTGATTTAGGATGGAAAAGACTTGGATTCATTTAATTCCTTGAGACATATTATCCTTTAGACATTAATATATTCCTTTCACATCTCTTTGATTTTATTTAAATTGACCATGCCTTTAATTAATAAAAGCAATTTATTTTTTGGTGGTTATTGTATTTCTTGGAATTTGGGAGGAGTCAATTTGGAGGTTTTAGTTTACCCTCATAGGTAGAATCTGGTTGTTGACTTATAATCGTTTAAAATGAAAACTCAATTTGTGTCCTCAAGTTTAAATGGGCTATATTATTATGAGCTTTTGGGACCTGGGTTTGTCTATATGATTTTTTAACTTGAACTGAGATTGAATTGTACCTCTTAAACTTGAAAGACTAAATTTTATGCACTATTAACTTCTAATGAATTGAATTACACTAGATTTTTATTCAAATTGGATGTATAGATATATGAAATGACACACTTTGGCCATATGGTTTTATACTTCAATTGGGATGGATTTTTATATTTTTTATCTTATGTAATGATTTGGGCCTAGTATAAATAATTTCATGTGAAACATTGACTAGTTATTTCCTTGTTACAAATTGAATAATCATGCTCCCTTGAATAATTAAAGTCAGTTATAAAATATGTATGCAATCTAGAGTGGAACCTCCTGTGTGTTATTTTTTTGACCCATTTTTGTGTTCGCTTGTTGTGAGATTTTACATGCTTGGCATTTTTTTGAATTTTCATGAAAGAAGTGAAGCCCTATTAGTACCATTATATTAATAACAAGAGTTTTGGTTCTTAATTAATCCATTTTAAATGACCTATTGTACGTATTTGTCATTGTTGACAACCTTGTAAGTCTTTACTGGTGGCTCAGTATTATGTGTATATTTGTTACCTCACCCAAATACATGATTACCAAAACTCTTCACTAAAATGATGGTTGTGCTGGTAAGGGCCACCAATGGTTGGACTCACAGGGTTGATTTTGAGGGGTGTCCCTCTTGCAATGTTCTTGCTTCATTATTATATATAGATTGTATATGGTATATTTGTCTTGTTTGTGACTTTTGATATATGATGTTGGATCGATAGATTGTAGCTACTTACTCATTTTATATTGTAGATCATCTTGTTACATTATGCAATTTTGTAATATTGTTAAGTTAAAATATGGACATTAGTGGATATGTTGTAGATACTGGAGGAAATATTGATGATAGTTGTGCAGTTCTTATATATTTAACCAATTGTAATTATTCATTGCCATGCATTTATATTGGGATATATTTATCATAGGAGTGATAATGTATTTAGAATATATCATGTTAAATTGGATCCTTACATATCTTTGTATGTATATGTCTTAAAGATCTACTTGTTACTTTTAAGTAGGCATAGAATGGTAAAAGGTTATTATTAGAACAAGTTATAACTATAATGTCTTTAACCTTGAATTTACATGCATATAAAATGGGGTTGCCTTATGATTGCAGGAATTAGCTAGAGGTTGTAAATCTCTTTGGTATCATTATGTATATTCTTACATGGATTTCATAATGAGTTTTATTTAGTGACATTCTCACAACATGGAATTCCTATTTAGCATACCGACTTATCTTATATTAATACATTTGAATGATGATTATATGACATATCCTAATCTTAGCATGGTTACTAAACACATAGCCTTAACCTTTTATAATCTTGACTAGAATTAATATGTTATAATTGGCTTATGCAAAATAGTCTCTTAATGATTCTAGCAATATGATTTCATTTCTATAACATAACAATGAATGTTTATTAGTTATAATAACATTGTAAGTGGGATTACTTCTATTGATTAAGAAATGAATTAATCCATATTAATGTTCATCATATGTGGACCACATTATGGATTATTAAATTATATGATTAATGATGTTATAGTGATTTGGATTTATGACATGTTTCCTAAGAGTCTAGTAATTCAGATGGTTATAGTGTAATTCATGATTATTAGAAGTGGGTTGTATTGTAATTGATGATTTTATGAGAATAGATAGTCATTAATTTAGTTGATATGCATTATTAAATGTACAAGTGTACCTTATCAATGAACTTCATGATATACCTTGTGTTATGACTATAAAGATGTGAATAATTCATGTGTTTGGTAAATAATTTCAAAATGAGGATGAGAAATAGTAGACTATGGAAACCTGAATGTTAAAACTTGATTATGTGATTAAATAGTCTACCCTGGTAATGAGTTGATAAATCAGAATCTTTAGCAAACACATAAGTCACTACTTGACACTAATTAAATAACAAACTTGAATGGTCATATGCATGCTTTTTGAATGGTGTAGATACCTATGTTTATTTAATCACATGGAAGGATAAATAAAGGATAATTAATAAATATTTAAGTGTATACCCCTATGGTTGGCCCATGGGATGGTGATCCTATAGTGAAGAGTAATTATGTTTCCTATGCTAATTATATGCTTAATCATTGAGATGTTCACACATGTGATGTCTAACCCAAGATCAATTCATGGTGTCTCATTTAGATAATAAGAATAATTCTTTGTACATGGATCTATATCCTATAGGTGTGTGTGGCATTTGTCATTATGGGAATGAAGGCTTAATGTATTCCTTAAAAAGACCTTGGATCATGGTACGGTGATCTATGGGGGTAGGATAAGGAGTAGGCCTCACTTGGGTGATTTCCTAAAAGATATTAGGACCCTTATGCTCATGTCAGGTTAACTCTAGTAATGTATTAGATATCACCACTTGTTGATCCCATGAGGTGGTAAGACTTGTCAAAGCATGTTGGAGAGATGGACCCTTTTGTTCGATCCTTTAGACCCCATGCTCATGTTTAGTACTTCCATCTTACATTGTTGGCTTACTTAGGAATTAGTTAACCAGACATTATGGGATGATTTTAATCTTATTCTTGTTGTTTATAGCATTATCCTTTTGGGATGATTAGGATGCTAGTTGTGGGTTTCTAACACTCCCTATAGAATGGTTGAGATGCGCTGCACTACATTAAGTTTATGCAGTGGGACCCTTTGATGTTCCATTACTAAATCTAAAAGATTATTCAAAAAAAATTAGCATTGTTTCAAAGAGCCTATATGTTCCTTATCTAAACATTGAATAGAATGTACCTTAATGAGGCATGGGCTGGCAAGTAGCTGGTGGTTATTGAATCCTCAAACATTTATATATAGAAGTTGAGATCCTCTTGTTAGGATAATTTTCACTAGTTCAAAAGGATTTAGACTTAGTATAGGAGAAATATATATCAAATAGGATAAACTAGTTTGGAGAGCTGAGCCTAGACATCAAGAGGATAGTGCTTAGGTGGTCTAGAGGTCGATAGGTGGGATTTATATTAACTTATTCTCTCTATTATTCATTTAGAATGAAATGATTGTATTCTCTATTTGGTGTTTACTTTTAGGATAATCAGTCCACTTGGTTTATTCTGCGTATTTTATTATTTGTCCATGGATGAGCACTAGCTACCATGTTATGCTTGTCCTTTGAAGATTTTGGAGAGGATTAGGCCCAATTATTTTCAAGAAGTGTTTTGATCTTATAAGTGTTTTGATATTCTATTGTGGCACTATGTGATGGTGGTCTGGGAGAAACATTTTGATGATTGTAGCATATTAAATTCCTCTTGTACATGGCATAATGGAAGGTTGTTTGATCCTCCCATGAATGTCATGATGGTAGTGTATGAATTCCTATTATGTAGGGAATAATGGCATGTTGTTTAAATCTCTCATGACCATTGGAAGGAAGTAATAGAGTGATTGAATCATATTGCTTTTTCATGACTTGTTGCAGACATTGTTATGTTTTAAGAACTTGTCTACATATACTATATTATTATATGCTTTGCTTCATTATAATAATCATTGGAATGCTTGTTTATTTTTACTAATATGGTAATATCTTTGGGAGGAACTAGGAATAGGATTTTAGGTGTCGCATGGTCTTCCCTTGTGTTAAATACGCTTTCTTAAATACCCATCCTTTCCTTTGTAAAGTGATATAAACATTCTTGAATTAGGAGTATCGAGCTTAGGTGTGTCTAGAGTAGTAACTTAATTATGAAAAAAGGTTAGATGGTGAGACTTACTTCATATGTCAAGAATTTTTTTGGAAGTGGATGTGAAGCACTATTGACAACTACTTGGCTTTCTGCTTTTGATTAGAGCAAGAGATGTATATTTCTTTTATGTTAATAAGACCATGAATTGTTTTTATTGTTAATGCTTTAACAACTAGCCTACTTGTAATATTATTGTTAGGGATAAATTTTGGATCTAATATTCAAACTATGGGATAAAATATCTATTTTCTATGTACTAAAACTTTACTGTTAAATTGAGTTGTATCTGCATGAATACTTGGGTTACATGACCTTTAGAAGGATCCAATATATATTAAATATCCTTTATCCTTTTGGACTATTTTAATTAAATAAATAAATGGATTTCCTTGATTAAATATTGATCTTCAGTGGCTTGTTTATAAGCATTATGTCTTCCTTTGTAATAAAAAAGCATCATGATCCAATGGATTGATCTTGTGTAAGTATGATATGAACTCAATAAATAGATGTGAGTTTGTTATTAATAACAATACAACTAGACTATTTAAATATTAATGGGGATGTTACTTGAGGTAAAAATTGATGCCTTGTGGAAAGTCCATTTGGTCTTAGCAGTTGAGTAAGGTACCTTCTATATAACTTCCCTATAATGAGTCCATATTTTATTGAAGAAGAATTTTAAATTGAAGATTAGCTATACTATTTTAATTCTATTGAAAGGGCATGAAACATTTAGTTTAAACTGAGGTCACCCTAATTAAGGATTAATGAATTAATAAGTTTAAACTGAGGTCACCCTAACTAAGGATTAATGAGTTAATAAGGTCTTGTAGACCAATCCCCTTGATGTTTAGGTTTTTACATGTTGATAAATCTCAAGGTTTTTTCCTTTTCTTTTATTAAAATGGATGGGCCTAAGGACATTAATCGATTGAAGGAATAAATTGAATTAGTCAATTAACCCTTGGTTTATGTAGTACAATTAAATATTAAAGAAAATTTGTTTAATGTAAAACATGCTCTAATCCTTTGATTATTGACTAAAGTAATGAGAATATTGGTTAGTGTCAAACCCATCATTTTTATGATATAGTTTTAGCTCAGCAGTATGTTTTTCGAGGAAGAAAGAATTTGTTTAAATTAAGAAATTTGTAGTAACCTGCACATACATTTCTATGTCATTAATCAAGCCCTAGCTCTTCAATTCATTTATGAGTTTTACTCTAGTTAGAGCCTTAATTGATTTATGACTCAACGACATGTGGTTTTACCTTGTCTTAGCCATAGCAGTTTAGAAAAATTCCTTGCATAGTGTTTTTACCTTTGTCTTGGCCTTATTCATCTATTGAGATCTTTTCACATCATTCTACCTGAATCAAGATATTTTGAATGAGTTGATTTTTTGCATTAATATTTAATTAATCACTTTTAAACTAGTCATTACATAGCTTATTGGTCTTAGTTTATTTAATATACTTGATTGTTTGTTTTGTTTTTTGTTTTAGCCATTCAAAATTACCTTAGTCAATTTTTTGACTTGCATAAATGGATCATAGGAAGCCATGTGTCAGTTTACCATGAACCTAAGAGTGACATCATCATGGTCTAATGTAAATTCATTACTGAGATATTGGGCTCGTGGGATGCCACTACATTGCATAATCTAGGAAACCTATAGTCATGGGGATGACCATACTTATAAATTTACCTTCGAGAAAGTGGAGGAATAGGATGTTACCACATGACATCACCTTTGAGACCTAAAATATCATAGAGGGTAGTAATAAGAGATTTCCTCTAGGTTAGAAGAGGAGTAGGGTGCTTTCACGTGGCATAATACTAGCATCCCATGATCTGGATATGTTCATGCTTCAACAAGACTAAAGGCCTAATTATTTTTCTTGGGCTTTTGTGTCTTAGACATCAAATTATATTTTTACTTAGTTACTTTTTGTGTTTTACTTGATTTAGCTAGATGATGCCACATAAGGTCCAACCATCTTAGAAGGTCATGATGTTGGGCTAAATTCTTTATGGCTCTGTGGATTCAAGGACATGAGATGTTGGTACATGGTAGCATCATTGAGCCTAGAATCCTAAAAAACATGCTTTAGATTAGTTATAGGCCAATGTCACCAAAGACTCATGAGCCTAAAATGATGCCACATGGTAGCATCCCATAGCTGCTAGAAGTCAAGGAGTGTAAGTTGAATAATGGACCTAAAGGCCTAAGATTTTGACACATGGCCTGATTGGTGCCCCAATAATTTAGACCTAGGCTAAACCAAAGATTCCATGTGGAGCCAAAAGCATCATTGAGGGCCTAGGTTAATTTTTATGGCCATCTTGATGTAAACTATATAGGAAGTGGTTGGTCAAGTGTTGTGAATAAATTCTGTGAGAAGGGCTAAATAATTTTTAATGGTCTTCTTTTGTGTGATTCTATATGACATTTGCAAGACTTGGCTTATGAGAATTCGGTTGTTGCTTGAAATATTTTTCGGTGTGTCAAGTTTGTTTTTCTTAAGAAAAAAATGGGCATGACAAGACACCTCATTAAATATATATTTATGTGAATTAAAAAATTGTACAAATACAAATCATACATATTCTTTGTTGATGCACTTAATGTGTTCCCTTTGTCACTAAGAAATGGAGGGGAAAGTAAGAAACTCAATTTTAAGTACTAGAAGACTCAGAGCTCGAGTTTTTTTTATATAATTACTACTATAAATACCATAATAGTAGAGATATGGTCACCACTTATAAGCCTGCAAGTAGACCCTACTATAAGGACAACAAATATCTGAAGTGACATTTTATTCTTGATAATCTTTGTGAAATTATTCTAAGCTTTGCCAATTATTTCCCAAAATATAAACAAAAATGAATATTTATAGCATGAACTAAGCTAAAGTGAGTCATGGGTAGATCCAAAAGGTAAGAAGGGCAAGGTAGAAAAAAGGTTTGCTTAAGATGATCAGAAGTACTAGTCATTCTAACTTCTATGACAAGAACACATAAAACTAACATCTACAAACTCTAGCATAATGCTCAAAGATAAATAAACACAATTAAAGTTTCAATGGAAAAGAAATGCATATATCTAGAAGCATACATTGCACAAAAGTTACTCATTCATAGTAAATCACATAAGCACATTTAGTTACAAATAAGATGAGAACAAAACATGTATACTAACATAATAGTTAGCCTAGTGTTAAACTAAAGCTAATAGATGTATATATTATGTATTATTACCAAATTAGTCAATAAGAAAGAAACCATTAGTCATCTAAAAGTGTGAGGAATAGAAACTGCATGAATACAAAATCAAGCACTTTAGACAATCTTTCAAATTCTTGGCTCTCTTGTATTGATTATTATAACAACTTTTTTTATTACAATGAGGGGCAACATTCCTATTTATAGGCTTCAAAACTACCCAAACAAGTTCAGTGGACCCATTAAATGGCATCAAAACTAAACTAAGTGGGCCAAATGCCACATATATTGGAACATTATAATTCAAATTTACAAGACAAAGTGGAATATTCCCTAAGGTCTTAAAGGAAGCTATTGGCCAGCTTATTGTTGCCTTTGTTTCTTCACTACCTCTTCTTTCATCCAAACTTATGCATAGGATAAGTAATCCTAATTTATCTATCCAAATTCCAAGATCATGGGATGAAATAGATTAGGAATATATTAAATTAACTTATTATGTTTTTTGATTATGGGCCTTAGTGCTTCTTCAATGACATCTACTTTTTCTAGCCTCTAGTTGGCAAAAGCCACAATGCTCATTACTTCAATAGCTATCTTTACACTAGCAATTCCTACTAGAACTTGGAAAAGAACACTTTCATCTAGGCCCTAAATTAATGATCATCCATGAAGGTGACATCAAGTTTTGTCTTCCTAGTTACCATGACATGCTTTAGCAACAAAGCTATCTTGAATTCTATCTTCTTCAAGGATGTAGTTACATCCTTGACTTGATCCAACCACCTCTTTAATATACTTTTCCTGTTCATTAGGATGGTTTGTGTAGGAATAATATCCTTAAGTGGTAGAACCATAAGGTCCAAGAACTTATTACTTCTTTCAACTCTAGCCAAAGTTTCCAACTTGGCATCATAGAGTGCAAGTTCCTAGTCAAGTTTGATGACCACCTTGGATTGCAGGGTCTCATCATCCTATCTCCTCTTCATGACTTTATACAAGTTGAAGAAATTGATAACAATGTTCATTATTTTAATTATAGTGCCTTCTGACATAGTGGGTAGTGCTTACTCCTTCAAACTTTTCAATTCTTGTTGCATCACCTTCATCAAGGCTATTAGTCGATTCTACTTAGGCTTGAACTATGGACATAGGGTCCTCTACATATCCATTCACCTCTCTAGGGATATACTTTCTCTTCTTTATCAAAGTGAAGAGGGAATATTTTCTCTCACGGGATACCACTGAGTTGGATTATGGTTTCTCAACTTATCTCGTCACCACCCTCTTCATCGTGCATGTGTCAACATCAAACCTTATTCTAATTTAGAGTGTAGTTAGGACCACCTAAGGCTGATCTTGTATAGCTACTTGTATGATATTCCAGACCCAATTTTGGGTAGTATTAGGTGTTGGCTATGTTAGAGGTAGTTACAATAGAGGTTCATATGTTGAGGAAGAGGCCAAAGCTGTAGCAAGTATGTATAAGTTTATTGGGTCTAATTTCTAAAGTGTGTCAAATATAGATCTTCCAAGGCCCATGTCAAGAATTAATGAACGTAACTTTGAAGTCACACTCACCTTAATAGTTTTAGTAATGTTGATTGTATTTTGAAAGGTGAATTTATTTGAAATGGGTTTTAATGGTCTTGCAGGTATAGGGGAATCAATAACAAGTGAGGCACTTGTTGTGGTTTCCTGGGAATAAATAATGTTTATAGTGGCATGAGAAATAAAATGGGGAATGGTGAGTCTAAATTAAGTAATATTTTGGCTCATGCTTGTGTTAGTTCAGGATTAGTCAGAGGTGGTTGTAGTAGCTAAAGATAATGAAGCTAATGGAGGGGTAATAGTGGGGGGAGTAAACATGGAAGTAAAAATAGCTATAGATGTAGATGTTATTGGGGAGGAAGGCAATGTGAAGGTATTTCTAGTGGGATGTTGATGTGTTCTTGTGGGATCTACAATGGCCACTTGAGGAGCTACTAGAGTTGCTACTACTCCCGTCATGGTAGTCTCAAGCTATTTCTTTCTCTTGTACACCTTTTCAATGCTCCTACGAACTAGTGCTTGTACTTATTCCATATATAGCTCAATGCCCTACTAAAATTCATTGAGATTAATGACATTAAAGTCAGGTTAACTTTAAATCTCTAGGGTATATCCCATGGTATATTTTTAGATAAATATAGGACCTTGGGAGGGGTTTGGTTGGCTGCTAGATTCTCCTTACTTGAAGTTTGAAGGAAGGATTTGACCTCTTAGAGTGGCCTATAGTGGAGGTTTGCATGGATTAATCCTAACAAGAGAAACATTTTATTCTTATTCCTCTTATTTTCCCTCCTCATAATCAACATTAAACATGTTTTCATGATTTGGTGGTGGTTAAGGCTTTAAGTTATCTTCCTTTTTCTTCTCTCTATCAAGCCTCATTTATAACTCAATGTTTTTTCTTATAGCATTTTTGAGAACTACCTCATCATTCATAGCATCTCTATATATCCATTCATGCAATTATTATTGATTATTATAATCCATTACCATATCCTTATTTAACTTAAATAGATATTTTACAATGACATTGTTTGGGTCCCCTGGTCTGAAGTCATCCTTAGGCAATAGGTATGAGTCCCTATGCTTTGCAGCCACAATGACATCATCCCATTTTTTGATCTTAGTCCTCCCAAAATTTTAAGGAGTCCTATGGGTGACTATATTCTTATTGTTTTTGAATATGCCATCAAATCCATGTAAAATTTGATAGGCCATCTCTTCCTTGGGCAGCTTTATAGGCACATATTTTGGTAATCCAATAGGAGCCACCATTACTCCTATTCTAATTACTATGAAATATGGGTATATCTAGTAGCTACCCATGTCATTTAGAGTTTGCCTAACATATAACATAACCCTTGGAATATCACATTTAGTGATTGATTTATAGACAATTAAGTTTAAGTCTCTTGTAATTATCTTGATATTGCACCTGAACTGGTAAATGTGCATTGCCTAGAAAATCTAGGGGACAACCTCTTATTGCTTAGGAGATCATGAATTATGACCTAGCTTGGTAGTTACATAGATTTCATCCAATAAATAAATAATCATGAATAATGGGGCACCATTATTTCAAGTTTCATTCATCATGTATGTCAAGTTATTACTAATGATCTCCCTAATTGGGGAAATTTGTTGATCTTCTAGGATCATCTGCAGCAGTGGGAGAGTTCTTATGTCTACATACCCAATGTGTGGGTTGAAAAATATTTTAGTTAGTAGGTCCAATACAATAATTAATCCTTTACTAAATTGTTGAATATGCAAGTTCCCTTGGTCATCTATAAAGACAACTCTAGTTACGTCAGTTACCCATGATGCTAGAACCTTCTCCAGGGAGTATACCTCATACTAGTTATCAATGACATCTTGGGTGTACTAAATTTGTGGGGAGGGAAGGTCATAATATTTATAAAATATTAGACCTATAATGAAATAAATGAGAATCCCTTTGGACATTGACTTGAGAAATCCATCTTCATATCTTGATCTATCGAAGATACCATATACTAGGTCAGTGCATGACATGGCCTCTAGTTTGGTTGTGGATTTATAGAGATCGGTAGAATTAATTGAAATAAGGTTCAAAGATAATTAGATTATGTGAGGAATGGTATCAACCTCATCAGCTTACCTAGCTACTTATATATTGAAGTAAATGCTATTGTAATGTATTTCCCCTGATGTTATGGCCTTAAGGATGAATTTGGTGTCTTTGAAAATAATTGAATTACCATACTAGAATAAGAAGTAATCTTTCCTATAATAAATGCTCTTACCTTAAGTGGAGGGAAATTATTATACCTTTTATGCAATACTGTAAGTAGAAACCAACATCCTTTTGTATCTCTCTACAACTTTAGAGTTCTAACAATGGTAGTCAAGTGCAATCTATGAATAGATCAAGTTTTGTAGTTCTGGGAGAATGTAGATAGTAGAGATAACAAATGTTTATATCTTTAAATGAAAATGTAGGTGATAATAGCTAAGTTGAGTATCCTTTTGAAAAATCATTTTGATTAATGCAATGTAGATGGCAATTTTGGTTCATGCCATATTAATGGCGAGCTTACCAACTTTGCATATGTTTGGAACAACTTTGAGTTAGTGTTTTTGGCATTTAATTATATTAGAATTAAAATTTAGTTATAATTTGAATTTGGTCCATCATCAATTTTTGATTTAAATCTAAATATTAACACCTTTGACACATGACATACCACCTTGGATCCAACTAGGTACTCATGGGGTCTGAATATAACTAGGTTGCCTAGTTGGCTTTAAGTCCAGGAACATGGTGCCTTTTGATTGCCTAATAGATTATTAGAATGGATCATAGTGTGACAAATCATATTTATCCAACCATGTGGCATATTTCAATTTGTTTCAAGTTCTCACGTGGCCTATTAGTTTTGATTGGTCATGGGAGTTCCATGCATCACTCTCATAGACAATCAAGGATTTTCTTTGCCATGTGTTACCTTCAGAGGGATTTTAGACAACTATAGATAACTTAGTGTTAATTACATGGCTTAGGTGAAGACACACATCCCTCTTGGAGGTGATCTAGTTAATCTTAGGATGTAGCTTCATGAGAATGACACATGGCATCATTATATGAGTCTAAGGTGGACATGCATCCCTATCAGAGGTAATCTAGTGGATCTCAGATAGAAGCACCATAAGAATGACATGTTGTATCATCACATGGGCCAAAAATGGACATGCATCATTCTCTTGGGCTTCTATTCATTATTTTTTCACTTATCATTCTTAGAAGGAGCTTCAAATAGTTGTATGCCATCGAGCCTTGATCAAATTGATCAAGGAAACATAGATATCTACCTTGTGAGATCTTGTGAAATTTAGATGGATAAAATATAGTTTGGACATTTATCGATCTCTGATAAACCCTCAAGGGACATGTGTCACTTTAGAAAGCTACTTGAGTTTGGTTGGTCACACTTGAGACATGCAGTGGCATCTTGAGGGCTTTTGGATTGTAGTGAGACATGTGGGGGATGCATGGTGTCTCAAATTGAGTGATTTCACTTATAGGTGCTATGATCATGACACATAGCCCCAAGATTTGAATTATAATGGCTAAATTCTTTGTGAGCTTCTTTAGGTGTCTCACATGAGATGTGGTAAATTTATAAGGCATTGCAAAGCTCAAAAAGGTGGATATCTATCCTTTTGAGTCATAGTTTGAACTTTGACATCCCATGAGGCATCATAAATAACTACATTAAATTTGATTTTCTACGAGGTCAAGCAAGAAACTAAGTTAGTTTTATGAAGATGTCACAACCCATATTAAGCCAATTAAACAATTCTAAAGAAAAATTGGAAACTAGGTTACATTTCTTTGGTGAAAGCTTGTTTGCACATATTTTGAACCATCGATGGTCAATAATCTATTACTAAATAAACTTGAAGAAAACTTTGCAATAATTAAGGCATTTATTAGTATCAATCCTTATTACAAAATGAATAATTAATCAAAAACTATAGAGCATAATAAATGGTGGATTAGATTGAATCCATATGTAGTAAAAATGTTTTACTATGCTAGGCATTTGGGGTAATTTTAAATTTGAAGAAAGGAATGTCCCCATTCTTGGAATAGGGTTAACTGATCATCAACAAATGGCAACCTCCACATGGAAACATTAAAAAAATTTAGAGTCTAGATATTCTATTCAAATATGAATCAAAACTTAGTTATCTCATTGTGAACTTTAGTTAGTATCAAAATTTGTTTTTATAACTAATTAAATCCCATAAGATGGAAATAGATTTTAAACCTTGTAAACAATCATATTATGCATGTGATTTGAGGTTAGTTAACCATTTCCGTTGGATTTAGAAATGACATCTTTAAATCTTCAAGACATCAAACATGAAATGACTTAATCATTCTTTAGATTCTATATAATTATGCTTTTCTTAGTTAAGGATGGCTTGGGCATTACTCTACTACCATCTAGGCATCCATAGCCTTGATAGAGATACCTTTGGTTCCACTTTAGGCCTTATTATACTGCTAGTTAGGCATCCATAACCCTGATAAAGATTGCATAAATCACCATTCATGGAATATGAGAGAAATTTATGATTTTAATTTATTGATGTATCATTTTTTTAATTTTATACCTAAATTCATAAACCATAATGGTTGGGAACCAGAATTAACTAGGTTTAAGGATTTTGTCAAGACATAGTCTGGATGTAATTCACTTTCAGATATCAAGTCCTACCTTGGAAATTTATTTGGTGAATTTAAGTAATGGCCTAATGGTCCACATATATTCAAACTCTTGTTTAAAAAAATGCTCAGTCATCTAACCTATATTACAACCTTAAAATGACTTAGGATTTTCATGAGAAAACCAACTTCTAATTAAACCTACCCAACCTTTCTAAATTGAAACACTACTAGATGTTTCCAAACTTTGGATGACCAATGTTCAAAACCAATAATCCCTTCTTCCTTTTTAGGACCAGATTAACATAAATTGAAGCAAAGAATTCTTGTCTAGAGGACATATTACTAAACTACAACACATAATAGAAAAAAATAGCAAGCAGAAAGTGAGAAAGAACATAATAGGAAAGCAAATAAAGAAAGGAAACTAATCTAATTATACCTACTCTAACTCCAAAAAAACTTACTTTCCTTCTCAAGTTTGTGACAGAGCAGTAGAGAAATAATTTTTCACATATTTCCCATTGACTAGCAAGGTTAAGTCATTTCCTTGTAGGTCCTTGAATTTGAATGTATTTTTTCCTAGTATTTCTACCACTTGATATGGTCTAATCCAAAGAGGAGTTAACTTTTCATGTTGCCCTTTATTCTTATGGGCCTTATCCCATAGTAAGACTAAGTCTGATATGCAAAATGCTTTAGCCTTGGCTCATTTGTGAAACCATCTCTTCACAACATCTTGATGATTTATAAAATTCTTTAATGCTTCATCTCTAGCATCTTCCATTTGGATGATGTTTAGTATTTTGGACTATACTCTTTCATCATACTCCATGTACTTCAACATAAACTCATAGGTGGCCATCTTCAATGTGATAGGAAAAATAACTTGTTTCCCATAGACTAGTAGGAATAGGGATGCTTTGAGCTTCTATTTGTATATGGTTCTGTCTACCCACAAAGCATATTTTAGTAAGGACTATCATTATCTAGGTTTATTTTCTATATAATTGATGACAATTTGATTTTCACACACCCATTTAATGAATTTGGTTGATGCAAAATCTTGGTCATTATTTCATACTAAAGATAGGGGCATCCCAACCTGAGTAATGACATTCTCTTCTAGGAATTTGATGACATCAATCATTCTATTATTCTTGGTAGCCAATGCTTTAGTCCACCTAGTGCAATAATTTTTGGAAGTGAACACAAATTTATGTCCCTTCAAGGAGTTAGGATTGATTACTCCTATGAAGTCAAGGCCCTATTGTGAAAATGTATTTTCACCAGTTACTAATTGTAAAGGCATTACTTCCTTTGTCTCTTGTTGATCAAACACTTGACATTGATGACATGTTTTCACAATATTATGGGCATATTTGAATATAGTTGGCCAGTAATATCTAGCTCTCAATATCTTGTGTGTAGTGGTATACCCCAAAAGGTGACCACTTCTTAGGTTGTCATGTAAATTATTCATGATCTCTGTGGCCTCAGCTCTAAAAACACACCTTAGATATATTCCCTCATATTTTTTCTATAAAGGACTCCTCTTTTGATCATAAATGGAATGATCTCAACATGAGGGATCTTTCTTGCTCCCTTTTAAAGTGTGGTGGACACACTCCATGCAACAAATAATGAACAATCTCCTTGTACCATCCATCGCTGAACCCTTAACCTGATTCAACCTACAAGACATCAATGTGCGGATAAATGTTTTCAATAATTTGTATTAATTCTTGACCTCTAACCAACTTAGAAAATTTTATTTCGAAGTCATATTCTTTGAGTTTGATCATCCACTTCCCTCTTCATTCTTTGAGGTCATTTTTTCCTAGCATCAACTTGATAGCCGAATCAGACACTATGGCATGCATCTTGTTTATCAAGATGTAGTATCCATAATTCTTGGCAATGTTTACTAGAGCATTAGATTGCTTATCTAGAATATGATAGTTAATCTCCATGTTATTTAAATTGGTGCTTATGAAATCTATAGGGTGGTCTTTGTCATTCTCTTTCTACATTAAAATAGTAGCAACAATGTGGTTAGAAGTAAAAGAATATAGATAGAAATATTTTACAAAATCAAGACTTATCAAAATAGGAGCTTGAAAAATAACATCCTTAATGTCTTGAAAGGCCTTCTTTGATTTAGCAATCATTTCTATCTTTGCATCTTTCTTTAGCATCATGTTGAGTGGTCTTATAAGCTCTATAAAACCAAAGATAAATTTTCTTACAAAATTAATCTTACAAAATAAATATTTCAACTCTTTTTTGTTGTTAGGAACCTCTACCTTTGAAATTGCATGCATCCTATCAGGGTCAATAGTCATACCTTCTTGGGTGATTATATGTCCTAGAAGTTTTCCTTCAGTTACATAGAAGATACTTTTCTTGGGGTTTAAAGAAATTCTATAGCTTCTGCACTTATCTACCACTTGTTCTAAATGTATCATGTGATTTCCTTTATTTTTAGAAAAAACTATTAGATAATCCATGTATATAATGATGCACTTACCAATTAATCTATATAATGCATGGTGCATTGATCTCTATAAAGTTTCTCTTGAATTAACAATCTGAATGGCATTTGTTTGTATGCAAATGTTCCCCACTTGATGGTGAAGAAAGTTTTCATTATGTCATTATTATTCACTAAGACTTGGTTGTAACTTAAAAAACCATCAAGAAATGACAAAATCCCAAACCCACTCACCAACTGATTGACCTTATCCAAAGATGCCAAGGGATAATTATCCTTCTTTGAGGATCTGTTCAAGTTTTTGAAATTGACATAGAGTCTAATTTCTTTATTCTTCTTGTAGATTGCCACAAGATTAGAAACCCATGTCAAGTGTTGCATGAGAAATGTTATCCTTACATCTAGAAATTTTTTTACTTCATTATAAATATAAGGTTCCAATACTAGATTCAGTAGCCTTTGTCTTTGCCTAAAAGGTTTGTAAGCCTCTTTCAAGGGGATAGTGTGAGTAACCACACTAGTATCAAATATATTAAAATAATCATATGACTAGGCAATGACATCTTTAAACTTGGTTAAAAGAGTAGCAATTTATTTAATATCTTCATCAGTGAAAACTAAACCAATGTTAACACTTTGCTCACTTTCAATATCTCCCAAGTTGACTCGCTTATAGTATTTTCCATTCACCTTGGGTTTTTTACCTTCAATTTATTATTTATCTATAGATCAAACATCCTTTCCAAGGAGATCATGCCTTTGGGTATCCAGTTCTCTTTGAGATGGATCACTCCATCATCATTGTCCTTTAAACCTTACACAAATTTTTTTCCCTATTTATAAATGATGTGGGATTCAAATACACTAGAACTACATAGGAATTTAATTGTCCACTTGTCATCATCAAAGACTTGGAAGTGATTTATGTTTTCTAGTGCAAAGGGGCATGAAATTATCTCCACAATAAAATCCTACAAGTTTAAAGGATATGGAGGCACAAAGTTTAATGTTGTTAAGGCTAGAGAATCTACCAATTGTTTCTACTCGTTAGGCAAGTAAATAATATTAAATGAGTAAAAGTACTAAATTAAATCCCAAGCTATAAATTTATACTTTCTTTAATAGGAAATATTACATTGATATCTGATTATGACCTTATTAACAACTAATTTTGAATCACCATAGACTAACATTTTTTTCACCTTATGCTTAATATTTTAGTTTGAAGTCTTAAAATAAGAGATTCATATTATGCTAAATTATTAGTACAAGATAACTTTAATCTATAATAAGCTAGATATTATTTTTCCTTTAGGATTTGTCAGAACAATTCCAATGCCAAAACCTTGTTTAGCTCATGCACCATCAAAGTGCAATGTCTAGGGACCTTTGCTTTATTCATTCACCTTATCATTTCTAACAATGTTAGTGGTCTCCAAAGTGTAAACACATAAGTTAGAGGATTGGTAATTTACCTTTACATTATTAGAATTATATTCTATGATTATGTATTTCATTTTGGTCTCCTGATCAATTTTGATTTGATTGGGAATCTCGCATCAAGGTAGCCATATGGGAATAATCAGTGGACGCATATCCATTCAGGGATTTAGTCCAATTATGGTTTAATAGAAATCCATAAGCCTTAGGTATGTCAATGACTTGAATGTTGATGAACTACTAGATTCAAGGTTCATGGGTGAGATGATATGAATATTCAACAATTCACCTACCACTTTCACTCTTGATTTGTCCAACTACACCATTACCTTCTCTAATTTGACTAGGTTTAATCCCAAATTTTCATAGATTCTTAAAGGCATAATGTTAGCTGAATCACCAAAATCAAGCAAGTAACTATGAAGATTCTTACCAAATATCCTTATAGTCAATAGAAATAATGGAACTTCATGTTTACTCTTATATATTACCATATTTGCATGAGATACTTTATATTTGTTGGAGCTAGTCTTTTCATTTAATGATTTCAATAACAAATCATGTTTTTTAGTGATTTGGGTGAGTTCATGAAATGTTATGTTTTCCTTAATATTCTTCATATCTTCCACTATGTTGTATCCACCCTTCGATGTTGTGTAGGGAGCTTCTATTGTTGGATGACTCTCCTTACCTTTAGGGTGTGGAAGATTATTATCTATCATACCATCAGGAGGTATATATGGTTTATTAGGTAAAATGGAAGTTGTTATAGGTGTGTTCTAAACTTTACTTCTCAAGGCATAGTTACTCCTCTAGTATTATTAGAAATCATGTATTTCCTCAACATTATCTTTAGGCTCAATCTCATCATGACTAGGAAATTCATAGGTCTCCACCATGAGGATCGTTTCTAAGGATCTAGAGGTATCATTGGTAATCTTAGAATCTTTATCATTACTTTGATAAGTGAGATTCATCTCAAATCCATCTATTTGAATCTAAATATCTTTAAATGCATGACATAACTCAGCACAATATAGCTCTCCATGTCTAGCTATAATTTGTACTTGACACCAACTAGGGAAGGCCATCTCACAAATATTTATCTAAAGGAACTTGCTCAAAGGGGGCTCACTATTATTGTTAGGAATATTGAAAGGTCTATTATATCTTTGAAAATTATAATTTCTATTAGAACTCTCACCTATATTTCCTACTTATTTCTTGAGATCCAAGAAATCATTAATTTTTTTTTAGAAAGTTCTTTGTATTAAGTCTAATTCTCACTTTAGAGGCTTTTATTTTTTGTTTTGGGTTATATTTTGAACATTGGTATTATTTATGGGGACCATGGTTTGATCGATGTTGTTCTAGGCATGTACTCCGTCATTTTCTTGGTTAAATAATCCTAGCTACTGGTTAGGTGTAGCATGGCTCAAAGGCAACTAGTTAATCATTGATAGTTAGTTGAATGTAGGCATGTTCTAATTCATGTTGGGTATGACATTTAGAGCAGGCATGGTTGTGTTAGGATTTGGTATAGAAAAGGTAGTATACCCTATGGGTGCATTTTCTCATTAACATGGATGGCTTCAACATATGCTAAAGGCAATGTATCAATATTTAAGGCTCTTTATAGGAAGACATCTATCATTGGGTCTAAGCCATTCTTATATATTTCCAAAGCTAAATCATTTGTTGATTTATAACATGGAGACATCAGGGTATACATCTTTTGGAACCTTGCGTTGAATGTTCTAATTGTTTCCTTCATGTCCCTTTTGAGGGTGGTAAACTATTGGTACACAACTCTCAAGCTTACTATCCTACCAAATTGGGCAATAAAATTATCATTAAATTAATCCCATCTCATGATGGAATCTTATAGAAATTTAAAGAACCAATCATAAGCAACAACTTAAAATATAAAGGGAAATATATGGTAAGTCCCATCCTCATAGATCACATTAAGCAGCCTCAAAGATGCCTTAAAGGACTTTATATGCTCTTTAATAGTTACTCTATTAGTGGGGGTAGAGAGAGGCAAATATTTTTATGGATTCCTCAGTAGATCATGTATGAGTCTAGAGACATTGATGGATGAACCAAATAACCATGCCATGACTAGTAAGAGAGGTTGAAATTTTTGGTTAGATGGGGAATTTGGCTAGGTCCTAGATTTCTTATGTCTATCTGCTCTATCCTTTCTATGGGTTTATAGGGATGTTAAAGGGATCCTAGGTTTAAATCAAGATCTAGTTCTAATCCTAAGTAACTCCAAGATGAAGAATGGGTACTAAGAGTAAAGGAACTTCAAAGATAGCTTCAAATATCACAAATATCGGTCAACATTTTATATAAAAGCTTCAGATCAAGTATGTTTACATTGATATTTGAGGATCCAAGCCTTAAACCTCAAAGTTTTTCAATACCTATATGAATACTATTAGTTTGGCATGTCAACTTGTAAATATTGGTGTTAGACTAGCATTTCATGCCTATTTTAACAACTTGAAATTATTTGAGCACTTCAAAATAATATTTAAACACAAATCTATGCAAAGATCTATGAAAAAATACAATCTTAAATGCCTAGATCCAATACTAGTGAGGTCCTAGCGATTGACCTTTGCATAAATTCTTACAAATAGTCAGATTATTTACCAAATTTATGTGAATATTTGCAAATATGATCAAAACAACCTTATATATGATTAAATTATGGGGTATTTCACCTATCTTTGCATAACTTTAGACAATTATTTAGGTCATTTACCAAATTTTCATGAATCAACACTAATTTTGATGAAATCCTTCCAAAGATGCAAAGATTCCTACAAAGAATGAAAAAATTCATGTAAATAATGTAGATCCTTAGTGTTCTTTAACAATATTTGCATACTTGGAAACAATTATGAATGTATTTAATGAAGTAAACTACAATTTCACTAAGATGCATGAAATTAATTACATATAGGTCCTCCTTCTAGTGACAAAAAATTCCCTTCCTATTAATGCACTTAATAAGAAACTAAACTATAAGTCCTAGAAGATGTAGGGATTGAGGTGTTTATATAAGTACTACTAGAAATAACATAATAACATAGATATGGTGACCAGTTATAAGTCTGCAAGTAGACCCTACTATAGGGACAATGGATATTATGCAATGACACTTTATTCTTGATAATCTTTGTGAAATTATTCTAAGCTTTGCCAATTATTTCCCAAAATATAAAAAAATAATGAATATTTACATCATGAACTAAGCTAAAGTAAGTAATGGGTAGATCTAAAAGGTAAGAAGGGTAAGATAGAAAAGAAGTTTTGCTTAAGATGATCAAAAGTACCAGTCCTTTTAACTTCTTTGACAACAATGCATAAAACTAGCATCTACCAACTCTAGCATAATACTCAAAGATAAATAAATGTAGTTGAAGCTTCAAAGGAAAATAAATACATATATCTAGAAGCATACATTACACAAAACTTATTCATACTAAATTGCATAAGAACATTTAGTTACAAATAAGATCAAAATAGAACATGTATACTAACAAAATTGTTAGCTTAGTGTTAAACTCAAGGTAATAGATTCATATATTATGTATTATTTCCAGATTAGTCAATAAGAAAGAAACCATTAGCCATATAAAACCATGAGGAACAAAAACTACATAAATACATAATCAATCACTTCAATCAAACTCTCAAACTCATGTCTCTCTTTTATTAACTCTTATAACAACTATTTTTTATTACAATCAGGGGGAACACCCCTATTTATAGGCTTCAAAATTGCCCAAATAAGTTAAAGTGGGCCCAGTAAAAGGTTCCCAAATGAAACCAAGTGGCCAAAATTCCACATATAATAGAATATTCTAATTTAAATTTACAAGACAAAGTGGAATATTCCATATGGTCCTGAAGGAGGTTGCTTTCCAACTTGTCATTGCTACCTTTATTTCTTCTCTGCATCTTCTTTCATCCAAACTTCTACATAGGCTAAGTAATCTTGATCTATCTAGACAAATTATAGGATCATGGGCTAAAATAGATTAGCAATATCTTAAATGAGCATACCATTTTTTACGTGTATGGGCCTTGGTGCTTCTTCAATGACATCTACCTTTTTGAGCCTCTAGTTGGCAAAAGCCATAATGCTCATTACCTCAGTAGCTATCTTTACATTGGTAATATCCTATTAGAACTTGATGATGAACACCTTCATCTGGGCTCTAAATTCTTGATCATCTATGAAGGTTTCATTAGGTTTTGTCACCCTAGTAACCATGACATCCTTCATCAACAAAACTATCTTGAATTCCATATTCTCCAAGGATGTAGTTGCATCCTTTACCTGATCCAACCACCTCTTTAATATCCTTCTTCTATTCATTAGGATGGTCTGTGGAAGAATAATATCCTTAAGTGGTAGAACCTTGAGGTCTGGGAACTTATTACTTCTTGTAAATCTAGCCAATTTTTCCAACTTGGCATCATAGAGTGCACATTTCTGGTCAAGTTTATTGACCACCTTGGATTATAGGGTCCCATCTTTCTATCTCCTCTTCATGACTTTATACAAGTTGAAGACATTGATAACAACATTTATTATTTAAATTATGGTGCCTTCTAGCACAGTGGGTAGTGCTTGATCCTTCAACCTTTTCAACACTTGTTGCATACCCTTCATCAAGGCTATTATGGATTTTACCTAGGTTTGAACTATGGACACAGGGTCCTTTGCATATTCATTCACCTATCCAAGGCTAGCCTTTCTCTTCCTTATCAAAGTGAAGAGGGACTCTTCAATCTCATGGGAAACCACTAAGCTAGATTGTGGTTGATCAACTTATCTCCTTACTACCCTCTTCATTATGCATATGTCAGCATCAAAACTCATGCTAATTTGGGGTGCAGAGAGGACCACATGAAGTCTCTCTTGCCTTGCTACCTGTATGATATCTCTGACCTAATTTGGGGTAGTAATAGGTGTTGGTTATGTTAGAGGTGCTTGGGTTGTGGAAGAGGCCAAAGCTATAGTAGGGATATACAATCTCATTGGGTCTAATTGCCCAAGTGTGTCAAATATAGATCTTGTAGGACCTATGTCAAGAATGAATGAAGGTAACTTTGAAGTCACACTCACCTTAGTAGTTATAGTAATGTTGAGTGTCTTTTGAAAGGTGAATTGTTTTGAAATGGGGTTTAATGGTATTTTAGGTGTAGGGGAACCAATAGCAAGTGAGGCACTTTTTGTGGCTTCTTAGGAAGAATCAATGCTTACAATGACATGAGTGATAAAATGGGGGAAGGTGAATCTAAATGAAGTAATACCTTGGTTCATGATAGTGTTAGTTGAGGATTGGGTAGAGGTGGTTCCAATAGCTAAAGATAATGAATCCAATGGAGGGGTAATAGTCTAGGAATTCAACATGGAAATAGAAGCAAATGTAGATGCAGATGTTATTAGGGAAGAAGGAAATGGGAATGCATTTATAGTGGGATCTTGATGTGTTCGTTTGGGATCTACAAAGGTCACTTGAGGAACTATTAAAGGTGCTACTACTCCCCTCATGGTAATTTTGGGCTCTTTCTTCCTCTTGTATACCTTTTAAATGCTCTTCCTAGCCATTGCTTGTACTTATTCCATTAAGATCTTAATTTCGTATTGTAATTATTCAAGATTAATGAAATCAGGGTTAGGTTGACTTAGGCTCTCTAGGGAAGATCCCATAGTATATGCTGAGATAAATGTAGGACCTTGGGAGGGGTTTGGTTGGCATCTATATCAGCCTTGCTCAAATCTTAGAGGCAAGCTTCCACTACTTGGAGTGGCCTATAGTGGAGGTCTACATGGCAAATTCTTAATGAGAATAACATTGTCTTCTTCTTCCTCTTCTTTTCCCTCCTGATAATCAACATCAAAAATACTTCCATGAGTTGGTAGTGGCTGAGGATTTATGATATCTTCCTTATTCTTCTCTTTGTCAACCCTCATTTCTAACTCAATGTTATTTCTTATAGCATTTTTGATAACTACTTTGTCATTCATATCATATATGTATATCCATTCATGATCTTATTTTTGATGCTTATACTCCATTTCCACATCCATATATAACTTGAACAGATGCTTGGTAATGACATTATTTGGGCCCCAAAGTTTGAAGTCATCCTTAGGCAATAGGTATGAGTCCTTATGCCTTGCATCAACATTGATAGCATGAAATTTTATGATCCTAGTCCTCCCTAGCTTGTAAAGAGTCTTATGGGTGATTGTCTTCTTATTTTTCAAGATGTCATAAACTCCATGTAGAATTTGATAGGTCGTCTCTTCTTTGGATAACTTCATAGGCACATATCTTGATAATCTAAGAGGAGCCACCATTACTCTTTTTATTCTAATTACTATGTAATCTGGGTATAACTAGAAGCTATTCATGTCTTTTAGAGTTTTCTTGACCTTTAGGGGAACCCTTAACATCTCATATTCAATGATTGATTTATATACAATTGGATAGAAGTCTTTTGCGATTATCTTGATATTGTGTTTGAATCAATGAATGTGCATTATCGAGAAAAGATAAGGGATAACATTTTGTCACTAAAGAAACCATGAGTTTTTAACTATTTAGGAAGTTTCACAAATTTCATCCAATAAATAACTCATCATGAAGAATGGGGCATAATTATTTCAATTATCATTCATCACGTATGTCATGTTGTTGCTAATGATCCCCCCAATTAAAGGAGTATGGTAATCTTCTAGGATTATATCTAGTAGTGGGAAATTTATTATGTCTACACACCCAATGTGTGGGTTTCAAAATATTCTATTTAGTAGGTCTAAACAAATTCTAACTTCTTTCTTGAATTGCTGAGTAGGCCAACACCTTCTCTAGGGAGTGTACCCCATACTAGTTGTTAATGATGGCCTAGATGTACTCAATCTATAGGGAGGGTAGGTCATAATTTTTATCAAATATCAGTCTTAAAATGAAATCAATGAATATCTCTTTGAACATTGACTTGAGAAAACCATCTTTACATCTCAACCTCCTGAAGATACCATATACTAGGTCAATGCACAACATGACCTTTGGTTTGGCTATAGGTTTGTGGAGACTGGAAACATTGATTATAAGGATGTTTGAAGATAATTATATTATGTGAGGCATGGTCTTAGTCTTATCAACTACCCTAGATACTTCTATATTTAAGTAAATTCTACTATAATGCATGTCCCTTGATGTTTCGGCCTCAGGGATGAATTTAGTGTCTTTTAAAACAACTGAATTATTATACTAGAATAAGAAGTCATCATTCCCAAAAGAAATGATCTTACCCAAAGTGGAGGGACCATATTATGACATTTCTACAATAATATAGGTATCAATCAATGTCCTTTTATATCTCTCTACAACTTTTGAGCTCTAATAATGATGGTCGGCTGCAATCTATGAATAGCTCAAGCTTTGTAGTACTAGGAGAATCTAGATAGCAAAGAGAACAAATGTGTATTGCTTCAAATTAAAATTTAGGTAATAATAAGCAATTTTAGTAACCATTTGAAATATCATTTTTATTAATTCAATGTATATGGTGATTCTATTTCATGTTATATTAATGGCAAGCTGGTCAACTTTGTATATGTTTGGAACAACTTCAAGCTATTGCTTTTGGAATTTAATTTTATTAAAATTAAAATTTAATTATAATTCAAATTTTATCCACCATAAATTTTATATTTAAATCTAAATATTTCCACCTTTGACATGTGGCATGCCACCTTGGATCTAGATAGGTACTTGTGAGGTATAAATATGACTAGGTTGCCTAGTTCACTTGAAGTCTGAACATGTGGCACCTTTTAATTACCTCACAAATTCTTGGAATTAAAACTAGTGTGATGAATTATTTATATCCTTCCACATGTCATATTTTAATTTATGGTGAGCTCTCAGGTAGCCTTTTAGTTTTGATTGGTCACGAGGGTGTCATGCATCATTCTCATGGGTAATCAGGGCTTTAATTTGCTAGGTGTCATTTTTGGATGGAGTTTGGATAAATACTTGTAAATTGGTGTTAATCATGCATCTCATGTGGATACATGCATCCCTCTTAGAAGTGATCTAGTTAATCTTAGGATGTAGTTTCATGGGAATGACATGTGTCATCATCATGCGAGTCTGAGGTAGACACACATCCCTTTTAAAGGCAATCTAGTGGATATTAGATATAAGTAGTGTACGAATGACATATGGCATCATCATATTGGACCAAAGGGGACACACATAATTCTCATGGGATTCTATTCATTCTTCTACCACTTGTCATTCTCAAAAGGAGATTTAAATAGATGTATGCCATCAAGCCTTGATCGGATGGCTTGAGGTAACCTAGATCTCTACCTTGAGATATCTTATGAGTTTTAGATGGATGTAATATGGTTTGGACACATGTTGATCTTAGATAAACCTTTAAGGGACACATGCCAATTTAAAAGGCTACTTGAGTTTGGTTGGTGGTGCTTGAGACATGCGATGGCATCTCATGGGCTTTTGGATTATAGTGAGACACATGGGGTATACATGGTGGCTTAAATTAAGTGGGATTGATCATGGGGGATAATATAATGACATGTAGCCCTAGGTTTTGAATTCCAATGGCTAGATTCTTTGTGATCTTCTTCAGATGATGCCATGTAGATCATGAACTTCATATATTTGTTCCAATTGTCTCACATGGGATGCGATAAATTTTTAAGGCATTACAAATCCCAACAAGATGGACACTTATCCTTTTGAGTTATAGTCTAAAATTTAACATATATCAAGGTGGCATAAACCATTACTTTAATTTTACATCCTATAAGGTCAAGTGAGAAACTAAGTTAGTTTTTTGAAGACATTATTGCTTGTCTTAAGCAAATTAAACAAGTATAAAGCAAAACTATGCAAGTAAATGATTTAAACACAAAAATGTTAGTTCAATAAGATTTAATGAATCTCATTATGTTCATGTCCATTAGGAAACCAGGTTGCATTTCCTTAGTGAAAGCCTATCTACACATATTTCAAATGATAGATGGTTAATAATCCATTACTAATTAAACTTAAAGAAAACTTTGTAATATTTGAGATATTTTAAGTATCAATCCTTATTTAAAAAATTAATAATTAACCATAAATTTTAGAAGCATAATAAATGGTGGATTAGATTGAATCCATATGCAGTAAAAACATCTTACTATGCTAGGCATATTGGGGACTTTTAAAGTTGAAGAAAGGAGGGTCCCCATTCTGGGAATAGAGTAGTTGATCATCTACACTCTTAAAGACTTAGGAAAGATAATAGTGAACCCAATTAATAGTAATCTCTAGCACTCCCCCTTATGCTTAATTTGAGATTACAGAAGGGGATAAATTATTTATAGATAAGGGAGATGAAAACATAAATATCCCCATTAATTATAGTTTCCTTCTAAAGGAAGTATAATGATTATAATATGAGAGAATAAATAATAAATATCCTCCATGAATGGTGCAAAGGTTGAGATGTGATCATCAAAAATATTTTAAAATCCTCTTGGAAATTAAAAAAATCCAAATTAATTTGGGATGAATACAAATAATAGGAGATGGAAAAAAATATCCAAAAGAACTTGTAAAACACAAAATCTAAGAAAATGTCTTTAGGTTAAGAGAAAAATCATGCCATAAAATAATATCTATATTCAATTTAATAAAAAATAGATTTAATAATAGCAAAGAGACTATTCTCCTAAAGTGCCCAGTCCTACACATGTAAAAGGAAGATATTCAAAGAACAAATATATTTTTTTGCAAATAAAATAAAGGATTATGTAGATAATGTTATGTAGTAAAAAAAGATAAAAAATAGAAAGGCATTTGTTCTTGAAAAAAAAAACATAAAATATAATAAGTAAGCAAAGGAGACAAAGTAAAAGTTAGAAACTTAAAATTGCTAAAGCAAAAGGTAAAACAAGTAATAAAAAATGTTTTTTCTTTTATATTAATTTTTGTAATGTCTCATTGTTTGAAAAAATTATAATATTCATCACTATTGATTTTATTACAACTCTTACATACTAAATTTTTATTTCATTTTGAGTTAGACTTGTGGTTTTTTTTTTTTTTTAATTTCCATTATGAGACATAGAATTGTCTTTTCCATTTTTGTGTTGGTGTTTAGATACAAAATCATGTTTAATACAAATCACCATTAATAAAACTCAACATGAAATGTGAATACAATATATTACATACAAAACGCTACATTTCCAAAGGATAAAGATTTATTTTTTCTTCTGTTAGTTATTTTAAACATGAGGGAATTGTTGAAAGAGCACAAGAAAAAACATACTGAAATAATAAGAGATCAAATAATGCGTAAAAATAGAGTCTTATTTTTCATAAAACATTGAGATAAATGAAATAGATAAAAACATACTTGGAGAGCCTCTAAAACTAGTTAAACAATAGGAAAATGCTCCTTATGAGCATCCTACAACAAATAGTTAGAGGCCAAGAAGCTCAAGTGAAAAATGAGCTAAAAATATATATAAATTTTAAAATATTATGAAGGTTGTATCCCTCACAAAAAATAATTGATATTTATAAAAAATATCCTCCACATTCACACATTAATGTTAAAAATAGGAAATAAAACTCTAAAAACATGGACTTATGCTAGAATATTTTATTAATAACATTAAAATAAATAATGTTAGAATAAAAAGAAAGAAAAATACCTATCAAAAGAGTTAAAAACAAAGTGAGATTCACTATTATAGGTTGGAAACAGAATTAATCAGAAAAACCCATTAGATGATTAGGAAGGCTTATCCAAGAAAACTTTAGAATATAACTTTTAGAGGCAATAATATTTGAGAAGAAGAGAGATAGATGCAAGTATCTAGAGAAGAAAAAGGGAGGAGATGGCTCTTTAAATAAAGTGAGAATAAGGGAGAGGGAATTATAATGAATCCATTGATGACATTACAAGGCCACATTAGTGTGTTCTAAGTGTCTTATTCCCTTATAAAGTGAACATAAGTCTGTGATATGTGGGGGGATGAGTTAAATTTTTAACTCCCAAAATCCTACAAAGGATAAAGAGATGAGAGACACATCATTAAATATAGATTTATGTGAATTAAAAATTCACATATATATAGATCATACACACTCCTAAAGACTTTGAAAAATAAAAGTTAACCCAATTAATATTAATCTCCAACAAAATAGAACATAGTAGAAAAATAAAAGGAAGAAAAAATTGATGATTAAGGTAATAGGGAAGAAAATGTAGATGAAGAAGAATACAAAGAGGATGAACATAATGTTGATGAGTGTAACAACCCCACTGGTATCTTACTATAAATACATGATTTTTTGAAAATTAAACACATATTATTAATAGATTATACCATGAGAATCTAACTAGTGATAATATAAAATACTTTAAGAGATATAGCTGTAAATGAAGCATACTACATACAAAGTAATTGAAAATAGACAACCATGAATGGTACAACATACATCCACTATTATCCATACTCATTAAATAAGTAATTACAGCTCTTCATGATAATGTTTCTAATAATATATATAACATAATAAAATGTACATAAATAAGATACATGTCTCCCTAGAGCATGAGTTCCCCAAAAATTTTAGTATCTTTTGAAATCTTAAGTTTCGTCTCCAAGTAAGCACTATTCTGGGGAGGTAGAGCATCATCCAAGCACTTTTACACACCAACCATACACTAACAATCCTCTACACTAATCCCATTAGGTAATGTCCCTCCCTTTATGAATGAGTAGATAGTGATAGCCTAGAAATCTAAAGAGATAAACAAGTACCCATGTGATGTATGATTTCTAAAACTAAACATGTGGTGTATCATAGAAAACTCATTCTATTGTAAGATATCACACAAACATGTAAACCATACTCATGAATTGGAAATGTGTCACTAAACATTACTTGGCTCAAGTTTTCAAATAATAAATAAGTAATAGTGATCTATAGATCAATAAAAATTCATACAAAACAATTGAATGGATTGCCTTCATCTAGTATTATAATGCTAGTAAGCCAGTGAAGTCTACCTCACTCCTTACTTAGTATCGGTAATGTAAGAATGGTTAACTTAATATAACCAAAATATTTACATAGATTACATCCTATTGGCAATCCTATAACATGATAAACATAGAATTAGTTGAAATCATACATTTATTTTGATAAACGTATGAGTGAATCTTACATTATTATTTATCCCATACTAAAAATAATGACTACAATTTATACCACCTAGGTAAAATATACAATTAACTATAGATTATAATTACCATAATTATTTTATAGACATTATACACCCTATGATAACCCATATTACCATAGTCTAGTTTTTGAAAACATAACTACTAAGTACCACAACTAGTCTAATAAAGAAATCATAAGTCCATAGAAATCATAAGCTTCTATACAAGAAACTAGATATAACAAAGCAAGTCATAGTTCCCATAGAATACAATAATATTCTATCATAGCATTCATTAAAATTTGAGGGGTTGTATGCATGCATACATAAAGTCCTATTGACTATCATAAAATATGATATTCATAGTAACAACTAGCATGCATATATTTAATCAATCAAACGTAGGTGTGATCCTAGACATAATAATTATAGTATGTATCATCTAGGTATAACATACATCTATACTATATTACTCTATGACATACCATAATATCATAGTTAAAAACTACATAATTAATCATAACCAAACTTATGAGTTCAAGAATCAAATGATCCACACTCTTAAATAATAATCAAACAAGTACATGATTTTACCACCTAGGTATAACTTATGCTTAGACTACATAATCTAATCTCTATAAGTATATTTAAGTATATCGTACATATAGTAATCATATAGTCCACTATTTTTATGTTCACACTACTTCTTTTTAGATGTCAATCATAATATTTTTAGATAATCAAATTACTTATAAACCTATCATAACTTTCCATTAAAATATCTCATTCCATTTCTATGAGACTATTTACATATGGTTATATTTTCTACTCCCTCGATAAACTTATGACTTATTTTACTCATTCCTTTAGTTATAGGTATATTTATTATATACAATTACTTATACATCAAAATATGTACCACACATAAATTTTCACTACTATATGCATATGTGCCTATAATCATTCTAATCAAGGTCTTTAAAAGATTTCACAACCATTATAATTATACACTCAGGTTAACAGATCAGGTTCTAAAGTTAATAGACTATCTATGTACATAAATTTATTTTCTCAAGCCAAATCGACATCAAAAATCATATGGATATCTCATCATGAATTAGAATATATATACCATCCCTTTATTAAACATCATACTGATTATACACAATTATATATTCAAGTCTATCCATGGATAAGAAATATTGCTTTTTATGTTACTATGATAATAAAGTGGGTTACATAATGAACATTAAATCCACAGTTCACTCTTCAATTTTATCCCTTAGTTATTATAATAGTCTCATAGCTCACTACATGGACATCTAAAATGTCTTTCCAATATATATCTTATTTGATCTAGTTATGATACAAGTCATGTTTACCAATAATTATCATAGTACAATAACATAAAGATAAATAAATGGAATCAAAGCTATAAAAAACCACCTTGAGAGTAACATCTGATAGTAGCTAGTATTATCTAATATAATACTTAGATAACATCACATTAGTAGATACTCATACAGATAACATAGTAAATTTTTGTTTAGTTATAATTAGATAGCATTAGTAGTATAGTTAGTTACATATATACTCATCCAGAGATTATGAATGGACAAATGAAATCCTCCCATAGCTATGGTCAAAATTTTACCTTTTTAGGAACATCTCATCCTAGCATCCTATCTTAATAAATTGAACATATATTATTCACATTATGTAAGTCTTACAAGGCTAAAGCATATATTATTTAGAAGTTAGAAACATAACCGTCTTAAGCATGAACATAATGAAAAAAGTCAAAATTTATGATTTTATATTATTCACAATCCTCTATAGAGATCAATAGAACATCAAAAATTTATAAATTATTTAAACTCCCTACGAGGAACAAATAATTCCACATAGATCTTCTCATAGATTGTAAATTGTTTGCTAAAGAGGTAACATGTGTGTAAATATGTTCTTGCATTCTTTCTTGAAAGACACATAATTTTTTTGTTTTAAAAGAATCAAGGTTCCTTTGCAATGTATTCTTATTGTTTTTACAATATCCTATAGCAAGAAGGATACATGTTTCTCTCCCATCCAAATATTGGACAATATCAGAGTGCCCACATGTACTTTGATACTTTTCAAAATATTAGATATTCAGCCATGTTTTTGGGCAATGACATAGGAACCATGTTATAAAATAGATATTTAACAATGACAAAAACCATGTTATAATCATTTTATAACATAGGAACTATGTTATAGCTTGTTATCAATGATTGTATCCTATAATATAGATATGTTATTTGAATATATAAATCTGTGTGTGTGTGTGTTTCTGGTCTTGAATCACCTTATACAAAATAGATTAGAGTGGATGAGGCCCTGTATACTATCTAGTGGGTAGGGTATACAAGAATGAAAGCAACATATATAGCCTTGTGCCTCGGCTAAGATGGAAGAGACAATAAGAGGTAAATGAACATAGACCTGACATTATCACTCACTAATTAGAGATAAGATAATAAACATATAGGGTAGCTTTGGGTTGTGACTAACAAAAACTAGATACTTGTTCAATTCAATGCTACTCTAGGTGACCGAATCCCACATAGAGAATAGAGATCTAAGAATATCTCCTCATTGACTCAACTCAATAGGTGGCACCCTAATCCATTGATTATTATAAAGAAAAATAATTTCAACCAAGTTGAGTATTGCTTGCATATATATCTAACCACCTAAAACACTGCTACTAAAGACAACTTTTGAAATTAACTTCGAGCTTTTGAAGTTAGATCTAAAGCTAGTCAAACTCATCCATAACAACTACAGAATTGAATTACCAAATTCTATAGAGAAGAATAATAGATCTAAAATATCTCCTTATAATTTGATTGATGTCTTCTCTCTACAAAAATTCATGCAAGCCCTAGCTTAATACAAAGTTTTGAATATAGTATTATTAACTTTGGTTGAAGAGAATCAATAGGGTCAGGACTCTAATCATATAAAAAACTATTTTGAACATGCTACTAAATAATTAAGTGCTCACCAATTTCAAGGTCATGCCATGGATGTGATGCAATAGATCACAATATTTTGTATAGATCAACATAGATATTCACATTAATTTAAATGACATCACCTACCTTATTCTAGTGTCCAACTAAGTGTGACTAGGAATAATTTTTTTTTTGGGTTCATTCTCCCTTATTTCATGACACTACCCTCTTGCCATTCTTCTTTTTGGTATGATATGCCTTGCTTCACACAATCTCCATATATTCTTTCCTATTCTCTAAAGGGTATATCTTTAAAATATTTGTATCTTTATTCTTAATTTTAATATTTTTTTTGTTATTATTTAATTAAATTATTTATTTATTTCCTTTTTTATTTTCTTTTTCTTTTTTCATTTTTTCCTCTCAAATGGAAATTTTCTAGATTTTATTTATTTTTAATATTAATTATAAAAATATATAATTTTACTAATTTAATTAGCATCTCCAGATGCCATGAAGTTTTAATAATAACTCCATGAATTAAGAACCTTGAATTTTAGAAAATCACATTCTAAAGGCATTGATGATCACACACAGAACACATTATATGATGTCACAAAACCATTAAACTATGTTAGTAAACCATGCTTATCTATCTAATATAAACAACATCAAAACACATTATGCTAACTATTTATTATGCATATAATGTGTGCTAACTAATGTGGTGTGTGTAGGGTTCTATCTAGTTTCTTTGTCATCCTCAAACATCTACATCTATGACACCCTCTCTTATGATGCTCTCCCTCCATCATGCTCTGAGGGATGAGTTCTCCTACATCAACCTCACAAAAATTAGGTACTTAGACCAGATCAACATGATATATAAACATCATAAAATATAGCTAAAATAACAAATCAACATATTTTTAATGTAGACACATACACTCAAGATAACTAATAACAATGTAAACATGTCATCTAAGTAATATATTATTATCCCATAGTAACATATATCTCATAGCTTAATTAAAAATAAACAAATCCAAAATTTTCATCTATATATATCCACAAATAATAAGATAGTTTGCTTGGCAAGGAATCAGGTTGTAAAAATGAGGATGATTCTATATATGATATAGAAGGAGAGATAGAGGGTCATTAGGGATAAAATAATTACGATGATGGTAATGAGGAAGAGAATTCATGTGTCAAAAAATAAATATAAGAGGAATAAAATAATGATGATGAGGAAAAGAATGAAAATGATGAAGAAAAGAAAGATGAACATAATTATGAGGATGATGAGGATAAAAATAATTTAGGAGAGGTATAGGATCATGACGAGGAAAAGTGGGAAAATGATTGTAAGGGTTATAACAAGTTATCTCTAAATCTAATTTATTCAATATTTTATTTTTAGGGATGCATTAAAAATAAGAAGTTCATTATATCCATAAACCCTAGCACCATGTATAACTTCATCAATATGTATGTGGCTAAACATGGATAGATTCAATATAATACAAATAAGGATGATCAATTAGATGGCAAGAATATTAAGGTTGTTGAAATTTATAACTTCATTTTGAAAAAATATGATTTGCATTTAGATTTTCATTCTTTGGATATAGATGGTGTGGATATAGTTATTATATATCCTTGGTTAGAAACTTTGGGAACAATAAATATTAATGTGTAGAAGCATTTCATGAATTTTTGGTTCAAGAAAATGAAGGTTAATTTACAATATATCATAGTTGTAAGGCAAAAATATATGTCAAGGTAGAGCATGAGGATGAAGTTAAATATGGTTAAGAAAAGCATAAGGAATAAATAGATGAAGAAATAATACAAGCAAATAAGAAAATTTCATCAAATTAAGAGATTAATGCACTACTAAATGAAAATGTGGAATAAGTAGAATAAAAGGTGGATAAATTCATAATATTAGAAAAGGATACTGAGGTTTGGTAATATAGACACCCACAACATCATTAGAGCCAAAATTGATTGAGACATGCCATGTAACTTCATGTCAATAATACCTTTGTCTATATAGGCAATGAAAGGAAAAATAAATATGGCTACATGCAAAAGGAAAATAATAAATAATATAGTCATGCATGGAATCAAAATAGTGAAAAAAAATATGGAACATAAAATTAGTGAGGAAATCACTATGAATATATATGTATGCCAACGAATAAATATGATGGTTATGTATGTAATTATAGTGGATCAATGGAATATGGAACATGGAATTAGAGGACTCATTATGCATAAACTTGAAGGTATAAATATTATCATTAATGGAATTATTTTATAACATTGGAATTTGGAAACAATATTGGTGAGCTATCACCTACCAAGATCACATGTATATGGTTGGACGATTGATCTTGGAAACAAGTGTGAAATTATTTGAAGCACAATCATTGTTTGGTTTCTTGTTATTTTCAAAGATAGAACATGTCAAGGAGGTATGAAATTATATGTATATAGGTATATGCTATATTAATGTATATGTGTTTATAGATCTTTTTACATGTAACATACATCTTCATTAGTTAATTGCATGGGTCAAAATTGGGATAATTGAGTAACTTGTGAAATTAATACATTGGGTAATGATTCATCCTACATTAGGAGTAGGAGGTTACCCATCCATTTTTAGTTGTATAGGTCTATATAAAGGATACGAATATCATTGTAAGGATATCAAGTAAGATCTAAGTCTTCTATTTTTTATAACGTTATTAGAGGTGTCCACCTTGAATTAGAATTGAGGAGTTACTCCTTCCTTAAGAAGTATTGTATGGTGTTTCCTTACCATAAGGATATTATTTCATTTATGAACATATTTAATATTTTTTAATCTCGTCCCACCCAAATATATTATTTTTTTATCATCTACATTATATTATACACATTTCTAATTATTATAAGTGTATATTATAAAATAATTATTTTTAATGCTCCTATTATATTCTTGCACTCACTTCTTAAATCAAATAACACATAATGTTATATTATACATTCTTAGTTAAAAATTGGTTTGGTATATACACCTCTTATTTATTGGCTAAATTACATTGTATTTCAATAAATATCTTTCTACCAATCAGACGTATCACTACACACATTGTGCGCTCTTCAAAATTCTTAATGGGCATAATGGAGTCACCTTTTTGGTACTTGATATATTTTTATACCTCTTTGTATTATTATCAAGTCATGGAAATCATGATGTTTTCTCTATTTTTCCTCTATTTTTTCCCTTTAGTTCTTAGGCATCAAAATCATTCTCATTCATGAAAAGTATAATATTACTTCATGCTTGCATATGAGTATTATATTGATCAAATTATATATCTTCCAAAAAAAATGCAGTTCCCTATTTTTAAATATGTCTTTCAATTATAAATTTATTTTGATAGATTAGTATTTTAGGGGAAACCCATATCACCCCACATTCCTAGTACGAACATAATAGCAACGTTGTAACATTTTTTCATGTTTTGTTTGACAATAATTCTAATCCTTAATTTTTTAATATCCAACCTATGAAGTTAAGACATATATGAATCTAGATAATATAGGAATCACATAAACATAATAATTATGTGATTTTCATACATTCAATTCTTACCCTTTCTCACCTTGTTGGACTTTGTGTGTGATTTATAAAGATTTAGGTCATTAAAGTTTACCAGAGTTTCTTGTTATTACATATTTAGCCTTGCGTTAAGACCTACAAAATCATTAGTAGACAATTAAATTATGTGTAAATTATTAAGATAGGCTTCCATTTATGTTTTAACATAGATCATCTAGTGGAAACTAGACCTTATTTTGTCAATAACTAAAGTGAGTGATGTCACCCCACTCTTCTATTATGAACCACTTGTTGCCAACTATTGCAACAATTCAATAGATGACTCATCTTCATCATTTGTATGATAATGTACACTTAAATTCTTCATAGATTAGATAGACATAAAATATAATGAAGTTAAGAAGTAAATATACACAAAATAATTTATCTCTCTAATATTGTAAAAACCTTAATAAAACTTTGTTATTAGAATTATACATCGATTTTCAATTGTTTGTCTAATTTACTTATTATTTAATAAATTACACTTTCATATTAACACATTATAGTTTCATATTATGTTTCATTCATAAATTTTATTTTATTCTTAACCATTATAAACTATTTTAATTAGTTTGTCCATTATGTCTCTTCTTGGGCTCTTAATTAGTGGCAATAGAGCATTGCACACTTCATATCATTTTTGGGTGGTATCCTAGTGTATATAAACTTCTTAAATAATTGTATGCCCACTCATATAAGGTATAATTACAATAATTTAAGGATAAACACTCATCACCCTTAATCATATCTTCCTTCACATCCTCAAATGGGAGATAAATACTTAATGAATGCAACTTTAGAAATGTTCCATAAGATGATAGTGGATATATTGAAAATACATTGGGATGATTTGGAAGAATTACGTGCACATGAAAAATAAAAATGATCATTGATAATTTCTCTCTACTTATCAAGCAATAATCTCCTTGTAATACATCTCAATATTTGTAGTCATTTTGTGTTCATATACCATATAAGATACAAGTCAATATAGACATCCCAATGTTTGAAGGATAAATATATTTATATGAACTAGATAATTTTCTTATCCTAATATCTTCATATTACATAATAAATTAGTTATTTGATAGAAAATTGATTAGATTTAGTCACATAATTATTTAATTATCAATGAAGAAATGGTGGGAAAACTAATATGTTTCACATGAAAATCATGAATATGAAGTTAACATACACATATATGTAGACAAATGGAAGGGTCTCATATAAGAACTCAAAAAAAAACATATTAGCCTATTGGAAACTATGATGACCATTAGATTAATTTCTCTTAATTTCACTAAGGTAGAGAATAATTTGTGTATCAATACACAATACTTTTCATACTTTGGTATTTAAACTCAAGATTAAATATTTAGAATAAAAACATATTTTGAGGTATTGGTTGGGCTTGAGACCACATATCTGACTAAGATGGACTTTTTAACAAATATATTTAATCAATTAAGCCTACATATTTTATTAAAAGTTTCAAGCAAAGACCATGGCTATGAATAATATAGAATATTATATGTCTCAAACTAAAAAAAAAGTCTAACTCTTCCACAAAAATAATCAAATGACTAGAATAAACAATCTAGTATTGGAAAGTGGTGTTAAATTCATAACTCTAGTATTCATTTCAATCAATAATTCCATGCTAGGAAGACTCTAACTACACAACTTGCACCACTAGGTAAAAATAAAACATTATTAGATAAAGGAAAGCAAATTACAAATGCTAAACCTAGTTCCATGATGGGTACCACAATCATCTCTAATACCCTTACGTCAAACATCAAATTTGTACCACATCCTAGAATAATACAAGGATGCCATTTTTCTACCAAAGGATGTGCCTACACATTGTATTGTGAGACATAGTATTTATTTGATCCCTCAACTACCTCTACATAGTGTTTTTTAATACCATAAATTATTTTTATAAAATTAATAAATCAAGTGATAAATCCATGAACTTGTGGATAAAATAAATATCAGGCCCAACTCATTTTCTTGTGGTATCCCAATTATGCTTGCACCAAATAAAGGCAACACATGGATGTTTTTCATAAATTATAGACCTCTCAACAATTTCATTGTGAAGAACTAATATTTTGTTCCAAGGATTAAAAACTTACTAGACTAGCTCCATGTACCAAATATTTGACTAAAATTAATCTTAAGTCTGGGTATAATCAAATTCATGTTGAACCTATATACATATGGAAGACAAAATTCAAGGCTAAAGAAGTTTTATTAATGGTTAGTCATGTCCATAAGTTTTACCAATGCAATAGCTCCATTCACGTGAATGATGAATGACATTCATAGACCATTCAATAATTCATTTGTTTTAGTCTACCTTGATGACATATTAATGTTTAAAAGACTCTGGGATGAACAATTATTCCATATATCACAAGTGCCTTGACACTTTGAAAAAATAAAACATGTATGCAAACATGGAGAAATGTTCACTTTATATGTGGTAGATACCATATCTTGGGTACATACTAGACACACAAGGAATGCACATGACCCAGTCAAGATTAAGGTCATTGAATAATAGACACAACCAAATAATAGTGTATATATTCATACCTTGTTAGGATTTTCAAATTTATACAAGATATTTGTATTTTATTTTCTCATGTGACTTGATCTCTGAACCAAGTTACCAAAGGCAATGCAAAATAAAATTTAATATGGGAAAAAATACAACAAAAATGATTCAAATAATTTAAATTCATACATTATTCTACACTAATACTTCCATTTGATCTTGAGATAGATGACTCTAAATTTGCACTTGTAGCTATCCTCACTCAACATGGTCATCTAGTTTCTTACCTTTGACATAAACTGAGCAACACCAATTTATAGTCTATAATTCAATAATCCTAACTAGATCTAATATAATCTATCTACGGATATATTAACTTGAATTAAATGTTTCACACATATTTCTCTTCAAGTGTTTCCATTATATATAAATATTGTAATTTTAATATAAAATTTTCATTCCATTCATATTTATCTTGATTATTATGATATTATATGATAATATTATGTGTTATGCATTCTCTTCCACACCATTTATATCATTATATACCCTTAAAAATCTGAAGGTTACATCTCTTCACTCATAGTTACTTTTGGTAACCATTGGTTTACATTTATTTACCTTCTTAACTACCAATTAAAGGATATTTACATATATACCATGGCATATATGCATTTTATTTATGTAGAGTGCATTATATTATTAATTATTATAATTTTAATATTTTTAAAACATATAAAGTATACTATGATGATTATATTTAACACTGATGAGTAAACCAATTAAAATCATCCCTAATCTTAAACATTTGTATCATCCTTGAGACAAGTTCTATGAGTAACCACTCTAACTCATATTTCTTGTCATATTTTTTCATTATCAAAAATGATAAAGTACACTCACACCTAAAATTCATTAGTTTTCACCACAATATATCTCATTATTTCTATAGAATTATTTTAGTTTTTTCCTTCCATGACATCATTTCTTGGTTTTGTTGTATAATTTATGATCACTTTATTTTCTTCATCTACATAATAGTATTCTATGTTTGTGTCTACTTCATATTTCCTCATATAATAATATTTTTATTATGTGATGTTATTCATTACTTATGTAGTGCCATATCACTCTTCAATGATTTATTATTCCTCTCCTATCATAGGTTCATCCTCTTCTTCCACAAAGTTGGAAGTAATCTTCATTGCTAATATCATATTCTTATCCTCCTAAGTAACTATTTGACCTCGTGGTGTGATTCATTTTTTGATGGTATTATTATTTTATTTTCCCTTCATGGTATAGTATCTTTGTTCCATAAAATTATATCCTTTATCTAGTATCACTGAATATCTCATCATCTTCTTCTTTTATAGAGTAATAATCTTTATTTGAGGTATCATAATCTTCCTTTATAGAGTAATAATTATCTTTTGCCATTTCATGTTGATATTCCATAGAATAATCATCCTTGTCCTATGTTAATTTTAGTGTATGAATTAACTTACATACCTATATATTTTACCCTATATAAAATGGTGCTTCTATATCTTATTCCAAATTTCACTTTGATTCATCGCTTTCTTTACAAGTTTTAAACTGGTTATTTTATTTATACTATATGTTTAGCTCAATATTTTTATTAAAAACATATACACAAAAAAATATCACCCTAAACACTTTTGTATTGTCCATTTTCTATTGTCCGTGAATCTTCCATACGCATTACAAATAGTATGTGTACTGCTGATCCATTTCCTTATATCATTATCTATTCATTTACAAAGTCTAATATTCCAATACAATCAAGAAACAATTATAAATCAAATAGTATTGGGTATTATGACTAATTATGATGTGTTTCCATCACATCAAAATATATTGTTTTACTAAGAAAAAAATCATCTTTTACTCATTTTTAAATAGCTATGGGTAGCTGTAGTTTTCCATCTACCATTTTTATATCATAATATATCACATGTAATGGTATCTTTACTAAGACCTCCCACATATAGCATAGTATAAAATTCACATCCACACCAAGATCCAACAATCTAAGACATACCTTCATACTATTAGGTGTAGCCTAAGTGGTGATTAATTCACTATTTAAAATAAATGTAATGAGTAATGTTTTATTACTTATGGTAGTTAGGATTATTAAATAAGTTTGTTTATTCAAACTTTCTCTAGTTAATTTGTAATATGATTATATTTGAGGGTTCATAGATTTTTCATCAAGATAAGATACTACCTACCCTATTATATAGGGAATACTTTTGGCATTAATATTTATATAAATTCATGTTTGTAAATATTTCATATTGGTATGAAATATAATAATGTTATTTCTCCATAATATCTAGTATTAGAGTTGGACATTCTAAACCTATGATGAATCCAAGATAAGCCCATGTACTCCACATATGTTTGAATCAGCTTGAAAAAGAAGCAACATAGTTTTTAAGAGATATAATCTATTAAAATAATTTTAGTGCACTTGCATAGTTGTTGGAAACCTATTTTTTACACTTTTCTATATGATTTTATGTAGCATGAGCCATACACAAGTCATAGGAAGGTGATTCAAATTGAAGGTGGTAAATTAATTTGTCCTTCACATTCCATAATCAATATCTCTTATTTGGACTAGGCCATACAACATTTTGAAGGCAAAACTACTCTTTGGTCCCTTATTGTTAGAAAGCCTACAAGCTACAAATGATAAGCTTTTCTTCATATATTTTCATAGAAGCATCATTTGGATGTGAAAGTTTTTTTGAACTATGTCACTCCCTTGATGACATAAATTAGGTTGTATAATTTTTCATTAGGTCATACCATCCTTTTTATGCCTACAATATGTCCTTCACCAATCTCTATAGCTACATAGTTTTCTTCTAGTATGAGCCGTACATTCAACATTTTTAGAATATGATTTTTGGATATTGATCCTTTCTTAGAGATGTATCATATAAAACTTTTAAGTACACATGTGCATGTGGTCATAAAACATTTTTTGATCTTAAAGGAAAACTGAGTAGTTTGTAACAATAGATTGACCATTATGTTAGTTTTTTCTATTACATGCCATAATAAAGTGAGGATTGTCTGAGATTCATTTATTCATCTAATTCCACTTAAAATCCTAAAAAATAGTTGTGAAAATTTCCATATAACTTTTTTGGCACTACAAAGTTGACCTATCATTCTAGTTGCCACATGGATTAAAGGGTGATTTACATGGACAAAAGAAGGTTGAATGAATTATCAACCAAGGAGATCCAAGATGCATTCTACTTCATAAGGTGTTTTTTTAAAATTAATTTAGTTTTTTTCCAAATTAAAGTTAAATTATTTGGGAAAATACCTCAAAAACACCTATAAAACAATTTGTAAGTTATCCTTTTATTAGAACTTTCAATTAAAAAAGGTACAAAGGTGAAATCCATCCAAATAGAAAGTTTAGTGGAACCCCCAAAATTAGCTATTATGATAAATTTAGAAACCAAAACCATTTTTAAGGGGTTTTTTTTTTTAAAATGACCAAAAACAAAAATTGTGACTTGTAAAAATCTTTTCCATATTATATTACATATTATAAGAAATTGTAAATTTATTTATTGTGAACTTGTACAAAATCATGAGTTGTTTAAACTCATTTGTGGTGTTCAATGCAAGTGACAACTCTGACTCACATTTATAGGTAAATATATCATTCTTGAGTTACAACATATATAGCCTAGCATAGCCACAACAATGATATATGATAATCAACCCTATAAAATTGTTAAGGAGAAATAATGCACATGCACTCATAGTCTTCCCTTCATTTACCTATTCATTAAAATTGAAAGGCATAAATTTTAAAGGTGGAATTTAAAAGTATATATTGAATTTATGAATGTGTATGAGGAATTATATCTAAGTGATAATGATTATATGAACCCTTTTTAGTAATGTCTAGGTACCACATATGAGACTCTTTCATGTACATTAATGCCTTTTTCACATATTGATAGGTACAGAGAAAGGGAGAGGTTCTTCCATATGTTAGTGGGTATATAGTAAGGTTGCATAAATATAAAGGTCATGTATATTGATCTGACAGTATATATAAAGGGAGACCTATATACTTAGAGTGATAAGTAACTAATCTATCACCTAAAGTCTTAATAATGATTACATAGGATCCAAAAGTCTTTATGCCAGATTATCAATTACTCTAAGGTGAAAATTACTCTGCTTGGAAGAAAAATATTAGAACTCAACTAGAATTTGAATAAATTTGGCCTGTTGTAGATGGTACCTACACTTGACATAAAATAGATGTTGACCAATAATGTAAATATGATAAAAATAATCAGAAGGCAAAATTGATCATAATTTTTGGGGTATCAAATGAAGTGAAACCACACATATATGAGGGAAAAACCACCAAGGAATCTTGGGAAAAGATATAAACAACATATGAAGCCAAAAATTAGAGAACTATTGTACACCTATAGAGTTAAATTTACTCTTTAAAATTGATATCAGGTGAAAATGTTGAGGCCTTTCTTAGATATGTTACAACACTAAGAGTATCACTAAATTCCTTGGTTGAGGTAGTGTCAAATGAATCTCTTATACCCATTGTCTTGATATTTGTACCACCCTCATATAGGATTTTTGTGACCACCTTGATTATCATATAATAAAAACCAAGTTTTGAAAAATTGGTGAATATATTACAACAAGAAGATTCTCTCAATACTCGAGAAGAATGAGAATATGTCCTCACTTCACAAAAATGCAATAAACTCATGAAGTCTTCAAATACATCATCAAAATAGTGTCCTCGATAAAGTACATAAGGGGGTAAATCACAAAAACAATGTCTTATTTATGTTCATAGTGGACATGAGTTAAAAAATTGTTGGTATAATACATTTCAAAATGGATATTCTAGTGTCTAGAATCCCACTAACCAATAATCATCCCTTCATCTAAAAGTAAATCACATGGAAAAAAAGGGCATTGGATAAAAGAAAATAAATCAACAAGGTAACATTATTGAACAAGAAGACAATGATGATAAAAAATTTCTATATTCTACTAATTTACATAAATAATCCACATTACAAAGTGATATTTGGTATATTGATTTAGGTGCAACCCAACACATGACAGGTAGAAAATATTAGTTTTTCACTTTGAAGGAGACACCCAAAAAAATCATGTTTCTTTGGGTGATGCTACCTCATAAAATGTGCAAGGCATTGGTAACATTACCTTACCCACAGGTACACAAAACTTCAAAATCAAAGATGTTCTCTATGTACCCAATTTAACCAAATAATATTTATCAATCAGTCAACTCGTAGACCATAATTTGAAGATTGAATTTGACTCTAAAGGTGGAAAGAAAATGTGTTTCATCATAGATATATCCAATAATTCAAAACTTGTTTCACAAGTATCCAATTTGAACCATATGTTTGAGCTTGATTTCAATTAGATAAATAATCAGGCACTCGTAGCAAAGGACACACAATTGGTATAATTCTGGCATAGAAGATTTGGACAAATTAGGTTTTGATATCTTAACACACTCCACTAGTACAAGATGGTAAGATGATTTATACCTCTTAAAAATGTATAGACAAATGTCAAGATTTCTTATCAGGAAAATAACATAGAGATCTATTTTAGAAAAGTACATATTAACCCATGGGAAACTTGATCTAGTGCAAACTGATCTATGTGTATCGATGACACCTAATCATGTTAGTTTTATGTACTTCATGCTTTTTGTTGAATATTATTCTATAAAAATTTGGATATATTGTGTGAAAATAAAGAGTCAAGCCTTTGAAAGTTTCAAGAAATTTAAAGTGGCTATTGAAACAAAATCTTGTTAAAAAATAAAGACCCTCCACTTTAATCATAGGGGGAATTCACTAGTAATGATTTAATAAAATGACATTCATTTTCAAATAGCACTTCTGCATACACAATAATACAATGTATTTGTTGAACATAGGAATTTTACTATCATGGAAATGGTGTGATATATTTTACATAATTCAGGCTTGACAAAGGCATTTTCGTAGAAGTAATCAAAACTATTGTATATTTGCTCAATAAGTTTCCCACTACAACTCAATATGGAATGACACCACATGAATTTTGGTCAAGGAAAAGCCATGTATAACACATCTTCAAGTTTTTGGATGCTAGGAAATTATGCACATTACCAAAGCATAATGGACTAAACTTGATATGAAATCTAAATAGTATGTGTTCTTAGGGTACAGTGAAGAAGCACTTGCCTATATACTCATGGATCTAAAAACCAAACAAATCTACAATAGTAAGGATGTTGAGTTCTTTGAGAAGAAAGAAGCATAAGATCCTTCTTTAAGATCACCTAGTAAACCAATTAGTCCTGTAGAAAATGTAGAAGATGGCAATCTACCAAAAGATGATAGTGATGATGGGAATAATGGTGTATCTACACCACCCATAAGAACTACTCAATGCATGCCTAAATGGTACACAAGTACACTAAGAGAGGATAAAATGAATAGTGTTCTAGATACACCCACCATTAGACCAAGGACTAATAGTATGGCTAGAGGAAAAGTCAATTTGGCTTTAATGAGTATAGTTATTAAATCTATTATGCCCTCTTTAATTTAGGAATCCCTACAATCACAAGCTTGGAAAGATGCCATGAATGCAAAATACATGTCACTATGAATAAAAACATGGAAATCTATATAGCTTTTGTATGCAGTCAAAAATGCATCATGTCTATAAATCAATCTTAACTCAAAGAAGATAGATCATACAATACACTTTTGATTGGGGACACATTAGATAATCAAGAACATAACCAATATGAGAATATACTAGACTTGATTAGGGGATCTCTTACCACAATAAACTATGATAGGGAGGGTTCCAAAGCCTCTATTCAAGCATAATCATGCAATAACCCTAAGGGAGTCCTATGTTTTGATATCTCACTAAACTAATAACAAGTAAATCAAATCTAATCTAGTGCTCACCAAAGCTTTTAGCATAAAGAGGGGGTTAGAAATAATAAAAGTAAACATACATAGAAGACATATACTCACATCAATGTATATGTAATCATAATACATGAAAGAAAATTACAAATGCATATCTATCTACTCTTATAAAAGAGGAACAAAGTTAGGAATATTTACCTTTGAAAATAGACCCACTGTGCCTCAATCTCTCCCTTAACCAAGGTGATTCACAAGAGGTTGTTGTGGTATGTAAGGATGATAAGGATAAATCTGATCTAGGCCACACAACCTATCAATTCATCCAAAAGACTTATCCATAATAAAAGATCCATATCTTAAAATAAAGAATTGCTCCTTAAGTAGAATAGTGAAAACTCTTACTTCTTCTTCTCTTCTTTCAATAATGGAAAAATGAACTTATTTATATAGGCAAATCTAACCCTAAACCCTTACTAAAAATTTTGGCTGATAGGGTTGACCTAGTTGACCTAGTAATGTTTTAGACAATAACTATGCTGAAGATGAACTACATTGGCATGGTGGGATAATGAAAAAATAATACAGGGTCGACCCAATTGACATAGTTTTAAAACTGATAAAATGGATTTAGGATAGGGAAAAGGTAAATGAAAGTGGAAAATTACTATAAGAGGGTGAAATAGAGAGTAAAAATCTTAAAGATAAGGTTGTTAGGAGATAAGTGTGTAGATAACAAGTGGAAAAAGAGACAACAATCTTGTGAAACACCAATGGTCCACCCACCCCTTTCCTAGTGCACTCCTTAAGGTGTGAACTCAAAGAGATTGAGACTTGGTGGATGCCTACAAGATATAAAGTGTCATTAAGTGATAAAAGTTTGAAAATATTATGTGTATGCATATGCTCCACTTGAATCTCATCACATGTTACATGAGTACAACACAAGATGGTGCATCAAGAAATAGAACATGATAACACATAACATTGATGGTAAGTAAAATGAAATAAGGAGTAAATAAGATAAATGAAAGGATAGAATTTAAAAACACATACCTTTAATTACCGTAGTGTTGTAGATAAAGAAGTAGATTGCAAGAGAATTGAAGGTTTCCAATGTGAATAACATTAGGTGAACTTGTAGAGATTAGTGAAAAAAAAATTAAAAATTTTACAGTATAGGAATATAGTAGTTGAAAATATTCTCTATGACATCAAGATTCAAGAACATTATACAATTTGGAAAAAGATTTAGTAGAGACAAAGATATGAGGGTTTTAGGAAAATTGGCAAAGTAGGATTGTTAAGGCAAGGTTAGAACCAAAAAGATTGAGGGTAAATGCATGATAAAATGATGGAAAAGGAAAGACAAATGATGAAAAATGAATGAAAAATGATTGTATAAAATATTAAATCAAATTATAAAGCATGGAAAACATAAATGGCAAAAAGGAATGTAGAACATATAAAATCATGTTGGGAAGCATGTAAAACATAAATGGAAAAAAGGAATGTAGAACATACTATATCACATTGGGAAATATGTAAAACATAAATGGAAAAAAATAATGTAGAACATACTAAATCATGTTGGGAAGTATGTAAAACATAAATGACTAATGGAATATCAATGCAAGAAAACTTGAAGAAATATATGTAAGCAAGAGAAAAGTAAGCCCATGTAAGATAAGCATGTCAAATCAAACATAAAAAACATGAATGACTAAAAATGAATTCTAATTCAAGATGGAAGACAAACATGAAGTCATACATAAATAAAAACATGTAATATTGCCAAATGTCATATGTAAGGTAAGTGAAGTCTACAAAAGTTAAACAAGAACATGACAAATAGGTGAAAATAAAAAAGCTCTAAAGGATGGAAACTCAAACTTAGTGCTTATTCTAAGATACAATGTAAGAAAACAAAACCACCTAATGACATGACTAGTGTGACAATGAGATGGTGTGCTAAAAAAAATGGTGTAAGGGTGTTTGTGAGAAAGGCCTGGTCATATCCAAGGTCTTACAATGCAAGTCACAAACTATAAATCAAGAGGCAAAATAAGGTATATGTGATTAGGGATGTGATCGGATACAAGAAATATCCAACAAGGGGAATATAAGGAAAATATGTGATGTGAATAAGGAATTTGAGGCACCATATGAATGATGTGAACATCCTTAGCAAGAATGAGACACACTAGGCAAGTGATAAAGGCTAAGAACTATCAACACCAAGGACTTAAGACATTTTGACTAATGAACACAAAGCTTAGGATAATAAGTGAAGTATATAGATCATCCCATGAAGTCTATATGCATGAAAATTAAAATCAACCTACCTGCCTACAACATTTTCTCCATTCCTCAAGACCCCTTATAGAGTCATCAGTCTACTATGAGGATTAGGTACTTGCATGAGAAGTTAGGTAGCACTAAAAGACTTTTTATTCTCCTTTTCTAATCTACTAGCCTACTACACCCTAATGGACATTGGATCTATTGTGAGGACAACTATGTAGTTTGATATTTGACTAGAAGAATGAGATGTGCTTAGAATCATGTCTTTTAGTCTGATTTTACTTTTGGAATTTTTAATGTGGCCTATTGAGTCATTGCCTTTTGTTTGTATTTTATTTTTTGGCTTTTAACTTTCTTGATAGTTTTTTTCTATTCCTCCATACGGATTTAGTAAGCCAAACATGGGTATTAAAGATGACAAACACAAGAGAGCTTACACTTGATTACTAGAGAAAAGGACCTAAAGACCAAGGTGTCAAGAGACTCCTTCACTTTCCCACAAGTAAGTGTGAAATCTCAAAATTGATAGATGTGAGACTCAAATGAAAGGAAATAAGGGAAATATGGGGATCATGAGGGATCCGTCTATGTAATAATTGATACAATGATGAATATGTTCTTAGATAATCATAAGAAGGTAAAATAGTGTTATAAAAGGGATGGGGCTATGCTTATGATAGTCTTTTCACTAGAGAATCCATACTAACCTACAATGGATCTAACACAAGCACAAATGAGATTAGTAGACATCCCAAAAAGTGATTTAAAGATGTTTTAATATGGTAATTTGTGAAGAAGGCTAGGTCGTATCCATGGTCTTACACTACAACTCACAAGGTGAACACCAATGAGGTGAAAATTAAATATTGGACAAATAATCATAAAGCTACTAAGGCAAAGAAAGTGACATAAAAAGACAAAAATGAAAGAGATATATAAGAACTAAAATGAAAACAAATTCCAAATGTAATGTGTAAGAAAACCAATAAACCCAAAGGCAAAAATGGTGCAAGTAAAATTAAATTGAAAGAAGTAAAATGCATAAAAAGAAAGAAAAATGAGATAAGTAAATATATGCTAATGTCTTATAAAAAATGACCATGTGAAATACAAGTCTATAAGTCTCAAAAGGTTTCTTAAAGTTAGATTTGTTTATTATTATGCATTATAAAATAATATTGGGCATCATAAGATGATCCAATGGGTAAGTAGATGTAGGGATGGGCATTGCAAGATGCCAAAATGTTTGAAGGGACATGTGGATGGGCATCACAAGATTCCCCAACATGTGAATTTGATTAAGGTAACATTGAACCATTAAAATTATCTGCATTGGGTTGGTAGTTACATTTGGAGATAGGTAAATGTATTGGTTTGTTAGATTTTATGGAGGTTGAATGTGACATAAGATTTGTAGGAGAGGTATGAAGAGGGAGAAGAGGTAAAGGAGGACCATGTATGCTATTCTTTGGAGTAGGCATTTAAAATTAGGTATTATTTTAGTTCATGTGACTTAAGAGGTTTAGGTTCAATGGATGCAACTATATGTTTAATGTTTTTCATGTTATCTATTCTTTCACTATTGATGTAGGAAGAAGGATCAACTATGCTTTGAAAAAAATTAGTGGATGAGGTGTAGGTATGGGGTAATTATTGTTGATTATTAGGTAGTTGATGTTGATGTGATTATGGTTCTTGAGTTTGAATTTGAGAAGCTTGAAGATAGTATTTATAATGTTTTTTTGTGAGAGTATCAATATTGAAATGCAGACCAAGTAAGGAAGAAAGAATAAATTAGTGAAGATCATGACAAGACTAATGAGAATGACCTATAGTAGAATGCCACCAATAAAATTTATTAGGATCATACGATTTTGGAGGAGGTTTAAAAGGATCAAAAATCATGGATTTAGAGGGTGGAAATTTATGCTTAAGTTGTTCTAGACTCAATAGAGGGTGGGTTGGGTTAAAATTAGTTGAATTAGATGCTCCATTTTGAGGTTAGGGAGGCTTGGATGAATTAATGTTACGAGAAAATGATTTTAAAGGTTTTTTAATAATTATTTGAGATGTTTCAAATTGAGTCATAAGAAAGTCTTTCCTTTTTTCTTGGTATAAGGCTTCTAAAATTTTAGGTGAAAAGATTTGAACTTTATATTGAATTGAAGGGAAGGTTTAAGACCAATAACAAATAGTTTTAAAAGAGTACCATCATTCATGTTATGGTCCAATTTGTGAGATATAAAATTCCATCATTTCATGAAAGTATGAGCGGAATCATTAGGAAGTTTCTTGGAATTGATGAAATGGCTAACGTAATTTTTAGGAAGGTTATCATGTTGGAATTACTTCACGAGAGCATTGACTAAATCCTCTAGTTCTGAGATGGAATATTTAGTAAGTTGGTTATACCATTCAAGTGCATCACCAACAAAGGTTTTTTATAAGATCTTTGTGGTAGCAAAGGTGTTAGTTTGGACCCATTCCTTATAGAGATTACCAAAATACTAAATAAATATAGTAGGGTCCTTAGTCAAATTATATGTGATAGTTGGAGAGATGTTTCCAATATCTATGGATGTAATTAATGGGGAGAAAGGTTTATTTTGAATATGTTGGAGCATTTTATGATTCATTGGAGGTTGAGGGATGGTATTCCCATTGGAATTTGTAAGAGGAGGAAGGACAAAAAATTTATTTGGTTGAGACATGATGACTTGAGGTGGTTGACTAGCCATGTGTAATAAATGTTGTTGCATGTTTATTATTTAAGAGGTGTTAGAAGATTACATTATGTTCATTTACTATATAAATTGTGTGATAAGTTGAGTTGTATCAATAGGTGGGTTGGTGTTTGTAAGAGGGGTATTTGTATTGATAGGAGGATTCCCAACATTTGTATTGGGAGGAGGATTAGGATGAATGGCCTCAACTACATTACATTATGTAGTGATTGGTTTTAGATTAGGAGAATATGAATGAATAAAGTGAATAGTTTCATTTTAAGTAATAAAATAAGTGAGGTTATGATATAAATCCTTGATTATGAAATGTTATTGATTAAGGGAAGGCTGAAAAGATGTCATCATGATGAAATAAGACTAGATAACCACACAAAGAATAGGTGAAAAATCAAAGAGACAAGAAGATAAGATAAGAGTATAGAGTTTATTGTGTCAACATAGTATAATAAACTAGGGATGAAAATTATAAAAAGTTTATAGTGTTGACATAATACAAAAAATAGGGTCTGAAAACTGTACAGAGTTGACAGGGTCAACCTAGTACAAAAAGGAGGGGTTGAAAAAGTATACAAGGTTGATAGGGTCAACCTAGTACTAAAAATAGGATTTGATAAATAGTATAGAGTCTATCTAATACAGTAAATAGGAGATAAAAAAGTGTACAAAGTTGACATAATCAAGCTAGTATAGTAGGTAGGGGAAAAGCAAATAGTCTGTAAGAGATTGTGTTGAGAAGAACAACTATGTACTAAAATAAGAAATATTTTACAAGTACTTTTGAAAGCAAGATATGAAAGGAAATTTTTTTTAGATCAATGAGGTTGATCTCATTGAGGTACACAACATAAAACCTTGCACTAATATTGGCTAATGCAAGTTTTTGAAATACAACATACAATTGAGGAAAGAGCAATCAATCAACTTGGAAAGTAAAAGCTAACTAAGTGGTCATCCTAAATGTTGTTAGATTATTAGAGTATGATTTTAAGATGTGATAGGAAGTTGGATGTAAGAAAGGAACTATAAATTAATCTAAAGATGGTTTCAGGATGTTTAGGCTAAAAGCAATCTATATTGGTAATGGTACTAGCTTGGTATTAGGGTTTACCCCCTCATTTCACACAATTCAGTGATAAGGGTATTGGGTGCTTTTACAATATAAACCATTAACCACATGTTTATACCTAGCCATAAACCCAAGTTGGCTTCCCCTTTGGTGATGAAATCTAAGTAGGTAGGCCTTGGGTAGATAATTGCTAAAATGTGTTTTAAGATTTTATGATTTGGTAGTGTGTACATAAAAGATAAAATAGTGAAACTAAATCATATATTAAAAAACCACCTAATTAGACTATGTGATCTATTCTAAGCATTCAAGAAAAAAAAATTAAAGTGTGAGCTAATTACTATCATATAAGTGTTAATTCCTACTTTGAAACAAAGTATAGTGTCGATTCAGATGATAGTGTATGCAAAGAATATATATTAGAGTTGATAGTGTTGATTTTGTACTACAAAAGTAAGGGTCTAAAAATGAACTATGTCAACAGTGTCAACCTAGTTTTCCAAATAGAACACATAATATAGAACTACGTTGTTAGTTTCAACCTAGTTTACTATATAGGGATAGTTTTAAAGACTACAAACTATGAAAAATAGAACTATAACAAATGCTATAAATGCCAAAGAAGGATAAAAAATAACCTTGGTGGGTTAGAGGATATAGAGGAAGATAATATTATTATTGAAGTACCCTAATTTATACTTTTAATTTCTACCAATTATGTCAATTGGGTTGACCTAGTTTTACAGATCCTATTTGCTAAAAACCTAAAAAAATGTACTACATCAATAAGGTCAACCTAGTATGCTGAATTGGATGCCTAAAAATGTATTGATCAATTGGGTTGACTTAGTAGGCTGAACTAGATGCTTGAAAATGTATAAGGTCAATTGGGTCAACCTAGTAGGCTGATCTGGATGTCTAAAAATGTACAGAGTTGACTAGGTCAACTTAATAGGTTGATCTGAATGTCTAAAAATGTAATGGGTTGACTAGGTCAACTTAGTAGTCTGAACTAGAAGTTTGAAAAAACTACTCAAATAGAATAGGGTCAAATTTATTTGATTATGTGTTAAGCATGCACACAAAATTTAGAACCATTTCGACATTATTGACCTATTATCATAAATATATAAATATAAAATGATAAAATAATGAAAAATGTGAAATAAAACTTGCAAGGGTTAGATTCACATCAAGTTCACTAGAATGTTTGCAACAAAAAATGCATCATGTCTATAAATCAATCCTAACTCAAAGAAGATAAATCATACCATACACTTCTGATTGGGGGACATATTAAATAATTAGGAATATGACTAATATGGGGATCCATTAGACCTGATTAGGATATCTCTTTCCATAATACACTATGATAGGGAGGGTTCCAAAGCCTCCAATCAAGCACAATCATGCAATAACCCTAAGGGAGACCTATGTTTTGATATCGCACTAAACTAATAAGTAAAGAAAATCTAATTTAGTGCTCACCAAAGATTGTGGCACAAAGTGGGTGTTAGAAACAATAAAAGTAAATATGCATGGAAGACATATACTCATGTCCATGTACATGAAATTCTAATGCATGGAAGATAAGTACAAATGCATATATATCTACTCTTATAAAGGGGGAACAAAGTTAGGAATACTTACCTTTGAAGATGAACCCACTGAGTCTCAATCTCTCCCTTGGCCAAAGTGCTTCACAAGAGGTTATTTTGGTATGTAAGGATGACAAGGAGAAATCATCTCTAGGCTACACAAACTATCAATGCATCCAAAAGACTTATCCACAAGAGAAGATCCATATCTTCAAACAAAGTATGAAACTCTAAGATTTCTCCTTAAGTAGAATGGTGGATAAATAAATGTGTAGTAACTCTTACTTATTCTTCTCTTCTCTCAATAATGGAAAAATAAACTTGTATATATAGGAAAATCTAACCCTATACCCTTATATAAATTCTTATTGATAGAGTTGACCCAGATGACCTATTAATGTTTTAGACAATAACCCATTCTGAAAATGAACTACATCAGCACTATGGGATGATGACAAAATAATATAGGTTCAACCCACCCAACACAATTTTAAAACTACTAAAAGGGGATTTAGGTTAGGGAAAAGGTAAATAAAAGTGGAAAATGACTTGAGGAGGGTGAAATAGAGAATAACAATCTTAGGGATAAGGTTCTTAGGAGACATGTGTGTAGATAACAAGTGGAAAAAGGGAAAATAATCTTATGAAGCACCAATGGTCTAGCCACCCTTTTCCTCGTAAACCCCTTAAGGAGTGCACTCAAAGAGATTGAGACTCGATGAGTTCCTAAAAGATATAAAGTGTTAATAAGTGATAAACCTTTGAAAATACTATGTGTATACACCTTCCATTAGGGACTACACCAATCAAATGCAAATGTGTTTTTAAGATAAAGTAAAAAGTAGATGGTAGTCTTGAAAATAATAAGGCAAGGATGGTTGTAAATGGATATGCTCTAAGAAGGCATTGACTATGAGGAGAGATTTTCTCCCACAATGAAGATCAGAACTATTAGGATGATTTTTTCTCTAGATGCACAATTTGGTTAGAAATTTCATGAAATATAAGTGAAAAGTGCCTTCCTTAATGGAGACTCACAAGAAGAAGTCTACATGACTCAACTAGAAGGTTTTATCAAACTAGGAAAAAAGATAAAGTTTTTAGACTTGTCAAATCACTATACTTAAATAGGCTCCTAGGACATGGTACATCAAGATTGATAAGCATATCTTAAAACATGGATTCAAAATAAGTCCATATGATCCCAATATCTTCCTAAAAGAACAAGGGCGAGATGGTTATCATAGTTGTATATGTCAATGATATCTTCATCATTGGTTATTTAGTGAAGATGATTGATTCAAAAAATAAAGTTCTAAATCGATCATTCAACATGATAGATCATGAGCTTTTACATTATTGTCTTAGTTTAAAATTTAGGCAAAGATAAAATCACATATTTATATCTTAGCTCAAATATGCCAAGACAAAGCTTGATAAGTTTCACATGATGGATGGAAAACCAATTTCCACACCTATGGAGATAAAACTTTAGTTGTCTCACATAAATCCATCACCACAAGTAAATGCAACTCTATATGAATAGTTGATAGGGAGTTTCATTCACTTGACTTATATTAGGCTAGACATCAATTATGCTATCAATCATCTATTTCGATTCATGTAAGAGCCCAAAGTATCTCACTAAAAAGTTATAAAGTAGGTATTAATATACATAAAAATAACCATAGATTTTGGCCTATAGTACAATAAGAATGATAATTCATTCTTAACGAGATATTCAAATTTAGATCATGCAAGAAATATTGATGATAGTAAATATACCTCAGGATTTATATTATTTTTGGGATATGGACCAATATCATGGGGGATCAAGAAGTAACTTGTGTTTTGAGATGATCCATAAAATCAAAATATCACATCTTAAGAGGATCTATCTATGAAGTGATTTGGTTCAAACATATACTTGAAGGATTTGGATTAACACATAATCAAACAACAATTCTTCATGTAGACAATGAAGGAGTAATGAAGCTTGTTTACAATCCATAATTTCATGAATGCACTAAACAAATTAAGTTAAAAGTTCATTTTATTCATGAACATGTTTAGAATAACATCTATCTTTAGTATTGCCCGACAGATCAACAATGTGCAAATGTTTTCACTAAAGCACTTTCATAGGAAAAATTCGAGGCATTTAGAGAATCTAGCTTGTTCACTTGAGACAATGTTGAATTAATGGGGGGAATATTAGTTTTAGACTAAGGGTTAATTAATTCATGATTTAAAATAAATTTAATTGAGTAATGTTTTATTACTCATGGTAGGTAAGATTATTAAATGTGTGTTTTTTCAAACTTTCTATAGTTTGTTTGTAATATGCTTATCTCCAAGGTTGCGTAGATTTTACATCGGGATAAGGTAATGCCTACCCTATTATATATGAAATATTTTTGGCTTTAATATTTGTATAAATTCACATTTGTATACATTTTACACTTGTATGAAATATAATAATGTTATTTCTCCGTAATACATGCCTCCAACATTCACATCTAACAAGATTGTTCATTTTCTCTAACTTTTTTAAGTTATAATCAAATTTTTATCCTCCTCTTATTTCACTTTTTTTCATCCTAAAGTTTCATGGGATATCGCTTTTTTATTAAAAAAATATATACATATTTAATATTAGTCCTTATATTTTATTAACCATGATATTTTTTTGAGTTTTATTACTTCATCCTCAAATATATGTTTTTATTATTCTCCTTTGTCTATTTTTATCCTAAATATTTTCTACCTTTTTCCATTGTATTCTCATGAATTATAGTATATGAATAATCCCTATCCCTATATTCATCATTTGAATCATGTTTCTCCACTACATTTTCCCATTTTCGCTTTCAGTAGCTACCATAACTTTGGATACTTCTTAATCTAATTTATTTGGTAACCTATAATTGTTCTAATTCTATTCCTTTTTAATAAATTCTAATTTCCATCCTTTTTATCTCTTCTTATATTTAACCTATCCTAAATTCATTGTTGTATTATTTATTTCCTCCTGCATCCTCAATTTTCTATTCTACAACTTCTTATTTTCTTTATTTTTTTATTCTACAGTTTTGTCTATATAGTTTTGTAATTCAATCTGATGATGTCTCTCTCTCTCTCTCTCTCTCTCTCTCTCTCTCTCTCTCTCTCTCTCTCTCTCTCTCTCTCTCTCTCTCTCTCTCTCTCTCTCTCTCTCTCTCTCTCTCTCTCTCTCTCTCTCTCTCAATATGGGCATAGGGGATGCCATTTGATTCAAGAGTTTCATTTCCTCAAACAATCTCTTCTAGTTAGTGGGGATGCATCTTCTCATTTCTCATCTTAATCCTCCTCTTCATATTATGATTCTATATTATCTTTACCTAATAGTTTGTCATCATATTCATATCTATTATGTATTCCTTCTAATCCATTCTCTTCTTCATCTAATCATGTTTCATAATAGCTTATTCTATTATCTATTTACTTGACTTTACCAAATTTACTTCTCTTTATT